>JBCNJP010000006.1:30680490-30957371 GCA_039602395.1 Deinandra increscens subsp. villosa
ATCCTCGACTATGATTCCATTCTGGCTCACACCCGATACCTTTGACCGGGGTGTGACAAAAAAATGAGACATTGAAGCCACTCTTAAAGCATAGCAAACCTCTTGAGCTACTAAACCTTTGTTCACAACTGCAAAATTGCACAAATAAAGAACAACCGTTCACTTTAACACCTACAAAACAAAAGAATGAATTACTAACAACTTATAAAGAAAAAGGTGAACATTCAAAGTGATATACATCAAATTATACATATTTTTAGAGCAAATAACCCCCGTAAATCGGTTTAATTCTGATCAACTAACATACAAACAAGTCAATTTTGCTTTCTCTTTAGTTTTTCAAGTTAAACAAGGCCAAAATCACAAAAGAAATAGATTATGGTAAAAAACAGAAGAAAAAGATGAGTTCTATGATTCTGCCTGATGGACACGCCCCGTGCTAACCTATGACACGCTCCATGCCACACCTTGGAAGTCTTCTCTAACATAGCTCTGCATCACACCATCCCGTGCCCATGACAACACGTCCTGTGCTGCTAATACTTGACAAGGCACGACCACATGCTACAGTAACACGAACCCGTGTGAAGTCAGAATAAGATTCCCAGAGATTTCGTCTGATCAACATGCCCTGTGCCACTGACAGGAACAGGCCGTGCCAAACTCCGTAGCTGCGCGCCTATAAAAGGAGGTCTCCTCCCTCATTTCACTTTGCTTAATTCTTTTCTCTCATCCCATAGTGTAATTGAGTCATTTGGTATTTTCAAGTCTTGTAATCAAGTTTATGAGAACTTTAACATAAATTAGAATTAGTAAGTTTTTTTCTATGATTTCTTCTCTTTCTCTTAAGAAATTTTTTAAGGCCATGCTTGGCTAAACTCTCGTACTTACTTGGGAAGTAACAAACTTTTGGTCGGTTGGTTAACTACCTTATGATCCCGCTTAAGGTGTGTTTAATGAATTTATGAAAACCCTTTTTATTGAAAGTTTATTATTGATTTTCCGAAGCAAACATGCTCTACGTATCACATACCATTTGGGGAGTTGAAATCCTAAGGACCGGACTTGTGACACTCGGTCCGGGGACGATGCATGATCATTCGGGTGACTCGTGCCCCATGCTACATGATATGTTCGGGGTCCTTATGTCTATGTAAGCAAACTCGGTTGTCACGCATGAGCAGGCTAAAAGTATTTGGTTGGGAATGAGGGTTGGTAATATTTTGTAACTTCATGGAAGCCAAGATCGTACGGGTTTGTGAACCTGGCTCTGATTACGCCAGACGTGCATGCGTGAGAGCGGTGCATGGAAGAAACGAACCTTAGTCCCTTAAAAAGATCATTCTCATAATAATATTTCTGGCACGTAGGGTTGTTCCCCTGCTACTTCATGGCGGTGTGTCGAGTACGGTGTACTAGCCTGATAGGGGGTCCCGTAAGTAAGTGGCATTACACCACTACATTTGTTCACTAGCAGCACAGTTCCCCAGGGTTCGTACTCCTCGCAGACGATCGCCCGGGAGAGTAGTGATACTAGATTTGAGGCAGGGAGGCGGTCTAGTTTCCTGCTAGTGAATAATTGCAACCATCTTTAACCACTGGTACGTTCTCCCGGGTAATGTTAACTTCGATCTACATTTCTTAAAATACCATCTTATTAGTTATTATTTTTCTTTCTTTTTCTTTATTAAAATAATTTTTAAAAACTTAACATTAGAATTGGCTAGATGACAACAGCGTATTGAGTATCCAGAATCCTCATTTTCCATTGTCTCCTGAACGATCCTGATTCAACTTACCACTACTATACTGCTTCACGATGGGTGCACTTACCCGTAAACTATGGTGAAATGGTAATTGTCAAGTAAACCGTGTTTTATAAATTTAAAAGCTTAAAACTGCTTAAAAGGTTTGAGAAAATATCGCCATATTTTATAGACACCTCAGCACAAAGCGCACACAACCTTTTTACACCTGATTATTCATTGAAAATAAAAACCAAACAAAAATATTATCAAAAACCTGTAAAATTCTTTATAGGTATCAAAGTGATATATTGAAATTATATATATATATATATATATATATATATATATATATATATATATATATATATATATATATATATATATATATAGGGTAAGGATCATGCAAAAACACTTTTTATTGCGAAAATGTAAAAACCAATACTAAAACCCCATAACTTCTTCATACGTTAATGTTTTTTCATAAAATTCGCACCAAAAGTCTTAGAATTATGTTATCTTTAATTCTGGAAAAAAATAGAAAAAACTTAACATTTCGTATTTTTTTGGTGTGTTACACATGTGCATCATTATCATTAGTACTGCACAAAGACGAAGTATCATGCGAAAAAACACTCCTTATATCAAAAAGTTATAAAAAACACTAAAACATTTATGGTACTAATGATAATGCTACATAGTGCATATGTGCATCATTAAAAAAATACGAAAAATACGAAAAATAACAGAAATATAAGATATATGGTGCGACTTAGATTAAAAACAATATTAGCGTATGCTAAAAGTATGAGTTTTTTTCTGAAGCACATGTGCATCACAAAAAAAAAAAAACGAAACGTTAATTTTTTAAAATCTAATATTTTCAGAATTGACGATAACATAATTTTAAGACTTTTGATGCAAAGTTTCTAAAAAATATAAACGTATGAAGAAGTTATGTATGTTTTAATATTGGTTTTCACGTTTTTGCAATATATATGTGTTTTTGCATGATCCTAACCCTATATATATATATATATATATATATATATATATATATATATATGTGAAAGTTCAAATACAAAGGCTTTTTTCCATGTGAAGCGTGCAAAGGAAGGAGATGCCGATGCGTGGCATTTTCTTTCTGGACGCAGAGGGGCATTTTTGTTAATTTAAAGTTTGTTAATTAAATAGACGGTAGATTATGTCACAATATTTGTTTTTAATTATGTATCTTTTGTGTGATTGTTGTAAGGTGTTTTATATTGAGTTTCTTCATGCGTCAAAATAGAAACAACATGCGTGATTATAGAAAGTCAATTTTTTTATTTTTTTTAACTTATGTTCATATTTTTTTTCTTTTTGCAGGAGTTTTTCTGTTTGCGTTATTTTATTTAATAATTACGTAATTTTATTTTTTTTGTATTTTTTTGTTTTTACTGTTTTTGCGTGAATATTTTATTTTTGTGTTTTTAATTATATGTTGTTGCGTGATTCTTGTAACCTTAATTTTTACGAGTTTCTTCATGCGTGATAATACAAGTAACATGCGTGATAATAGAATCTCAAAATTTTGAACTTATGTTCATGTATTTTTATCGGGAGTCGCACACAATTATAGTGTGCGTAATAATGGTGTATTTTATTGTTACACTTGCGTATTTTTAAGGTTGATTTTGTTTTTTTTTTTTGCATAATCATTGATAATGTTTAAGTAGTTTTGTTTTAGTTTTTTTATTAGAGTTTTCTGTGTTTGCGTGATTAATTTAATATGTGTGTAATTTGATATTTGTATTAACGTTTTTTAATAAATCCATAATTTTATCTTTTGAGTGATTAGTTTATAGTTTGCGTAATTTTAAATCGAATTATTTTTTCTATAGTACTGGTTAGTTTTTTTTTTGAATAATCCTTTTTTGATGTGTTTTTGATTTTTTATAATGTGCATAAATTAAAGTAAACATAAACTAACATAAATGAAGAATAAAATGAAGAAATACAAAAATTATTAATATTATTATTATTTGATAACAGGATACATTCTACTGATAAGCTTGTAAAAAAGACTTCTTTTAACTCAAGAGAGGCACTCATAGCCTCAAGTATTTTGTTTATTGTTTTCATCTGCTCCATATCCGTTTTGTCCTGGTCTATCATGAATTAACGGACGCACAAAGTCCCCAGATCTCCCAAATATCCCAGACCTAAATTCAATCTTCTCATCCTTTTAACATTAAAAAAATGGCTTCTTCTTCATCGAACCGTAACTCTGCGTCTAAAAACGTAGTCATGCAATTTGTTGAACAAATGCATGCGAAAGAATCGAAGGATGATCGCATAATGCGTAATTGTTTCGCCATGATCAGGGGTCTTACTGTGAACAGCATCCAAGGCCATATCAGGACGCTCAAGGAGCTTGTGGATGAGCCGGAGTCCGCGATGAAAGACGTTGCTGCTGAGTATATTACTCAGCAGCTGGAGCTGAAGGAGGAGATTCATTCCCTCATTAGTGGTGTTGTCGACGACACCATTAATAAGGGTAAGGACAGGGTAGAGGCTGCTGAAATATTTAAGAAGATTTAGGCACCCATATTTTTGATGTTTTTATGATGTTTTTTGATCTTTAGTAGTATATTCCACTTGTAAATCTTTATAAATATTAACTAGCATGGTGCCCACGCGTTGCGGCGGCAGCAGTTTATAACGCATTATTCGTAATTTTTTACGCATTATAGCAGCACGACAATTTACAACGTGCTATTCGTAATTGTTAGCGCAATATGACGGCTACAACATTCAACGACGTGGTACTTGTTTTCTGTTAATTTATCAGTCCTCACGTTATATATTGTATTGTACATCTGTTAGTTTCTCATTCGTAACATCGGTGTAGTCTATATTATATACGTCACGAGTCATGTAAATCTCAATTATATAAAAACAAACACAAAATAACATTAAGGAACCAGTTTATGTGAAGTACAAACACGACACATTAGAAGGGACACTTTCAACACATTTACTTTTATAGAGTTGATTCTCATTGCTCCAGACCAATTTATCAGGATTCGTAACCTCTGAAGGGCAGCTGCAACTAAACTGGATAAAATTACTACATTCATCAAGAGCTCTAATCTCCAATCATGACGGAACTTTGGCGAGGCGAGCCCTTATATTTCTAAATCCCTGTCATCGCCATCCTCCTACAAATTTGGAACAATGGTTAACCTATGAAATTAAATATATTATTTGAGGTATCAAATCGAGCGGGTAGGTCAGTTATGTCTTTTTATTTAATTTTTTAGATAAATATAACCTAGAATGACCCGTTTGCGGGTAAATGGGTTGAAATTTACCACCACCTGAATGTGTTGCTTTAACCGCTCCTTTCTTTATGCTTCTCGGAAAAATTCTTGCATAAATATATACAAATGTATATTACTATAATGCATGCTAACCTGCAAGAATTCTTATATCTTAATTTCTAAAAAAAAAGGTGTACAACCTTAAAATCACAAATTACCTTGATCATTTATTTACTGAATTCTTGCATCTTGACAACCATTTCTAGAGCCTTCATTAAATTGTTTACAATCTTCCTGACTTCAGCACACTTAGACTGATGCCCGATTGTGCGAGCCAAGGCTGCAAGCCCTCAAATGTCAGTAGATTAAACTAATCAAAGTCTTTGCTAAAACATAATAAGTGTTTGATAATAATCCAAGAGATAGGGCAGAATGTATAAATTTTTGTCCATGTTGTGTACAATGATTAAATACCGTGTTGAGAATTCAAGTGATGTATGGTTTCCTACTTTGAAATCATAATGGATGAGATAGATTGATAGTACATACGGGTCCTATGTGAATAAACATGGTACTTCTAAACTGATTTTATATTTGGTTTAAATAGATACTTCTAAACTGGTTGAGAACATCACACTATGACACTATGCTAAGTTTGTTCCAGTTTTGTCATTAGTAAACAAAAATATGTACCCCAAGTTTAGGCAACTCTACCATTGAAAAAACCAAACATGAGATGCTACATTTCTTGGTAATTTAAACTAATAGAGCAAAATTTTACCAATTACATGTTACTAAACCTAATATATTAATAAATATAATACAAAAGAATTTCATCTACATATACAAAACCGAAGATGAATCAGCCCTAAGATGTATATCTTTAGTATAATAAATAGCCTATCCTACAAAATCAAAGCAGATATTTGGAGCATTTTGAATAGTTGATGAGAAGAAATAGAAAGGCTTTACAGAAAGAATGTGTAAAATACAACTTGTTGATGAGTAAGAATGTATAAAAAGGCTTTGCAAAAAAAATATGGTCTATTAAATTTCATACCAGAAGCCATACGATGAGAATATCCCAGGTTCAACTCGCGAGCCTCCATCTTGTACCCGATCCAAAGCCCAGTTCCTGTTATGTTGGTTTAGCTCCAACTCTGAGCCCACATCCTGCCAAGTCCAAATAACATGCAGCCTAACACACAGACTTGTACTTGAGCCCACCAGAATGTATTCAGCCCAACAGCTAGTTCCTTGATCAAAACAACTTCATTTATTTGACATGAAAAAGATTAGGAAAAATGTAATAATAAAAACATACTTGAAGTTTGAGTTATATTTATTTTTAACAGAACACCTGAAGAGCATTTAGACCTTTGTATGCTGCATTGCAGCTGCTGCAGTTCCAAGTGATCCAAGCACTAAGAATCTGAGACAAATGTAAGATTACCAATCAATCATTATTCTTCAATTAGAACAATCCCTTAAAAGTGCACATTCAAATGCGCACATAACTATGATCTTTTAATCAAAATAGTAGTTAATGTTGGTATTAACCACCATTTAATCAGATGCAAACAAAAGTAAAGGGTGTAGAATCATTCATCTAAAAGTCATGAAGAAAATCTTTAATTTGTGAAATGAAACTCATTTGGATGGATTTGAATATAATAATAAAATAATTAATTTTACCTGAGAAAACTTATAAAATTTAGTGAAAAAGTATGAAACATGTTGAGTACTAACCTTTTAAAGATAAAAGCAATAAAAGCATCACACTTTGCTTTCCTTTTCTTTGATATCGGACATGCTTTAGGAAAATCAACTTACCCTCCTTATTAATCTCCCTTTCAAACTTTTATTCATTTCAATGCTACATATCCGCCATCAACTGCCACAGCACGTCATAGAAGTCAAAAGATGGGTTTTTTTTGTTAATGTCTTACTTTTTGGATTTCTAATCGAAATGGTTGTTGAAGGGGGCCTATTATACAATCATGGAAGTTAAAAGAAAAGAATGTGTGAAATTTCCAAACAGTTTTTATTCTCACGGAAATGGCACCAAATACACCTTTGTTAACACATTTATTCAAATATTCTGCTTATTATTGTAACAATATTGTTTTTATAATCTAATTAACGCAACTATTATTTGTACTTATTTTTAGAAAGAACAAAAATTTGTTTTGACCTATACTAACAATGACCCCTTTCAACATGAACCGGATTTAAAATGCTATTACTATTTTCATAATCTGTTTTGAATCAGCTCTAGGTTTAAGAAAATATGAAGTGATACAGGTTGTCTAGTGCATATTACCTGTGTGAGATGCTTGAAGTCTAAAAAAGCTTTCAGCAGCCCTGAATTAAGAACTCATGCAGTCAAAATTAAAAAAAAGATCTCTTAATAACTTGGAATAGTTTGTTATACAATACTAACAAGATGAGCGATGTAAGAGGATGACCTACATCGTCTAAAAACTGTAGTATATGTAGCAGAGTATGGATTTAAATCAGCACCTTTGTAAAGCATTTTGCATCAGCAAAAGCCTTTGAAAGTTCAACAGCACCAATGTTTGATGTTATCCCTCTAATGATGACAAGGCTGACAAGGCCATCTAACTTCATGCCCCCATTAGGTATTTGGGTCACACAATGTACTTCATTAATCACAATTCTCTTTAAAAAAATTCATGCTTGCAAGTTCTCCAATTATCACAGAAAAACACCTGCCAATTATTTTCTCCAGCACCAAAACTTACAAAAAGTAGGACTTTGATTCCCCAAATCTTGCTACTGCACCACCTGAAATTCTCTCAGCCCAACATCCCATCTCCCTAAGACCAAAAACTCAGTAATTAAATGAAAGAAATACATCACTGCAATCAGGTTATCACCCGACCAAAAAAAAGTACTTCATACTTTCCAATAGATTATTAATCAAAGAATGCATGTAGCATATTAGGTGACCACAAATTTATTAATTAAATCTACATAAAAGAATAAAGGATATGGCCAAATTACAACTCAGAAAAAACCCCATGACCATGATACATAAATGATTTGAGAACCAACAGAAGCAGTAACTCAAACATACGACATGAATTAGAAGGACCATCATCACAAAATCCAAAAATTTAAGCCCATATAGACAAAATAGATGACAACTATGCTATAGTCATAATTCGAAACTCACAAATGTGATTATCAATAAACGATAACAAAATATTCCAACCGCATGCAATTATCCGCTGCTCAACCAACTATTAATCAGTCGATACCAACAACACCATTATTAGATGGAGCAGACAAATAAACTCATCAAACCAAGCAAAACAATTACTCGATTATAAAAAATTACAACAACAGTATACGAAATCAGAATTTTCAGTCGAGGGTGTAATTGGAGAAGAGGAGGTACCAAATAACAAAGCAGAAGTAAAATATGCGGCAAAAAGACAATAAAATCAACCATAATAAAGAAACTAATCATCTTAAAAAAATCATTTATTTAGAATTATTTAATCATGCTTAACATATGTGTATAGAAAGTGAAATTAGAATCAGAAAACATCCAATTTAACAATAAATATTAATTTAGAATATAAAATGCACTTGGGATAAAGAAATCTAACCTGCAATATAATTTGGGGGGTTCTTCTAGGGCTTGATCTGGATAAAGATTCAAAAGCTTCATGTTTATCGTTAGGGTTTTGAATTCTTTCTTATCTAAACAATTCACAACACTGGTCAAAATAACAAATGCAGTAACATCAGCAACTTGGGATATGGCTTTTCCAGATCCTAGACTTCCAACAACAGCAACTAAAATTACCCCATTGAGGAAATAAGAACAAACAGCAAGTTAAATTTCTATACATTCATACAATATAAACCCTTAAAGAAGACAAAAAAATTAGAAAGAAAGCAAGATACACAGACATTCGAAACACGGTTAAGAAAAGACCTAATTAAACCCAGAAGGTCCATGTAGATCAGAGTCAAGAAAGCTATTACCCGAACACGACTGTCGGTGATTAATAACACAGGTAATAGTGAATCGGTGTTGGTAATCCTGAAACAGAGGATAATGGTTAACCTGTATCGCTACTACAATGATTCTAAAATCTAAGGCAAAACCCTTTATTCACAAAAAAAGACACCAATTTCTTGATGAAGGAAATGCACTATACGTTATAGTAAATTACCTCTGCTATCGAAGACCTTACTAACCTGTTAGGATTTAGAAACAAAAACCAAGTTGGAAGAAAAAGAAGAAATGCAATTGTAAATTCATGATAGAGAAACCATACAAATAAAATAGCAAACACTACAATCAACATGAGATGAAGCTCAAGCACAACTACAACAGAACGGATTTCTAGAAATCCAACATTCTACACAAAAAAAAGACATGAAGTACCTCAAACAAACAATAGCAACACGACAAGCCCACACGAAGAAACTCCATTGTGCAGCACCTGCATAAAACAACGATACTAAATTAGAGGTAACACGACAAGAAATAATGAAATGCTACTAAAAAATATAGAACCGTGAAGAACATACATACTACTGTGTGTGTGTTCTTCAAAATTCGATCTAACCATTGAGAAACTGAACATGAAATCACGCCGAACATCTCCAAAATTCTCTTCCCACAATTATAGGCTTCTTTTCCCGATCCGTCAATATTTCATCGATTTTCATCTGAAATTTAACAAAAACTAAAAAAACAAACCCAAGCTTAAACGTCATGGCTGTTAACATTTTAAACCCCAGATCTTAGATTTTCAACAAATTCATGGCATCAATGTCCAAAATTAGTATAAGGAACTGGAATTATAAAGGCATTATTCAACAATAGCATGTTGATTGAGGCAAAATAACTTCAATGTTGGGATGAACACAATCTCCTTGTTTCGTAGGGCTAAAGATTTCAACATTGTGCTCGATGATGTAGCAATTACTCACCTGTCGTGTGGCGGTGAGTTCTCGAAGGTTGTGGAACAGAAGTTATGGCTCCGTAAGAAGCTGAGCAGTCTAACGCTGTTGTTGCTAAGGCGGAGCAAGAGAGGCTGCAGAAGAGAATGATATTAGGACAAAAAAAATAAAATAGGGATGAAGTTGGACCCAAAAGTGGCCGGCGGTGGCAGCTATATAACTGGATGGTCTGGATTGTGTGATATCTGAAAAGAGGCGTCTGCTCCCAAGAAAGCATAATGTGCGCATGCTTCCGAGAAAACATCATGCGCTCATGCTCCCGATAAACAATATTTTCAAATTCAAATCAGATCGAAGCATGTCCTGCCTGCCAAAAACTTTATTTTAGCTTGTTTGGCTTGTACATGTTGCTTTTCTATTTGTACGCGTCTTAAGGATTAAGGAAATTTCATGACGAAAATGCCCTTTAGGACAATATGTATTATATATAGTAATAGATAAATGACACTCTTTTCTTTTTAATCTATCATATGCTTTTGTATTATATAGTTTGCGTTATTTTATTTGAACAACATGCGTTATTTTATTAAGTGTGAAACATGTGCTTTTTGTGAGATTTTTGGAGTGTATGCGTGATTTTTAGAACAATGTGCGTGATTTTTTTTATGTATATATATGTTAGTTACTTGAATCAGGCAGGCTACTAATGCGTGAATTTTTTAAGTATGTTAGGCTATTAATGTGTGATTTTTTAACAGGTGCGATTATGTTCTGTGTGTTTGCGTTATATTTTATTAACAACTTGCGTTCTTTTATTTACGTTTAAGACAAGTAGTTTGTTTTGTGAGATTTTTTTAGAGTGTATGTGTTATTCTTTATATCAACTATGCGTGATTTTATGCATAAAAAAGTAAGGGTGCGTTATATATTTTGAATACATGCGTTTTTTTAAGTGTAAGACATGTCGGTTGTGTTTTGTGAGTTTTTTAGAGTGTATGTGTTATTTTTATATCAACTATGCGTTATTTTATGTATAAAAAGTAAGGGTGCGTTATTTATTTTAAATACATGCGTTTTTTATGTGTAAGAAAGTTAGGTTGTGTTTTTGTGAGGTTTTAGAGTGTATGCATCATTTTTATATCAAATATGCGTAATTTTATGTATAAAAAGTAAGGGTGCATTATTTATTTGAATACATGCGTTTTTATTAAAGTGCAAGACAGTTAGGTTGTGTTTTGTGGGGTTTTTAAAGTGTATGCGTGATTTTATGTATAAAAAGTAAGGGTGCATTATTTATTTGAATACATGCGTTTTTTTATTAAAGTGTAAGACAATTAGGTTTGTGTTTTTGTGAGTTTTTTAAAGTGTATGCGTGATTTTTATTTCAAATATGCGTTCTTTGTTTAAAGGTTAAAGGTTGCGTTGTTTTTTGTTTGATGCGTAAATATTTTTGCGTATGCGTGTTTCATTTAAATTTGAGAAGACTTTAATACCCTTTTAATGACTCTGCGTCCTTTTTATAAATTAATTTGAGAAGACTTTAATACCCTTTTAATGACTCTGCGTCCTTTTTATAAATTAATTAAGCGTGTTTAATTTTAGTGTTGTCAGATCAAAAAAAGCCCGCATATGAGTGGCCGAGATCCCTTCGCACACTTCGCACGGAAAACGTTATTTGTACAATAACTTCGCCCTATATATATATATAGTCAAAGGTTCATTGTAAACCCCCTAAAAAGTGTAGACCCTGTAGACCCCTATAATGTTTTATAAAACTCACTAAAAATTATAAAACTCATTGTGTTGAATTTGGTTTTTTATAACTTTTTTTTTATTTTTTCATATTTCTATCTTTATATTTTAAATTAGGGTTTTATTTATAAGGTTTTTAGTTTTTTCTTTATTTTTTATTTTCTTAATTTGAAATTATAATTTCAGTGAGTTTTATAGAACATCGATTTTTAAAGTTGCAGTGAGTTTTAAAAACAATGAGTTTTAAACTTGAGAGTGAGTTTTATAATTAGTCTTGAGTTATATAATTTTCAATTAGTTTTATAGAACAGTGATTTTTAAAGTTGTAGTGAGTTTTAAACACAATTGTGAGTTTTAAAACTCAGCAATGAGTTTTTATTATTTTTAGTGAGTTTATAAAATAATACAATATTTTTTAACAACAATTATATTTCAATGTATCCAACAACTTTCTAGGTTTGCTTTTTTATTTTTAAAAACTTATCGATAAAAAAACCCAAATTCAAGAGCAATGAGCTTTATAATTTTAGTGTGTTATATAGAACAATATAGGGTCTACAGGGTCTACAATTTTTAAGGGATCTACAATGAACCTCACTCTATATATATATTAGCATAACAAAAGTGTATACCTAGGGCATCTTAAAACCGTTCCTTCTTAAATACACAAAAACATAAAACAAATGCAATAGAGGCGATTATGAACTACAAGAATCACAAACATACATCCATAGCAAGTTTTTTTATGTTGTACTTGTACAGTTGTATACTAATACTTACCAAATTGAAAGACACCAAAGACTAATAACCTAAAAAAAAAATTAAATACAACACTACTAAATAAAAACCTAAAACAGACCCCAATAAATCGTGTGAAACTTAATAGATTTGTTTTTAATAATAAAAAGAAAAGGTTTTTGCTCCCAATATCACATAAATGGAACCATAACATATTGATCATTGTGTTTCTCTTTAGATACATGTGAACTATAATGGAACAATAAACATGAGTTTCTTATTTAACAGTAGCAAATCAAGCATATTCTCTTATATTAACATAACACACCTCACGGTACAAATTCTAAAACATAGTGTACAATCCCTCAATGCATGTTTTGTACGAGATTTAATGCTTTATGTACAATCCATTTGTGTCTTCTCATAAAAGGGTTATGTTACATTATTTGATGTTGCATGTACAATCAGTGGATGCACTGCCATGTAAACGCCCTCTCAAATTAACGGATGTAACGGCAACCAATCCCACATATGTCGTTCTTTTTCCTTCTTCTGGACCCACCAAGACTTGCCGTTCGAAAAAAGTATTTAAAAGTATCCAAACAGCGTGATTTCAGGGAGAGGTAAGTATGCTATGTGTCTGCGTCTTCGTCCTTCTTTGATGTAGTTGTTCGCAACGTCACTGTAGAATCACTGTGAAGACATGCCTTGGTTCATTGGTGATTGCCATATATACACCGTTCATGGATAGTTGGTAGATCAGTCGCTACGCTCCGTTCAATTTGGTTAGTTTAATTTCTTCTCCTCGCTGTGTTTATACGTTTTTCTAGGGTTAATTTGCATGTTTTGGTCACACTTTGTGCGGTCTTGTTGCTAATCAGTAATTAGTAACCGTTTCATGTTGTTCAGCCTTTGCTTTATCACTTTTGCAAACAAAGATGTTTAGTTTCTTTTTTGACATGATCAAAATCTGCTAATTCTAAATAGTTAATTTTTGTTCAGGAGGTATGTTATGTTTGGAAATTTTATTATACTTATGTTTGGCTTTAAAGATCTTCACTAATTTTAACATGTTTGTGGTGTTTGGTTTTGATTTATAAAAAGGACCATTGTTTATTAATGTCACATGTTTCAAAACTTACATTCGCTTTTTGAAAACCCATTAGCAGAATCCAAACCACACCTCGGATGATTGGACTTTCAAATAACCCTAAACTTCTAAAGTAAGTAGTAATGTTTTTGCACAATTCAAAGTTTTAATTTTAGTTAGGGTTTTTTTAGGCAGGCTCTTGCTCTTGCAGTTTAAGATCCATCAACGGTTGTTGTTTTATGTTGGTTGTTGAGTTATAAAAGGAGCAACAATTATGTCTTGGTTGTTTAGTTGGTTGGTATTGTGATTTTTGTTTAGATCTCTTGTTGTTTAAGATCCATCAACAGTTGTTGTTTGTCATTTTGATTAGTTATCATGGTCGTTGAGTTATAAAAGAAGCAACATCTCTTTCTTGGTTGTTTAGTTTGTTGGTATTGTTATTTTTGTTTATATTTCTTGCTTTTTTGGTTTTTCAACCTGTTTTTGGTTTCTGTTGGTTTCTTAGACTTTTGTTAGTAAAAAGGAGTATTGTTTAAATAAGTGTATCTTCTTTTAATCAGTGTTTTTGGGCTCTATACAACTTTCGCTCCTCATTTGGCTCCTTTGTTTTTTGGCTATCTTTTTTGGTTCTGTTTTGGTTTATTTGGTTTTCATTTATAAAAATAGTTGGTTTTCATTGGTTAACAACTATGTGTTGTTTGGGTTTCATTTATAAAAACAATCATTGTTTGAACGAGTGTGTGTTGTCTTTGTTTCTTTGAATATAAAAAGGAATAAAATTTGCTCAAAAAGAGTTTTTGGCTTTCATACAACAGCTATGTTGTTATTGGTCAACGTTTTTTTTATGTTTATATTTTATACATGTTATCCAAAAGAAAGCCTGCATTTGAATATTTTCCAAGCTTTTTTTAGGTTCTTGCTGTTGCTGTTTGTCGAGCAGGCTTTGAGGTTCGACGTACGGTGTGTTGTTATTTTTTTTTATCATAGCTGTTATCTGTTGTTTTGGCTGTGTTGTTTTTTTTAAGCATATGTGTGATCTGTTGTTGTGGCTGATCATATATTTGTCTGTGCAGGTTGTGTGAGGCTGTTGTGGTGTGCTGTGCTCTTTGTAAGTTTGCATTGCTTGGTCCTAGGTATTAGATCTGATTTTTGTTTTTGTCAAGGGCTTTTTCCGTTGCTGTTTATTTTTGTCATGTGTCTTTGGTTTGTTTACATTTGTTTTAAGCCCTTCTTTATAGGCAATGTTGCTCTGTATTATTAGGCCCATTCTTTTTTGGTTAGGCTGTTTTGCTACTGTTACGCTTTATAGGCATGTGTTGCCCCCCCCCCCCACATATGTTGGCTGCATGATTGTTATAGTTAGTTAGCATCTTTGTTGGCAATAGTTATTATGTATGTGCATATATTTATATATAGCCCTCTTTTGTTACGTGCATACTGTTTATAGCCATGCATGTTACCGCTATCACGCGCAAACGTGCGCGCGTGCCTGTAAACACGGGCTTGGATTCCTCATCGTCGGCTTCGTCTTCACGTGCTGAAATTGATGGTTCTATAGTGCCCATTGGCTCTATAGGGTCGGATGTTGCTCTTGCATTGCTTGCTGCTTCATTGTTCAATTGCTGATACACGATATGAAAATGAGCTGGATCAGACAAAGATACGAAGATTTCATGTTTTGGGTCTGATGGCCGAACTCCGGCCGAACCTTGTCCGAGCCTTGGCCAAACTTCAGGTTCGGACAAGCCAAGGAGTTCGGACATCCGATAGACTATAAATAGATTTTGTTTGTGTCTTTGTATGGAGTTTTGAGAGTTGAGCGAACTTTTGTATGTGAGGTTGTGTGTGTACTCTGATTCTCTTGTTATCACGTTTTAATGAGAGATTGAGTTTATTTACCTTGTTGTGCTTGTATTCTCACGTATACGATTGTTATCGACCAAACCGATCCAACGTTTAGTCACTTTCAAGTGGTATCAGAGCTATCTGGTGCTGTTTGGCTCGATTGTTGCAATTCGTGTATTCGAAGTTCGTTTTCAATTTGCTCTCTGGAAATTTACGTGAAAAACATCATGTTTTGTGTCAAAATTTCTTGTTTCTGGTTGCTTTTGGTCATCTGAGTGTTTAGAGTTCATTTGTGAGTGTTTTCTGGTGAGATCTGAAATTTTTCCGAAATTTTGCGTTCGGCCGAACCTGATGTTCGGTGTAACCGCTCCGAGTCTAGAGTTCGGAGTGAAGTTCGGTCTTCTTTTCGATCCGGTGAGAGTTCGGAGTACTATCCGAGAGAGTTCGGTGAGAATTTTGTCTCAGAGATAGTTCGGACTAGGATCGGAAAGAGTTCGGAGTTTCTGTATTCGGTGACAAGATCGTAGGGAGTTCGGACCTTGTTTTCAAGATCGGTGAAGGTTCAGAGCAAGTTCGGAGCTTATCTTAAGTTCGGAGCAAGTTCGGAGATCAGAATCTTGAATTTTTCCAAAATGTCGGATTATACCGCGTTTGCTGGTATTCAATCGTAGATGCAAACATTACTGAATTACGACAATGAAATCGGGACGACTCAGAAAGTTCCCAAACTTCCTAAGTTTGAGGACTATGCTAATTGGAAAAAGAGATTTGAAGCGTATATCGGCACAACGGATCCAGACCCATGGATTGCTATGGATACTCCGTATGTTTATCCTGTTGGTGTGAATAATGTTCCTATCATGCAAAGAAATCTGGATCTTGAACAAAAGGCTGTTTTTATTCGAGAGAAAAAAGCATATGGTTTGATAACTTAAGCTTTGCCTAAAGAATTGTTACATCAATTTAAAAGTTGCAAACACTCTAATGAATTATGGACAACACTGAAAGAAAGATGTGAAGGCAATGAACAATATAAGAAAAGTAAGAAGAAAATGTTAAACAAGGAATTTGACAACTTCAAGCATTTTGATGGAGAGGGCGTTCCAGAATTAATTTCAAGATATTGTCACTTGTTGTCTGAAATGGACAATGTCCATATCAAGAAAGATGATGAAGAGCTTAAGGAGAAATTGATAGAAGGTCTACCATCAAAATGGGAATCTTATGTGCTGATGATCATGAATGACAAGGATTATTCTGAATTGACATTTGTGAAACTGTTGGGAAAATTGCAAGCCAGAGATCTGGAAATGAAAAATGTGAATACTACTCCAGCAGCGGTTCAGAATCCGGATGTCTACTACGGATCAAATGCAGCAACAATTTCAGGTAAGACGGCTAAAGTAACAAGTATTGCACCAGCAACAGCATTTGTAGCTGGAAGTCTACCTAGACATGTTTCAAATTCAGGAACCAGAATGGGCTCACATGGTTATGAATATAATTACAACTCTGGAGGAAGTACTACATCAATTCCAGCTAGTAATTTGGTGAACACGGGAAAGATGGCTATGTCTGTTTCAACAACTGAAGATTATATGGCCCTTGTTTCTGCTTTAGTGTCATCTTATTACGGTTTGATAACTGGGAATGTTAGCAATGCTGAATTGATGGAAGAAGACTATGATCAGGTGGATCCTGATGATTTGGAATTAATGGATATCAATTGGCAATTTGCCATGCTGGCTAGGAGAGTGAAAAGATTCTTAAAAAAGACGGGTAGAAAAGATTTGAACTCTGGTGGTAGAATTGGTTTTGATAAATCAAAAGTGAGATGCTATAATTGTTCTAACTTTGGTCACTTCGCTCGTGAATGCTCTCAGCCGAAAAAGCAGGATTATCAAAAATTTGTTCCCAAATCAACTGTTTCTGGATCCAACAATCCTTCGAGTTCAGGGAGTACTTCTAACTCAAAATCTAATCCTAAATCCACAAAAGCTCTTGTATCTCAAGCTGATAAAACTTATAATTGGGGTAGCCAATTTGCTGATTCATCTGCTTTGATGGTTACTCATGTGCAGGTTGAAGACACTATGACTGAATCCACTGAAGATAAAGGTGAAGTTCATGGTGAAGCGAATGGTGAAACTTTTGTTGGAATCAATGCCAAAGAAGAAGTCTCGGATTCAAGGATTGATCATAATTCTGTGTCTGAAGGAAAATTTGCTTTCATGGCTGATTTTTCTGATGAGAAGGTCGAGTCTGATGCTATTCTCTTGTTAGAAAAACAAATTCAACTTCTAACTGAGGAGAAGGAAGCGTTGATTCGTGATTGTGAAGCAACAAAAGCTGAAGCGCTTGATATAGCAAATGATTTCGAAAGCTTGTATCAGAAGAGTCTTCCACTGAAGGAGCGATATGAGAAAGCTCAGTAAAACGCTGTCGAGATTGCTGATAAAATGCTTGCACTTCAGAAGGACATGCAAAAACTATCGGATGAGAACACAAGTCTAAAACAAGAGATCGGTACATTGAAAAGGAGTAATCTCACAGAGTCAGTTGCTCTTATGGCCAATTCTTCAAAGGTAGTTTCATATCCTTTAATGTGTAAGTCTTGTGATGATTTTGCAACTGCTAAGAGTACGCTCTTAGATGAGAAGACAAAACTTAGTGATCTTTTGTCAGTAGCAAAAGCAGATAAGAATATATACAAAGAAAGATGGGAGGGAGCAACCAAGGAGTTATTGTCAGTACACGAGCAGTTACGCTTGCAAAAGTTTGATTTTTCAACTCAGTCTGAATTGCTTGTGTCTGTACAAAAGGATTTGGCTGCCAGTCAGAAACATGTTGCAGATCTAAAAATAGAAGTTTTTGGTTTAAAACAAAAATTGGATTATGTTCAAGTTTCATCTTCTTTTACAAATTTTCTTTATAAAACTGAAAAGGAAGATGTTTCTGGTAGGTTGAGTCAAGTCCCACCTCCGGTGAATATTACAATTGGTCCTTCATCTGAGGAGAAGTTGGCTGTTCCTTCACATGCTGAACAAATCAAATCTGTCAAAACTTCAACTGACAAATCTATTTTGGATTCGACAGTTGATGAACTATTCTATAATGTTTCAGATTTTGACAAAGTTGATGACTTAGTGTCTGAAACTGATGTTGAATGTTCGTCAACCACTCAGCCCAAAGTTTCTAAGCCAGATCACAAAGATTTAATTTCAAAACATGATTTGTCCACAATTAAATCCGAGCTTACAAAACTGAGTGTGTTCGAACAAAAACAGATTGCTCGGAGCAAATCTGTTGAAGGTAAGAAAGTCAAGTATGGTGGAGTCGGATTTGAGCCTTCGGCAAAATTAAAATCTGTCGAAAAAGGTTCTTCTTCGAAAATCTCAAAACCTGCATAAACCAAGGCTAGAAATCCTAATTTGGATACCAACTGTGACAATTCTGAACCATGGGTGACCTATCGATTAAAAGGATCTAATCGGATTTATAGTGACAAGGAGTTTCCTTTGGATATGGTCAATCCGAATTTAATCGATCAAATTTTTTCGTGCAAATATGATCCTGCTTATGATCCCAAAATGAGAAATGTGCACATTAAGAGGGGTAATAGCAATGTTAATGTAATGGACACATTTCATTCTGAATCTGATTCAGGGTTGGTTAACAGAGTGAAAACTTCTGCTCAAAAGTCTTTAAATAAGGAACCATCAATACCAACTGTTCAAACACCACCAAGAGATTTTTATGATCAAAGACAACCAAATTTCAGAAAATCGAGTCCGTTTTTCAAAAAGTCTCAATTTTACAATGACGAAGGATTTTATGATGAATTTGGATGTGGACCGAATCAACCTATGTTTGGGAGGGGTCCAAAATGGGTTGATCATGGAGGTCAGAATGAATTTGATTCAAGGTTTGGTGGGCAAAGAAACATATTTCAGAATTACAGGGATCATCGTTTTTCTGAAAATTCTTATGTTAGAGGTCATGTTGGGTATTGTGAGGATTTTTCAGGATACGTGTCAGGATATGAGTCAGGGCATAATGATGAGTTTGGAAATCGTTATGTGCCTAATCGAAAGGGTGTGAAACCCAAGACCCAAAAATGGGTTGTTGAGTCCGAAATGGATGATGACACGAGCGAAAAAGTCGTAATAGATAAAAGAAAATGTTTTAAGTGCAAAGCTCGTGGTCATACATATCGAACTTGTCCGTTGAAGAAACCAAAATCCAGCAAATCTGACGCAGAGAAATCTGATGATATGTCTGAAGGTTATCAGACTAATACAAAGAAGAAAGCCAGATTTGTGGATGAGCAAGGCAGAGTTCATTTTAATAATAAATCGTCAGATTTTCATAAAAATGAAAAGAAATCAGAAAGTGAATTTTCAAAGACAAAATCAATTTTGAAAAATTCTGCTGCAAGCTCCACGGGTTCTTCAACTGATGGACAGAAACCTAAGGTTTCGTCCATGGCTGGTAATGACTTTGTTGAAGATGACGGTCGACCCAAAGCTTCGAGCTTGTGTACGTCCCGAAACTAATCTTCTATTGTAATTTATGCATGGATCTTCGCGATAACTGATGAATAACATTTGGGTTGTTGATAGCGGAGCATCTCGGCACATGACCGGGGATATTTCTTTGTTGCATGATGTGAAATACTTTGACGGAGGTAAAGTAACATTTGCTGGAAACAAAGGAGGTCAAGTTACCGGAATTGGTAAACTTTCAAATGGTGCTGTTACATTCGAGAAGGTTGAGTATGTTCAAGAATTGGAGTACAATCTTCTGAGCGTCTCCCAAATTTGTGATAAGCAATTCACAACTGCTTTCACGGGGAGTGAATGTTTGATTCTGAAACCTGAATCCAAGATTCCAGGTGAGTATGTGGTAATGCGAGCACCACGATTCTGAAACTTGTATATGCTCGACATGAATTCAGCAAAAGCAACGGTCGCGGGTCAATGTTTCTTGTCTAAAGCATCTGAGAGAGATTCCATTCTATGGCATTGTCGCATGGGACACATCCACTACAGAAAAATGAACGAACTTGTGCGGAGGAGTCTTGTAGAAGGGGTTCCAAAGCAACAGTTTGTCTTCAATGATGTGTGTGTGAGCTGCAAGAAGGGAAAACAGAAAAGAAAATCCCATCCACTGAAGAAATACTATTTAATTGAAATCCCGTTAGAGTTACTTCATATGGATCTGTTTGGTCCGGTGAATCGACAAAGTATTTCTGGGAATTGGTATTGTCTGGTGGTCACTGATGCTCAATTACCTGTTCCATTTTGGACAGAAGCTGTCAACACTGCGTGTTATGTGCTTAATCGAGTGCTTACTGTGTGAAGTGTCTTGGGAAGACATGCTATGAATTATTGAAGAATCGTAAGCCGAATCTCGATTATCTAGAGCCTTTTGGGTGTCCTTGTACCGTATTAGCTTCTGTAGGAAAATTTGATGACAAAGTCTTTGAGGGGCTATTTGTCGGATACTCAAATCGAAAGAAGCGAGTATTTAATAAGCAGAATGGTACGGTGGGTGAATATTTGCATGTGGATTTCCAATCCTATACTTTACCACCCAGAGGTGTTGGACCGGACTGGTTGTTCGATTATAAAGCTCTTTTTGAAAATCTTGAATCGAAGCCAGAGATGTCGGATGAGCAACTTACTAGAGTTGTCATTGAGTTACTAGATGATACTCTGGTTCTAAATATACAAACTCTGCCGACTCCGATAGTGCCTGTTGCTGATGAGTACATGACCGAGACTTCTAATGATTCGACAATTGCAGCTGATGATATGTCTTCAGATGATGATAGTGAATTTCATGAAGCTGTGTCACATCAGGTAGAAATTCATACTCAACAACTAGATCCACAAGTTGATGCTACTTCAAATGAAGTTGAGGCTAATTCAACTGATGATGTGATCGATCCACAAGTTGATACTATTTCAAATGATGTTGATGTTAATACAACTGAAACTGTGGTGGTTGAGGAAGATCCTATTCCTGGTCTGGCTGAAACGGTGGTTGTTCCTATTCATCAAACGCTCCGTATAAACACCATTCATCCGCAAGACAATATTATTGGTGATTTAAATGAAGGAGTACGTACGAGACATCAAATTGAGAGCAGTGCGTTACTATCTGTTCTGGAATCTGGTGTTCAGGAAGAAGCATTTCATTCTTGCTTTATCTCACAAACCGAACCGAAAAATGTTGACGAAGCTTTATTAGACGGTTCGTGGGTTGAAACAATGCAAGAAGAATTACTGCAATTTAAAAAGTTGGGTATGTGGCACTTGGAAGATTTACCAGCGGGAAGCAAAGAGCCGTGTGGTACACGGTGGGTATATAAATGCAAACGGGATGATCATGGAGTCTTTGTTCGAAACAAAGCCCGTTTGGTTGTTCAAGGTTTTTCTCAAGAAGAAGGGATAGACTTTAACGAAGTGTATGCTCCTGTTGCCAGAATTGAAGCAATCAGAATTTTCTTGGCATTTGCTGCACATCGTGGGTTCAAAGTCTTTCAGATGGATGTAAAGAGTGCGTTTCTTTACGGCAAGGATAAGGAAGAAGTGTATGTCAAACAACCTCCGGGATTTTTCGATCTTGATTATCCGGAGAAGGTTTATAAGTTGGACAAAGCTTTATATGGTCTCCATCAGGCTCCTCGAGCTTGGTATGAGACGTTGTCTACTTATTTACTCGACAACGGGTTCAAGCGTGGGTTGGTTGATCCTACTCTTTTCTGTCATAAAACGGGGGAGGATTTGCTTCTGGTACAAATCTATGTTGATGATATTATTTTTGGCTGCTCAAACGAGAAGTTATCGGAGGATTTCGAGACTTTAATGCAAACAAGGTTCGAGATGAGTCCAATGGGGGAAATGTCGTTCTTCCTAGGCTTACAAGTTCAACAATCAGATAAGGGTATCTTCATACACCAGAGGAAGTATGTGAGAGATGTTCTAAATCGATTCAAAGTGGAAGATGTTCGCATTCCTGGAACTCCTATTCAGCTGTCACATGGCCTATGTCCTGACGAAGACGGTGAAAAAGTTGATGTCACTTGTTATAGGACTATAATAGGTTCACTGATGTATCTTACAGCTAGTCGAGCTGATATAATGTTTGTCGTTTGTTTGTGTGCCAGGTATCAGGCAGCACCTCGTGTTTCTCATATGAATGCGGTTTTGAGGAATCTAGCTTATCTGAAGGGTAATTCAGATCTCAAGATCTGGTATCCTCATGATGATAAGTTCGACCTGTCGGCGTATACGGATTCGGACTACGGCGGTTGCAAGATTAATTTCAAGTCAACCACGGCTGGATGTCAGTTTCTTGGCGATCGGTTGGTATCTTGGCAGTGTAAGAAGCAGACTTCTGTTGCCACATCCACTACTTAAGCTGAATATATAGCAGCTGCTAGTTGCTGCTCTTAGGTTTTATGGATTCAACAGCAGATGCGGGATTATGGTTTGAAGTTTCTTACTACTCCAATTTACATAGATAATTCGGCCGCTATTTGCATAATAAAAAACCCCGTTCACCACTCAAAAACGAAACATATTGATATTCGTTATCATTTTATTCGTGACTGTTTTGAGAAACACCTGATTGATCTGCAAAAGATCCATACTGATTTTCAAAAAGCGGATCTTTTTACGAAGGCTTTTGACAAAACCCGTTTTCGTTATCTTTTGCAAATCAACGACATACAAAAGCTACCCGTTGAGTAACTTTCGGTTGATCATTTTTCATTTGTTTATTTTTTGTAGTCTGTATTTCTTTTTTCACAAAATCCAAAAACAGAGTTTTGTATTGTAGGGGGAGAAAATCAGAAAATATAAAAAAAATGGAAAAATGCAAAAAGCATATAAAAAAATGAAAAATAAAAAATTTGAGAAATTAATCCGACCAAGCGAGAAATGATAATACATCGGCGTGTGTTATCAACCACGGATAATATAAAAATGAAAAGCTGTAGGTACTTGTTTGGTTAGTTAAATGCGTAAGGACAAATCTGATATATGCTAGTATGATATAAATATAAAAATTTGCTTGATTAAATGTAAGGCACATCATGACGAATGCTGTGTGATCTTGGCATTAAATGAAAAAGGCAAAAACAGAATAAGAGATGTTCTGGTGTATGCATGCTTTTATTTTGCAAAGATTTAACCTTGTTTGATTTTCTTTATTTTGTCAAACGATCGGCTTTCTATGCGTATCGAAAGATCGACCTGATTGGTGTTCGTTTGACGTTTTGCTTTGTTTTCTTTGGTGTTTCGTATAACTCATTGGACTTTCTTTGCGTGTGCGGGAGCACCGACCTGATTGTTTTTGGGTTATACAATTTCTGCTTTATTTTCTATTTCTTATTTTCCTAAACAATCGGACTTTCTCTGCGTGCCTACCGGCCGACCTGATTGTTGTTTGTTTAGGGTTCTGCTTTATTTTTGCATGAAACACCATGGACGATGAATCTCGTTGGAAATCAAATTCTGTGGAAAATACAAAAATAATAAGAATAAACCAGATTACCAGTATTTCTGATTGTGTGGGCTATCATATTATCAATGCATGCTAAATATACCTTAACATATAAGAAAGCTATAAAAATTGATCTGTCCAAGCTGAAATAAACTGAAAAGTTGTATTTGCTGCCAACTTGACTTGCATGCTGATTAAAAAATGAAATAAACTGAAAAGTTGTATTCGCTAACTCTACCACATATTTAGCATCTAAGTCAATCGGTTTAGCATTAATTAGCCTAGCAAACTTAGTGGAAATAAAACTTCTTTCAGCACCAGAATCAAACAATACAGTAGCGAAGTAACCATTAAGCATGAATTTACCGTTAATCACGTTGGCGTCGTTGCGAGCTTCTCCTTGACCCATAACGAAGGCACGACCTCTACCATTCCCACCATTGCCGTTCCCACCATTACCGTTCCCACCGTTACCATTTCCGTTGCCCGGGTTTCCACCGTTGCCATTGTTACCATTCCCTTGTCTGCGCATTTGCGGGCAATCTTTCCTCATGTGGCCTTGCGCACCACATTCATAACAGCCACGGGCTCCACCATTGTTGTTGTTCGGATTGTTTCCTTGCCCGTTGCGGTTGTTTCCGTTTCCCCTGTTGTTGTTATTTCCTCCCTGGTTCTGACCGTTGTTGTTTAATCTTTGTAAGTTGGTCCAGCAGTTGTTGGCCTCATGCCCCGGTTTCCCACATCTTCCACATTCCAGACCTTTGCTACACATACCATTGTGGTGTTTCCCGCACTTGTTACAGAACGGGGCTTTACCCTTGTAATTTCCATTCCCGCCTTGGCGGTTATTACTTCCACTGTTGCTGCCATTTCTGAAATTGGTCCTTGTGTTGTCAGGTCGCTTGTTCTGATATTGGGAGTTAGAGGATCTCCCAGATTGATTCCCAACAGTTTGATTGTTCACAGATGTTGCTGGAGCTTCTTCTTCAGCTTTACGCTTGCCACTTAAGGCAGTCTTCACAGTGGTCTTTGCGGGTAGAGTACCCCTCTCGATTTCCTGATCGGTTAACTTATGAGCCAAACGGATGGCTTGCTGCACGGTTGTTGGGTTGCTAGCTGTCACCAAGCTTTTGATTTGGGGTGCGAGACCCTCCAGATAACGCTCAATGCGTTTAAATTCAGCATCAACCATTGTTGGGCATAGTACCGCGTACTCGTGGTAACGCGCAGTGTATTCCTCAATTTCCGACCCAGACATCTTGGAGTTCAAAAACTCTCCTTCCAGCTTCTTGACTTGATCTCGTGGGCAATACTCCTCCATAACCAGTTCCTTAAATGCTTCCCATTCCATGTCATTAGCCGCATCTAACCCAATCATCTGGATTTCGGCATTCCACCAGGAGAGAGCAGCTCCCTCGAAGGTACCAGTTGCATATTTCATTTTGTTCTCAGCAGGGCAGTTACACATAGAGAAGACCTTCTCAGACTTCTCGATCCACCTGAGGAGTCCTGCCGCTCCTTCCTCGCCGGAAAACGTCATCGGCTTGCAGTCCATGAAGGACTTAAACGTGCAGTGATGGAGGTTTCCTGATGCATAAATAGTTCGGGTTTTAATTTTAAACAAGTCTAAATATAATCGCTTTGTGCCTTAACCGGCATAATAATTACCCTGCGCGGCGAATGCAGCTTGGGCGGCTGCCACTGCGGCTTGCACGTGTTCGTTTATCATAACTTGCAGTTGCGCAGGTGTCAGGTTAATGTTGTTCCTTCCGTGTCCTCTTCTAGGCATTTTCTGGACAGTTAAAGTAGCCAGTGTTCAGTCACAGTTATATTCTATACATATCCCATAATATGTATATTAACAATTTCCCGTTATCCCACTATTAGTCCAGAAAATTTTTCGTGCAAAATTGAGGCGTCGTCGGAGAACGTCGTAAGTCGTAAGTACTATCGTCGAAAGTCGGCTTTCCCATAAAAGTCACCGTCGGCGTAGTCATCGTAGTAGAAATCAGGACGTAGCGTGTAACATCGTTTCGTTGTCGCTTTCCCCCGGAATAGTGTGCGTATTAGCGTTCGCATTTCGTATTCGTGTGTGCAATTTTTCCTAAGGTTTTCCGTTAGACTACTTAGACACGGTCTATATATATATTTATATATATATATATACATATGAAGTATTTACTTACACAGCAGAGTGAGTATCCCAGGTTGGCACGTAAAAATTTTGTTTCGGGAATTTGTTTGTTCGTTTGTAACTAAGGTTTCAAGTTGCAGTTTCCAAATCGTTTTTCAAAAATGATTCCAGTTCTCTGCAACTTATGGCTCTGATACCAATCTGTCACACCCCCAAATTAACCACTAACTGAGTTTATACCGTTAAGGGGTGCGAGCAAACCAGGACCACAGCCATTAGTTACAAATACTAAACGAATCAGAGTAAAGTCCAAACATTCATCATTAAACAGTTTAAGAGTTTGCAGCGGAAAGAAAACATGAGTGTCTTAGCACTAACCACGTGCTTAAATTACAAAACATAAATTGTTATTCAATTCCCAAATTTAAGTTCAAAATGAAATAAGTAACTTCGGGTGTCATGCCAACCTCCGGTGGATACTCCTCAGCGATCTGCAAAAGTGAAAACCACACAAGTGTCAACCTAACGGTTGGCGAGTTCACAGTGGGCATGTCATGCAGCGGCCCAGTCTCATAAGCGTATGTTTCAACATATAAATAGGTAATAGTTTTGCAAAACAATGCCAAGTACTGAATTATCGAATATGCACTAGTTAAGTAAAGATTAAAGCGGTCAACCGATATCGCGGGTAGCTAATCCGGTTTCCATGCACTAAGGAAGTTCGTACCAAAGCTGACGTAACAGAATTCGGCATTTGCCGATGGTTTGTGCCTCCAGTTGTGTTTCTTATGGGACCCACAACTAAAATAGGCTGATATTGAACTCCGTTCGGCCTCCAGCCGGTTCGCTACACATTTGTGTACCGCGGAGCAGGGTTTGTCAAACCCTCAGTAGATCTACCCAACATCCCCTCGCTTCGCAAATTAATGGTACTAAATTGTTGAGGACTTTTAAGTTTTAAGGCATCCTTAGAAATCATGTGATATCATTTGGTTTAGACTTTAACCTACACTAGTCATATTAAAACCGTTTATTCTGGATTTCATTTGAAATCCTAAAAAGAGTTTAAGTATCAAAATGGTTGTTCCGGATTTCATTTAAAATCCCAAATGAGTTTAAGTATTAAATAGTTGGTTGCGGATTTCATTTGAAACCCCAAGGATGGACAGTTGCAAGTGTTTCCCATAAAACACTCCAACTTCCATAACAGATATCCCATTTGGCAATACCTCAAAATGTCAGCGTTGTTTTTCGTTAAGTGAATTCGTTGCGACCCAAACGGGCTCACAATTAAAGGGTTAGTGAAACTCACCTTAGGTTGCACAGCTTACACTTCAAATAATCCAATTATGATTGCTAACGAAGACCTAATAATCACATTAAGGTCTTAGGTGTTAGGTTGTGTCTAAACTTTATCTACGTCACTATGGCCCATAACATAGCACGTTGGAACTACGAATCGACATACCGACACACGAAACCGATGGTTGATCATAAACAAGGTTTCACATTACTCAGAAATCAAAGCATGTTTCATTATCGCATAATCATGTAAGTCATGGCATTACATTCAAATAAGTTGCACAAGTTTGGGTTTTGGTCTGGCCACAGTTTCGCTACACAGTTTCGCTATGTGCACGGGCAGCACTTTCGCTAGGGTATACCCGATGACACAGTTTCGCTGGCTAGATTCGCCCGAAACTGGTTTGAACTTTCGTTCATATAAGGCACAGTTTCGCTAGATAGTTTCGCTATGTGCACGGGCAGCACTTTCGCTAGGGTATACCCGATGACACAGTTTCGCTGGCTAGATTCGCCCGAAACTGGTTTGAACTTTCGTTCATATAAGGCACAGTTTCGCTAGATAGTTTCGCTCGAAACTGATGGCACAGTTTCGCTATCTAGTTTCGCTCGAAACTGATTTGAACTTTCGTTCAGGAGTCTATGGTTATTTCGCTCGGTAGTTTCGTTCGAGCAATACACTTAGTTTCGCAGGCGACACTATAGTTTCGCTGTATAGTGTCGCTGGATGAAGATTCAAATAGTTTGCGAAACTACAGTTTCGCCTAACGAATCTGTTAGTTTCGTTGGTCGCAGAAAACTCGTAAATCAGTCCAAATATCAATCTAACAGCTTCCATACTTCATATAATTCAGTATCTAGCATGCATAAACATTTACCAACATTAAACAAGCAAATTTAACACCTTAAACATGGATATTCACCATCGAATCTCCAAGAACACTTTTAAGCATAAAATGACCTAACTAGCATGAATCTTCATTATGGCATGATTTTACACGTAAAGTTTCAGTCTTTATGCTAGATCTACATTCCTAAGCATCATATCAGAAGATCAAACGATTTCATGAAGATCTAAGCATGCTTTTTAAGAAAACACATAGAAAATGCATGAAAAATGGTTTTGGGGACTCACGGTTTGATTTCCAAGCTCGATGGATGATCTTCAAGGCTGAGATCACGGTGATCCTTGGTGGTTCAAGGCTGAACAGAAATGGTTCTTGAGAGAGAGAATGGAGAGTGTGTGTGTGTGTGTGTGTGTTTTATGGTGGAGTCATGCAAATGGAAGATTTAGGGTTTTATTTTTATTTAAATACTAAGGCTTGGTGGGCTTATCATTGGGATTTGGGCCCCAATGATCAGCAAGTGATTAGCCCATGATTAACATGTATGCATACACCCTAATTACTTGATTAATCACATAAATACACCTTTAAGCAATTTGTCATGCTAATAATAATAAATACGTAAATACACAATTAAGCAATTTGTCACATAATTCCAAAGTAAACAAATAGTCATGCTTTTGATAATAATCATGCATTTAAATCACGTTGCACATAATTCCACATAGTGGTAATAAATAAATAAATAAATAAACACATAACACGTATGGACGGGTTCGGTGATCAACCAAAGGTCGTGGACGTATTCGGCCTAGTTAAGCATTAGTTACCTAGTTAATACTTATAACGTAACTAACGGAGATTGTCTAACGGAAGTTAACCTTGGAATTCTCGGATGTCACACTTTGATTCCGAACACATTGGTGGACTTAGATTAGGTTTTCATTCAGTATTTGTTGGTTTTCTGTACGAAAAACTCGTTCGGATATAATCCAGTTCTTAGATCGGAATATACACCATCGAAAACGTGTTTTTGGTGATTAAAAATGATGTCTATGTGTTGCTTATCAAAATCCGACCATGGGTGTTTATTTGTTGTGTCTGATTTGGTTGTTTTCACCGATTTTGAAATTCAAAACTCTCGGAGTTCTTCAGGCTCCGAACCTGGGGTTCGGCGACTCCGAACATGGGGTTCGGAGGGAGCTCGGACAGAGTTCGGTGGGTTTCAAATTTTTGATCAAATGTTATTCGTTTACGTAAACGGCAATGATTTGATACAATCAGTGATTATATCTGTTAATAACATTGAATATAATGAATGTTTTCTTTTATGTGTTTTCAGATATGGCAAACGACTTGAAAATTGGTGATAAACACAATATTTGTGCACATATTGGTATTGCACGGGGTAAACTCGATAAATTCGGAGAACCTGGGATAATTGATTTTCTGAGACGGTCGAGAATTCATTATGCTATTACTCAGCAATGTGACGTGTATAGAGACATCATTCTGGAATTTTGGAATACGGCACGTACGATTACTGATGGTCCGATTAGAATCGTTGCGACTATTCAAGGCCGACCGGTTGAAGTGACTGAAGCAGAAATTCATAGGGTTCTTCAATTAGATTCTGATACAACAACGAAATCTATTGAATTCTCTCATGAAGACAATGTGGCGTTTTTGAAGCGGATTTGGTATACGGATGATCCAAGCAAGGAATGGGTATACAAGTCATCTCTGAGCGTCCCATACAAGTATATGGCGCATGTTTTGTTGGTCTGCTTGGGACACAGGATTTCTGGTCATGATGAAGTCTAGCAGGTTATTCTATCTCTAATGAACGCGTTGGTAATGAACAGGCCGTACAATGTTTCTGGAATGATCTTTCATTATATGAGAGACAATATATCTACGACAAAAGAAAGTTGCAATTTATCCCAGATTCCTTCAGATGGTGCTTGATGACAAATATCCTGATTTGATAAAGAATCCCGCACATAGAATGGAGCTAAAACATATGACTGAAGCTAGTGGTGGTGCTCTGGCATCTTACCAAAAGAAGGCAGTGGAGTTTCAGCCTAAATTAAAACGATTGATTGGTCATCTTGCCAATGTCAACTATGTGGCACCGACAATGGGTGCACCTCGACATGATGATGGAAGTGATTCAGAAGAATTGTATTATAGCTAGATAGAGGAACAGAACCAAATACCACAACAAGGCAGAGTGAAGAGGCCTAAGAGACAAGTTCCGGTGGTTCAGGAACCCGTGAATCAAGAACCAGAACCAGTGGTATCTCAACCGCCAACTATGGTGGTCTCAGCACAGGATGTTCCTGTATCTGTCGTTGTGACTGAGACACCGGCGGTGAATACTCTTGATGATGAATCTGATGATGATGAAGATTTTTTGAATGCTGAATTTGACTCTGAAGACTTGTCAGAAACAAACGATTCGTTTGTGCGAGTCTTAATCAATTCCAAATTTGTGAAGCTAAAGAAAGGTAGTGATGAAGACCTTGCTTACAAAATCAGCAAGAACAAAAGCATTGATCGATACAAAGATCGAGTGTATGATGTAGTGGCTTCATCTGAATTTGATGAAGATTATAACCCAGATGCCGAGGTGGTTTGCGGCAAAGGTAAACAGCCTGTGACTGGTTCGTCATCTGTAACTCCATCCAAAGGGAGAAAGAAGTCAGTTGTTGGAGGCCGAACTAAGAAGAGGAAAGGCGTAGGCGCATAGCAGTTCATTTTACAGCCTCGTTCTGGTTTCTCTACATCAACAGCAACTACTGAAGCAACTACAAATGTTCAGACTTCTGTGTCTGATGTTCAAACTGATTTCTTGCAGAATTTGATGAATGCAAACCGTTCGACAACTGTTAGCACAACACCTTCAGCAAGTGCTGGTGCGCAGTTTGTTAATCAGCCGATGGGGTCTATGCCTACAACTCCATTGTTTTCGACTGCTACTGCTTCAACTCATTCGACACCTGATGTGAACTTAAACTTCGAACATGCCTCAATTTCTTTTTCTCAAGCTAGTATCCTGCAAAGTGCTTTATCTGATCAATAATCCCAGATTGATGCCTTGAAGGCTAAGTCTGAAGCACAAGAGAAGACTATTAATGTGCTGAGATTAGATAATGCTGATCTGAATCAATGGGTTGTAATTATCAGAGTCGGGATGAAGTCAAAGATCAGGAGATTCTGAGATTAAGACGGGTTAGTCATACTCAGTCCAAGATGATTCTGGAAATGGGTGAGCAATAAAAATTCTTGATGGAGAAGTTTAAGGCTCAGGGGGAGATTGGAGATGGTTCGGGTTGTAATGAAGATCCGATGCGATTTCTGAACGATGATCCTGATCAAGATGATCCTGAGGGGAATGTTGTTGGAGGACAAGGCCCATCTGGAACTGCGGGTTCGGGTGCTGGAACATCATCTTCCCAGGGGGAGAAAGACTCACTTGAAGCTGTGCCAATCACGTCGATTCCATCTGATCAAGCTGCAAAGAGTATGAGTGAAATTGCTGAAATGTTACAAACGCTTGAAGAAGGGGAGTTTGTTGGTGACTTGACAGCTGAAGAGTTACAAAGGGTGTTTGATTTAAATGATGAGGAAATGAGGAAAGCGTCTGAGAAAACTCCAGAGAAATACAAAGAACCTAAACCAGAGTCTGATGAAGACGTGGAGGGTATATTTGAAGAGGAGATTGAAGTGGAGGATATCACAGAGGAAGAATATCCGGATCTGTACTCCAACTTCAACAGTAATCAAGCAGGTGATGAGTTTGAGGTATTTCCTAAGGAGAAGGATGTTGAGGTTGAGGAGAGGTTGAAAAAGAAAGAGTAAAAAAAACCTGAAGATCCGATGGTTAAGGAGGCAAAGATTCTGAAACAGAATCAGACATTTAAAGAGTTCATGAAAGCCTTTCATGCTAATTATGTATCGCCTCTAAAACCAATCAAGCAGAGATCGTGTTTCAAATTCAAGGGTCAAGTGTCAGGTGAAATTATAAGTTGGATGTATGTTTCAAGCTTGAGGTGCTATGGGATTAAAAGAGAACATGGTATCCAGTACTTCAAGTGTGCCAAAGATTTTAGCAGCCTGCCGGTTTGGGATGTTCGTGAATTGACCAGAAAAACTTTCTGTTGTTATGGCAATGATGCTATGGGTATGCAATTCAAGAAGATACTTGAAAGGGAGTGTCGGGAAGGATTTCAGTTTTTGGATCCTCAAAAGCCAAAGAGACGCCGATCCCGAACAAGGGTTCACGAAAGAACTGGCAAGAGGTTGATAATCTTTGTATCTCCAAAGAAGCCAGATGTGATGAAGAAAATTCCTCTGATGAAGATGCAACAGGATTTCATCAAAGATCTGAGATGGTGGTATTACAATGAGAAGACAGGTGAAGCAGTTATTGTGTTGAAAGATAACAATCAGGTTGTGAAGATATATGATCCTATGTGGCTAATTAACTTGTCGAAGGCTAATATAGACGAGCTTTATTACAATCCAATCCTGTATCACCCTAATTTCATGGAGCAAGCGCTGAAGTTCCAAAGGGTGATACGAGTTTGTTTTGCATTCAATATCTATGCTGGAAATAACCACGATTTGATCCGGAAGGGTGATGGGGCTGCTGCAGATGTTCAAGGCTGATGAAGAACGGTCCAGCTATTGCCAAGGGGGAGTTTGTTGATACACGATATGTTGGGTTATATAACAATTATCAAAATCACGAGTACGCAGCGGAAAGAATCCTATGAATTAATCTAACTAACCGGTATTAGAATGTGTACCTTTTTAGCTCGGCAAGACTTGATCACTTGGAGGATTTGAAGTAAATCCCTCTACGATCGCACACACGACACACCAATGCTATGTGCTAGCAATGATCACGAACACCTCTTGATGTAGGCTTGGTCGAACCACACAAGAACCGAAACCCCCTTGGGTTTTTCTTGTTGCCGTAAACCGAGAGAGAAGAGAGAGAGTTTTAGGGTTTGGACTTTGTCAAGTCAATCCAGCAACTAAACCTTAAACCCCTGAGGATCTATTTATAGGTTTAAAAGACTTGATAACCAAGTTAGGGATTGTGATAATCCCCTAACCGAATTCGGCCTAAAGGGCTTATCACAAAGCCTATCCCAATTGTAATCCAATTACAACTCTTTCTAATTACAACTAACACCCCTGTTAACAATTAACTTGTCAGTTTTTAACGAAACCTCGTTAAATATTCGTGATAAATATTAATTAACCATTAATTAATATTAATACATTTGGTGTCGAGACGTGTGACCCCGTAGGCTTAAATACTTTCCAGACATACGTTTACTATTATATGATCATATCCCTACAGCTCCCACTTGAGCTTGCAATAGTAAAGGTAATAACATTGGTTAGCGTCTAGCAACACGCCAATGCTCCCAGAAATATTTAAGTACAGTTTCTCAAAGTGTATTTAAATGGTACAGTCATTTACTATCCCTTTGTTACCGATACCGTGTTAAATATGAATATGGATCAAGTCATTTCATACTTTAACGATTCTGTTTCTCATTCTCACAACTAACTTAAGATTACCAAATTGCAAATCGAGACATCTCTAGATTTCATTTGGGCACGGCCATGCAAACATCTTAATTAGTCCAATGAGGGGCCCAGTGGTATCTGCTTCAGCACAAAGCTGAAGGAACAAATCCTCTTGACTACACGTGTCAAGTCACATACTTCACTACACTTACTGAAAATAGCCCTTTTGTACTACCTTATTCAGGATAGTTAGACCTATATCAAGTAGGTGCAATCCATACATGCATGACCTGCTTGTATCTCAAGTCTAAGGATAAGTAAAGCAACCATTTACGAATTTCACTTAATGACGCCGATCCATAAAGTAATAATTCGTTAGTGGGTCAGTCCAGTATGCATCCAATGAATACCATGTGAGTTTGGTGGGACCATCCAAACCAATCACTCAGATTTTGTCTTAGTTTAACTATACTCCCATATAGTTAATCGACAATGGACAATTTAGAATACTTGACAAGTACTCAAGGATTAAACATGCAAATATGGGACACAATTTACTATTAAATGAAATCAAACATATCAAATACTTTATTTCATTATATAAACAGAAATTGTTTAACGTCCCTTATCCAAATACCGAACATTAGACATACATGATTTAACCAGCCAATTTAAGTCCCATGCCCTCGGCATGCCTTTCAAGCTTCGGCCTCGACAAAGCTTTCGTGAAAGGATCAGCTAAGTTAATATCTGTGTGAACTTTGAGTAATTTGATTTCACCTAGTTCGATCTGCTCACGAACATAGTGATATCTCCTGGCATAGTGTCTGGCGCCCTTCTGAACTCCAGGTTCTTTGGCGATGACTAATGCACCCGAGTTATCGCAGTACATGTCAATAGGCAAGTTACTTGTGGGGACAATGTCTAGCCCACTAATAAACTTCCTTATCCAGACAGCCTCCATTGCAGCTTCCGAAGCAGCAATGTACTCAGACTCTGTTGCAGACATAGCAACTGTGGTTTGTTTCTTGCTTTTCCAATCCACAGCGCCTCCATTCATAACAAAGACGTACCCAGACTGAGACTTCGTGTCATCTCTATCAGTCTGAAATCCAGCATCACAGTATCCGGTCACTTTGAGCTCTTGATCTGGATTTCCCCCATATACCAAAAACAAATCTCTAGTAGCCCGTAGGTACTTGAGAATGGTCTTAACAGCAGTCCAGTGACTTTCACCTGGATTCTGTTGATAACGGCTAACGATATTCTGCGCGAACGCTATATCGGGTCTAGTGCATCTCACCGCATACATTATAGATCCTACAGCCGAAGCATAAGGGACTCTTTGCATACGCTTCACCTCATCAGGTGTAGAAGCACCTTGTTTGACCGACAGACCAAGTCCTTCCTGCATAGGTACATTACCACGCTTGGAATTCTCCATCTTGAATCGCTTCAAGATCTTATCAATATAAGCACTTTGACTTAGTCCAATCAACCGCTTAGTTCTATCTCTATAGATCTTGATTCCAAGAATGAATGCTGCTTCTCCCAAGTCTTTCATAGCAAAACACCTTCCAAGATGGGATTTTACATCTTGCAACATTGGAATGTGTTTTCCTATTATCAATATGTCATCTACATATAAGACAAGGAAAGTAACATTACTCCCACTAGCTTTGCGATATACACATGGCTCATCAGGATTCTGAACGAAACCAAACTTTTTGATTTCTTCATCAAACCGCTTATTCCAACTCCTCGATGCTTGCTTTAGTCCATAAATGGACCTTTGAAGCTTGCATACTTGGTTGGGATGTTTTGGATCAATGAACCCTTCAGGTTGATCCATATAGACTTCTTCATCCAAGTAACCATTTAAGAAGGCAGTCTTAACATCCATTTGCCATATCTCAAAGTCATAGTACGCTGCTATGGCTAAGAGAATCCTAATAGCTCTAATGTCTGCTACTGGTGAAAAGGTCTCATCATAGTCAACGCCAAAACGTTGAGTATAACCTTTCGCCACGAGACGAGCTTTATAGGTGTGTACATTTCCATCCATGTCGGTCTTCTTCTTGAAGAGCCATTTACTCCCAACGGTTCTTGCGTTAGGAGGAAGATCAACCAGGGTCCAAACGTGGTTATCTTGCATGGATTTCATTTCCACATTCGCAGCTTCAAGCCATTTCTCAGATTCCGGATCTGATAATGCAGCTTTGAAGTTCGGAGGCTCATTGAGATCTCCTGATACGTTATCCTCGGATTCGACTAGACCAATCCATCTATCCGGATTACGTACGACCCTTTCGGATCTACGAAGTGGAATCGCAACATCATCGACTTGAGGTTCATCACTTTGAACACTTTCCCCCCCAAGTTGATGATTGCTAGTTGTTTCAGAAGGTGACACATCTTCTAGTAGTTCTACAATTCTCCCACTGTTCTCTTGAGCTATAAAATTCTTTTCAAAGAATTCAGCATATCGAGCAACACGAACAGTGTTTTCTGAAGAATTATAGAAGTAGTAACCCATTGTTTCCTTTGGGTATCCCACGAAGATGCACTTAGTAGTCCTGGGTTGTAGTTTGTCAGGCGTATCACGCTTCACAAGTGCCTCACATCCCCAGACTCTTAAGTAAGACAACACAGGGACTTCTCCATGCCATAATTGATATGGTGTCTTTTCAACCTTCTTGGTTGGAACCATATTTAGAACGCGTACAGCGGTTTCTAGAGCAAAATCCCAAAATGATAATGGGAGAGTTGTAAGGTTCATCATCGACCTCACCATCTCTAGTAAGGTTCGATTCCTCCTCTCAGACACTCCATTATGCTGAGGAGTATAAGGAGGAGTAAGCTGTTGGACAATTCCACACGCTTTAAGATAATCCTTAAACTCTTGGCTTAGGTATTCTCCACCACGATCCGATCTAAGGATCTTGATGGTCTTACCGAGTTGATTTTCAACTTCGTTCTTAAACTCTTTGAATGTTTCAAATACCTCATGTTTATGTTTAAGCAAGTAAACATAACCATAACGGCTGAAATCATCCGTGAAAGTTACGAAGTAGCTAGCACCTTTTCTTGACACATGTCTAAATGGGCCACATACATCAGTATGGATGAGTCCAAGTAGCTCTTTTGCCCTTTGCGGCTTGTTTGGAAAGGGTTTGCTAGTCATCTTTCCTGAGATACAGGAAACGCATTGATCAAATGATTCATCATTTGATTGTAAGATCCCTTCACGTTGAAGTCTTTCAATGCGATTTTTGCCAACATGGGCAAGACGACAGTGCCATAGATAGGTAGAGTCCAAACTAGTTTTGGCTCGTTTGCTAACAGTGAACATTGAATTATTTGAAACACAACCACGCATATCAATTTCATAAATGCCATCACAAGGAATAGCATCAAAATAATGAACATTATTTTTAGAAACTGAAATACTGATATCATTAAAAACATTAATGTATCCTTGGTTTTTCAACAGAGAAACTGAAATAACACCTCTAGTGATAGAAGGTGCATAATGACAATTGTCTAATACAATACATAACCCAGAAGGCAGAATTAAATGAAATTCTCCTATAGCTTCCACAGCTGCTGGCAAACCATTTCCAACGAACAGCTGCAAAGCTCCAGGCTTCAGTTTCCTCCTCTTTCTAAGACCCTGTAACGAATTACAGATGTGAGTTCCACAGCCGGTGTCATACACCCATGAATCACTCTTAGAAAAGGAAAATAATTCAATTATGAAGATACCTGAAGTACTAGTCCCACTAGTATTCTTTCTCTTCTTCATCAACTCAGCTAGGTAGGTAGGACAGTTCCTCTTCCAGTGTCCGACTTCACCACAATGGTGACAGATCTGGTCCTTAGCCTGATGCTCTTTAGGGGCCGGAGGGGTTTGCTTGGCTTTAGGGATATGGGCAACAGCCTTGCCTTTACCCTTGCCATCAATCTTGCCCTTCCCCTTTTTCGGTCGTTTAGCCTTTTGGATCTTACCCCCCTTGATCATAAGAACTTGGGGTGTTTCAGTGGCCTTTTTAGGAATCGTTTTTTCATACTCGACAAGCATAGCATGAAGCTCAGGTATAGTCTTAGTCATACTATGCATGTTATAGTTGCGCACAAAACCCTCAAAATCCTTCGTAAGCGATTTGAGGATCATGCCAACTGCAACAGCACGATTATACCCATAATTGAGCGATTCCAATTTGTCAAAGTAGCTCTTCATCTTGAGCACATGACTACTGACCGATTTACCAGTTTCAAGCTTCAAGTCGTGGAGTTCCACAACTAGGTCGAACAATTCGACACCAGCTTGTTTTTCATACATCTTTTTCAGCTCTTTGATCATATCACAAGGTGTATGAAATTCGTATTGCTTCTGAAGATCAGGAGTCATACTCGAGATCATCATACAAGCAACCTCATCGTATCTGCTGTACTCTGAGTTGTAGAACGCTTTCTCTTGCTCAGAAGCATCAGCAGCTGGCTCGGTCGGCCAATGATGTTCAAGGACATCGGTCCTCCGTTCAACTCTAAGGACAATCCTCAGTTGACGGTACCAGTCATTGAAGTTAGATCCATTCAGCTTTTCTCTTTCAAACATTTGACGAAAAGCATGACCAACATTGTTTTGAGGTGGGTTTGTTGCCATCTACAAAACAGATTAAGTTCAAAAATCAGTATTTTCGATAATCTTTTCCTTAATAAATTTAATTACCCAATGTTTAAACATTTTAAACAATTAAGCTTTATTAAGGCTAGGATCCAATTGACATGCCATCATTTCATCAGTTGATCTGCTAGAAATGATGCATTCAAATGGTAAGTGACGATCACTAATTGTATTCCAAATACAATTCCTAGATTTTATGGGACCTACAACTTGCACCAAGTGATTTGTAGTCATGTTTCATCCCATCTTTTGCCACGGGCTAAGGGTCTCACCGCCTAGCTCGCTTTAAGTCGTCCAGCCAAGAACGCACAAATTGTCCACCATTGTGTACCAATGAGTGGGAATTTGCCATGCAAATGCCATTTTACCATTGTGTACCAATGAGTAAGATGACACTCACAAGTGTCCTTTACAAGGTGGATGGCAAAGACTTAAGTTTGGTTTGGGTCAAAACAATTTTGATGCGTGATCAAAAAAGTTATGTGTGAAGGCTCATGCACACCTTTACCACATAATGTGTTTATAAAATTCTTAGTTTGTCTTCCAAATCAAAAGAGCTCGGTAGCTCCATTTGCAACACACAAAGAAGCGTAGGGGTGAGGTTTTCAACTTTTGCAATTAAAAACCTACCCACTTTAGGGAAGCAGAGCGACCCGACTTATACCTCTCTTAGAGTGTGTTCAAATGGGTGAGCCGGTGTTTCTTTTGACTTTTAGGACACAAATTTTATTTTATAAACAAAATCATATTTCAATAGTTCTTTTAGCAAATTTCGATTTTCATAAAACAAATTTGCAATAAACCTTTTATTATGTCACAATTATCATATAATCACATAATCTTAGGGTTTCTAATTATCACATATAATTTTAATTAAATCCTCTTTGATTTAAGTAATAACCATGAACGATTTGCATGAAACATCATGGTTTTTACTTCTTTTTAACACTTTAAAGTTTAAAGGTACAACATGTTGTTCATAACAATTATCTAATAATGATAAAACTTGGATTTATAATTTTAGATCACAAAAATCAAATTTTTTAGAGCTAAAAAATTAGGGTTTCCGATTCGTCAAGAGGTTTTCGATCCATAATTAGAGTTTACGATCGGAAAGCAGGGGTTTCCGATCGAAACAGGGTTTTCGAGTGGGTCGGAAAAGCCTTTCCGATCGGAACCTTTCCGATCTGACACTTTTCGATCGGGTCGAAAAGCCTTTCCGATCGGAACCTTTCCGATCTGACACTTTTCGATCGGGTCGAAAAGCCTTTCCGATCGGAACCTTTCCGATCGGGCACTTTTCGAATGGGTACTTTTCGATCAGTTCGTAAACCCTTTACGATTTGGATCGAGAAGTGGGGTTTCCGGTCGGAAAACAAGGGTTTCCGATCCGGAATAAGGCTTTCCGATCGGAAAACAAGGGTTTCCGATCGGGTCGAGAAGTGGTTTTTCGAACAGGGACTTTTCGATCGGGTCGAAAAGTCCTATTCCATCGAATTTTTTCGTTTTTACCAATTGCGAAACCTTTTCCAATTGTAAAACACGATTTTTAAATGAATCGAAAAGCTAGAATCTTGTTTTGGTTACCCCCCTTCCAAGTTTTATTCCCGGTAATTAATTAAAATCATAGGTGGCTCGTGATACCACTGTTGGGTTATATAACAATTATCAAAATCACGAGTACGCAGCGGAAAGAATCCTATGAATTAATCTAACTAACCGGTATTAGAATGTGTACCTTTTTAGCTCGGCAAGACTTGATCACTTGGAGGATTTGAAGTAAATCCCTCTACGATCGCACACACGACACACCAATGCTATGTGCTAGCAATGATCACGAACACCTCTTGATGTAGGCTTGGTCGAACCACACAAGAACCGAAACCCCCTTGGGTTTTTCTTGTTGCCGTAAACCGAGAGAGAAGAGAGAGAGTTTTAGGGTTTGGACTTTGTCAAGTCAATCCAGCAACTAAACCTTAAACCCCTGAGGATCTATTTATAGGTTTAAAAGACTTGATAACCAAGTTAGGGATTGTGATAATCCCCTAACCGAATTCGGCCTAAAGGGCTTATCACAAAGCCTATCCCAATTGTAATCCAATTACAACTCTTTCTAATTACAACTAACACCCCTGTTAACAATTAACTTGTCAGTTTTTAACGAAACCTCGTTAAATATTCGTGATAAATATTAATTAACCATTAATTAATATTAATACATTTGGTGTCGAGACGTGTGACCCCGTAGGCTTAAATACTTTCCAGACATACGTTTACTATTATATGATCATATCCCTACACGATATGGCAATGAGCTGGATAAGACAAAGATACGAAGATTTCATGTTTTGGGTCTGATGGCCGAACTCCGGCCGAACCTTGTCCGAGCCTTGGCCGAACTCCAGGTTCGGACAAGCCAAGGAGTTCGGATATCCGATAGACTATAAATAGATTTTGTTTGTGTCTTTGTAAGGAGTTTTGAGAGTTGAGCGAACTTTTGTATGTGAGATTGTGTGTGTACTCTGATTCTCTTGTTATCACGTTTTAATGAGAGATTGAGTTTATTTACCTTGTTGTGTTTGTATTCTCACGTATACGATTGTTATCGACCAAACCGATCCAACGTTTAGTCACTTTCATCAATGCTCACCAGGATTGCTCTGCTACCACCGGTGTTACGGATGCCCAGCAGGCGCCTTCTCAGGTGTCCGTCCTAGGCACACATGGTGCCTGCTCATCGCAGACCACCAACGTAGCTCCTATTAGGCGCAGACGTGGATGCCCACATGTAAATAGCGGATCTATCTCATTAGGCGTGCGCCTACGGGTGTGCATTCTGAAGATGATATTTCTACTCACTATCTGGCCACTCCTTCGCTACCTGTGCATAAGTCTGCACCGGCTATGTTTGCAAAATCACCTGCTACCTCTTCTTCATGCGTTTCCCTTGGTACCCCTGCTGACGTTGTTATCATCCGCAAACGTGGCCGCCCACCATAGAATTCCAAAAGCAGGTATTCATATTTTTGTTCATTTGTTTGGTTTCGCATAGAATGTTCTATAGACCCTTATCCCAAAACCATTTTTCCTTTTCAGATCTCTACACCATAGAATTCCAAAAGCGGGGCCTACCACATTGTCATACACTCTTATGGGTGACAGAGCCGTTTTTGAGGATTCGAAGTGAGGAGCAAATTGATGCCTTCATCTCTGCTGAGTTTCCGGATAAAGAGTTAGAGCCTGTTTTGCACAAGATTGTATCGGACACCATGATTCATGGCCCATGTGGATTGTTAAACAGTGCTGCTCCTTGCATGCAAAAGGGCACATGTTGTACGAATTTCCCAAAGCTATATGAGAATGTTACAAGAATTGACGATAAAGGTCGTGCCTTTTATAGGCGGAGGAAGGGTAGCACAAAGGTTGAAAGGGCAGGGGCTGCTATTGACTGCGGCTACGTTGTTCCATACAATAGGCGCCTTTCATTACGGTTGGAGCATGATGATAAAGTAATTATTTAAGTATATTTCCAAAGGGACTGATCGTGTTAGATATTCGGTCAGCTCTAATAAAAAAAAATAGCAAGCCTAGGTCGTCATCCAAGGATGATGCAATCGACGAGATCAAGAACTTTGTCGATGGTCTCTTTATCTGTCCACATGAGGCAGCCTGACGAATCTTAAACTTTCCTATACACCATAGGGATCCCGCTATTCAAGCCCTTTGTGTCCATCTTCAAAACTAGCGAAATGTGACATTCAGGGAGCGCACTTTGCTGATGGACGTGGTTGTAAACCCCATGTAGATGAAGACAACCCTGACTGAATGGTTGCAGTGTAATCGAACAAGTCTTGTTGGCCGCCACCTTAGATATGTTGAATACTTGAAAGAGTACAGGTGGGATTTTAAGTATAAGACCTGGATTTGATGTACTTCAAGAAAAAAACCAAGTATTGGTAGCCTGGTTTACATACATCCTACCAGCGTTGAATTGTTTTATATCAGAATGCTGCTCAATCACAAAGCTGAGTGCACGTCTTTTAATGACATCAGGACTGTCTCAGGTGTCATTCATGAAACATATCGTGCTACCTGTGAGGCTATGGGCTTAATTGGCAATGATATGGAATGGGCGCTAACGTTTGAAGAGGCAGCACTATGGGGGACTGCCACTGAATTAAGGTTCCTATTTGTGCAAATGCTTGTTTTTTGCGAGGTGGCAAATCCTGTTGTTCTATGGAATGAAAACTGAACTGCAATGGGTGATGATATTGTAGAAGGTATTAGTAAGCAAACAAATGTAGACCCAAAGTCCATACCTCAGAATGATGTTTAGCATCAAATCGTCTATGAGCTAGAAAAAATGATAAACTTTCTAAAAATGTAGACCCAGCTCATCCTATTTAACACTTTCTAATTATGGGCTTCCTATGCCTCAAGGTGAACTTCTAGAATTTATTAATAATCTTCTGTTGATGGAGGAAAGGTGTTATGACAGAGAATGTCTTGCAATGGAACATGAGAGATCTAGAGCTTCCATGCATCCAAGACAGCTGCGGGTCTATGAGACGGTCATGCAGTCACAACCCAGCAAGACCCATGCCCTTATTTTTATTTATGGTTATGGTGGCACCGGCAAAACATTTTTATGGAGCACCATCATTAGTGTTATCAGATCGATGAGTGACATTGACTGGCTGTGCCTGGATTAGGTATTGCCTCAATTCTATTACCGTCAGGCCGCACGACACATTCAAGATTTCAAATACCCATTGATGTTACAGATGAGTCTGTGTGCAATATAAAAAAGGATAGTCCTTTAGCAGGGCTCCTCCGACAAACATCTTTAATAATATAGGATGAGGCCCCTATGACAGACCGACGTTGTTTTGAGTGTTTGGATAGGACACTTCAGGATATACTAGACAAAAGAGGCGTCTCTTTTGGTGGAAAATATGTCCTCCTTGGTTGTGATTTCAGGCAGACCCTGCCAATAAAGAAGCGTTCCGGTAAGGAAAAAGTCATAGCTTCATCCTTGCCATAGGTCATACCTATGGCCACATTTTAGGATTATCAAGTTGACACAAAACATGAGGTTACTAAGGCATGGAGTGTCAGCTGAGGAGAGAGAGTCGATTGGGCGCTTTTCGCAGTGGTTGCTGGAGGTGGGCGATGGCGAGCTGGGAAATGTTGTGGCGGGTTCAAACATAGAATGCAAAGATATCGAGATAATGCATGAGCATTTGATAGATGGTGCTGATGATCCACTGCTATAGCTAATCAAATGTATATATGATGATGACACATTAAGTGCTCCAACAGCAACAAACCTTTCGGACAAAGAAATTGTTTGTCCCAAAAGTGTCACGGCTCATGAGATTAATAAATAGGTATTGCACATGTCTCCAAATAACACGTCGACCTATCTAAGCACAAATTCAATAACTCCAAGAGCAAATAACGGTGGTAATAGTGAAATTTTGTATCCTGAGGAGTACCTATATAGTCTGTCCTCCTTAGGCCTGCCTTCCCATTCCCTAGAGCTAAAGGTGAACACCCCAGTCATTCTTCTTCGAAACATAAATCAGATCTGTGGTATGTGTAACAGTATTCACTTGATTGTCACACAGCTATTACCAAGGGTAATAGAGGCGACAATAATAACGGGGACTTCCATAGGAAACAAGGTCTATATCCCAAGAATTACTTTCTTTATGACGATAAAGAATTGCCTTTTATATTTAGAAGAAGACAATATCCCTTGAGGCGTTGCTATGCGATGACGATTAATAAAAGTCAGGGCCAATCTCTATCGAAAATAGATTTTTACCTCCCTGAGCACGTATTCAGACATTGCCAGCTGTATGTGGCTTTTTCAAGAGCCACATCACCCTCATCTTTGAAAGTCCTATTAGTACCCAGAAAGACTTTTCAAATAATCAAACCAGAAACATAGTGTACTCAGATTTCTTACAAGAGATAGAAGATAACCAACGTTTGGTAAAAACTTGCCAAACATTGATGATGACTTACATATTATAGCGAATAAACTTTTAATGATAACCAACAAAATTTCTATTTATATTATTTATATCCTTGCTGTCTATATACTGATACAATTAATGTTGCAGGATACAAATGGACAGTAGCATGGTGATACCTCGGATAGATGAAGGTGAGGCGCCAATTCCAATTGAAGTTAGGGTGCTACATAAGTGGAAACCATATAAGGATGGGAACATTTACAGTTACCTGTTGGTTGACAAATTGGTTAGTGTCACAAACTAAATCATCACATGTATTTTAACAGCCAGTAATCTCTGTATATAGCTTATATATTTCTCATATTAAATTAACAGGATAATGGAATCCAAGCTATGTTTAATCTAGATGAGGAGGAAGACATGGATAGCCTCATTAGTGTGTCAAAATGCTATCTTCTAGATAGGTATGCATGTAAACATGCTCTGACCCTGCTAAAGGTGACGCCACCCTGCTTCAATTAAGCTAAGCAAAGACAATTTGATAACTGAGCTGAATGATGATGGAAGCATACCAATTCATTACTTCAATTTCTAACCATTTGACTAGATGCACTTTCGAAAGAGTTGTCACAAGATCCTGACAGCTGTAAATATAGATTGGTTTTACTTGTTATATAGACCTCTAATTTCTTTCCATTCAGCATTGGCTCTCTCTAACTTCTATTACTTATACAGATGTCATAGGGAAGGTTGAGGATCTGGAGTATGTGGAAATAGGTGCTGAAAATAGCCTGGTGCGCCTAAAGATGATAGACATGAGGTATGAAACAAATCATATGATACATATACACAATCCTCTTATGCTACATACGATAAATGCTTTTTGAATTTCGATTATGCAGTGGCGACTTTGTTATTGTGGCCTTATGGAAGGAGATAACAAGCACGGTTGATATCTAGGCTCTTGTAGCAACAAACGAGCTTGTCATCGCTGCAATTGCAGGGCTAAAAGTGGTGCCCTACAAAGGTAATACAAGTACCTTAATTAATCTCAGGTTTATAACCTAACATGACTTAAAATTATATCTTATAACAGAGGGAGTTCAGTTGCAATCCTGCTCGGCAACAAGGGTGTGTATTAATCCATGAATAGACCTCACAAGAGAGATGGTAATCCAGTAAGCAACCCGGCCTTGCACACACACACAAACCAAAAAAATATGCTTCTGCGGATGGCGATAATTTTTTCACAAATTGCAACTTCAGGGGTACGGCAACACCAGATAGGGTCCGTTTCACACCTAGGCTGGCAGATCAGAACCGGATCAACCTCTCCGCTTTGTATGATAAGGATATGGAGGCGTTGGCTATAAGTAGTGATCGCCCCATCAATATTCAGTTCATAAATGCACTGCTTTAATAAAGACATATATTGATATGTGCAAATAAGTATACTGCAGAAGAATAAATACACTTGCAAGGCAACAATTACACGGATCACATAGAATCGCAATTGGTTCTTTGTATCCTACAACCAGTGCAAAATTACTTTAGCAAAGATGTCAGATGGATACTTATGCCCTGAACATGGCAAGGAATATCTAAAATACATGTAGGCATTGCTCACTCTAGGCTACTTTTTATATGCATAGCTAAGGCTAACTAAAGGTATCCCAAACAGGTATTGCGTCAACTACACGATAGAAGACATAGAGGGCCTGGCGGATGTCACACTGTTTAAGCAGGCCATGGCGGCGATAATTGGTGTAAGTTGTGCGGGCATGGTCCTAAATCAAGGACACACAAACCCAATGCAGCTGCTTAATCCAGTTAAGGCGATCAAAGTGATGAAAAAAAATATTCCTGCTAAAGAAGTATGAAAAGGCATTCAAAGACAAACTACAGTTTGTGGCCAACAGGGTGTTCGATGTTAGTGAGGGCACATCGTCTTCTTCAGCTGTTGCGACTGATTCAGGGACCGTTAGCTCTGGCCCAGCTACTGATGATGTGTCAAAGCTGAAGAGTCTGGTGCAAAGAGGAAACTGTTCGGGGAACTTGGTAACCTTTTTCTGTATTCTTTTACACTATATGCCTAACCTGAGCAAGCATGCTAATTTTTTTAAACAAAAAATGCAGATGTTGTAGAAAAAAAATGAAGGGTAAGGCTGCCGAATGATCGGTGCTTGGCTATATGACAGGCCTCAATATTTTGGATGGTATTTTGTAAGCAATATATTAGCTTTTTGGCACCACTTGTAGGTGTGTAGGAAAATATGTAAAAAGTATCTGTATATATGGCAGGTTGTTGTTAGTAATGGCATGTATGAAATGCCCTCTAGAAACATATTCCCAAAAATAGCTTTTGGCAATCACTTATGGCAATATGTAAAAAAACCTATGTATTGGCAGTTATTGCCTTTGATGCTATAGGAATTCTGTTATTGCTAGATGCTTGTTCTGTTGGTGAAATCAGGCTTACATAGCTGATATGTTTTAGTCTCAATTGCTATCCAATGCTTTGACCTATCTGTTATTGTTAAATGAATTGTGTGTAATTAGGAATTGGTTGTATTTGATTAGGTTCTTAAAGGCTGAATTTTGTGTTAGTAGGTGTCTGTTGACCTTTTTTAGTCAATGGCTGACCTATTATCTCTCAGAATTTTAAGTTAGGATTGGGTGGGTTGAATATTAAGTGCAGGTTCTATATTGTGGTTAAACATTTTTTACAGCTTGAGGCTGACACTATTTTTGGATAGTTTGAGTTTTCAAAGTCAGCTGTGTAACACGAGATTGAGATAAGAAGCAGGTTGTTAGTTTCATTATAAGAATTAGATGCCTTTTTTTTCTAATGGGGTTGAATTTATATTTTAGGTTGTGAGCTTACAGGTGGAGTTGCACATTAAGACCATATCCAGATTCAAAAAAGGGTTATACCTTTGGATTAAAGGTACTTTATACAAGTTTCTCAAAGGTTTATGTTTATGGGTTTAGGTCTGTTTGACTTTAAAAAGTTAGCTGCTTTGTTTCATGTTGTATACCTTTATGTGGACAATTTGGAGAAAGGGTGAAAAAGAAACCCCTTTGCTTGATGTTTGTGTGGATTAGTTTTAGTGACATTTATGCACCGAAAAAGAAGCAACTGAGAACGGTTTCTACAACTCAAGTTTATATATATAGATTTAAAATCAACGCTTTTACTTATGATTATACAATGCTTTTGACTATCATGAATTTGCATTAGAGGATACAATTTCTTGGCTTCGGCTTTACATAGCCACCTATATAAACATACATGACATTAAATTATTACATTGCGGTTACTTCTAAAACTATATAAGAACAAATCTGATTCAATGGTAGTATCGGTTTTTTGTAAGGAATATTGCGCTTGGAAGATTCCAGATGAATGCCAATTTTGTTATGTTCCTGCTGAAGTTGAAGCGGAATTCTCACTTCAAGCGGAACTGGCAGTTCAAGCGGAAAGAAGCAGTTTTGTCCTTTAGCGAATATTCCGGGTGAACTCGATTATCCACCAGATAATGAGTTCAACCGGACTTTTCCTGAGATGTCTTTTCAGCAAGTCTAATCCCGCAAAAGCTTCTTGTATGCTTGTATATCTGATTCAAGCCGCTCTCCTAAAGTAGTATGTTGCTGCAAACACGCAAGATATTCCAATTGCCGATGTTTATTCTTTTGGTAGTTTGTATTTGACTTTATTATTTACGGTGTAGATTAGATCGCATGAGATCAATGGCTGTCATTGATCTCATCAGTACTATATATAGCTTAGTTAGCTCACAGTTTACATATATTGAACATCATCTGTTCTTGAACAACTTGTAATAGTGTAGCTTTGAGTTAATGCAAATAGTGCCGAGTATTTGTTACTTCGTTGTTACTATCTTTCTGCAAATCAAGCTTTTACATTATACACAAGAACTAAATCTCGCTTAAGTAAAGTGAAATATAACTTTAATTCCGCATGGTTATATTTGCAAGTAAAGGGCTTTTGTTTTAGTTTAACTTTAACTAATAACGATCCTACAAGTGGTATCAGAGCTTTTGCTCTGACTTTGAAGACTTTCAGTGATTCAAAGTCAATACTTTACTTGCTTACTTTACAAGCCTTGCTGTTTCTTCTTTCAAAAGGTTTTTAATATTAGTGATTTTAGTCTAAGTTGTCCAAATGGTTCTTTCAACAAACCGCCAATGTTCACTCCAGATGACTTTGGTACCTAGAAACTCAGGATGGAAGGTTTTGTTAGGATTTTGGACCGCCGTATTTGGAAATCTTTTACTGAAGGACCTTACTCACCCATGGTTTCATCTGCTGATGATGCAGAAGTCAAGATACCAAAACCACTAGACAAATATGTTGAATCTGACTATACTGCTCTCGAATTTGACCATAAGGCATATTGGATTCTACAGGCTTGTTGAGGTAGGATTATTTAAGGCATGAACATTTGTTATTGGGCTAACTTTGTATTGTTTTGGGCTTATTAGTTAATTATTAATGGGCTTATTTATTGTTTACGAATTGGGCTTTTGGGCTTGTCTAGGTTTGCGATTTTGTAGAGGTAGTATATAAACCTCATTAACTTTCTTTGTAAGCAAGCTTTTCAAGAATTTTTAAGGCAGATTACGATTTCCATTATCACTCTTGTTTACGATCAGCTTCTAGTAGTTGTTTTACATTCAAGACTTCATCTTTCTTATAGATCTAGTCTATTCTACTACTATTCTTCTTGAATCGATCTTATACGAGGATTCCGCACTCGTATTTGATTAGATATCGTGTGTTTGGGAGATTTCCGGACCTTTAATTGGTATCAGAGCCAAGAATCTTAGATTCCAGGCTCTCACGATATTGATTCAAGAGTTTTCTGGGTTTTTGTTCAAGTGTGGTTGAAGATTTGAAGATTTTTGGTGTTCACGATTGTTGCTGCTGCTGTGTTCTTCGAGTTTTTGTGTTTACGACTGCATTCTATGGGTAGATTTGGTGTTTACGACATTGGCTGTTGAAGATTTTCATCCCTTTGTGCGTTTACGACTTCAAGATCAGTTTTTTTGGTGTTTACGATCCGTACTATTGGTGTTTACGACATTTCAAGGTCGTAATCGGTGTTCACGACTTTGCCAACCGGAATCGCGGGATCGGAATCGTACTTTACGATCACATCTATCGTAATCTTGAGTCGCAATCGGAGTTTACGACTATCTATTATCGGAATCGAAGTTTACGACAACCGGAGTCGTAATTAGCGATCGTAATCAGAGTTTACGATATTTTCATCGGAATTGGTGTTTGCGATTTGCTTTGGGTCGTAATCAGGTGTTTCCAATCGTAATCATTAGTTTGCGATCGTAATCAAGCTGTCCCAATCGTAATCTCATTGTTTGGACATTTGGACTTTAATTTTAGGTTTCCTAAGCTTTTGAAATGGACTTTGAACCAAGTATGTATCAGAAGTTGGACTTCGAGATCGGATCTATTACTCGTCCACCTAGACTTACTTTGGCAGATAACTTTTTGGAATGGAAGTATAGGTTCGAAAACCACTTGAAGAGTGTTGACTTAAGATTGTGGAGAGCAGTGCTTAATGGACCACATATACCGACTCATGCTACAGGAGCTAAAGCAGGAAAGGCTAAGACTGAAGATGAGTTTGAGGATGACGACTGGGAAAGATGTAACAAGGATGAGAGGGCTTTTGCGATCATGACAATGGCATTGACACCAGATATTGCTCAAGGCTTTAAGCATTGCAAGACGGCAAAGGAACTGTGGAATGCATTGATTGTTGCTTATGAGGGAAATCCAGACATCAAGGCAAGTCGAAAGCAGATGTTGAAGCAGAAATTCAATTTGTTTAATCACATCCAAGGTGAATCTTTCGAAGCGCAAGTGCAAAGATTTGTCTCTCTGATGGAAGAAATGTCAAGTTATGGTGTGGAGCCGGAATTGGAAGATAAGAATTTGAAGCTGCTAAACAGTTTGCCAAAGTCATGGAACACAAATATCTCAATTATTAAGGACAACAACAAATTGAGTGAGCTGTCTCTGGATGAAATGATCAACAAGTTGAAGTCCAAGCTAATTGATGATAAGCAGCGTGAGTTGAATCATATAAGCTCACTTAGTTTGGCTGGAAAGCTGAATCAAGCGTTGTTGTCGGAAGAGGTAGATGAGAAGCAGAAAGGAAAGTCTGTTGGAGGTGGATCAAGTTCAGTGACTAAAACGAATGCATTTGTGGCACAACCCCAATCTAGTTCAAGTGGAGGCGACAATTCTGAGGCCAACGACGATCCCAATTTTGCACTGGGTATGGGATTCATGAACAGTTATCATGCTTTAATGGCCGGAACCCTAATTCCTTCTGAGATTCTATCGGGGGAGCTTAATCAGATTAATCCAGAGGATGTGGAGATGCTGGACGTCTCTTGGCAAATGGCTATGGTGGTGTTCAGAGCTAAGAAGTTCATGGCTACTACAGGGCGAAATGTTTGGAAGGATCAAGACAAGATCAGAATGGGGTTTGATAAGACGAAGCTTAGGTGCTACAATTGTGATGAATATGGGCATTTTGCTAGGGAGTGCAGCAAACCAAGGAAGGAGAAAGCAGAGATGAAGAAACCAGTTGATGGGAAGGCAAAGGCAGAGACAAGTGCCTTGATGGTGCAGGAAGGTGGAGGTTATGACTGGACCCCCCAGCTGAAGGATCTGAGTCTGACGCATGCTATGATGACGACTATGGATGATGATGATGAAGAGGAGCATGCTTTTGTGGTTACTGAAGAAGAACCTGAGGAGAATGAAGCTATGGCAGCAGACCACACCAAGGTATGTTCTAACCCTGTTTGTGATCGTATAATTACTACTCTTAGACAATTTTGCAAAAACTTTGAATCTGAATTGTTTGAGGTAAAATGTGAAAAGAGCTCATTTAAAGATAGATGGCAAAAGAATGAAGAAAAAGTTAAAGCCCAGAAATTAGATATAGCAAAATATAAGAACCTTGCAACTGAGAACGCCTATTTGTATGACAACGCTAAGTTAGAAATAGCTGAGCTAAGTAAGCAGATAGATGACCTGAAGCATAAGAACAATGAGATGCAGGTTAAGCTTGATATAAACCTTATGAGAAGCAAAAGAATGTTACAGGCTAGTAAATCCCTAGATACTTGCATAACTGAGGTTAGAATGGGTAAAGACAAAGGTGGGATAGGAATTAGCTTTGCAAGCAAGAACGTTGTTCCTCAAGATAAAACTAGAGATGTAATAGGAATGATCTTAGAGGAGGATTAGATAGATAGATCTGCATCGGAAATGCATGAAGAAGGACCTCCTTTAGATAGTGTCTTGGTTGGTGTAAAGCCTATGACAGTAGAGGAAATTGAAAATGAAAAGCACATGACTTATGGCTTGGGTAATAAGGATAGTGTGAAGACAGATGCGTGTGAAGCAGGTCCATCAAATACTTCTCTGAATAACTGTGTGAGCACTTCTGATGTATCTATTTATTGTGCAGATGAAGTAGAAATCAAAGATATTTCTGAGGAGGATGCAGAGTGTCAGAGAGTGGCAGAGAGTCATGAGTCTAGTAGTTCCAGTAGTTCTAGTTTGTGTTTACCTAAGGATGATGTATTGGCACTTGTGTCAGAACTAGAAACATCCAAGTCAAAACAGGTAGCTGTATCGTTGTTAAAAAATGTTTCATAATCAAATGAAAAAGTGTCTGGTTTTAAAATTCGTGTGCCTAACACAAAAATAGGTCGTGAGACTAAGCCCAAAGACTTTGTTGCCTATCCTCAGGTTGTGTCAGCTTTTAATAGAACAAACAAATCTAAATCAGAACAATTTTGTTTAATTACACAATCTGATAAGGATAAACAACGTGTTATACACAAATGGGATGATAAGCCAGAGTGGAAGTCGTCTTACCCAAGACGTTCGTACCTCTGTAGTCATGTCAATGGGCCTAGACTCATGAATTGCTTTCAATGTGGAAAGCTAGGACATTTTGCAGCTAACTGTGTTAATAGACCTTACCAACCATACTATCCGCAAAACCCACGGACTAGTATGTTGGAGAAAATGATGACCGGGGAAAAGCAAAAACAAATGCAGAAACAACAAGCTGTGTTTCAGGGGAAGCAGTGTTCTGAACCAATGAAGACTGAACAGTCTAAGGTTTCAGACACAAAGGCACCTGTGACAAAGCCTGTTGTTAATAAGTGGAATGTGACCAGAACTCCAAAACAAACTTATGTATCTAAAGGAGTTTACCACAAAAGAAAACCAGAATTCGTTGAAAAACAAGTGGCTAAAGTAAAAAGAGCTAATCAACCTAATGGCAAAGCGAAAGCCGAGCAACAGGTTTTGAAACAAAAAGGTGTCACTCAAACAAAACAACTTGTGCATACTAAACTGAAACTTGAGTGGACACCGGTTAAAAGGCCAACTGGTAAAAAGGTCATTTAACCACAAAAGAAACCTGTGATTGTCAACAATTCAATAACTGTGTTGAAACCAGAGAAAACCACCACATGGAAACCAAAAGTCTGCATTCAAAATGAGAATGTGTCTGGATCAAAGTCTGAAATGATTCTTCAATTAGTTAACTACATTGATACAAAAGGTGTGCCCAGATATGTTATGGCCTGGGTACCTGGATCTCATTAATTTCTGATTCTTGTAGGGACAGCCAAGAAAATCTATCAACAATCTCTGGTACGTTGATAGTGGTTGCTCCCGACACATGACCGGAGATCTGTCCCTTTTGGAAGATGTAGAAGATTTCGATGGTGGAGGAGTTTCATTTGCAGGTGGTGTTGGTGGAAGAATTAGTAAGAAAGGAGTTGTGAGAAGTGGAAATTTGTCATTCTCTGACGTACACTACGTGGAGGAACTGTCTCACAGTTTGCTGAGTGTTTCTCAGATCTGTGACAAGGACTATTCTGTGATGTTCAATCGAAAGGAATGTATTATATTGAAGCCTGGTGTGAAGATTCCCGAGGAGTGCGTACTGATGCGTACTCCAAGACGATCAAATTCATATCTTTAAACATGGGCAATCCTCCAACGTCAGAAGAAGCATGCCTCATATCAAAACAGAATGAAAATTTGGCTATGTTGTGGCATCGACGTCTAGGGCATGCTAATATGAAGAATTTGACCAAGCTTGCGAAGGGAGAGCATGTCAGAAAGCTGCCAATTAAAGACTTCTCAACTGTTGAAAAATGTGTGGCATGTGCGAAGGGGAAGCAGCACAAGTTGCCACATCGTCCGAAGATAGCTAATTCAGTGTCATCAGTTCTACAACTTCTACACATGGACTTATTTGGGCCTATGCAAGTTCAGAGCATCAGCAAGTTCTCCTATTGTCTTGTGATTGTGGACGACTATTCACGTTTTACTTGGGTCTACTTCTTGTCTAACAAGTATGAAACTCCAGCCCTAGTGAAACAGTTTGTCACACTCATAGAAAATCAGCTGAACAAGAAGGTCAAAGCTATCAGATCGGATAACGGAACGGAATTCAAGAATGCTGAGTTGAATATGTTTTGTGGGGCTAAAGGCATAGATAGACAGTTCAGTGCTCCCTACACTCCACAACAGAATGGAGTAGCTGAGAGAAGAAATAGGACACTCATTGAAGCTGCAAGGACAATGATGTGTGAAGCTAAACTACCAATCTTCTTCTGGGCTGAGGCAGTCAACACAGCATGTTATGTGCAAAATCGCGTTCTGTTAAACAAACGACATGAGAAAACTCCGTATCAGATTGTCTACAAAGAGAAGCCAACAGTGGGTTATTTCAAGACTTTCGGGTGTCCGTGCACGGTGCTGATTCAGTCCGACGTAGGGAAGTTCGAGGCGAAAGCTGATGAGTGTTATTTCGTTGGTTATTCGGGGAATAGTGTCTATCGGGTCTATAACAAGACCACCGGTTTGATTATCGAAGCGTTCAATGTGGACTGGCTTGAAGACAATCCGACGGATGCAGGGACCGGACCAGATTGGATTTTTAACTACGGGTCTCTGTTTGAAGGGTTCAAGTTTTCGAATGATCTTCATAATTTGGGTGAAGAAGAAGAGATTATCACTCAGCCATCTGAATCAAGACCTTCTGTTGACAGAATCAGTGAAAAGACACCAGTTCCAGTTCCCACAAATGTCAACGTAGATGCTCCGGGAACTTCAGGAACGTGTGATAATGATTCAGAGACACCTCAAAGTCCAGGTATTAGTGATATAAATGATAATGTTGTTTCTTCTAATCTACCTGTTTCTGTGTCTGTGCCAGATGTCCAGGTATCCAGGATCAACAAGGATCATCCAGTCAGCAACATACTTGGACCAGTGTCTGCAGGTGTTTCAACTAGAAGCCGCACAGGGGATATCAATTTCTGCATGTACTCATGTTTTATCTCCCAGATTGAGCCTCCGAATGTGATGGTTGCTCTCAGAGATCCGAATTGGATAGAGGCCATGCACAATGAGCTTAATCAGTTCTCAAAGCTGGGAGTGTGGTGACTTGTGAAGCGGCCAGTTGACAAGAAGGTGATTCCCACGAGGTGGCTTTATAAGAACAAGAAGGATGATTCAGGAATCATTGTAAGAAACAAGGCGAGGTTAATTGTACAAGGTCACAGGCAAGTTCACGGGATTGACTATGACAAGGTATACGCTCCGGTGGCGAGATTGGAAGCAATTCGGATCTTTCTGGCTGTGGCATCGTATCTCAATTTTACAGTCCATCAGATGGATGTGAAGACTGCCTTCCTGTATGCAGAGATGAACGAAGAAGTTTATGTAACCCAACCACCAGGGTTCATAGATGAAGAAAATCCAGATCATGTTTATCTACTGGATAAGGCCTTGTACGGTTTGCATCAAGCTCCTCGTACCTGGTATGAAACGTTGTCCAATCACCTGGTGGAGAATGGATATACAAGAGGAGTTGTTGATCAAACTTTGTTTAGGAAGAGAGTGGATGAGGACATAATCATGGTGCAAGTGTATGTAGATGACATCATCTACGGTTCTACAAACGAGGAATTGTGCACCGAATTTGAGGAGATTATGAAGAAGAAGTTTGAAATGAGCGATCAGGGGGAGATGAGTTTCTTCCTAGCCTTGCAAGTTAAACAAGATGAATCTGGGATTCTTATTCACCAAGCCAAGTATGTGAATGAGATCCTAGAGAAATTCAAGATGCAAGACTCAAAGCCAATTTCAACTCCAATGGCATCCTGACCTCTCCTGTCAGCAGATACAGAAGGGGAGTCAGTGAGCGAATTCACGTATCGCTCGATGATTGGTTCTCTGATGTACTTAACAGCGAGTCGGCCAGATATTATGCATGCAGTTTGCTTGTGTGCCCGCTATCAGGCTAACCCTAAACTTTCTCATTTGAATGCTGTTAAACGTATATTTAGGTACCTAAAGGGCAGGCCTAGGCTTGGTCTTTGGTACCCAAAGAACACTGACTTTCAATTGTATGCTTGTACTGATAGTGACTATGGTGGAAGTGACTTGGACCGGAAGTCAACGACGGGTGGATGTCAATATCTGGGCGATCGACTCATTTCCTGGCAGAGCAAGAAGCAGCATACCGTATCTAAATCAACTGCCGAAGCTGAGTACGTGGCAGCATCTGCCGGTACTTCACAGGTAGTGTGGATCCAAAACCAGCTCACAGACTACGGTATGGAATTCGTTAACACTCCTATCTTTTGCGACAATGCTGCTGCTCTGGAAATTGTGAAAAACCCTGTCCAACATTCTAAAAGGTAAGCTCCGATTAGAATGTGTCGGACATTTTCACAAAACCCCTCCCACGACCAAATTTTTGAAATGTGTGTCGAAGGCCTTCGGATGATTGCCTTCGAGGAATGATCTGATCAAATTTTTTTTATTGTTATTTTATTTTTTTAAGAAATCTTAAAAACAACAAAAATAGTGTTTGTTTTCAAAAGCCTCATAAAAACAGGGGAAGAAATATAATTGTCTCAGAAAATTCAAAAAAAAAAAATATACGTTTGAGGTTTTTATGATGTCTTTTGCTTTGCCTTGAGTTGGTAGGAAGTGATATAAATTTCCATGACGATCGGAGACTGACACGTGTAAGGCAGAAGTGAAAGACGTCTCAAAGATGATGTTCGGTAAGCTAAATCAAAAACAATGATCATCCATTGTAAGTGCAGTAATCTTAACTCTTACATATGTTTAGTTTTCCATCCTAGTTTACATAGTTTAAAAGACTGAGTCCCAGCAAAAATGGGTTGAGAGTGGTATTTACCTAGTATTCACTCTCTCACACGCCATGCTTTGCTGTTATGACAACACCGCACTCAAAAATGAAAAGAAAAAGAGAAATTAAAAAAAAAATGAAAAATCAATAAAGTAATTATTTGGTTTGGTATTCTTTGCGTGCTTATACGGCCGACCTGATCACCAACTGATAATTAAGAAAATAAAGTGTTTGTCATGATAGTGTTGCACGGTTCCTCAAGTTGGGGGTTTGTGAATCCTCAATAAACTCTGAGGTTGGGTAGGTTTTGCTATGAACAATTGGGTGTGGGGACGGTTAAACATGACGGTAATTATGTACCACAACTTAAGCACTTTAAAATTTTTAAATGGATGTGAGTTTATATGACTTCAAAACTTTTTAGCAATTGTCTAGAGCGTCGAGTAACGGAAGCTGAAAAAGGTTCCTCAGTTAAAGATGTGTCTGGTTTGATCCATGAAAAATATCAATCTCAAGGTAAGTACGTTTTTATCTAGTTTTAGATTATCTTAAGTTTGTGCATTTTTCATTTCTTTTTAGTCTTTAAATATTTAAAGTTTTTATTTTATGATCAAGATCAGATACTCGGGGCTAAGTTTGAGGGGAAGCTTCGTTAAAATTCTCAGTTTTATCTCAAAGTTAATTTTTTTTATTTTATGAGAATTAAAGGTTTGGGAGGTGTTTAAATTTTTTTTTTGAAACTCAAGGGGAGTTAAATGAAAATTTCAGAAAGAGGGTATAAAAACCCTAATCCGATTACGATTCCTCATTTCTACACATTCTGCATTTGCGACCTCCGCCCTCTAAAAACCCTAACCGGCGCTCTACCCTCGCCGGAAAAGGTTTTGCACTCACATCCGGCCGTCGTTTGAGCAATCCAAGCACACAGACGACTTCTCCATCAGTTTCCGACCTTAAACCCTCCATCTATTGAGAGTTCCCCTGTCTGTGTGTTGAATCATTTGCAGTTTTTCGGTGTTTAGTGATTCTCGATAACTCTTCGTGTATTTCGACTAATTTCTAGTCATTTCCACAAGATTTGAAGTCGAGTTTGTGGTTAAGATACTTTAAAGGTACTGTTGGGTGTTTACTTTGAATATTTGTGGTGTTTAATCGCGTTTCCGAGAAATTGCAGGTTTGGATATGGGGGTTTTAAGGCGTTTACGACAATCTCGAGGTTGAAGACGACCGTTGGGTGTTTACGATAGCTGATTACGATCAGCGATTGCGATTGGTGTCTACGACTTTCGTTTACGATTCTTGTTTACGATCAGGCGTTTAGGATTGGACTTCAGATTCGTTTTTGATGTTTACGATTGGGCTCAATCGATTTTGATTGGACCTAACCTGCCCGGATCGTAATCCTGTTTAGAAAATCGTAAACCCAATATTAGGATCGTAAACCCATTCTGTGAATTGTAATCTCATGATAAAAACTCATAAACACATATGTTTTTATTAAAATTTTTAAAATTAATCAATTTTGAGATGAATCAAATGTTTGTGAAACGTGTGATTCAAAAGTCAAATATTTCACTTGAATAATTCAATTGAAGTTTTCAGAAGTTATCAAATTAAATGAGTTAATCAATTGAATTTCAAATTGTTTTCAAACAAAATAGCATTGATTGAATATGTCTGATGCATATGTCTTGTCTTTCTCAGATGGCTGAAGAGATGCTTATTGGAGATATAAAATACGAGCAGGATCACTGCATGCCTGCTTATCTGGAAGACCCGCCAGAAAAACATATGGAGCTTTTCTACTCACTGGTGGCAGGGATGAACACATGTAAAATTAATCATTCCCTGAGGACGAATGTACTCATCGACGAGATGCTGGTCAGAGAATTTTGGGGAACTGCCAGGGCAAATTCTGACAAGACAAGGATTACTGCAACGATCAAGAACAGACCAATTGTGATTGAAGAAGAAGATATAAGGCAAGGGCTGAACATTACTGATGATGCTTCTCACCCTATCAAGTATCCGAAGGAGGTAGTTCTAGCGGGTGCTCGTTCAATGGGGTATGAAGGAAAATTTCCGCCTATCTTCAAAAAGCTTCTGCCGCACTACTGGAGGTGCCTTGCACATTACATGCAGAAGTATTTCCTAGGCAAGAGAACGAGCTTTGATCAGTTAAACCAACTCCATGGAACTGCCTTCGTAGCATTGGCCTTAGACTGGAACTTTAACTACTCAAGGATGATGCTAATTGATTGGATAGGCAATGCAGAACTGAGTGCCAGAGAGCAGTTTCTAATGACGCCGAGGTTCGTTCAAATGGTAGTGATGAAGAAGTATCCGATGATAGAGGAGAGGATTGAGAAGCTTGATGTGAAGGTGATGGATATTGGGGTCTTTGGCTTGTAAACCCAAGATAGACCGGGTAAGCAAATGTTTGAAGGAAGATTGGAGTGGGCTAAGTGAGGGGCGTTCCCAGAGGTTGCAAGGGAACAAGTGATGAATGATTCTGATGCAGAAGCTGATGTGCCCAATGTCAATGCATCCATTGCAGAAGATCAAGACTTAACGGCAACTCCGGCTGTTAATATACAAGATGAAGATGTTATTCCCTCCGATGAAGAAAATGTAATGGATGACATTCTTGCTGGTCAGGACATCTCAGAAGATGATATTTATTGAGACTTGGAGCCACTAACCCATAAAAGGTCGAGGGATGATATGATTGGCTCATCTAGGAGTGACACTACACCTCTAGAGCTGAATTTGTCTGTTGATGATGTTCTGGAAGAAGAACCCGTTCCTGCTCGTGAGCCATCTCCTCGAAAGAAATCTGATCCAAGGAGCGTACGGTTCAAGTTCACCAAGACAAGCTCAAGTTTATTGGTTGTACAACCAGCTGGACCAGTTCTGAGGGTCCCAGTGCTCAAGTAGAAACAGCTGCTGAAGATGTACAAGATCGACCTGCTTCTGTACAAACTGAAACTCCTCTTCCAATTGAACGTAGCCCAGTTCGGGAAGAGAGTCAATTTCTGGAGGTTGATCATACATTCATTGCTCCAAGCCCTGTAAGAGTGAGTGCAGATCCTGTGGTAACTCAGCCAACAACTATTCCTGGATTTAGGCCTTTTCAAGCTGCTGAGCTACCAATTGAACTGAGGATAAGCACCGATCCTCATAGCAACTTTCTGATCTCTCAAAACAGGATCAGACAGAATGAGATTATGGCACTGCAAGCAGAGAACAGAAGGTTAAGGGAGAAAGAGGTAGCAGATAACAGAAGGATGGAAGAGAGAGAGGAGGCTGACAAGACAAGAATGAAGTATCTCAATGAAGCTCTGATGGACCTGAAGAAAAGGTTCAATGCCTTTAAAAGTGCAGTAGAGGGAAATACTTCAGGTGCCTCGGGTCAAAGCTCTTCAGCTCAAGGTACAAGTGAAGCAACTGAGGATGATGGAGATGAAAACATTGAGATGTCAGATTACGCCCGAAGTGGCAGAATCATCTCCAAAGCTCCTGAGGGACACGACAACTGGTTCCGTGAATTCTTTCAAGGACCAGCCCCCACACAATACACCCTTGATCTAGGTGAGAGCTCATTAGACAAGAGGGGGAGTCGTGAAAACATTCTTTGCTGGCACTACGATACTGAGAAGAAATTGTTTGCCGTAATCCGTGAAGGCTACAGTCCAGTGGAATACTACAAAACTCGTGGGCAATTTCATTCCTGGACTGAGCCCGAGATTAGGAGTCTGCTTCGAGCTCCATTTATCAACAGATGGAACAGCTCCGATGGGGATCTTATCAGAAACAACTTGCTGGGCCATCTGGAAAACAATTTCACTGATTTTGAGCTGAAGCAGTTGAGGTGGGTTGAGACAGGTACTGACCCTGCTACGGGTGAGCTCATGGGAGAAGCAAGAAGGCCACCTACCAAGCGCACCAGAGTTATTAACATGTTGGATGAAATTCAAGACGGCACCTTAGTCAAGAATTTTGACTGTTGGTTTTATGATCCAACAACTCATGAGGTGGTGGTTCTCTGCAAGGGGATGAGGCAGTTTCGATTTTACGATCCAGTTGATCTGCTCAGGTTTGGAGAAAGAGACATCAAGCTGCTCGCCTCACAGCCTATACTTGGTGATGAAAATGATATGGAGAATGCTGTGAGGGTGGGAATCTTTCATGGGACTGCAGAGCGGATTGTAGCAAACAAATGGTGGTCGAACAACACATTGAATACTTTCAGATTCGATCTCCTGCTGCCGTAAAAGAAAAGGTCAAATGATTCATGCCTAGGGGAAGATTGTTGAGGTAGGATTATTTAAGGCATGAACATTTGTTATTGGGCTAACTTTGTATTGTTTTGGGCTTATTAGTTAATTATTAATGGGCTTATTTATTGTTTACGAATTGGGCTTTTGGGCTTGTCTAGGTTTGCAATTTTGTAGAGGTAGTATATAAACCTCATTAACTTTCTTTGTAAGCAAGCTTTTCAAGAATTTTTAAGGCAGTTTACGATTTCCATTATCACTCTTGTTTACGATCAGCTTCTAGTAGTTGTTTTACATTCAAGACTTCATCTTTCTTATAGATCTAGTCTATTCTACTACTATTCTTCTTGAATCGATCTTATACGAGGATTCCGCACTCGTATTTGATTAGATATCGTGTGTTTGGGAGATTTCCGGACCTTCAAGGCTGCACTTCCTAACTCCATCTTAAGTGGGTTCAAAGGATATAAAACTGCATTTGACCTATGGAATGTCTTAAGTGAAATGTATGAAGGAACCAGTGAAGTAAAAGAAAACAAGAAAGATGTTTTAAAACAGAAGTATGAAAACTTTACTTTCAAATCTGGTGAAACAATGACAAACTAGTACTTAAGATTTGTTTCTTTGCTTGATGAACTCCAAAAGGTAGATGTAAAACTAGACCAGGTAGATGTTAACAGAAAGTTCCTACGTTCCCTGCCTTCTGTGTGGACAGTTTACACAGTGAGCATCAGAGAATGCAAAAACTTGAAAAAGATGAGACTCAGTGAACTTCATGGCATACTCAGTGCCTATGAAATGGAACTAGATCTTAAACAAAACTCATCTTCTGAGTCAACTCAGCTGTTTTCATCTGCACTAGTAACTACTGATTTTAACAGTCAAAGGTCTTCAAATTCATCATCATATCAGTCACCTATTGTCAGTTTCCCTGAGACACCAAGGTGTCAAGAAAGTTTTTCAAACGTGTTTGAAAACTCTCACAATGCTCATGTAGCAGTTGACTCTTACCAAGGCTTCATACCTGAAGATCTTGAGTGTATAGGTGCTGATGACTTAGAGGAAATGGACATAATGACTCAACTTGCTATGGTGTCCGTCAAAGCTCAAAGGTTTTACAAAAGAACTGGTAGAACCTACAAGGGAGCAAAAGGTGCTCACATAGGCCTTGACAAAAGCAAGGTGAAGTGCTATAACTGTCACCAACTTGGTCACTTCGCAAGGGAGTGCTCTCAACCAAGAAGAGAAGGACAGAACCAGGGTCATGTCCAAGTGAAAAATCAAGGAGGAAGCAGCTCTAACAACTACAATTCTGTTAACAACTCAGGTTCTCACCCCACCCCACCAAAGCCTACCGGAAGTAAAAACCACCAGAATGTGGTTGCTGCTGTTGCCAATCAAACCTCATGTGTTGAATGGGGAGATTTCGTTGTTGAGTTTGAGCCTATCAACAATGCATTGATGGCCAAACAAGACTCCACCTCAGATCAGGTAAACTCTATCCCTGAGAAAGTTTTAAAAAATCTATGCAGCCCTGCTTGCGTAGAACAAGTGGCAAAGTACCGAAATCACAACACTGATTTGATTGATGAAGTTTCAAACCTAAATGAGTTAAAGGAATGTTTTAAGAAAATTGAATCATCATACATTTCAAAAATTGAAAATTTAACCAAAGAGTATGAACAGTTAAAACAAACCAACTCAGTTCTTGAAACACAGCTTGATGACTTGCTGTCAAAGCTTGAGAAATCAAGAAATGAGACCAAAGATGCTAAGGCTGAGGTTGATTTTCTTGAGATCAAGCTAAAAGATGCTTTGTTTACTTGTGACAAATTCCAAGCTGCAAATAGAAAGGCTGAAAAGTTGTGGATGGGAGGGATGTATGGTAAAGCAGGTGTTGGGTATAACAATGTTGAACCACCAATTGAATACTCACTTATAATCAAACCAATTGAAGCTTTAAAATCAGAATTCAAAGTCAGTCTCACAGTTGATGACATTTTATCACAGTCAAGTTCTAAAAACACTGTTGAGACTAAGAAAACTGAAGTCACTGTTGCAAGCACCTCTGCATCAGCTGGCCAATCAAACATTTTGAAACTCTCAATTGCTATTCCACCACCAACTGTTTATGAACCCAAGGATTCAAAAGTTGGAAGGAAACAACATGAGAAACCAAAGGGAAGTCAAACTCAAAGGCTTGGTAAACTCACTTTCAACCAAGTAACCAAGCATGAGTCTCCCAGAGTATTTGAAACTAAAATGGTTGAATGCATGTGCTGTGGTGAACAAGGTCACCTAGCTGCTATATGTCAGTTCAATCAAATGAGTAAAGTTAAACCATTTTTGAAACTAAAACCTGTTCTGCAACCAAAAGCTAATTTTCAAAAGAAACTCACAGAAAGAATTTCACCAATGAAAAGCCACACAATGAAGCATTTTGGATATGAATCCAACAGGGTCTTAATTGGTAATGATAAAAATGTAAGTTTTTCTGTTTTAAGGCAAAATCTTCTAAGGGATGGCAGTGGATATGAAGTGGTCAATTCCAAGAAATATCTTCGACTATTCAGGGATATTGGATATGGTGGTTCCCTGCAGAGCAAAACTATCAAGAAAGGGAAATTACCATACAAATGGAGGTTCTTGGCTCATACAATGTTGGTATGCCTAACTCCAAAGAAGGGTGGATTCGATGAGCTTGCTAGTGAACATGCCTCCGCCTTCTATGCTGTGGTAAAGGGTGAAAACTTCAATTTTTTTAACCTAATATTTCAAGCCCTAAAATCAAACATCCACTCTGAATATGTTTATGTGTACCCTAGGTTTTTGACACATATTCTCAAAGAAGAATACCCCCAAATCGCTTGGGTTGGTACAATTTTGTAACCTAAACTTCTAAATTAGAAAACTTTTTCAAACTTAGCTTCAAATAAGTCTGCATTTCTTGGAAGGGACACTGACTATCCCTTACCAACTCCAAGGCAGTTTCCAGATGAACCTGCTACTGCTGAGGTTCAACCGGAAACTGTGGCAGCAACAGAGCCCCATGCTCAAGATGACAGAGCTATAGACCCAATAGCTTCTGAACCCACATCTGTCCCAGCTTCCTCTACCTTAAAAACTTTCAAATCCAAAAAGAGGAAAGCTTCCACTAACACTATCACTGCCACCTCCTCATCCACTTCACCACCTGTCATATTCAAAAGACAGAGAAATGTGGTTACTAGGTCTCCTCCACATAGTACCACCAACCAACCCGAAGCTTCTAACCCTGTTCAAGGCAAAAAGCCTAAACGGAAACTGGTTAAATTGGGATTCTCTCTTAGGGATAAACCTTCATTTGAGGGGGAGTCATTAGAAGCAGATGTGCAATCCCCATCTGAACACTTTTCACCCCTACATCCCTATCACCTAGGAGTGACAATGCACCCATTCTTGGTTCAAATGAGGGTGTTATTAACTCACCAACCTCATTATAGGAGAAAATACTGATGAACCAGGACACTGTTGCATTGAATCCCCACTCCTCACCGGAGGTGAATCTCAGGAGATCTGAAGAGATTCATGCAGAAAGGGCTGCTGCTGCCCAAGGATCCCCACTGGATCTTGGTGTCAGCAGTAACATCAATAAGACCCAATGTGCGACAATCTTCTCTTAATCAGCACCTAGAAGTCCTTCATTGGAACCAAGGGTTGCTGAAACAGATGAAGAGAATCGCAGGTGCCAAGAAGCCGTGGGTACCCCTGCTGATTAATCTAGGATTGATAGCTTGGTTTTGTCCAAGGATACTGGTAAAAGCCCAGTTGAGGACAGTTATACACTACCCAAATTGACGAAATTGTACCTCTCTCTCCAAGCACAGGTTGATCATTTAAATACAACTGTTGCTCATTTGGTGAAAGTTGATCCTACTGACACTGAAGCAGGTCCTTCAAACCCTCTCAGAGAAGCTGATGAAGCTGTTATTGTTGATGAAGCTGATACTGCCAAATTGGGGGAGAAGATGCCCTCAAGGCCTGTTATAACTGAAATTGAAGAAGTTCAGAGGATACCGGCTGAAGTTAGAGCCACATCTTGTTCAAAGATTGATGTTAACCCCTTCACTGTCGAAGAAAGTTGGGTGAATATGAAGTGCAGTCAATTAATTGCCATTTCTCCTTTTGAGGACCCCAACCTCACTGAGCTTGTACAATCATCCATGCTGATTGCTGGTGCTCTCCCTGAGCATATAAACATGATCACAACACTTCTAAAAATGTTATCTTTCCGGCTGAAAGAGCCAGTGATCAAGTGGTAGGAAACATTGCCTCCACCAGCAAGGCAGCTGTTGATGCTGAAGAAAGCACTACAACTATTGCAATTGCTACTACAACTGAAGGAGGTGATGAGAATCTGATCGGTGAAAATGAAGGTACGGAGGTGTTGGAGATTGCTGATAAAGAACCTGAAGTCACTAAACCTCAAGTGGTGACTGAAAGCTCCAACATCGTCCAAGTGGAAGTCCAAGCGGAAGTCCAAGCGGAAGTCCAAGCGGAAGTTCAGACGGAAGCTCAACTGGTTGTTCAACCGGAAACTCAAACTGCAACCCAGGTGGAAGCTTATGGCCCTGGCAACTCAATCTTTGGTATTGATGGGTCTAATCAGGTACATGTGGATCAACCGGAAGAACAATGAAGCAATGAAGCTAAAGACATAGCTGCAACACTGAGAGCTTTGAGGAGTACCGAACCTGTTCAAACTGAAATTCCAAGAACTATTCAACAGGTGGTTCAAACTCCTGAAGCTGAAGCTACGTTGAAGATGGTGGAAAATGCAAAAAGGGTAGCAGAGGATGAAAGGCTAGCCCAAGAACTTCAGGCGGAACTGGATCTGTATTCTCAGGATGGAGTTAATGAAAGGTTGTTGGAAGAAGCAAAAACTAGCTCCTTCAATTGGAGATTGAAGGACTACAACTTGGAAGAAATGACTGAGGTTGATAGGCAAAGACTGATCTCAGATGCCTACCAAGCTAGTAAGGACTGATGAAAACTACTTGCTGCTGAAAAAGATAAAAAGGGCTCTTGTGATCAAGAAACTGAAAACAGAGAAGAGATAGCTCAGTTGAAAGTCAGAGAACTTTGCAACCTGATTGATACAATCTTTTATGAGCTCAAAGGAGACATAGCTGCTGTTAATCCAAAGCTTGTGATGCCTGCACCTTCAGAATTCACTTCAGGTACATCATCAAACTTAAATGTTAAACCTGAATTCACTGATGATGCAGATATGCCACCTCCACCTTCTTTCACATATGATCCAAGTCCCATATCTACAACGGTTTCATCACTTCCACAGTCATTTGCCCTTATTCCATACAAACCACCTTCAATTTCCAAGAAGGTTGCAACCAAACTTGCCAACCCAAGATACAGAACTGACAATTTTACCCCTATTGTTCCCCTCAAGAAGAAGCCTCCTCCTACCTTGGATTTCTCTGATATTTTCCCACCTTCTCCACCTTCAAGCCCTGCACCAGAAGTTATTAAACCACCAACACAAACTTCCCTACCTCCTCTTACCATCAAAGAACCCTCCACCACCATCACCAAATCTACTGAAGTTCAAACTGGCCCTTCTTCATCATCTGAAAAAGGCAAAAGACCTATTGTGCAAGAATCAGTAATTGATTCTGATGAAGAAAGGATGATGAGAAAAAGAAAAATGATGCATGCCAAGAGAAAAAGAGATCAAAAGCAAAGAAGGAAAGCTCCACCCAGAAAGAACAAGATTGTGGGTTGGACAGTAGATGAAGCTACTTTTGATTTCACCTTCAATTTGGCAAATGGCACAACTCAGGTGGTAAATGCTCGCAAGGCCACTACATTCCTTACTTTGCTGCAAATGACTGACATCATTCTAAAGCTTAGAGAGATTCTGAGTCCTTCAAGAGCTGAGCATATGTTAAGGCTTATCATTGAGCCAACTGTGCTGGACTGTGGAATGCTCTACAGAAGCAATTTAGATGGTGACTTAGCAGAAGAAGAAGAAGAAGAAGAAGAAGAAGAAGATCCTGCAAGTGAGATCAAATTTATCATTTGGGAAGAGGAAGAGAAGCTATTCTATGTTCACAGAGTTGATGGCACCTTCACAGTTCATGAGTCCATTTCTGTTCAAGAAGAATGGAGCGAAATGGACTGGGAATCTTTCAAGTATGTGAAGGTGACCAAAACAAATTCAAAAGAGCTTTCTCAAAACCTGGATGCCAACATCAAAACCACTGACAAGTAGGTCATGAAATTTTTGGGTACAAGTCAATTTTTTAAGATAAACAATGGAATTTGACAGCATCAACTTAGGGGAAGATTGTAAGGAATATTGCGCTTAGAAGATTTCCGGCTGAATGCCAATTTTTATAATGTTCCGGCTGAAGTTGAAGTTGAAGCGGAATTCTAACTCAAGTGGAACTGGCAGTTCAAGCGGAAAGAAGCAGTTTTGTCCTTTAGCGAATATTCCGGGTGAACTCGATTATCCACCAGATAATGAGTTCAACCGGACTTTTCCTGAGATGTCTTTTCAGCAAGTCCAATCCTGCAAAAGCTTCTCGTATGCTTCTATATCTGATTCAAGCAGCTCTCCTAAAGTAGTATGTTGCTGCAAACATGCAAGATATTCCAATTGCCGATGTTTATTCTTTTGGTAGTTTGTATTTGACTTTATTATTTACAGTCTAGAATATATCGCATGAGATTAATGGCTGTCATTGATATCATCAGCACTATATATAGCTTAGTTAGCTCATAGTTTACAGATCTTGAACATCATCTGTTCTTGAACAACTTGTAATAGTGTAGCTTTGAGTTAATGCAAATAGTGTCGAGTATTTGTTACTTCGTTGTCACTATCTTTCTACAAATCAAGCTTTTACATTATACACAAAAACTAAATCTCGCTTAAGTAAAGTGAAATATATTCCGCAGGGTTATATTTGCAAGTAAAGGGCTTTTGTTTTAGTTTAACTCTAACTAATAACGATCCTACATTTTTAACTTTCTTTTGCTCTCCGACACCTGCCTCAATCTGCCAAGCGTCTTTTTACCTGCTACATCACAAAACAAGTAGGGTTAGCTTCTTCATTGTCTTCATTTATTTAGCTAAAAAAACACGTTGGCTCCGCAGCGAAGCGGGGTCTCCACACTTGTAAAAGATTTCATAATCAAACTACAATCCCTTACTATGTTATACGATAAAGAAAAAACACAAAACAAATTTTCTTGTAGGTTCAAAGCTAAATCTAACAAAATTTATGACTTAAAATTTGTGCGACTTATAACAAATTCTAGGAAACAAAATTTATAGCTAATAGGTAGACATGTGTATCACCTGTAACAATCTGCAAAAGCAATAGAAGGCCCAAATCAGACTGAACCTGCAAGACCAAAAGCAACATCTTCAAAATATGATTCAAGAAAATTTGAACTCTTCACAAACCAATAACACAAATTCAAACACAATCTCCTCAACAAAATAAATATACATGTAAAACACTCACTTCTTAGACCCTTTCAAAAGTAACCGATTACATAAGAGAACCTAACTATTTAGCAATAGAGATAAAAAAACATATTAGTACTGAGAATGAGTGTTACTGGTTTAGTGCTTGCTTCAAATTTTGTTAATTATATCTATGAAATGAAGTTGATTGGTATTGCTTCTATCCTCCAATTAGAATAGACTGTGTGCACAATTTTGGCCCAAAATATTGTCACACCCCCATTCAACCACTAACGGAGTTTATACCGTTAAGGGGTGCGACTAGACCAGGACCACAACCATTAGTTACAAATACTAAACGAATCAGAGTAATGTCCAAATGTTCATAAATAAAACAGTTTCAAAAGTTACGCAGCGGAATGTAAACATAAATATCTTAGCACTAACCACGTGCTTTAATTACAAAACGTAAATTGTTATATAAATTCCCAAGTTAGTTCAAATGAGAGTAAACAGTTTCTTGTGCCTTGTCAACCTGCTCCGGATACTCCTCAGCGATCTGCAAAAGTTAAAACCACGCAAGTGTCAACCAAAAGGCTGGTGAGTTCACGGTGGGCTTGACATGCATTGGCCCGGTCTCATAATCATTTCTTTTGTCAACATATACATACATAATATTTGTTTATGAAAACGATGCTTTTAAACGTCAATTACCGATTATTTAATATGCGCTTAGTCTTGTAAGAATTAAAGAACTCAACCGATATCGCGGGTAGCTAATCCGTCAGTTCATGCACTAAGGAAGATTGTACCAAGCTGACTAATTATTCTGCGGTATTCCACCGTCATTTATTTTATTTGCGGACTTTCGTCACTGCTCATTTTGCCTCCCCCGTGTCCTCCTCCTGGGATCACGGTGTCAAATAGGCTGATATTGTTCCCCGTGCACCTCCAGTGCCCCGGAGCGGAGTTTGTCAAACTCCAGTAGATCTACCCAACATCCCCTCGCTTCCACGAATTAATGGCACAATTAATTATGAGGACTTTTTATTTAATCGAAAACATTCCTTAGAAATCATGTGATATCATTTGGTTTAAAGCCTTTAACCTATGCTAGCCATATTAAACATTTCAATTAGGGTTTCTTTCGAAACCAAAAATCATTTATCGTTTTTATTTTTCGTAATGACGACTTGATTCCTCCCCCAAGTGTTCCCATAAACACTTGGTGAGAATCAGTCAATTTGTGTTGGTCCGGTGCTCGGCACTCGTAAGTTTTGTCAGCATTATTTCCAAGTTGTTCTTTCCGTCCCTAACGGGATCGTATCTTGCGGGTTAGTGACACTCACCTTTGGTTGCTCGGCTAGACTTGCTAAATTATCCTTGAATTGATTTCTTAATGAAGACCTATAATTCATTTAGGTCTTATATATTAGTCTTGTGTCTAATTTATTTCAAACAACGTTCACTATGGCCCATAACATAGCACGTTAAGCTAAGACACGACATATCGACACACGGCACCGATGGTTGATCATAAACAAGGGTTCATATAAATCAGATATCAAACATGTTTCATCATGGCATAATCATGTAAGTCATGGCATAACACTTAAGCAATTTCACAAGTTTGGTTTTTAGGTCAGGACTTAGTTTCGCTAGCACAGTTTCGCTAGGCAGTTTCGCTAGGTGCACGGGCAGCACTTTCGCTAGGCAATGCCCGGTGACACAGTTTCGCTAGGCTAGTTTCGCCCGAAACTGCTGACGCAGTTTCGCTAGCCTAGTTTCGCAGGGAAACTGGTTTGAACTTTCGTTCAGGTATTTCGCTCGGTAGTTTCGCCCGAGCTGGTCTGGTCAGATTTCCCGGCGACACTATAGTTTCGCTGGGTAGTGTCGCTGGAAGGAGACATAAATTTCGCTACTTAGTTTCGCCCAGAGAACAGCAGTTTCGCTGGTCGCGAAAAACATACGGATTTGCCTAAAAATCAACCTAACAGCTTCTGATCATACATGCAATTCATTATCTAGCATCCATAGGCATTTACTAACATAAATCAAGCAACTTTAACACGTTTAACATGCATTTTGATCATCAAATCTCTAAAATGGGTTCAAAACCCTAAAATGACCTATTTTGCACAAATCATCATCATGGTTTGTTTTTAAACGTAAAGTTTCTGACTTTATGGTAAAACTAGCATCCTAAAGCCACATATTAAGAGATCAAGCAATATCATGAAGGTTTGAGCATACTTTTTAAGAAAACACAAAGAAAACACATAAAGGAAGGTTTTTGGAGACTCACGATTTGATCTAGGATCCAACGGGTGTTGTCTCAAGGTTGAGATGATGATTCTTGATGGTTTCTTAGCTGACCAGAATCTCCAGGAGAAAAGAGTGTGTGTTGGTTGTGAAATGAGGCAAATGGAGAAACTAGGGTTTATTAAGTTTATTTATATCAGAGGCTAGTTTCGCTGGCCAGGCGAAACTAGCTCTGGTCACGGTTACTTTGGTCAGTCTAGCCTGCTACCGGGCGAATCTGTAGTTTCGCCCGGTAGTTTCGCTGACTACCAAATTTAGGCAATTTTCATATAATCGAGTATTTACAATTAATCATGCTATTCACAATAATAAGTCATGTATTTAAATCACATTGCACATTAAGACAATCAATGATGAACACATAACACACATGGACGGTTCGGTGATCAACCAAAGGTCGTGGACGTATTCGGCCTAGTTAAGCATTAGTTACTTAGGTTAACGCTTATAACGTAACTAACGGGTTTGTCTAACGGAAGTTAACCTTGAAATTCTCGGGTGTCACATCATTCCCCTGAAATTGGAATTTTCGTCCCGAAAATTATTCTTGTGTCGTAGTGTTCGCAGCATCCGCTGTCGTCGTTGCTATCGTCGCTGGGGAAAGAAAACAAAAAGTTTTAGGGTTGTCACAAATATGAATCCCAGTTGATGTAAAATGATATAAGCACTCGGTATAGTAGAATCAACTCATAGATAAAGCTAACATATAAAATATTGAGTTAATTATATACCATTTTCCATAGTTCTACAGTTCCAGAGTTCTCTTCTTTGGGTCATCTCAAAATTTTAATCTAGGAATATTTCTTGAGACTTTTAGAGCCAGAATGTATTCTTTTTTGGGTTCCCTAATGAACCCTTGTAGTTGAAAAATAATAATAATAATATTGAAATTCGAAAAGGTTACAATTTTAACACCCGCAGCTTCAAACATAAAATATTACAATTTCATACTCAGAAGGAAAATCTAAAAAGGGGAATTCATAGCAAAATTAGAGAAATTTTAGATTCTTGAAGCAATGACCAGAAGTGACATAAGAATATCACCTTAAATCACTAAGAACAATGACCAAATGTGAATTCCAACACGTGCAGGCAAAAAATCAGATGGAATGAGTACAAACAAAAAAAATTCACAGCCCCAAATCACACACACATTTATACAAACACATAAACAACATAAATTTTTCACAGTTAAAAATCACTTCCTCATCATCTAATCATTATTGATTGCTCTCTTTCTTTTATAAACCCTATAAATGTATTGCTCTAGAAACTTGGAATTGTGAGTATCAAATAAGTTATTGTCCAACACATAAAAAGACAATTTCTAACCTACTTTAGACCAAAACGAAAACTAGAGTTGCATAAACTAATTGAATCTTGAAAAAAAAACAATCATTATGAACTGAACTGTGAAAGTTTCAAAGACGGCCCCCCAAATCACCGATTTTCGTCCGATCCAGCAAAAACCTAGATCCCATATGCAGCTATTTCCTGAACCGATTATCAGCAAACCTTATCAAACATGGGAAGAATAAAACTTCCAGTCACTAAATCTTAATGAACGAACAATTAATAACTGCAAAACCAAAGACGAAATCGTAGCCCTTATCCAAAATCAAAAGATGGAATTGGAAAAAAAACTCGACCAAGCGAAGCACAAACGTGATGAGATGGACGAAACATCGCAAAAAGAATCATACTAAAATAATCTGGAATGCAATCTCGAATCGACAATCAACTTTTCTTTCGCCACCGAACAATTTGGCATCATAAACAAACGAAAATGAAGAGATACACAAATGTAGATGGTAAAATGCAGTTGGTGGAGATGGATCAGTGATGTACTGATGGGGGTTTGGGGAGAGAAACAAAGAAAGTTGGGGTATGGTGGAGATGGAGGCGTAAGGCTGGAATGATGACTCCTAGAAGAAGACCTAAATAACCCTTATATTGTGCTTAAATAACATCCATGCAACCAACACTTGTACATAGAGCTTCAGTGATATTACAATGGCTTATATGACAAAACAAGTTGTATAATGTTATGGTGTATAATATAAATTATGTTCAATTGTTCCAGTGATTTGAGAGCATTTTTTATAGAAAAAGAAAAGACAAAACACATTGATTATGGGAGCTTAAAGAGCGAGAAGGATAATAAAAAAATATTCATAATCGATTATGATAATTAGAGGATAGTCAACATAAACATGATGTGATAATTAGAAAAACTTACATCCTACTATTTCTAAAGCTATAACCACAGAACATACTACTACAAAAGAATAAAACATAGTGTAAAAGAAAAAAGAGATACACTCAATGATCAAACACAGCCACAACTCAGCACCACAAATGAACCGGAACACAATGTGAACCTGCAAACAAAGACCAACCAAGATACATTAAACTATTAACACATATTAACATAGTTCCTAAAAAATTACACTTGATGGTTTCTAAAGCTATAGAAAGAAAAAGGAAGTGTAACTATAGAGTCTAGAATTTTATAAAGTTTTTGCATTAGAATTACTTGTGGGCTAGTTAAATGTAATTGGGGCTATGATTATGTAAATGGGTTGTGTGGGTTGTAGGTTGGTCTAATTATGGGCCATATAGTCCGAATTTTGTAGCTTGGTTAACAAGCATAAGCTTCCCTATATAAGGATAGCTTAATTAGGAGATTAGGGTTGGTTGCTCTATTGGTGTTTTGCAATTTTAGGGTTCACGAAATTCTCAAGGAGAATTTCGATCAGTGTGTAAGCAATCAAGGTGAATAGTAAAGTGTCTTTCTTCAATAGGTTTGTGTTCTTGCTCTTATTGTTATTGCTTTTTCATATTATTCTCGATTAATCTTGAATCACCTATAATCACCGGATTCTGCACGGTGGTTATAGACTTTGATATCACGTGAGGGTTATATTTGATCCTTACAATTGGTATCAGAGCTAAGAAACGCAAGTTTCAAGGCTCTCGCGATATCTGATTCAAGTTTTTGACAACTAACCGTTTGAGTTTTGTGGTGAATTTCAGCATTAGCAAGGTTCGGAAGGATTTTTTTGCAGGTTTCGAACAGAGTCAGAAGTGATTGTCATCGACTGCTCGTGATTTTGACCCTTTTCGACTCAACCAGAGACTTTTCGATCAGCCGGGTTGATCGAAAACCCTTTTCTGTTGCCTCCTTGTGATCGAGAAAGACCCCCTATGTCTTTTCGATCAGGCAGTTTCAGTCGGAAAGTCCCCTCTAGTGACTTTTCGACCAGCAGTTTTCAATCGAGAAGTCCCACTTTGAGACTTCTCGATCAGCATCTTCAATCGGAAAGTCCCATGTGAATTTTCGATCAGTCACCTCTCAATCGAGAAGTCCCCTCGAGACTTCTCGATCTGTCATCTTGATCGGAAAGTCCCCTGTGACTTTTCGATCCACTGTGCTCTTCGATCGAAAAGTCCCTTCAGAGACTTTTCGATCCACACCCTACTTCTCGATCTCCCTACACTTTTCGACCAGCTACTCTTCGATCGAAAAACACTTTTCGATCCAGCCTTGCACGACCGAAAACCCCTTTTCGACCCATTTTTAATCTGTATCCCTTGCCTCTCTATGCTAGCAATGGCCTTTGACATGTCTACCTTGTCAAGTGCCACTCTTGAAATGGATGCCAAAATCGGAACCAATGCCAGACCACCTCGTCTGATGTCTGGCAAGGATTTCATGAGCTGGAAGTATCGATTTGTGAATTACATAAACTACCATGATGCCAAGATCATGCGATCGGTCGAAGTGGGAGACTTTGTCCCATCGACAGCTGGAGCACAAGGTCAGCCACCCAAACCTAAAGAAAAATCTGAATGGCTGGATGATGATTGGGAAAAGGTGGAACGAGATAGAAAGGCTCTGGCGGCTCTAACCATGGCCCTATCACCTGAAGTGGCTGAAGCCTTCAAGGAGTACACCTCCGCTAAGACCCTTTGGGATGCTCTTGTGGCCGCCTACGAAGGAAATGATGATATGAAGGAATCTCGAAGATAAAATCTAAGAGAACAGTTTAATGAGTTTAGCCACATCCCTGGTGAAAATATTGAGACTCAGCTTCAACGCTTCATCAAGATAGTCACTGGAATGAAAGATGCTGGAGTCACATATACACAGGTGGAGGTCAATAGAAAGCTAGTAAACTCTCTTCCGCCAAACTGGGACAACACTATTGAATTGATAGAAAACACGGTGCAAATGAAAACATCACCGCTAAGCGAGCTCATGTCTACCATTAGAGCATATGAAGAGAAAAAACAGAAGAGGGCCAGAAAACTGGGCAATCAACTGAATCAATCATTTATCTCACAGCCAGTTGTTGCTCCAAACAACCCACAGTCTACTCCAATGGGATTTATTGCTCAAGCCACTCGGTCGAGTACATCTGGAACATCAAATGTTGTTCCAGATGTTAATGCTCTAACCAAAGATCCCAGTTTTGCTCTTGGGGTAGGAATTATGAGTTGCTACCAGGCACTCGTAGCAGGCTCACTTATTCCCAGTGATTTAACTCCAGATGATGTGAATCAAGTTAACCCAGATGACCTGGAGCATATGGATATCTCTTACCAGATGGGAATGTCAGTCCTGAGAGCTAGGCAGTTCATGGCGAAGATAGGAAAGAAGGACGGGAACGGTGGCAAAGGGATAAAGCTCAGCTTCAATAAAGCAAATCTGAGGTGCTACAATTGCAACGAGTATGGGCATTATGCAAGGGAATGCACCAAACCAAAGGTCGATAGAGAAAGCAAGACTGAGAATAGAGGTGAAAGCATGAAGAAGGAGACATGGAAGAATGACAAGGCACTGGTTGTTCAACACACACCAGGATATGACTGGACATCTCAGGTGGAAGACTGGAGTCTGACACTTGATCATGTAGCCCTGTTGGCTGAAGAAGAAGTTCAGAAAGAAGCTGCTGAGGTATTCCATCATGCACTCATGGCAGATATAACTCCAGGGTCCTCGACCAGCAGCACTGAGGTATGTCCTAACCCTAAATGTCAAACTATACTTAATGAATCTCAAGACTGGCAACGTAAGTTCTTCAATGAAACATTAAATCGTGAACTATCTGATAAAGACTTGAGAGAATACAAAGGTAGGAGTAAATCATTAAGTGAGAAACTAGAAGCTGCCAAAGTCGATATAAAAAACCTTCAAAGGGAATTGAGTGACAAAACCACATATCTTAAAATTGCTAATGAAGAAATTATCACATTAAAATCTGAAGTTGAACAACTTAAAGGTAATTCAGAAACATCACAAACCAAAGTTGAGCGAAATGATAAAATTGTGTTAGAAATGATGAAAGCTAGTTCTCTTTTCTATAACACAGATGCTCGAATGCGACATCTAAAAGCCAACTCTGGTTTGGGACTCGGTACTGAGGTAAAAGATGAAAAATCCACTCATACAGTACCGATGCCTTTAATGCATGAAATGATCTCAGACTATGAATGTCCAAAGACATCCTTAGAAGCTAAGGCTGAGATAGAAAAGAAACTGGCCGCTTGTTCCATTAAAATTTCTGCTCCTGTTTCTAACCTTACTAACACTTTTACTTCTTGTGCAGATAAAGGTAATAAAGAAGCACGGGTAGTAAATTGCAAGGAGTCCCCTAAGAGTCCCATGAAGTCTGAAGTTGATTTTTGTTTTAAAAATTGTGATTTTGAGAAACCTGAAACTTCTGTTAAGTTTGAGTCAAAAACTTCAGAGTCTGACTTGTGTGATAAATTTTCTGAATGTGGTGTGTTTAATTTTGGTAAATGTGAGTTAAAACCTGTGAAACCCCTAAGAACTGTTAAAATCTTAAGAAGGGGTAAGGGACCGCAGGTTGATGGTCCCAAACCCACAGGAAATGTGAAAATTTCTGAGGATAAGATTAATTTTCCTACTCAAAATGTGCAGAAAGTACGGGACACAAGACCCCATGAGTTTGTCCCGTACCCAGAAGTTAACTCTGCATATGACCAATTCAAGCCAATACAACGGGAGTATATTCTGACCACCAAGCCCCATGGTAAGGCCCTTTGGATCCATAAAAACTCTTCAAAGCCAACTTGGATATCAACTGGGCGTAACCAATAACCAGCTCCCGTGTATCCAAAGAAACAGTCTTGCCATGTGTGTGGCCAACCAGGACACATGGCAAGAAACTGCCTGCACCGCCCTTATGAGCCTTATTTTCCCAAGAAGGTCCAACAACAGAATGTCTCATTGGGCCAAACACATGTTGGCCCAAAACCTAAATTTGGACCTTCAAATTCCAAGGTGCAGAAGCTAACATCACAACCCTCAGCAGGACCTACAGCAAAGGCTGCACCCTCAAACCGAAAGGTGCAGCAGGCCATACCACATCATCCCAGTGTCCACAAAGGAAGTCCAAAACCCAAGTCACCTAAACAGGAACCAACAACTTTGAAACGTAAAGTGAGTAAAAATGCTAAGAAATCTCCAAAGCATTCACAGATATTCACAAAACCTGCTAGGGCTCCAAATGTTGTTGAACCTTCAAAATCTGTCTCTCGCCCAAAGCATGATACCTTTTCAAAATCACCAGTCCGTCCTCAACCTGTTTTAAAATCTAATTTTAAAAGTTTTTTTAAAAACACCTTCTCACCCAAAACCTGTTGGACTCACAAAATCAACCAATGGTGGGATGATGATAAGTGGAATGTCCCAAAAGTTGTGAATTTGTCCTTCAAGCCTACTGGAGTGTATAAAAAACACTCCATGTCTTTTCAAGAGGTTAAAAGTTCAAAAATAAGTAAAAATAACCGACAGTGGCTTGGCAAGGAAAATCATTCAAGATAGGTCAACAAGAAAGACATTCTCAGTCCAAACAAGGACAGACCAGCACCACCCAGACCAATTAAGGCCTGGGTACCAAAATCTAACTAATCTCCTTTGAATGCAAGAACAGCCAAGGAGGACTATCAGCAACCTTTGGTACGTTGACAGTGGTTATTCTAGGCACATGACGGGCGACATATCTCTACTACAAGATTTAGAGAAATTTGATGGAGGATATGTGTTGTTCGTTGGAGGAGTTGGAGGTTATATCAGTCAGAAAGGCACAGTACGCAATGGTTGTCTCAGCTTCCACGATGTCAATTATGTCGAGCAGTTGAAGCACAGTTTATTAAGTGTTTCACAGATATGTGATCGGGAGTATCCAGTCCTTTTCAACAATAAAGAATGTCTCATTCTTAAACCTGGATACTCCATCCCTGATGATTGGGTGTTAATGAGAACACCGAGATATGGTAACTCCTATGTGCTCAACATGCAGAAACCCCCCACGTCTGAGGTGGCCTGTCTTCTTTCTAAAACGGCTGAGAACCACGCTCAGTTGTGGCACAGACGATTGGGGCACATGAATCTGAAGAATTTGAATAAACTTGCGAAAGGAGGGCTTGTTAAAGACCTTCCAATCAAAGAATTTGTGCTCAAGGAGAAATGTGTGGCTTTTGCTAAGGGGAAGCAGCACAAACGTCCACATAAACTGAAAGTGTTCAACAGAATTTCATCTGCACTGAAGCTGCTTCACATGGGCCTATTTGGTCCAGTCAGTATGTTAAGCCTTAACCGATATGCATTCTGTTTAGTTATTACTGACGATTTTTCTCATTTCACTTGGGTGTTTTTCTTGTCAAAGAAAAGTGATGTTGCAGGAATACTGATCACGTTTATCAAGCTCATCGAAAACAAATTAAGGCTGAAAGTGAAGGCCATCAAGAGTGAAAACGGAACGGAGTTCAAGAATAGAAGTATTGATGATTTATGTGCTGAAAAAGGGAACTGAACATCAATACAGTGCCCCCTACACCCCTAAGCAGAATGGCGTCGCAGAACGACGCAATAGGACCCTAATTGAAGCTGCTCGCACTATGCTGTGTGATTCAAAGCTACCAACCATGTTTTAGGCAGAGGCAGTCAACACTGCATGATATGTCCAGAATCGGGTGCTCATCAATAAGCGGCAGCAGAAAACCCCATATGAGCTTCTTTACCATGAGAAGCCCAGAATTGGGCACCTTCGGGCTTTTGGGTGTCTCTGTACAGTTTTAGTAAATTCTGACGTACCTAAATTTGCTGCTAAATCGGATGAATGTTATTTTGTAGGTTACTCTGCCAGCTCTGCTTATAGGGTGTTCAACAAAACAACCGGGACTGTGATGGAATCCACGAATGTGGATTGGCTAGAAGAAAATCCATCAGATGGTGGAGTTGGTCCTCCTCAAGCTTTCGACTACAATCAATTCTTTCGCCCATTGGGATTGGATCCAATTGATCGGGTCATGTAGGAACAAGGTTCAAGTCTACCGGTCTGTTAGGATGCCTCAGCTGCATACATCACTGCACTTCCACTTGACACTTATCGTAATGATAAACGGCTCGTCAACTCTTTGAAGATAAAGTTTCAGGACCGTCAGTAACACACTCCATTACAAAGGCTCCATTCACTGTCCCAGAAACAGAAACCACACCGCAAACACAGGGAGCTGATGCAGAAGATCAAGCCGCTTCTGGAAATGATGATGAAGCAGACGTCTACCCCGGGTCAGACATAGCTCAAACACAGGGAGCTGATTCAGAAGATCCAGCTGCTTCTGGAAATGATGATGAAGCAGACGTCAACCCCGGGCCAGACACAGTTCAAACACAGGGATCTGAGGCAGAAACTGCACCTGAAACAACCGATGCACCCGATTAATCAAATCTGCCTCCTGAAATTCCTGTTCAAGCTGTTGCCGAAACCAGAATCCATAAATATCACCCCTTGGACAACATCATTGGTCCGTTAGCATCAGGGGTGGTAACACGAAGCCAGTCAGGGGACATCAATCATTGTATGTACTCTTGTTTTATCTCACAAATTGAGCCCCCCAACATTACTATGGCCTTAATAGACCCTAGTTGGGTAGAGGCTATGCATGAAGAACTAAACCAATTCTCACGACTTCAAGTTTGGAGGTTAGTAGAAAGGCCTGCTGACAAAAAGGTCATCACTACTCGATGGCTTTATAAGAACAAAAAGGATGACAACGACATCATTGTCAGAAACAAGGCCAGGTTGGTGGTTCAAAGCCACAAACAGATTCAAGGAGTGGATTATGATGAAGTATATGCACCAGTTGCCCGTTTAGAGGCGATAAGAGGTTTCTTAGCCTATGCATCCTACATGAATTTCACTGACTATCAGTTGGACGTGAAAACAACCTTTTTATATGCCGAAATGGATGAAGAGGTATATGTCACTCAACCTCCTGGTTTCATTGATGAGGAATACCAGTATCATGTGTTCAAGCTAGATAAGGCTTTGTATGGCTTACACCAGGCCCCTCGGTCTTGGTACCAGACTCTGACTGATCATCTTCTAGCACACGGGTACACAAGAGGCATAGTGGATCAGACACTTTTCAGAAAGGAGGTCGAGCATGACATAATCATGGTGCAAGTATATGTTGATGACATCATCTTCGGTTCTACCAATGAAAATTTGTGCAAAGAGTTTGAGAAGGTAATGCGCACAAAGTTTGAGATGAGTCAGATGGGCGAGATGGAGTTTTTCCTCGCCTTACAAGCAAAGCAAAGTGACAGTGGGATACTTATCCATCAGGCCAAATATGTCACAGAAATTTTGGAAAAGTACAAGATGATGGATGCAAAGCATGTCTCCACACCTATGGCGGCCAGACCAGCACTTACCAGGGATCCAGACGGTCAACCGGTGAGCGAGCACATGTACCGGTCTATGATTGGGTCTTTGATGTACTTGACCGCCAGCCGTCCAGATATCATGCTAGTTGTGTGCCAATGTGCATGCTATAAGGCTAATCCTAAACTCTCTCATCTCTCTGCTGTTAAACGTATTTTTAAATATTTGAAGGGTCGGCCCGACTAGGCCTCTGGTACCCTAATAAGTCAGGATTTAATCTGTATGCTTTTTCTGAAAACGATTATGGCGGTAATGAGCTTGACAGGAAATCCACATCTGCTGGAGCTCAATTTTTAGGTGACAGGATGGTATCCTGGCAGAGCAAGAAGCAGCACACGGTGTCCCAGTCGACAGCTGAAGCAGAATATGTGGCTGCATCTGCTTGCTGCTCACAGGTGGTATGGTTGCAGCATCAACTGGGAGATTACGGTTTGAATTTCTTCGATACTCTCATTTTTTTGTGATAATAATGTTGCATTGCAAATTGTGAAAAATCCTGTGCAGCACTCCAAAACCCAACACATTGATATCAAAACGCACTTCATTCGGGACTGCTATGAACGTAGGCTCATTCACCTAGAACGGGTGGCGTCGGATGACAATGTGGCGTATATTTTCACAAAACCCCTGCCAAGTGCCAATTTTGAATTGTGTCTCAAAGGCCTCCGGATGATAGCCTTTGATGAGTAATCTGGCATCTACTTTGTGTTATTATTGTTTTTTGTTTTTTTTACTTTTATATAACAAAAAAAAATCAAAATTAAAAAAAACAACAAAAATAGTGTTTTGTTTTAAAAAAAAAATCTAAAAGCAAGGGGTAGATATGAGATATACATTTCCTCTAAAGTGTGTGCTTTTAAATTTTTTTTTAACTGGTTTTGGTTGACCAGGCTGGGAAGTGATATAAATTTCCAGGTGTTTGCTGACTGACACGTGTAAGGTGGATGTGAAAAGCAGTGATTCATGGTCGATATGCTTGGTAGGCTCTGCTGACAATCAATCAAAAGGTATGTTTTATCACAACACTTGAAGATAACGTATGATGCTTGAAAGGGAACACACACTTAGGTTAGTACAATTTCTATTTGACTGTGCATCAGGAATCTTGAGACACACGCTCGGTTCGAGTGTTGATGTCATGCTCAAAAATCCCATTCCCTCTGCTTTGCGTAAGCAATGACCTGGGAATGTTGTACGTGAGTCAGGACTCCTCTGTTCTGCGAAAGTAGAGACCTGGAACCTCCCTGATCCACGTACGTTTAAGATCACATTGTATATATATGATACACCAAAAAGATGCCAATGCGCACAATCAAAAGAGACCCCCAAGCGTCCAAAACCCTTAGCCTTTGCCACTGATGAGAACATTATTAAAAATGTTTCAAAAATTCAGTTGACTTTGTATATTATCCAACAAAACCCCCGTGATCTATTCTTTCTTTTCTCAACCCAGTCTGGAGCATGATGTTGGGCTTAAGGAAAGGTGTCGTGAAAAATGTTATGCACTTGATAGAATGTACAAATGATACCTAGGACTTATGTGTGTGATCTGGATGGATTTTCATACTTAATAAACCTTAAAATATAAATTAAAGTGATGAAACTACCTGAGTAAGCGAAAGCGGCATGAGTTTAAAGATTGGACCAATAATACCGGCAATCGCCTGAACACGTGAAGTATCTGAAGCTGAAAAGGGTTTCTCAGTCACAGATTATCTGGTATGATCCCTTATAATGCCTCTTCACTCGAAACTCAGTCAGTTAAGATTTTTTATTTTTTATTTTTTATTTTATCTTAATTTTTGATTTTTGTGTGATTCGTATTACTTTATTTTTGTAGTAAACATTGTCAGACTATAAAACTCTCGGGCTTGAATTCAGGGGAAGCTTTAAATTTTTTTTTTTTTTGAAGTTGGTGTTTTATTTTTAAATAAAATGAAAAAAACTTGTTAAGAGAAAATGTGGTTGTGTTAAAAGTTTGGGTCACAATTGATCATTTTAAAGTTTGAGGGGGTAAAATGAAAGTTTTTTAAAAAATTTTGAAACTATAGAGAGGAGGCCGGCTCCCCTCCTCCCACTTTATACCATCTCCCTCTCGTCTCCCCTCAGTGCTTCTGTTACAGAAGAAATGACTGAGACTGTGAAGATTGCTACACAACACCATGAAGAAGGCCCAAGTGACCCAAGAAGAAGAAGATTAGATCCTCGTGTGCCACCAGTCACGAGTACTAGTGCTGGTCAATCATCTTCTCAACCCACTACACAAGAGAAAGGGAAAGCGGTGGAAACCCCTGAATACAGATTGGAAAAGGAACTTAGAGAAGAAATTGAAAGTCTGAAAGCCCAGAATGCAGCCCAAAGTGAGATAATTGGAGACTTGATTGATATCCAGAAGATCCACAACACTGAGTTGGAGAATCAGAAGAAGATAAACCGAGAGTTTACCAGACAATTCAGAGATCTTCATAAGCTGATCAGGCAGCTTAACTCGGAAAAATCAAGCAGGTCAAACCCTAGCCAAGTTGATAAGGGTGATCCAGGTAACACAGAAGGAGGTTCAGGTGCAGGTGATTCCTCACAATCACCAGCATTTGACTTTGAAGCAGATATCCCTGATGAAACTCAAACAGTATTACCCGAAGCCTCCACTGAAGATAAAGATACCAAGGATAGAGATTATATGACAGTACCAGCTTCTGAGTTTGACGGAGGTTGGGAGGCTTAGACATTTGCTTATCCCCCTGAAAGGTATCTAATTCAGCTAGGAGAGCATTATCATGATAAGAGGGGAATCAATGCAGATATTAAAGCCTGGATGTTTGATGGAGAGAAGAATATGTTCGTTGTGCGAAGAAAGGGTCAATATCCATTGGAATACTACAAAAGCTGGACCCAGTTTTATTCCTAGACAAATGTGGATCTGACTATGCTTTACCAGGCACCGTTTACAAATCCATCAAACAATGAGCAAGCTAAGTGTTTTTATGTGACGCCCACTTCCAGACTTGGCTCCAGAAGGGGTCACTAATCGGATTTACTCATGAACACAAGGTAATAACAGAGATTACTAAGCAGTGGAAATTTTAAACTTTTATTTATTTGCCAAGTACTACAAAGTAAGAGATAATTTACATAAGGAAATACTAACTGTCACTACGTTTTTATTGCTATAACTATGCCAGCTTGCCAAAACCCTCCTTCCGTCCGATAGCTTGCCCGTCTAATTCCTTATCACCAGGGCCTTCTCATACCTAGTCGAAGTCTCACCCTGACCTGACATACATACATTTTTGGAAAAAGGTCAGCTTACGCTGGTGAGTTCTATATTTTAAAAGCTTTACCTCGGTGTGAGGTTTAAAACCCTTGGACCTGCAAGATCCCTTTTTTTCATAAACATTTATCAAGTATAATATATATATCACAATATACAACACATAATATTCTTAACAGGAAATACCCCCTATAAACCATTTATCCCATTATCCCTTTCTATAACCCCAACATCTATTACTAGTGTAAACCTTGCTAATAATAGGCAGAGATATCATCATTGCTGACTGCCGAGTTTACCCTTCTAGGGTATTCCCTATAACAGTCAGTCGCCCCTCTTTCCCCTATTTGCTAACTGCCGAGTTTACCCTTCTAGGGCATTCCCTGTAACGGACAGTTTCCCCGTTTCCCCCTATTTGATAGCTGCCGAGTTTACCCTTCTAGAGCATTCCCTGTAACGGACAGTAGCTTTCCCCCTTTCTATTTGTAGTGCCCTTAACTCCATTGAGTAACACTACGTCCTAACTCCTCATGTACTACTACCCGCCCCTAGTTAAATAACCAAGTGACTTAAGATTATTAGTAAACAGTGATAAGGTCTTCATATACTGCAACAAGTGGACATCCCCCAATTTACCGTTGGTGTATGTATACAGGGCGTATCCTCCACACTTCTGATATACCGGGTAACTAATATTATTATGCTTATATATAGGAAGTACCAGCGGCGTATCCACCACATAATAATAAAGCGAATGCATCACCTGTTCTCATATAATCATACATATTCACTATAACGTTTACTAATAATTCCTTTATCACTTGACTATTTAATTTCAAAGCAAATATAACACATATCACATCACAGTCATTATAATTATGTTATAACACATACAATGATTTAATATCATTTTCATAACATATCATATATATATTTCTATATATATTATCCTAAAAGTCTTTTAACAGTTTATCAATTCAAGATATTTCACGTATATGCATTTCCACAACAGTCCACATATATATATCAATTCAATAACAATTTAACAGTTCAATATACCCATTAACAATTAGCACCTAGCAGTTTGATATATATATATATATATATATATATATATATATATATATTATTCATTCAAAGGTAATTCAACAGTTTAACACTTCAATAGTTCAGATAGGCAACATTTTAGTTATAAATCATTTAAATGCATTTTATAACATTTGTATGTATATCAGCCCGAAAACATTTAAAACATTTAAAATATTTAGGAGTGGGCTCATAGAACTCACCTTATTTCTTTAACCGGTTACTTGGACAGAACTCCCGCTGTGATTCCCAATTTAACCTAATTTGCGTATCGTATGGCGTTAACGTAAGGTTTACACAATAAACACTTCCTATGTTTATTTTGATATCTTATTATCTTAATAATATTCAATTATTAAGTTTATCCCTTTTTAAAGGTCAAAATGACCAAAATGCCCTTTAGGCAGTTATCCTTTTCTTTTAATGATAATATGAAGACGCGCATTCCTATAAGTAAACGCTCACTCCGGGATCGCCCAGTGTTGGGATGCCATTGCCCAGATGGGATGGCGACACCCCCGCTTTTGCCAGAAACCCCAGTGTACAGGCGTTTAACCTTCCGGTCCGCACGAACTTCTAATATCCGATTAACTCGGTATTTTCAATATTTCATTATTTATCTATTTTAACTTCATATATACTTATTATATGTATAAACATGTTACCATAAAAAAATTCAAGTCCCCAAACCCTCCGGATTATTTTATATTAAATAACCATATTTAGAAACCCTAATTTCACAAAATTCCCATTTTATTATCAAAACTCATTTTTATTTAAAACCGTCTTAGGGTATTGTCCATTATAACATTTTATAATATCCTTTAAAATGGCAAAGCTTAATTCAAAACCGTTTGCTCGATTTGGGCATAATAACGACATGAAAACCCTAATTTTTGACCCGTTTACAAAACCCATACCAAACCTTTACCAAGTCTGAAAAAAAACTTAGGGCTTTCTTATATAACATCATTTTAAGAGTACCTACAAAAATTCAGAGCCTAACTCCCACCCGATCACCCGAATTTGATGATTTATATCCAAGAACCCTAATTTTAACCTAGATTTAGAACTCGATCATAACAACAATATTAACTGAAATTGATTGAGGGCTATTGTAGATCATACCAAAGTATGTAGAACTGCAGAAGATGGCCTTCTAACTCCTCACCGATTGCTCGAATTTTGCAGAAGAAGATCGCGGACGAGGTTAGGGTTTTTAGGAGATAAATCTCGTGAATTGGCGAGTTGTTATGGATGATCTGAGGTCCATTATATAGCAGTCGAGGTCGCCTCTGGTCCCTCCAGGTGTTGTGATGACGAATTCGAAGAAAAACGACACGTTTTGGGGTCAAACGTTGGCTGCACGGTCGAGCCAAGCCAATTCGCGACTGTCACCGGCTCGCGTATCGCGCCGGTTTGAGCCCGGGCTGCGCGTACCGCCTGGCATCTTTGCCAGAATGACAGTTTTAGTCCCTGGACTTTATATTTACATTTTCAGCCCCTGAACTCTTATCTTTCTATCATTTTATGTACTAAAACATTATAGGGCATATTTATAAAGGTTTCTAAGGCTCGGGACACTCTCGATGATATACGTATACATACGTATATAGTTTTATATATATTTATATATATTTTTCATTATTTACACATTTGGCCCCTCAAACTTTACAATACACATCAATTTATGTTCCGAATCATTTTAGGATATTATTATAATATATTATAAGTCTCGGGGTACTTATAATAGTTATAGATACGTATAATATCCGTAAGTATTCATAACTTTAAATAAATTACACTTTTAGCCCTCCAACTTTTATCTTTTGCATATTAAGCTTCTAACTTTCGATGTAACTATCGTTTTACATCTTATGACCTTCCTAAACATGTTTCTAACATTCTCGAAGGTTCGGGTCATATATAACAATATATATACACTATATATATATATATATATATGTATATTTACATAATTTACACTTTCTACCCTTCTATTTTCTTGTTAACTATTAAGCATGCATTTTTCACACGTATAACTATCTAAACACGTATTTCCACGTACATATCCATCAAATGAATATTTCACATGTATTCATATTATTAGACATATATCTATACATGATTTTAATATCATGTAATCGTGTAAACCTATTTTCTCCCGGTTATCATTTATTTCCATCATATAAACGTTTAGCTACGTTTTTCATACTAACATCATATATATCAATTATCTTTGATATAAAACTCATATAATTTGATTTTCTTTCCTCATGTTATTAATTAACACATAAATCATTCATGCAATACTGTTATTTATCAGTTTATTACCCGGTAATGGGTAAACATGCATTTTTCAAACGTTTTAACACGTTTAGCTCTCTAACACATATATCATGTGTATTAATTATATTGATCACGTATTTCTCAAATTTCGGGATGTTACATTTTACAAGAAATTGGAAAATGCAGTGCGAAGCAAGTTCAAGAGATTTGAAGATTTTCCTCACAAGAAATCGTATATGAAGAAGTACAGAGGTGTGTTCAAATGGGATGGAAAGAAGAGTATCCCAGGAAAGGAGGATGTCAGGGATAAGAAGAGTGTAACGGGAAAGAAGTTTACCAATGTTCTGTATCCACCAACAGAAAAGACAAAGACAATACCTCTGCCGATGAGACATCCTGAAGATTGTTTGCATGACTTCCAAACCTGGGCTTATAGTGATTACTCTGGTGAAGCCAAAATTCTCTGCAAATCAAAGACAAAAGATGTCATGGAAGTTCATGATTTGATGAGGTTTCATAAGAAGGATATAATGGTACTGGACAAGCATCAAATAGAGTGTAATCAAGACACTGAAGAATATGCCAAGTGTTACACTAGAGCTGTAGCAGAGATCGTGGCAAAGGAGCCGTGGTATGATCCAACAACAGTGAATCTGTCAAAGAAGTTCAGAATGTGAATGCTGTCTAATGCTAAAGCCTAGGGGAAGATTGTAGAGTCTATAATTTTATAAGGCTTTTGAATTAGAATTACTTGTGGGCTAGTTAAATGTAATTGGGGCTATGATTATGTAAATGGGTTGTGTGGGTTGTAGGTTGGTCGAATTATGGGCCATATGGTCCGAATTTTGTAGCTTGGTTAACAAGCATAAGTCCCTATATAAGGATAGCTTAATTAGGAGATTAGGGTTGGTTGCTCTATTAGTGTTTTGCAATTTTGGGGTTCACGAAATTTCAAGGAGAATTTCGATCAGTGTGTAAGCAATCAAGGTGAATAGTAAAGTGTCTTTCTTCAATCGGGTTGTGTTCTTGCTCTTATTGTTATTGCTTTTTCATATTATTCTCGATTAATCTTGAATCACCTATAATCACCGGATTCCACACGGTGGTTATAGACTTTGATATCGCGTGAGGGTTATATTTGATCCTTACAGTAACAAACTCAAAACAGACTAAATGTTTTACTATAGTATGCTAACAAATAGTCAAAACCAATTAAACAGCTTAGTCAAAAATAAATTCCAATTTGGATTGCCATGGCCGAAGCTAAGAACTGTAGAAAAAAAAATTAGACCCTCGTAAAGTGAAAAAGATCCTAAATTTCTTGTTCCGAGCTAAAAGGCATTTCAATTCATCTCTAATCAATGACACAACATATAAACCATCAATGTGACAATTGTCAAATTCTCAGGTTAACGCCGTTAACTTTTTCCATTAGTTCCGTTAGCAAATCCGTAGCCCATTACCTAAATGTTTATATATTTATTTATATTTAAGTTACTAATTAATTTTAGTAATTTACTTCATGACTTTATTTCGTGACTTTATGTGTTACTTGAAAATTTGCATTTTTATGTGAAACTGGGCTTCGTACGCAATTTGAATTTTATATGTGTAAATGATATTTGTACTTGTCCCGACTAAACATATCATATTAAATGAGTTAAAAACATTTAGAAGCATTCTAGTGATTTTATTTTACAAGTTTTGAGGTTAAAACCCATTAATTTAAGTTTTGGGCATTATGTGCCCAAAATAGAACTTAGAGGGGCTAAAGTTGTAAATTTCCTTTTAGTGAAATCTGCACAACCCCCCCCCCCCTCTCCCATCTTCATTTTCATGCATCATCTTCCTCTCCCTCTCTTCTTCACGGTCACGCACACACACACACACACACACCACACACTTACACTTGCGATTTTGGTGGAGTGAACTATCGAACCGATCAAAGCAAAACAAGGATGGCCCCAGGGGATGTTTTGAATGTGGAAAATCGGGTCATATGAAGAAGGATTGCCCCCACCTCAATAAGAATGGAAAAAACAACCACCACAATAACAATGGTGAAGGTGGTGGTGGAAACGGGGGTAATGGTGCTAGAGGACGCGCTTTTGTTATGGGGTCGGGTGAAGCGAAGAATGATGCCAACGTGATAACTGGTAAGTTTCTTCTCAACAACTATTTTGCAAATGTGCTCTTTGATTCTGGTGCTGAGAAAAGTTTCATTTCAACTAAGTTTTGCAAGTTGATAAAGGCCAATACGAAACCTCTTGGAGCTAGGTACACTGTTGAACTAGCTAATGTTAAGCTTATTGATGCAACACATTTAGTCAAAGATTGTACCTTAGAACTCTCAAGTCATAAGTTCAACATAGATTTGATGTCTTTCACAATCGGTAACTTCGATGTAATAATGGGTATGGGCTGGTTGGCCATGCACCACGCAGAACTCGTATGCTGAGAGAAAGTCGTACGTATACCCACCGCCAACGGGGAGGTACACTCGATTCAGGGTGGGAAAGGAGGCACTCTCTCTGGAATCATATCCTACCTTAAGGCTCATAAGTATCTTCGAAAAGGACATGTAGCCATCCTTGCAACGGTTACGGATCAGATCCTGGCGGAAAAGAATATTGAAGATTTTCCGATAGTGCGTGACTACCCCGACATATTCCCATAAGAACTACATGGTCTACCTCCGCATCGACAAGTGGAGTTCGGAATCGACCTTGTTCATGGTGCAGCTCCGGTTGCCCGAGCTCCACATCGTCTAGCTGTGAACGAACTACATGAGTTATCCACTCAATTACAGGAGTTATTAGATAAAGTGTTGATACCTGATATGTGTGTCGTGTGAAGTATCGAGCAAGGAATAACTTCATGTCAAATTATGTCTGGTCGAATCTGGTCCAAAACTGTAGTTCGGACTGGCCGAACCTCAGGTTCGGAGGGAGTTCGGTCCAGCAGGCTATATATAGAAGTGTGTTCTTTGTATTGAGTAGTTATGAGCATGTGAGATTTCTGCTAAGTGTGTGTTTTCAAGGTGTTTCTCTGTGTTGTGTTTCTTAGTGTTTACTGTTTGTAGTTGTTCTTCGTTGATCAATAAAACAATCGGATAATTACGTTTCGATGTCCGATTAGCTAGATCGAGTAGACGATCCGATGCTCACGCATTTTCAAGTGGTATTAGAGCTTTATGGTTCACTCTACTGATCTGTGGTTGCTATTTTCGGATTTTTGAACGTTTTGAAATTTTCTCGAGTTGGTTTATGTGATTTCAATCATTTCTTTCGTGCATTTCGTGTCAAATTTGTTCATAATTCGTTCCTAATTAGTTTTTCTGTCCTACTGCTGCAAATCTCATCAAAATTCGTCCAAAATTGAACGTTTTTGAAAAATTATGTCGAGGTTCAGAGGGTTCTAGTCAGGTTCGGAGTAACTGCTCCGAAGCTCAGGTTTGGAGTAAGTTCGGTCAAAGTTCCGAGCTTGTACTAGTTCGGTGTAGGCTCGGAGTAGGTTCGGAGTGTTGTTCGGACAGAGTTCGGTGCTCAGTGTTTCGGATAGAATTCGGACGGCTGATTTAGGTTCGAACGAAGTTCGGACGAGGTTCGGAGGTTAGTGATAGGTTCAGAGCAAGTTCGGCCGACAGAATTCAAATTTTTCAACGATGTCGGAATTTCAAGCATTTACGGCGATGCAGAATGCGATGCAAACTATGCTAAATTTTGACAATGAAATCGGAACAAGTCAGAAAGTTCCCAAATTGTTGAAGCTAGAAGATTATCAAAATTGGAAGAAACGATTTTCCGCTTACATAAGTACAAATGATATCGATTTGTGGATCCCACTTAAGAAGCTTTATCAACATCCAGCAGATGAGGGAGATTTCAAAGAAGTTCATACCTTTGATCTTGCTGAAAGAAAATCTTACGAGCTTGAACAAAAAACATACGGTTATCTTACAATGGCATTACCCACTCAGTTGCTTTATCAATTTAGCACATGTAAGAAATCTAAGCGATTGTGGGATGCTTTATCAGCGAGGTGTGAAGGTAATGATGACTATAAGAAGAGTCGGAAGAAAGTTCTAAACAAAGAGTTTGATAATTTTTAGAATTATGACAATGAAAACATTACTGCTCTCGTTTCAAGGCTGTCGCACTTGATTAGTGAATTAAAGGTGGTTGGGATTGAGAAAACTGATGCTGATTTGAAAGAAAAGATTTTGGAAGCTTTGTCAGAAAAATGGGAAAACTACGTTTTGCTACTCACTCATGATAAGGATTATTCTACAATGACATTTCACGAGGTTACTGAGAAACTTCATGCTCGGGAAATGGAAATGTTAAACTCAAAGAAGTCAACTGCTACTTTGCAGAATCCTGAATTGTATCATGGTGAGAATAGTGCCAGCATGAATGCAAAAGCTAAGTGTCACACCCCTAAAAAAAATCCACGTGCGGAACACCACCGCAGGGAGCGTGACAAACCAGGATCGTTGTCCATTAGTTACACCAAATAACCAATAATTAATGAAGACGTTTCATATTTCATTAAATTATAATTTCAGAGGTTTACAAATGCGGAAGCGTAAATACAATGAAAACATTAAAGTAAAAACAGTGTCACCCAAGGTGACGTGACTTGACCAAAGACACTAAAAGTGTTTCAAGACTCATGCATGCGTACTCGTGATACTCGATCATCTGCAACCTGAGAATAACATGCTAAAAAGTGTCAACACAAAGGTTGGTGAGTTCACAGGTTTATCAGTTCAAAAACAGTTCATGTTCAGTTTAAGATTGATTGTTCAATAACAATCAAGTTGAGTTTAAGATTGACTATTCAACAACAGTCAAGTTGTAAGAGCATAATCACTAATATATATCAAATAGCTAGCTAGGCTATATACATGAAACTTCGCACGTTGATGGTCACCGAAGCTAACAGTTGTTTACAGTTTGCGCAATTTGCCTTGTTGTGTTTAGGACGAATATAACACCCGTTCGATATCCAATCGAGTCAGCGCGACTGGCCCGGGTGGGGTTTGTCAAACCCAGTAGTACTACAATATATTTCCCGCTATCTTCATTAATACTAATGGTACCATAAGAAGGACTTTGTTGTATCAGTGTGCTTCAAGTACTTCAAGTGATATATAAAAGTCTAATTATCTCAGTTGTATCGTTCATGCATGTTAACCTCCCCCATGAGGATTTGAAACAGTAAAATGGGGCCGTGAAACTCACCTTTGGGTGCACAACAATTCCAGATAAATAACCACAGCTAGAAGCAAATAACAGGTCTTGCGTATTCTACCAAGCACCTAACGAGCATAAATATATAAGTGTGTGTTTAGTTGAAACAATTAAGTCTAGATCGATGGTGAAAATGGATGATGTCATAACATAACGTGACGAAGAATACTAAATCTGAATTGAGTCCAAGGTTGCATACAACCAAGAACATGATGATTATGAAAATCGAGGGTGTGCACCAAAATAATCTAGCGTTAATGACTTTACGAAAAGCACAATTCACATAAGGTGTATATAACCGCCAGCGTGTGACTAAGACACCGCCAATACGAATAGATGATGTGATTTTGACAACCGAGTCATTGACTCGATGTGTGGGTCAGTTTCCAAAACAACAAGTGATAATAAAGGTTGATCCTAAATAAGTCATCAAAATTTGTTTATTTCAATCATGCTCACATGACTGGAAAATGTCATTTTAATGCAAGTTGATGTTTCAAAATACCCGTTGACGTTTCAAAATACACACGATCAAATGAAAAAAAAATACATTTTTTCCACATTCTAAAATATATCCTTGTACTTATAACTTAGTCAAAGTGCCATAAAATATCCAGAAAAATTATGAATACCATTTGTCAAGAAAATATATCCACACATATTCATAACATGTATACCCTTAACAGGTTCGCAAATAACCTTTAACGCACAAGTAGATGAAAAAAAAATAATACCACATTTAAGATTTACAAAACCACGCTGCGGTTTTTAAATCACGTCTTGATGAGGGTAGATAGAGTCTTTATAAAAAACGTTGGAAAACTTTATGCTGATATAGGTACAAGGTAGTTACATCATCAGTGATGTCAACTAGCTGAAAAGCTAACTATGAGTGTAACACTTACCGATTCCAAAGGTTGAAAGTTCAACCAAGACGTAAGAGAGAATAAGATCGCAAAAATCATTAGTACACATTCAGAAGGTCAATCGAAATTTTCATCACTTAAGCTGGAAGTCATTAGCTCAAATACAGGAAGACGTTCCCGTTAACATTACCCCATTAGGGAAATCATATTTGTGGTGAGGTAAGTAGTTTGAGCGATTATGATGAGCCTGTTGGCAAAAGGAATATCAAGGAGTATGCGACTAGAGAGAGAAACTTCAAAAGAGTTTCCGGTTAGAAGGCATGCTCTAGGGCTTGAGGTATATTCTTTATCTCTTTGGTTTATCCAATGTCGTTTAATAAACGCAAAAGTTCCAGAGGTTGATGTGGTAGATAAGGCCGTACAAGTAGCATTGCGATTCAAGTTGAATCCAAAAACCAGTCAAAGATCACGTAAAGAGTTTTCGTATCCAAGGAAAAACTTGTCATCATAAAGAACAAGCGAAATGATGTCATGTCACACCCCCAAATAACCACTAACGGAGTTTATACCGTTAAGGGGTGCGACTAGACCAGGACCACAACCATTAGTTACAAATACTAAATGAATCAGAGTAAAGTCCAAATGTTCATAAATAAAACAGTTCCAAAAGTTACGCAGCGGAATGTAAACATAAACATCTTAGCACTAACCGCGTGCTTTAATTACAAAACATGAATTGTTAAATGAATTCCCAAGTTAGTTCAAATAAAAGTAAACAATTTCTTGTGCCATGTCAACCTGCTCCGGATACTCCTCAGCGATCTGCAAAAGTTAAAACCACGCAAGTGTCAACCAAAAGGCTGGTGAGTTCACGGTGGGCTTGTCATGCATTGGCCCGGTCTCATATTCATTTTCTTTGTCAACATATACATATGTAATATTTGTTTTATGAAAGACGATGCTTTTAAATGTCAATTACAGATTATTTAATATGCGCTTAGTCTTGTAAGAATTAAAGAACTCAACCGATATCGCGGGTAGCTAATCCGTCGTTTCATGCACTAAGGAAGATTGTACCAAGCTGACTATTTATTTTGCGGTGTTCCACCGTCATTTATTTTTATTTGCGGACTTTCGTCACTGCTCTTTTTGCCTCCCCCGTGTCCTCCTCTTGGGATCACGGTGTCAAATAGGCTGATATTGTTCCCCGTGCACCTCCAGTGCCCCGGAGCGGAGTTTGTCAAACTCCAGTAGATCTACCCAACATCCCCTCGCTTCCACGAATTAATGGCACAATTAATTATGAGGACTTTTTATTTAATCAAAACATTCCTTAGAAATCATGTGATATCATTTGGTTTAAATCCTTTAACCTATGCTAGCCATATTAAAACATTTCACTTAGGGTTTCCTTCGAACCCAAAAATCATTTATCAGTTTTATCTTTCGTAACAACGACTTGAATTCTCCCCCAAGTGTCCCCATAAACACTTTGGTGAAAAACAGTCGACTTTTAATCGTCCGGTGCTCAGCACTCGTAAGTTTTGTCAGCATTGTTTTTAAGTTGTTCTTTCCGTCCCTAACGGGATCGTATCTTGCGGGTTAGTGACACTCACCTTTGGTTGCTCGGCTAGACTTGCTTAATTATCCTTGAATTGATTTCTTAATGAAGACCTATAATTCATTTAGGTCTTATATATTAGTCTTGTGTCTAATTTATTTCAAACAACGTTCACTATGGCCCATAACATAGCACGTTAAACTAAGACACGACATATCGACACACGACACCGATGGTTGATCGTAAACAAGGGTTCATACACATCAGAAATCAAACATGTATCATCATAGCATAATCATGTAAATCATGGCATAACATTCAAGTAAATTTCACAAGTTTAGATTCTGGTCACAGTTTCGCTAGCAGTTTCGCTAGTCAGTTTCGCTGTGTGCACGGGCAGCACTTTCGCTAGGCAATACCCGATGACACAGTTTCGCTAGGCTAGTTTCGCTCGAAACTGTTGACACAGTTTCGCTAGCCTAGTTTCGCCCGAAACTGGTTTGAACTTTCGTTCAGGGAATTTCGCTCGGTAGATTCGCTCGAGCTGGTCTGGTTGGTTTACCCGGCGACACTGCAGTTTCGCTGCATAGTGTCGCTGGATGAAGATATGCATAGTTTCGCTGGACAGTTTCGCCCAGAGAACACCACAGTTTCGCTAGTCGCGAAAAACATACGGATCAGCCTAAAAATCAACCTAACAGCTTCCATCTTTACATGCAATTCATTATTTAGCATACATGGGCATTTACCAACATAAATCAGTAAGCTTTAACACCTTAAACATGCATTTTGTCATCAAATCACCCAAAATACATATAAAACCCTAAAGTGACTAAAATAGCATAAATCTTTGTCATGGATGGATTTCACATGTAAAGTTATCAACTTTATGGTAGATCTAGCAATCCTAAGCAACATATCAGAAGATCTAACAATAACACAAAGATCTAGGCATGCTTTATGAAGAAACACATAGAAAAGGCATAAAAGAAAGGTTTTGGGACTCACGATTCGATCAGGGAATCGAATGGATGTTGTCTTGAGGCTGAGATCTTGATGTTTGGTTGTGTTTCTCGACTGACCAGATTTCCAGAGGTGTGTGTGTGTTTTGGAGAGAATGGTGCAACAAAATGAGGCAACTAGGGCTTTATGTTATTATATATCAGGGCCTAGTTTCGCTGGCAGTTTCGCTGGCCAAGCGAAACTGGCTCTGATCACAAGTGAGCCAACAAGCTGCCGGGCGACATTATAGTTTCGCCCGGTAGTTTCGCTGGTTACCCAAAAGTGGTCAGTTTTCACAAAATCAAGGATTTACAATTCATCATGCTACTCATAATATTAAATCATGCATTTTGAATCATATTGCACGTAATGACAACCATAATGAATACATAGCACATATGGGCGGGTTCGGTGATCAACCAAAGGACGTGGACGTATTCGGCCTAGTTAAGTATTAGTTACTAAGTTAACACTTATAACGTAACTAACGGAGTTTGTCTAACGGAAGTAAACCTTGAAATTCCCGGATGTCACATGTCCCTTCATGACTAGTATTTTTTATATGTTTTTTTTAAGTTCTCGAATGGGTTAGAATCCATATATAGGAGAGATGAAATAATACGCGATAACGTTTACAAGATAGATGATTTCGATCATCCGGTTGAGTTCAACACGTTCAACATTCAATGCCACAAGATAACAAAAAAATTATAGGAATTTGGCCGCTTTACGACCCTTGGTTTGCCTAGTAGGATTCTCTGGTGGGGGAGGTGTCCACACCCTTATAAATGCATGCTTAGTTCCCCTCCCCACCAATGTGGGATGTTACAATCCTCCCCCCTTAGGGGACCAGCGTCCTCGCTGGCACACTGGTCGACGACCGGCTCTGATACCAATCTGTCACACCCCTAAAAAATCCACGCGCGGAACATCACCGGAGGGAGCATGATAAACCAGGATCGTTGTCCATTCGTTACACCAAAAGTCCAATAATTAATGAAGACTTTTCATATTTCATTAAATTATAATTTCAGAGGTTTACAAATGCGGAAGCGTAAAAACAATGAATACATTAAAGTAAAAACAGTGTCACCCAAGGTGACATGACTTGACCAAAGACACTAAAAGTGTTTCAAGACTCATGCATGCGTACTCGTGATACTCGATCATCTGCAACCTGAGAATAACATGCTAAAAAGTGTCAACACAAAGGTTGGTGAGTTCACAGGTTTATCAGTTCAAAAACAGTTCAAGTTCAGTTTAAGATTGATTGTTCAATAACAATCAAGTTGAGTTTAAGATTGACTATTCAACAACAGTCAAGTTGTAAGAGCATAATCACTAATATATATCAAATAGCTAGCTAGGCTATATACATGAAACTTCGCACGTTGATGGTCACCGAAGCTAACAGTTGTTTACAGTTTGCGCAATTTGCCTTGTTGTGTTTAGGACGAATATAACACCCGTTCGATATCCAATCGAGTCAGCGCGACTGACCCGGGTGGGGTTTGTCAGACCCAGTAGTACTACAATATATCTCCCGCTATCTTCATTAATACTAACGGTACCATAAGAAGGACTTTGTTGTATCAGTGTGCTTCAAGTACTTCAAGTGATATATAAAAGTCTAATTATCTCAGTTGTATCGTTCATGCATGTTAATCTCCCCCAACAGGATTTGAAACAGTAAAATGGGCCCGTGAAACTCACTTTTGGGTGCACAGCAATTCCAGATAAATAACCACAGCTAAAAGCAAATAACAGGTCTTGCGTATTTTACCAAGCACCTAACGAGCATAAATATATATAAGTGTGTGTTCAGTTGAAACAATTAAGTCTAGATCGATGGTGAAAATGGATGATGTCTTAACATAACGTGACGAAGAATACTAAATCTGAATTGAGTCCAAGGTTGCATACAACCAAGAACATGATGATTATGAAAATTGATGAAAAGTATATTAATAATGTTCGTTTATGAAATCGAATAATAAATGGGGTGTATATCTTTAGATATATATACATAACCGAATATAGAATTATGTCTTTATTAAATCAAGTAGTAAAATATATATATATATATATATATATATATTTGATGTTTAATAATTGTTAATATTGTAGTAACGATAATTACACTATTTAGATATGTACTTACCACAATATATATATATATATATATATATATATATCGTTTACAAAAACGCTTGGTTTATAACCATCGATACTTGTATATAAAAATATTTTTCAAACGTCTCCACTTATATGTGTATATATATATAATTCATTTTCTTTTTTAATCAAATATTCCATAAAAGAAATATTCGATTTTATATAAAAATTAAGACAACGATATACGATCAGAATAACAACGTCTACGAGAATTCCATGGGTCCAAACTAACTTAGAGAACGCAAGTTCAAGATAATACAAGAAAAATAAAGCAGAAAAATATTAGGGGTCACGGGGTTTGATCTTGTGACCTCTAATTAAATGCCCAACGACCTATCCATTGGGCTAGGTCTTAGTTTTGGTTAAGTGTCAAATCAGAAGCCTTTTATGCCCTCGGAATCTGGTTACATAAATAAAACAGAAAAAGAACTAGGGACATGGGGTTGCAGGGGTTCGAACACAGGACCTCATTTTCATGATGTAGGGAAACTAACCAACTGGGAGGGGGGCTTATTTGTTTTACGACCTAGAAAACAAAATATATATCCTATGTGGGTCGGGTATCATCTTCATCACCCGAAACACCACACGTACCCGATCACCATTAATTGAGCCAAAAGACTTACAAAAGACTTGTAGGGGATGAACATGCCGACTATAACACTAAATAAAAATTCAAATTCAACTAGGATTTAGAATTACCTTGAATCGAAGCATGATGATAGAACACCGAAACCCAACACGACCTGATCAGGGAAAGAACCGTGGTACCTCCAACCGTTGTCGTGCTCGCGGAAAAGTGGTGGTGAAATCGTGATGATGGTGTAGCAGCAGCGAGTCAAACACATAAACGAGGATGATGGTGCAAAGATGACGTAAAAGAAGATGATGCGATGAGTGGGTTTTCTTCCAGGTCCTCGAGATGGCTTTGAGAGTGATGATTTCTTGATCATATGGAGGTAATACTTCATGATCAGAGTTTAAGGATGAAATTTTTGGTGTCGTTTGATTGCTCGCAACTGCCGAAAAGTTAAACGATCGGACATTGTTGGAAGCGACGGTTTCATATTCCCCATTAAATCAAGTTTAACCCAATTACTAAATGAACCCTCTAGTTTGGCACAAAGTACATATTACCCCCTTAAAGGTTTATAATTTTATTTATTTTAACCTCAACTCTAACATTTACTAACAAACCTTGTTATACAGCATTTAAGACATACTACTCAAAAAAATATCATTTGTATTGACATATGAAAATATGTATTCATATAATATTAGTTCTTATAAGATACCATTAAGGTTGCCCATAATTTATAGAATAATACTTTTCCTAGAATACTACTTATATAAAATATGATAACATATATTTAATTCACCTAACACATATAATGTCACATAAAATCACAATGTAAGGTTCGCATAAAACCATAGATCATGCATTTTAAAAATGTTTGTTAGGTTAATTTACCGAAGTCTAAACTCAAGTGTATGCTCGTATAGTGATGGTTACACAAACCCTAGTTTCTAAGGTCAACACAAGTCAATCGCATAGTTTACGTTAAATCCTGGAAAAAGATCTGAAAAGACAGATTGTCACACTAAGCCAAATTTGAGTTCTGCACCAAGTGTTGCTTTCTTGTCAGGAAGTTCAGGAAATTCTGATAACAATTCTTCACGGGGTTGTAGCTTTACAATTCCAACTTCATCAAGTCAGAATGCGTTTTCTGTTGAACCAACAGATGATTGTGCCAAAATGATTTCTGCATTGATTTCATCATCTTTTGGGTTGATTATCAAGAATGATGCTGATGCAAAGTTAACCAGCGATGATCTTGATACACTTGATGATGATCAATTAACTGAATTGGATATATCTTGGCAATATGCTATGTTATGCCAACAATCGAAGAGATTTTTCAAGAAACATGGAAGAAATATTTCTAGTGAGAAATTGTGTTTTCACAAGTCAAATTTAAAGTGTTACAAATGTTCCCAACTTAGACATTTTGCTAAAGAATGTCCACATGCTAATAAACCTGGTTTTACTCAATCACCCAAGCCTGGTTTTTCTCAACCATCTACTAGTAATACAAGCAAGACAACAGCCTTGACAGTTCAACATGATGGTGTTTATGATTGGGGTAAACAATTTGGATATGATTCATCAGCATTAATTGTCACTCATGTTCAATCAGACGATGATTGTTAAGATAATAATTCCGATACAAGTTCAAGACCAAGTTCTTATGACTCTGCTGAAAATTTGGAGAGTTTGATGAAAGAAAATGCTTTGTTGTTGAATAAAGTTCAAAAGCTGTCTGAGGAATTTGATGTGATGAATTCAAGTTTGAAGATTTTCAAAGAAAATGAGAAAGAGTTAATTTTGACGAATGAATGTTTAATGACTGAGATCAAATTGCTGAATGAAGTTTTAGAAGTGTCTAAACTAGATAAGAAGGATGTTGAAGCTGCCAGAGCAAAGGTTTGTGAAGAACGGGATGAGTTGGTAAAAGAGGTTGAAAATGGAAGTTTGATGCTAAAGATGCTGCTACTGACTTCAAGAATTTATTTGAAAAGTCCAAAAGCAAACTTGATTTGCTTACACAGAATGTTGAAGAATCTGCTAGTAAGATTGAAACATATCAAGTTGACATGGAAAAGTTGTTGGATGAGAAGCGGGAGTTGGTTAGTGTGAATAAAGTTCAAACAGCAAATTTGGAGATTCAAAGACGAAATGAAGCTAAACTAAAGAAAGAGTTGTTTGAAGGATTGAAAAATCTTCGAATGCAAAAGTTTGAAACTCATAAAGTTGCTAAGCGTTTGAGAGCTACAGAGAAAGAGTTGGCTGAAGCACAACTGAAAATTTCTTATCTCAAAATTCAAGTCATCGATGCAAATCGTTTGCCGAACAATGTATCAAATTCTCAAGTTTTCACAAGCTTCTTAGCTAATGATGCTAATTTTGAGAAAATGTTTGATAAAACTACATCACCCCCGGCTCAAATTAAAGAAGCATTCAAAGAAGTGAAGGCACAAGTTGAAGATTTTGATTATTCAAAGGTTTCATCATCTACTTCTGAGGTAGAAAAGGTTATACCGAAAAAGAAAAACAAGAAGAACAACAAAAAGAAGGAAAAGAAATCTGAGATTCCTCCTACTCCGAAGTTTGTATCTGGTTCATCCTCTGCTGATAATGAGAAGTCAGCTACTTCAAGTGACAAGTTTAAGTCACAACTTGACTTTAATGAGAAGATCTTCTATGATCAGAAGAATATGAGTGAAGTGAAGGCTGAATTTTCTCGATTAGCAAAGAATGGATATTTTAATTCTGAGAAGAAAGTTGTAAGAAAGCATGTGTGTCTGGGCTTTAAAGCAAAAGATGTAACAGATGAGAAGGCTCCAGAATCATCATCTCAAGATTTGAAGAAATTGAAGCTGAAGCAAGTAAAGAAGGATGTGTTTAAGGCTGAAAAAGGTCAACCTGAGAGATTCTACAAGCTCAAAGGTTCTGCTAAGCTTTTCCCTGATAAAGAATTTCTTCTTCATTGTGTTGATGCTCGAAAGATTTCTGAAGTTTTTGTGAAAGCTCAAGTTTCTACTGATGGTTCTTTATCTCAAAGCCCAACATCCAAATGGGTTCATGATCACAGACATCAGGTATATGATTCTCATTCTGATCATGTTCGAGATATTCCTATGTGTAATTCTTCACAGGTACATCATAAGTGGGACAAGACAAAGCGAATTTGTTATATTTGCGCCAAAAAGGGCATATGGAAAAATATTGTCCACTACGTGCTGATTCCCCACAAAGGTTTCATAAGAAACCAGTTTTTGGTAAAATTGCCCAACAGAAATTCTTTGATGAAGGTGGCAGAGTTTTTGATGAAGTTGAACCTACATTCTTTCACAAACAAACACGTTTTGTTCTAATGTTTCGACAAATTCAAAATGTAGGTTCATCAGTACAGTCATCTGTGATAAATTCATCAAAAACTGAATTATCAAAATCACAACAATGGAAACCTAAGGTGGTTTCTAAGCAAATCCAGGACACTGGTCGACCAGAAGCAATCCGCTTCGGGTCGTTTATGAACTAATCAGTTTAACCAGTGTGCAGGTACTTCTAGAAGACCTATCGACGATTGCAAAGTTGTTGATAGAGGAGTATTCTGCTTAATTTAAATTTCATGATCAAATTTTCTAAAATTTGCATATTTTCTGAAAGTCTACAACTGCAAAATATCCGTGTTGATTAATCATTTCTTTGCTTACAATTTTTTCTCAAAAAGTCAAAAATAGAGTCTTGTTTTTTGTGTAAAATGAAAATCCAAAAAATAGAGTTTTCATTTTAAGGGGGAGAATTGTAAGTGAAGGGGAATAATTGAGAAAAAGCATGTTATGGGAGAAGGTGAATACATGCCAAATATATAAAGAAGAAAGGTGAATACATGCACAATATATAAAATTGTGAGAAACTGATCATTGGGAAATAATGGTACATTGGCTTACGTATCTGACTCGTGGATAGAGTAGATGAAAGAGCCATAAGATCATTGTTTGATATGCTTGGTAGTCTCGGCAAATCAGAAAGTATTCAGATGTGATATATACTAAATACTAATGCTTGACCATGTGGATAACATTTTGAAGCATATTTCATGACCAAAAGAAAAAAAAATGTGAAAAGTAAAAATGAGAAGTCACTGTGTATACATGTGTTCATTTTGCAAATATTTAAACTTGTTTGATTTTCTTTATTTTGTCAAACGATTGGACTTTCTCTGCGTATCGAAAGATCGACCTGATTGTTGTTCGTTTGATGTTCTGATTTATTTTCTTTGGTGTTTCGTATAATTCATCGGACTTTCTCTGCGTATACGGAAATATCGACCTAATTGTTGTTGAATTATATCTTACTAACCTGAAAGTTTTCTGAAAATTTAAACTGCAAGGTATCCGTGTTGGTTGATCAATTTTCTTTCTTTACATTTCGTTTGTGTTTACAAGAGAAAATTGAAAAAGCCAAAAATAGAGTCTTGTTTTTGTAAAATGAAAAATCTAAAAATAGAATTGTTCATTTGAGAGGGAGAATTGCATGTACGGGGGAGAAATTGTGAAAATGCATGTTATGAGAAGAAGATGAATACATGCAAAATATATAGTGAAGGTGAATACATACAAAATATATAACATTTTGAGAAATTGATCATTAGGAAATGATGGTACATTGGCTTACGTATCTGACTAATGGATAGAGTAGATGAAAGAGCCATAAGATCATTGTTTGATGTGCTTGGTAGGCTCGGCAAATCAGAAAGTATTCAGATGTGATATACACTAAATACTACTGCTTGACCAAGTGGACAACATCTTGAAGCATATTTCATGACACAAAAAGGAAAATAAGTGTGAAAAGAAATTGAGGTGAAAAGAAAATGAGGAGTCACTGTGTATACATGTGTTCATTTTGCAAAGATTTAAACTTGTTTGATTTTCTTTATTTTGTCAAACGATCGGACTTTCTCTGCGTATCGAAAGATCGACCTGATCGTTGTTCGTTTGACGTTCTGCTTTATTTTCTTTGGTGTTTCGTATAACTCATCGGACTTTCTCTGCGTGTACAGGAGTACCGACCTGATTGTTGTTGAGTTATACAACTTCAACTTGTTTTATTTTTCTTATTTTGTTAAATCCGAGGCCTTATCTGCGTATCGAAAGATCGACCTTAAGGTAGACGATTTAACGTTTTTATTTCTTTTTGCATGGAACACAGTTGACAATATCACGAAAAATACTATGCAATTGTGAAAAATCACAAGTGCTATGACACAAAAGGAAAAAGAAATTCAAACAGAAAATGTCTGAGTATGTCTGATAGTGTGGAATACTTTGGTCAACGCAAATCTAATCAATACCTTAACATATCCAGATGTTATGAGTACGATTCTGCCTGAGTTTAATATGGACAAATTATACCGGCAATCAGCATGACTTATGTGTTTCAATTAATTGAAATTGAAGTGTAGTTCAGTGCGTTATGATCAATATGATCCCGTATAGTGATCTTTCTCATACCAAAAATAGTGTTTGATTCTATATTGTGATTTCATTTCATTTCAGAAAAGAACAAAAAGATTTTCGGTGTGTTTTAGCATAAACTTGAAAAATCAAAAAGATTTTAGATTTGCTTTGATATAAACTTCCAAAAAGCCAAAAAGATTTTGTTTCTGCTTTATTTTCGGTCTGATCAGCACGTGATACAAAATCAAATTTTCAAAATCATATCTTGGAGTCTCGAAGAGACGTTTTGCGCCAAGATTATTTAAATATTGATGCAGGATGCTAAGGTGCAAGTGATCACAACTTCAAGTTTTCTGAAGCTGTTGATAAAGACCAGAGATACACCAGACATTGTCAAGTATTCAAGATCAAGCTACGATCAAGTTGAGGAGGACTTTGTTCGAAGATTCATTTCATCGGACGAACCGATTCTACACTTGAGGGGGAGCTTGGTTGAAGATACAGATTTGATGATGTAGACGAGTAGAGATACTGCACACGACGAGCGGGAGTTTGTTGATACCTGATATGTGCGTCGTGTGAAGTATCGAGAAAGGAACAAGTTCATATCAAATTAGGTCTGGCCGAATCTGGTCCGAACCTGAAGTTCGGACTGGCCGAACCTCAGGTTCGGAGGGAGTTCGGTCCAGCGGGCTATATATAGAAGTGTGTTCTTTGTATTGAGTAGTTCTGAGCATGTAAGATTTCTGCTAAGTGTGTGTTTTCAAGGTGTTTCTTAGTGTTTACGGATTGTAATTGTTCTTCTTTGATCAATAAAACAATCGGTTAATTATGTTTCGATGTCCGATTAGCTAGATCGAGTAGACGATCCGATGCTAACGCATTTTCATAAAGGTTTCATTAGACCTAGCTCGTCGCCATGGGGCGTGCCTGTTTTATTCGTCAAGAAGAAGGACGGAACGTTTAGAATGTGCATTGACTACCGTGAGCTCAACAAAGTTACTATTAAGAACCGGTATCCTCTCCCTCAGATCGATGACCTCTTCGATCAATTGCAAGGATCCAGTTACTACTAAAAAATCAACTTAAGTTCCGGGTATCATCAACTCCGAGTCCGCGAGGAGGACATTTTTAAGACAGCTTTCAGAACGCGCTATGGTCACTACGAGTTCCTAGTCATGCCTTTCGGCTTAACGAATGCACCAGTGGTGTTCATGGATCTCATGAACCGCGTGTGCAAACCTTACGTAGATCAGTTTGTAATTGTTTTCATTGAGGACATACTCGTTTACTCGAGGACGAAAGAAGAACACGGGGAACATTTGAGATTAATCTTAGAGTATTAAGGAAGGAGCAACTCTAAGCGAATTATCTAAATGTGACTTTTGGATTCGAGAGGTTAAATTTCTGGGTCACATCGTTAACGAGCAAGGTATCCACGTTGATCCGGCCAAGATAGAGGCGATCAAGAATTGGTCTACTCCACGAGCACTGACGGAAATTCGGCAATTTCCAGGGTTAGCGGGTTACTACCGTCGTTTTATTAAGGGATTATCTCAGATGGCTCAACCGCTAACCGCTCTCACACATAAAGGCGTTCAGTACCGATCGGGTGACAAAGAAGAGGTTGCATTCCAAACCTTGAAAGAGAAACTATTGAAAATCTTGCTCAAATATGCTCAAAATCACGATTCTTGACCAAAAATTTCCGTTTGGTCGCGTTCGTTAGTCTGCCAAAACATGCACGTCCGAACCCCAGGTTCGTCTATATAACCGCTCCGAACCTTAAGTTCGGAGAGAGTTCGGAGGGAGTTCGGGTAGAGTTTAGACATAGTTCAGGTTATTTTCGAATAGGTTTCGGACACTTTTGATTGTGTTTAATTTCGGAAAGAATTCGGGTGGATAAAGTTCGGATAAGGTTCGGACACAGTTCGGAGGAAGTTCGGACAATGGTAGATTTTTGGGTTGTTTTACGGAAACAGACGTAACTTGAGAATCATTAAGAGTTACGGAACCCAATACCAGCCAAAACGACTGTCTCGGAAAGAAAGCCGGGGTATGGTGGAGATGGAGGCGTAAGGATGGAATGATGGCTCCTAGAAGAAGACCTAAATAACCCTTATATTGTGCTTAAATAACATCCATGCAACAAAAACTTGTACATAGAGCTTCAATGATATTACAGTGGCTTATATGACAAACAAAGTTGTATAATTCTATGGTTTATAATATAAATTATGTTCAATTGTTCCAGTGATTTGAGAGCATTTTTGAAAGAAAAAGAAAAGACAAAACACATTGATTATGGGAGCTTAAAGAGCGAGAAGGATAATAAAAAAATATTCATAATCGATTATGATAATTAGAGGATAGTCAACATAAACATGTTGTGATAATTAGAAAAACTTACATCCTACTATTTCTAATGCTATAACCATAGAACATACTACTACAAAAGAATAAAATATAGAGTAAAAGACAAAAGAGATACACTCAAAGATCAAACACTGCCACAACTCAGCACCACAACTGAACCGGAGCACAATGTGAACCTGCAAATAAAGACCAACCAAGATACATTAATCTATTAACACATATTAACATAGTTCCTAAAAAATTACTTTTGACAGTTTCTAAAGCTATAGAAAGAAAAAGGAAGTGTAACAAACTCAAAACAGACTAAATGTTTTACTATAGCATGCTAAGAAATAGTCAAAACCAATTAAACAGCTTAGTCAAAAATAAATTCCAATTTGGATTGCCATGGCCGAAGCTAAGAACTGTAGAAAACAAAATTAGACCCTCGTAAAGTGAAAAATATCCTAAATTTCTTGTTCCAAGCTAAAAGGCATTTCAATTCATCTCTAATCAACGACACAACATATAAACCATCAATGTGACAATTGCCAAATTGCCAGTTAACGCCGTTAACTTTTTCCATTAGTTCCGTTAGCAATTCCGTAGCCCATTACCTAAATGTTTACATATTTATTTATATTTAAGTTACTAACTAATTTTAGTAATTGACTTCGTGATTTTATTTCGTGACTTTATGTGTTACTTAAAAATTTGCATTTTTATGTGAAACCGGGATTCGTGCGTAATTTGAATTTTATATGTGTAAATGATTATGTACTTGTCCCAACTAAACATACCATCTTAAATGAGTTCAAAACATTTAGAAGCATTCTAGTGATTTTAGTTTACAAGTTTTGAGGTTAAAACCCATTTATTTAAGTTTCGGGCATTATGTGCCTAAAATAGAACTTAGAGGGGCTAAAGTTGTAAATGTCCCTTAAGAAAAATCTGCCCAACCCCCCCCCCCCCTCCCTCCCATATTCATTTTCGCACATCATCTTCCTCTATCTCTCTTATTCACAATCACGCACACACACACACACACACACACTTACACTTGGGATTTTGGTGGAGTGAACTACCGAACCGATCAAAGCAAAACAATGATGGCCCGAGGGGATGTTTTGAATGTGGAAAACCAGGTCATATGAAGAAGGATTTCCCCCAACTCAAGAAGAATGGAAACAACAACCACCACCACCACAAAAATAACAACAACAACAACAACAATAACAAGAACAACAACAACAACAACAACAACAACAAGTACAACAACAAGTACAACAACAACAACAACAACAACAACAACAACAACAACAACAACAACAACAACAACAATGGTGAAGGTGGTGGTGGAAACGGGGGCAATGGTGCTAGAGGACGCGCTTTTGTTATGGGGTCGGGTGAAGCGAAGAATGATGCCAACGAACTGGTAAGTTTCTTCTCAACAACTATTTTGCAAATGTGCTCTTTGATTCTGGTGCTGAGAAAAGTTTCATTTCAACTAAGTTTTGCAAGTTGATAAAGGACAATACGAAACCTCTAGGAGCTAGGTACACTGTTAAACTAGCTAATGGTACGCTTATTGATGCAACACATTTAGTCAAATATTGTACCTTAGAACTCTCAAGTCATAAGTTCAACATAGATTTGATTCCTTTCACAATCGGTAGCTTCGATGTAATAATCAGTATGGGCTGCTTGTCCATGCACCACGCAGAACTCTTATGCCGAGAGAAAGTCGTACGTATACCCATCGCCAACGGAGAAGTACTCTCGATTCAGGGTAGGAAGGGAGGCACTATCTTTGGAATCTTATCTTACCTTAAGGCTCAGAAGTATCTTCGAAAAGGACATGTAGCCATCCTAGAAACAGTTACGGATTAGACCCTGGCGGAAAAGAAAATTGAAGATTTTCCGATAGTGCGTGACTACCCCGACGTATTCCCAGAAGAACTACCTAGTCTACCTCCGCATCGACAAGTGGAGTTCGGATACCTTTGGGAAGTTTCCTTCGTCGTCTTCTTCTTCAACTTCATTGACCTTAGGATTATCATTCCTGTAATAGGGTTTGGTTCGTTGTTTCTTTCCGGGAGAATCTGTCCTTCTGCCCAGTGACTCATCACCTCTTTTCTGGATCTTCTTATCATCTTTCAATCTGATGAACCTTAATGCCCCCGTTCTAACTTCATCAAGGTTCCTGCAAGGGGTCATAACCAAGTCATCATAAAAGCGGGAATTCCCTCTAATTCCCATTTTGAAAGCTTCCACAGCAGCTGCCATATCGAGGTTGGGGATATCTAAAGCTTCTCGACCAAATCTGGCCACGTAATCTCTGAGGGATTCGTTGGGCTTCTGAACTATTCTGTATAAGTCACCTGTAAGCTTCTCAAAGCTTCTGCTGCAAGAAAACTGGTTATTAAACAGGTTAACTAAATGGGGAAAAGAAGTAATGGTATTAGGAGGGATACTGAGCAGCCATTTCAAGGCTGGTCCTGTTAGTGTTGAACTGAATCCCTTGCATAAGCAAGCTTCTTTGATGTTCATAGAAATGGGGTTGATTTCCATCAATTCCCTGTATTGTGCCACGTGCTCCTCAGGATCCGTGGTCCCATCGTAGAGTTTCATGTTGGAAGTTTGGAACCTTTTTGGTATCTCTACATCACAAATGGGCCATGCAAACCTAGAAACTCTATGGCTGCCCGCCGGCACTTCGGGAATTGGACGAATAACACTGGGGACACTTGAGATCATATCCTTTAACCTCTGAAGTTCTCTAGCAATAGTTGGGTTGATACCTGCATCCTACACGGTTCCTTGGTTAGGGTTAGCATAAAAATTATCAAACTTGTTACCAGCCTTGGAATTTTGAAGATGGATTCGGGGTCCATATTCAGCATCTCTAAGGATAGTCGGCTCAGTTGTGGTCCCCACTTGCATAGGGATGAAGTCTCCCTCATGCATCTCCTGAGATGAACCTGGGAATACGCCTGCAGAGATAGTAGGGTTAGAAAATAAGGATTCCTGGGGACCTTGAGCAGCTTGGAAGCGGCTCGGAAATTCCTGGAATGGTTGAGCTGAAGATCCCTGTAGCACTTGAGTAGTAGGTGTCGCTGACTGCTGACTCCAAGGCTCATGAAGGTTTGACGTCATGAACCACTGCGGTTGAGACATAGGTTGTTGTACCGAGATTCTCGGCACTTGGTGGCTTGAAAACCCGACTGGTTGTTGGCCCGAGCACCTCGGCGGCTGCTGACTTCCATATCCTCTGTAGTAAGATTCTGGGGGCTGCTCGGAGTAGAATCCAGAGTACTCCAGATCTATCACCCTGGAAGTCTTCTGGCGCTGAGAGCCTGAGAATCCTGCAGTAGTAGCCATTGCAATACCTGATTTTGGGGCAGTAGAGGAATTCGCTTTTTGTTTCGGCGGCTCCGATATTCCCGGAGAGTCAAAACCGAATGATTTCGGCATCAAAGGACTGGTTTCCTCTACTAGTTTCTTTGATTTCTTCAATTCCATGATCTGCTTCATCATTTTTTCGTTGGTTTTGGCTTGCTCATCCACATGAGTCTTCATCTGCCTGATCATAACATACAGATCGTTATTAGAAATAGCAGAGTCAGTGGATGTACCTTGAGATCCAGTAAAAGTGGGATATTCCACTCTTTTAGCGTCGGCGCCGGTCACTTTTTTCATCATTGGGGGGAGACCAGTGTCGACAGTTGGTTTAGTGGATGAAATAGATTTCGAAGTAATCTTTTGTTGGCTCGACATTTTCAAGAATTGGTTACGAGAAGAAGATCAAGGCTCTTAATCGAATTCAAACACCGTTTGCCCCACGGTGGGCGCCAAATTGTTTTAGTCAAAAACTGCCTAAGCAATTAGTTGATCAAACTTTGTAAGTGAGGTAGTGTGTTTGATGAAGTTATCAAGAAAAATGCAAGTTTGGATGTTGACACGAGGATGTAACGAGGGAAATGTCCAAGAATCCTTGAGTATCCTCAAGGAGCCTAGCAAAAAACCTCGGGAGCCGGCTTAAAGTGCCTGCTTCCTCAAACTTTTATATGATCGAAATGTGTTCAAGTACAAATGAAATGAGCTCGAGTTCTAAGTGTTACAGAGAGTTATGATCGTAAAAATGTGTGTGTGTGCAAGCCTAGAGCTCGGTTTAAATAAAGATTACATTCCAACAACCTATCCTAAAAACTAGCAACTAAATCCACGTCTTCCACGTAGCCGTTGAGGTCTACCTAGCCCACGTTTATCTTAGCTGACCGGGTCTTTAGGACACGTGACTAATACTGGAGTCAACCTGCGAACAACAAACAAAAAAGGGAAAAACAATCGTTAGTAAATAAAGGTAAATCAGGATCCTTACAGTGAAGTGCTTGCGAGCTGCTCTGAGTATCCTGAAACCCAGTACCAACAGATACATCTTCAAGAAATGAAATTGAACCTGGAAAATCATGTCAGTTTGCAATAGTTGTTTAGGAACTAAACAAATATTTCAACATTACAACACATTCATTTATAGATACAGAGATACCTAAACAATACCTTAAGATTTTGTACCGGTTGATTTAGAGTTATGAGATGTAGAATCTGAAACATCAGGCCATGTAGGATAAAGCAACTTCTATCAAAGGGTTCCTAAAACTATCTACCGTCTTTGGGGAAGGAAAAACACACATATAAAATCTTAGTAATATAATTTTTTATCAATATTATTAGTTTCATGCACCGTATTACTCCATTAGAATCCATCTCCGGTATATACTTAACAAAAAAATGTGATCTTTCCCCTTCCTGTACGCCAAAGACCAGTAATAGTTATTAACACAAAAGTTTTCCCACTTCCACTTGGTCAAGTAATCTGCCATTGTTTTAACACTATAATTTCATAAATTGATTATAAAAAGATCAACTATGAAGTTGAGTATAAGGTTAAAGGAGTTTCCTGACCAGCAAACACTCAGTGTTGCAGACTGCTAGCATTTTTGCTTTTAACCCAACAAAACAGAAGCAACAAACCATAAAAATAAAACCTGCAAAATATAAGCCTAAGTTATCAAATTAGATAAAGAAAATGACTAAAATGGATAGAAAAATGAGTGCACCAGCCAAAACTCATCATACTGAACATTAATTTTTTAAAATCATGACCCATGACCCAACCTATCCGACCCATCCATTTTGCCACCCCTATAGAGAAGATAAAAATAGATATAAAGATAATAAACCTGAGTAAACATGTGACCTGTGCCAGCCAAAAGTGATAACAGGATAGAACAAGCAGCTAGGATAGATGTTACCCCAACAACGGTACCTTCAATGGTTTTTCTCGAGTGAATAACCTTTTAGTCAGAGTTTATCAGAATTAGTAAGTTCACAAGTTTGAAAAGGTTACACTCACTACTGGTTTTACTCCACTGAAGAACGCCATACTTGTATCCAACCTTAGATGCCTATAAAACATGTCCATTCTTGTGAAAAATACTTCCATGTAAAACTCTTGAAATTAATAGAACAAATTAAGCATGCACATGTCACCGTTTACTTACAAGAGCATAAACAACTTGCAAAAAAATAGTAAATCACCAATCATTTACCAATTTGAAACCCAAAAATTATGCAAAACACAAAACTGCTCATAAGATTTTGAACTTATAAACCTTTGAACCTGCATTCCTATGCATGGTCAAGTAAGCCTTACCATAAGCTAAGAGGACTTAGAACAGCTGAATTCAGGAACAAACTCTATTTGCTTCATCACACATAAGTTCGGAGTTACAAAAGTAAAAAAAAATGTTTGTCATAAAACAAAATGTAAACCACTTAGCACCAGGTCAGAATTACCTTGTTGCTGCTTTTGTTTATCGTTCTTTAAACATCTCACTTGGACATTTCATCAAGCATATGGTGTTCATCATTTAATAAAACAAAAATATAAGAAAACTCATGTGATTAAGTTCCCAAAATCACCCCTAAATTACAGCAGTTTTTAACACATAATACATCTAAAACCAACATCAAAACCACCAAAAAGTTACCAATGAATTAGAACGCTGCCTTTTTGAATCGGCGTTTGGAATAGTTACTTGCCACCGGAATTGTGTTTCTCCCAAACTCGCCAGTACAAACCCGACTCTGTAAATGATGAGTTTCAAGAACAAGTATCTGTATGCTTGAAAAGGATCTAAGATTTTCTGGTTTCTTACTCAAAAAGGACGATGTGAAGCAAAGCCATAGAAGCGAAGATCTGGTTAGTGAAAAATGATAGTTCTCTTTCGCCTTAGATCTGTCAAATAAAACCACAAAAAAGCAAATTTTATTTAGGGTTTCGTGCAAAAAATACCAAGAACATCATAAAAAGTTACCGATATGCTTGAAGGAGAGCTAGGGTTCTCTGGTTTCTCTCTAAAAAGTGACGATGTGAAGTGAAGACATAGAAGAGAAGATCCGGTTTGTGAAAAAGGACGACGCGGGATCTGCTTAAATCGGAGCTAGGGTTTTCTTTTCCCTTAGAACTGTTACGGAGATTTGAAAGTGAAAATTCAATGGAAATCTGATGAATCGGTCTACATTTTGGGTGAAAAAAAGAGTAGAGAGAGACTTGGGAATGTGAAAAGAAAGAAAGTAGGAGCAAATCTGGTGAATCGTTGGTAGGTTTTGGTGTATTCAAATTTCAAAAACAAAGTTGGAGCAGATCCATCGTTTGATGAATATAATACCAAAATAGGTTTGAAACAAGGGTGAAGATGGACTCTCATGAAAAGTAAAAGTAAACCAGGAAAGACCACCTGTGAAAATTATTTTGAAGATAGAGTTATGATTTAGTATTAAAGCTTAAAGGACTTGTACATCATGCCTTATATTCTTGTACATTTCTTAATTTTTTCAACACTCAACTTTCTCTCTCCAATATATATATTAATGTACTAGCCGTGTGCCCGCGCGTTGCGGCGGCGACAGTGTATAGCGTGTTATTCATCTTCTGTTCACGCGTTATGGCGGCATGAAAATTTACATCGCGGAGACAATGGTGACACTTTACAATGTTGTACTCGTTTTTCTATCTGTGCGATGCAGCGGTGATGACAATATACATCACAGTACACAAATAAAAAACGAATAAAAATAATATTACTTATTCCTTTGAATCGGAAGTCTCTTGTATCCGTTCATGAATCGGGTGGCTGAAGGCCGAATAACATATATCAAAAGAAATGTTTTAGACCATCCTTAACTTAAATGAAGATAATAAAACAAGATAACGATCATAAAAAATTTGGTGTGCTACTAAACTTTAATATGGTCCAGTCAAGTGGATTAATGATCTTATACGTTAATTAATGGTTGTGTCTTGAATGCTTCATACATTACATGTGCTTAATATCCATATTTTCGGACTAACTTATACTATTGTTTGGGACATTTTTTCTGGGTGTTTTTTTAAGAAAAAATTCAATATGTTGAAAACACCAAAACATGTATTCAATATAAAACAACAATTTATTTATTAGATTGAACAAAGAAAATAAAATTTTGAAAGTCAAAATAGAATTTATCCAAAAATACATACTCTATGATTAGTATATCTCAAACAAAGCTTTAGTCATGAAAAATATATAATATCATAGTTTTGATGATGCTATATTATCATTTACAACAACAATTCACCTTATCATATAATTAACACTTATCAGTTGCTACTAATGACTACACTATCAACTTGGTCATAATATTAAAACTTTTAAATGTGGAATCTTTGAATGTGCTGTTCCATACAATAAAAGGAATAACAATCAACACAAAAACCAAATTTTTGACACTAAAACACCAATTAAGAAATTCTAAAGACATGCGTTAAAAATTAAATCGGATAATAACTTCAACGTCAAAGAAAATGAGTAGGTAACTCAGAAAAATATGTTTTTTGTATGGTTTCTATTAATAGAGAACTCTCACTTCGATCAAAAATGATGGTGTTGATGGTTGATCTGGCATATAGAGCTCTCTGATATCACGCCTTCCCTATTTCATAATAATATTAATTTGTGAGCAAGTAATTAAGACCAAGAAAGAGAAACAAAAAAACAGAATACAATGATTCACAAGATCTGAAGTTCCCAAGCAAAAATCCTTACACTAGAGTATGCCACCCTACTACACCAACCTTTACCTATTTTATATTTTATTATACATTTTTTTTTCTTCTGATGTTTTCATTGCTTTTGTCTTCTTTTGGCCAACAACCACTTACTTAGATTTATAACTAACTTCAAATCACATATCGAACAATGAAGGTAAGAGCTCCGAAGATTTATGACAGATCTGAACAAGGTGAAATAGCAGACCATAGAAACATTCATAGGTTAACACGAAAAAAAAAACCCGTCTTAAAGCAAATAGGTAAAGGTTGTCATATAACATTTATACATTAAAGTGAAAGTAATAAATATGACAACATTCAACCTTCTTTTATTAATTTGAATGACATTGGTCCAATAAAAAGAAAAATACAAAGCAAATAACTAATCATGTTATGTAACGGAGGGTCTTTAGAATCCAAACTAATGTCATGTGTTTATCAGTTGTCATATAACCGAACCATCTATGTTTCTAAGCATAATATATACATATATAATATATATAGTCAAAGTAACTTTGTTTAGGCATATACTATTCACAACAGCAATGCTAAAATAAGGTAATTGTAGGGGGTTCAAAGAAGAACAAAAAGAAAATTAAACACAAAAATAAGAATCAAAGAAGAACAAAAAGATTTTTAAAAGAAAGTCGAGGTACCTGGCTGAATCCATCTGGCCATGTAACTGAAACTACATAGTTCCCCATGGGTCGAATTTCTTCAGGTTCTATGTCTTCTGGGATGTCACCATACTACAGTTTTTGCTCGCCAGTCCATTCATCATGTCCCATGCGTACAATAACATTAACCAATTCGTTAAAGAAAAAGAAACCGAAAAAAAAAGTTGTGCTCGCATATACTAAGTTACTAAGTGGTTGATCTTATGGTATTTTTGGTAACTATGAGAACAATACACTCCTAGCAATTTGATAAGTTGATAGAAAAATAAATACATAGCACATATGCAAGGTACTATTGTATATTCTATAAACATATTGTATATTCTATAAACATAAATTCAAGTAGAGAAACTTACTGCATATGCGTCCGAACTATGAATTCAGCACGATGAACATTACAATTTTCATCAAACTCTATAGTTTTATCTTTGATTTCGAAAGAGATGTTGAAACAAAATGATATCTTTCTCCAACCTGTTTGTGCAATCAGAATGCATCAGCAACACTTATGAGGACCAAAATAAATTAGAAGGTGAAACTTCTTGACCAGACTTTTTGATGAAAGGGTTCCTAGACATCAACGAAATCAAGCCCTAAACCATCCATTCAGGTGGAACTTAGGGAAGAGTCAACCTATAGATGATTCAATCCGAAGCATAATCATAAATTGATGGAAGTAAATATAGAAATTTTGAGTGCACAAGTTGATCTTATCCAGAATCATTCAACTAAAATTCGAGAATCGGAAAGCCGTGGTCACATCACAAATAAAACCCATAGATTTTAAAATGGATTCACGGAGTTAACAGATCAAGAAAAAAACTATTGAAAACAATAACAACATGTAACTTTTACACCGCTGACATGGTTGAACATGGTGTTCACCTCCTTTGATCACATTGTTTTGATTCCAGTTCACAAAATGCTTTCCTTGAATTCACATGTAACCTAAACCTGTAACAACGCTTGAATTCACATCTAACCTAAAGTTGTAACAATGAAAAGAAAACATTAAACCTGTCAAACATGATTACTTGCTTCATTCCGGATCTGTTATTTCATAAGACTAAGAATCGTTCCATGCTTCGAACTCTCCTAACAGAACATAAAGAAAACATCAAATCCGTCAAACATGATTACTTGCTTCATACTCGTTAATCCTCATCAATGCCTCCAAGGCCTCAATAACAAATTACATGTATTTTAACTAAATTATTAAAAGAACATAAAGAAAATGATGCTAAACAGAACAGGACCCTATCAATTATTTTTACCCAGTCTTTCAAAGAAGAAACATCATCATAGACTACTTTTAAAGCCATTCCGATAGTGATTCCTGAGCAAGAACCAAACAGAACAAAACCCTATCAATTATTTTTACCCAGTTTAACCCATTACCCAACCCGATAAATTTTCCATGTCAATCGAAGAACTTTAGTCTTATATTTCTTAAGTAAATATGCCCCTTGTCGTTCAAAAAAAAATTGTGTCACTTGACTTCAAATGTACTTGGTTAAACTGCAGACTTTAGTTCAAGAGGATGGCAAGCCTGATTTTAGTTCAAAATATGTGTTGTTTGATGTTAATTAGCCATAAGTATCGATGAGAAGTCTTTAAGTATTTAAACTTCAATTGCTTTTGAAAACCAAATAAACATACAAACAGATTTAAAGTTTAGAGAACCAAAGCTTGAATCAAATATCATCCCAACTTATTAAAGAACTTGCTACCCATTTAAAGATCTCAACTTTTGAACACATATTTGATAAACACAAACAAATTTCTAAAAAGAAGCAGCTAAAAGGTAAATTTTGAAAGAAAATAACAACAGCACATGGAAGAAAAATTTTCACCAAATGTAAACATGTTCTTAAAAAAAGTTGTATAGTAAATTAATATAGTGTTTAATCACTACCAGTTACCAATATAGTGTTTCCCTCTCATGTCATAAGTTTTTAAGCCTCTCAATATAATCACTTTAAAGTTACAATGTTCAAACAGATAGGTAACAGAACTTTATAATAAGTTACTTTAAAGAGAATACAGTTCTAAAAAAACTGAGAGGGATTACGGAACTGGATTTGAGGGATTTACAGAACTGGATATGAGGGATTACAAAAAACTATTTTAAAACTGTACATTTTAACAACTGCACATTTTAACAACTGTTTTAAAACTGTTTTAAAGGATTACAACTTGTCAATTCACATTTATAAGGGACTATTTTAGAAAATAATATTATGACCACTAATGAGTTGCTTTAAGGGACTTAAGATTGTATTTTTAGTACTTCCTTTTTATTTGATGTCAGTTCTTATACATATTTTTGTTAAGATCCTGTCAACATGCAGCTGTTGTTCATCAGTTAAGACGTATACATGTAAAATGGTAAGTTCATTGAAATGGAACAAACGTTCTGATGCTTTGTTTTTCTGATGCTTAACTTTTTAGGATCTATATTAATATTATTTGTAATATTCAACAAATTTTAAAGAGTACCTCCAAACTGGTTTACAAGTTACCTTTCATAATTAAATACTGTTGTAAACACCCATAAATAAAAGTGGCATACATAATCATCAACAAATCAACAAAGTTATAATACAGATTATCTCTTTGCCATGTGACAAAACCATTCATATCTCAACCAAAGTAATATGACTTCGGTCTACAACGTTCTAAATGATTTAGCAACATATCATGTAAGGTACAAACATGTAGCTTGGAATAATGCTAATGCAGATCCAGAAAATTAAAACCTTGGGTTGATTAGTGAAAACTCATGTGAAAATAAAACTTAAAAATTGAATTCTTTTTAAAATGATATATTTATATGAGTCCAGATGAGAGGACTAACAAAAGCAACTCAGATGGTCAATATTGCATGTTTCTTCTAAAAGATATAACCAGGGCTTTGCATCAATTCCACTGGGAAGAGAATAATTACTTCATAATTCAAAATTAGAAACCAAAAAAATATTTAAATGGATCAAGGTAGATCAGCTGTGTGTAGGAATAATTTTGGATGGAATACTTTTAGGATTAATAGTAAAACATTAGTATGTATTTCTTAATTTATATTACTGCCTTAAAGTAATAACATTAGCATGGCCTCTCCTTATAAAAACCTATTGAAATAGAAGAGGAAATCAACTTACATCAATGATATTTTGCCAAACCACATTCTTGTTACATTAAGTGATTTGACAAACTAGGTGTACATCTTTGGCTGTTACTGATTCTTGTTATAAGCTAATATCACTTTCTTAACATCAATTTAAGAACAGGAAATTTAACATCAGATATAACTTTTTTAAACTTCCATGGCACTTTTAGTTCAAACCATCCAATAAACATAAAACATGGAAACCGACTACAAGAACATGAGTAATAAAATCACATAAAATCCCAAACAAAGAGCAGTTTAAGTGATGGATCCCACACATCATATGGCACAAGCACATCTATCACAAACTAATCAAAACCAATAATAAAACTTAAACTTCACATGCAATCTGAGTTGTAATATCAGAAAATAGCTTGTTTGTCTCCATTTGTATGACTTTGTTATTAACACATCTACTATACATAAAAATAATGGAGCAACATACATGGACGGTTTCAGACAAAAACAAACACACAAGAACACACAAATTGCAGCATCAAACAAACACGCACAACATACACAGACATACATATGCCTGATTTCTTCGTAATAAAAGGTGTTTGATAAAAAAGAATTCTTAACATACCTGATTTCTTCTTCTGATTTCTTCAAATAGCACAAGTATTTCTTCTTGAATCCGTACCACCTTGCACATTCATATTATAAACTAAATAAGAATTCGTCCAATTTAACCCCAAAATAAGAAAAACATAAAAATTCAAATCAAATTACCAGAAATGAAAAAAAAAACTAATTAACAATAATAAACTTCCGACCTCCCCCATTCCACTTCCGACCTCATTCTGAACTCCATTCGGACCTCCATCCGTCGGCTAGGTTTCCTTCCTCCCTCCGCCGCCCCCATTCCGAACTCCATCCCACTTCCGACCTCCGTCGCCCCTCTTTCACAGAAACCCTCACCCGACCTCCTTTTCCGCCGCCACTCTTTCACCCGTCACCGCCATAGCCTCCTACCCCGCCACTGCACAGCCCCCTCTCCTTCCTCCCCGCCACCGCCACAGCCTCCTTCCCCCGCCACAGCATCCCCCGTCCTCCACCACCATCCCCTCCTCCGACCAGTTCAAAATAACCTAGTTGTTGGAAGCCCCACCCCCGAACCCCCTGCCGAACTCCTCCCGAACTCCTCGCGAACCCCCGCCCGAGCCCAGCCGAACTCCTCCCGTTTTTGGTTGCTGTAAGTCCGAGCTAGGTCCGAACTCGGTCCGAACTCAGCCCGAACTTAGGTCTGAAGTAGGTCCGAACTCGGCCCTTACTAAGGTCCGAAGTAGGTCCGAACTCCGTCCGAGCCCATCCGTACTCCTCCCGATCTAGGTCGTTGTTTGTCCGAACCCGGTCCGAACTCGGTCCGAACCCGGTCCGAACTTGGTCCGGACGCGATACGATCTCGGTCCGAACTCGTTTCCAGAACTCGGTCCTAACCCACTGGTAAGCCGGCATCTCGTACGCCGGCGGGGGGACTCCGGATCCTGGTGCTCCGTTCCCGCCGGTTGCGGGGGTTGATGTAATTTTCCTTTTTGGGACGGGGTCTGCCAACCCTCAGTTGGTTTTCCCAGTGGTGCTTTCTTAGCACTCTTTCCTCCTCGCGTTTTGTAACACCTCTAAAAAAAATTTGCAAAACCCGAGGGAAATTTTTACGAACATAAATTGGATTCAGTAAGCCCAGTTAGGCCCAAGAGGCCCATTAAGGAATTTGTGGCCTAACAAAAGCCCAATCACTATAAACAATGTTTGGGTAAGTTGATTTACCGACCCTGTGAAGTTATAAGTATTTTTCTGAGTATTCATAGAGAATTACAGACGTGATGATATACTCGGTTCGTAAAACGACAACAAACGGTACACGCGTTGGATACACGCTTTATACCGCCCGTTGACCGAATATTTATCAGATTATTTATAATCTGACATCTTAAGTATTCCGAGAGTACTTACAAGGCATTTTATGATGTTTTAGACATGGCGGGATTTATCGTGAATTATTTACTTGGCAATCGGTATTTAACGTGTTCGGAGATCGCGGTATAATACCCGTATGTTTAATAAACTGTACTACACTTTTTAGGTTAAGTACATAAAGTACTTCTCTTTTGTTTACACTACACCACACACACACTTGTGTGTGAGACCTGAAATTGTGAGAAAGCAGAAAGAAAGAAAGAGCCGTGAGGCTCTCCTCCCTTTCTCCACTTCCGGCGATCAAAATTCCGGCAGCACAGCGAAGCACCGGCCGGTCTCCGACCATGGCCGGTGGCGGTGACCTCCATCCAGACTCTCTCCCCCCCTGTCCGACTCTCTCTTTCTCCCCGTTTTTCCGGCAAGCCGGATTTCCGGCCGACCAGTGGCGGCGCCCCGTGGTTCGATCCTTCCTTCTTCCCCTCCATTCCCGAGTATAAATCAGTGGTCCCCGTGGTTGTTGTCTGTCTTAGCGAGCAAGCAAAAGCGGCGGCAGCCGTGGAAGGCGGCTAGGGTTCCGTCGCATCAGCGGCGGTGGCGGCACTCTCCTTCCTTTTCCGGCGACCTCTCTTCTATCGGTTTCAGGTGGCGGTGGTGCTGGTTGCGACCACAACCGAGAAACCTAAACCCCTTCAGTCGCGATTTCCGATTTGAGGGTTTAGAGATTGTTGCGATGTTGGTTATTGTTGATGAATGACTAGGAAGGGTGGGTTTGTGGCGTTTTACGGCGGTGACGAGCAGATCGGCGGCGGCCATGGCCTTTGGCCGCCGGAACAGCTTTGGATGATGACGGGAGTGATGGAGATAGATGATGTTGGTCTAAAACGGGTTATTATTCCATTTCTAAATATCTGATCCTTGTTTCAAGTTACACTTTTGGGGTTTTGATTAAGTTAGATGATGATAGAGATGATTTGTTGATTATTGATGGATTAGATGATGTTAAAGGTGGTGTGGAAGGTTACATTTGGTCATTACTGTAGGTCCGGAAATCTCCCAAACACACGATATAATGATCTAACACGAGTGCGGAATCCTCGTGAGAGATTGATTCAAGAAAAATAGTAGAAGAAGAGATTCAATCTGAGAGAAAGATTGAATCTTGAATGAAATCCAACTACTATGAAGCTTCAATGGCTGATCGTAAACTCCCTGGATGAAGAAATCGTGAACACCAAAACTCAAAGCTTGATTGATCATAAACATGAGGTGGTATTTATACCACCTCTTACAAGGCCTTGGGCCAATCATAAACTCTAACTAGCCCAATCATAAACCCAAGCCCATGCCCAATCTAATAGTAAACTAGCCTAAACATAATAAAACTAGCCTACTAATCTAATTAAACCCTCTAAGCCCAGCCCAACTTATTTAATATTACAAGCCTCATAATCTAGCCTCTACAATCTTCCCCTAGGCTTGTGATATTAAATGTCTTCGATCTTTGAAATTCTTCTTCTTGACTGGCTGGCAAAGACGTTGATGAAGATTCTTTCCGCAGAAATCTTCAATAGGTTTCATGGCGGGCACTTGGGACTTCCTCTTGATCAGCATCAGCTCGAACTTCTTGAATTTGAACAAGCAATGAGATGGAGGATTCTCAATGACTTGCTTCTTTTGAAAGAACTGGTTCTTGCTGAATCTTCGGTAACTGTCTTGAATCTCTAAAAATTAGAGGGTAAATTTTGAAAACCTCCTAACTTTGGAGAACTTGATTGTTGATTTTCAAACTTCATGATCTCTGACTGCTCTCTGTATCATTTTCTTTTTCAAAGAATTGAATTGAGATCTTCAGCTTCCCCTAAACTTGTGAGCATCTTCTTTGAAAATCTTTTAGAAGCGTGTAAAGAAACCAACAACTTCCCCTGAACTGTTGCTTATTCAGATGGAAGTCTTGTCCGGCTGGCTCTTTAACTTTGAGCAGCAGCAGCATCAGCAGCAGCAACTTTCTATCATCAACCTGTCTGACACACATTTGAAAAAATATACACTACCAGACATGTGATGACTGGTCTTTGGGTTAGGAGGTAATTATCATCTGTTCAGATGATTCAAATTAATATTATTTTAACCAAAAACCCTAATATAGATTACGGGTTTTCTTATAAAACTTCCCCTGAACCCAAGACCTCTAAAGACTTCCCCTTAGCTGATTACTTCCCCTCAGCTAAGGACTTCCCCTGAGATAATACATATTATCTTCGAGTTCCCTTCAGATACTATGTATTATGGAAGTCTTTTCATTAGATAATAAGTATCATCCTCGAGTTCCCTTCGGATAGTACTTATTATCCTCCCTCCTTCCCCTAAAAATTTGTCAAGATCTGACGGAGGAAGACTTTTCCATTAGATAATAAGTATCATCCTCGAGTTCCCTTCGGATAATACTTATTATCCCATACTCCTTCCCCTAAAAATTTGTCAAGATCTGTCGGGGGCATATTGTCATGCATTAAAACCCATGAAAACCACATTTTGACTTCTCAAATCAACCTGGCCAAGACGAAAACACACTAAAAAGAACTTAACGACTCACACACGAAAGATAAAAACTAAACAAATACATACCAAACCAAACATGAGAAAGTTTACAAGGGATCAAACCGTATGAATCTGACTGAGGAACCCTTTTCAGCTTCAGTTACTTGACTAGTCCAGGTGATTGCCGGTATGTTTGTCCGCTTTAAACTCAAACCCGTTTAATCCCAACCGAATGCGTCATGCTTAATATAGTACATTATTACCGTCATGTTTAATTGTCCCCACACCCAAGCGTACACAGCAAAACCTACCCAACCTCAGAGTTTATTGAGGATTCACAAACCCCCAACTTGAGGAACCATGCAACACCGCTATGACTACCACTTATTTTCATTAACCATCAGTTGGTGATCAGGTCGGCCGCTAAGCACGCAAAGAAGACCAACTGAGTGATTATTTTTCATTTTCTTTTCTTTTTCATTATTTTCAATTTTTTTTTCATTTCTTTTTCTTTTCGTTTTCTTTTTTTTTATTATGTGGTGTAGTCATGACAGCAGAGACATGGCGTGTGAGAGAGTGAATACTAGGTAATTACCACTCTCAACCCATTTTTGTCGGGACTCAGTCTTTTAAACCATGCAACCTAGGATGGGAAACTAAACATATATATCTTTTAAGATCACTGCACTTTCATTGGAGGTCATAAGTTTAGGTCGAGCCTACCGAGCATATCACCGTGGAGCTTGCCTTTCACTTCCGCCTTACGCGTGTCAGCCATCTCCAACCCGGTCATTCATTTTACTTCCCCTAAACTTCTCAAAAACAAGACACAAACAATTAAACACAAACAATTAAAAATTGAAAAGCACACTATTTTTGAGGGGTCAACTTTTTCTTCATCTTTACATTTCTTCCCCTTGCTTTTTGATTTTTAATGTCACAATTTTGTGAACATCATTTTTTCAATTTTTTTTTTTCTTTTTTAAACAATAAAGATAAAACACACAAACACACTTAAAAGAACAAAACTGTAGGACCGTTAATTACTCAGAGAAATAATTAAAACAAGAACTCTTTACTTGAAGATCACAACCATGCGGAATAAAGTTGTATCATACTTGTTTTTACTTAAGCTTTGTTTTTCTTATACTTGTAGTTTGATTGTATTGATTGCATAAACTAGTGAACACAAGATAATAAATTTCTCGGTACTATTTGCATTAACTCAAGTTCAAACTGTTACAAGTGTAAGCACTGAAACGGGTACTTGTGAATGAACTAGCTAACAACTATAAATAGTACTAAGGAGATCAACTACAGCCGTTGATCTCATACGGGCTAATCTAACCGTACATAAAAGTCAAACAATAAACTTACTAAAAGAACATTAGTAAACATACAAAAGAGGAAATGTGCAAAATGCATTTATCTATAAGTAGGAGACGGCTAGGATGTGACTTTGGAAGAATGAAAGTTGTTGCAGGTCTGAATTCTGCAAAAGTAATATTCCTGTACTTTTCCGGTTGAACTCTTTATTCTGTTGGATAAAAGAGTTCACCCGGAAATGTTCTTCCGGTTGAGCTTCCGGTTGACAAAAGCTTCCGCTTGAGCGTTCTTCCGCTTGAACATATCTTCAACCGGAAATCTTCGTCTTGATCCGGTTGACTCAGAAAATCATTTCCTTACAATCTCCCCCTAAGATGATGCTGCCAAAATTTGTCCTCTGTATGTTGTTCTTCAAACATTTTCTATCTCCAAGAACTTCATTCTTCAGGAGATGGTGGCCTTTCAAATTGAATCCTTGTTTTGTTCAATTCTCTCATGATCCTCCTGGTCTTAAAGTTTCTGGATGCAAGAAGGGGTCGTTTAGCAATTGACTTCTTCCTTCCAGGTGAAACACCAGAGGCAGGATCAGCAGATGGCTTGACAGTTTCAGTTGGGACTTTTTCTTTCCCTTTATCTGCTTGAGAAGAAGTTTGAACAGAACTGGTTGCGGCTGACTCAGTGGGTTCAAAAGGTTTTGTTGGAGATATGGTGGGTGGTTTCATGGCTTGTGGTTGTGGGGTTGAAGAAGTGGAGTGTTTAGGTGGTGATGAAGGTTGATTATACTTCCAAGTAGGTGGGCAGGGTTTAGGCTTAGCAGGGGTGATATCAGTCCAGTTATCTAACCTGTATTTTGGATGAATATACTTAGGCTTGGTAGATCTGGATCCCCTGGGCCTAGGATTCATTCCCCTGGGTCTATGGGAGTAAAATCTGGAAGATGGAGTGGGAACACGGGAGGCTGATTGCTTGAGTCTTTCCAATAAGTTGGAGGGGAGAGACTCAGCAAGTAGGTCAGATTCTTCAAAGGGTTCTGGCTTAATGTATGTAGATGAGGGGTTACCTGTGACTGTCTCAGATGGCAAGGGCATTTGGAGACTTGGGATCACAGCAAACTCTGCTCCTTTCACTTGTTTGAGCAGCTCATCTACAATTTTACAAGTATCTTTAGCCTTCATCTTCTCTACTTCAGCAGTAGGCTTGAGACATCTGATGATGGCACATTTCTTGATCCTTTCCAATAGCTCCAAGTTGTCTAAACTCTTGTTTAAGACAGTTGGCATTTTGGAAGCTATGTTGATCAGCCTGTTTTTCTCCTGTTCATCCAATTTAGCAAGGTCGTAGACCTGCATTCTCCATTCAATTGACCTCTTCCTTGCTTCATCTACCATTCCTTCAACCACAAAATCATTAGAGAACAGATCTAGATCTGCCAAGAATTTGTTGTATTGAATGTTTGATTTGGCTTCTTCTGATCTTATTCTGGATTGATTATCTTCCCAGTCATGGACGAAATCTTCTTCAATTAGATCATCCATAGTTTCTTGCTCTTCTGACTGGTCAGAATCAACCATAGTATCTAATGCTCTTGGTTGAGGAGTTATGCAATCCTTACTCTTCTTCAGTCTGATCATCCTCCTTGGTTTGGCTTGTTTCTTTCTTTTAAAGTTTAGAGGAGGTTCTGAGTCGGAGGTGGAATGCATTTGAATCAGTGTTTCAGCAATCTCAGCTTCAGTTGAGTTTTCCGGTTGAGTCTTTTCCGGTTGAGATTTTTCCGGTTGAGACTCTTCCGGTTGAACTTCAGCCGGAGATTTTGTACTTGTATTTTTCAGTACATTGCTGATTGTTTCAGTTGTAGCTTCTTCTCCATTTTCACCTTCAACTTCTTCAGTCTGAGTGACTGAAGCATCATCAACCACATCTTCATGAACCATATCAACAACTGGTTCAGAAGCAATGTTAGTTGTGATCTCATCCACTTTAGATTTGGCAAATGCCTCCTCTTGTGGGATAATCACATTGGTCAAGAAATGCTTGACCCGCAGAATGCTCTCTGGCTGAGCACCTGCAACTAACATTGTTGCTTCAATCATTCCCAACAGGCTTGGATCCTGTGGAAATACCTTCATAAGTGAGCTCATCTTCACCTTAGTCAACCCATCAGCAACTGAAAAGGGGTCAACATCAGCCAGTTTGAAGGCTGTATGCCTTACATCTTCAGGTAGAGGCACTGTTTGATCGACTTCGACTTCTTCTTCTTCAGTTGTGGTTGCAGCAGCAGCAATATCAGCTGTTGGAGGATTAGTCTTCTCCCCCTTTTTGGCAGCATCAGCTTCTACAGCCTGACCTCCAAAAGGAAATGGGTTCAAAGAGCTAACCTCAACAGGAACTTCTTGAGCTTGAGCAGCAGCAGGAGATGACATTACAAGGCTGTGCAACCGGTTGAAATTTCGGTGCAGGGGAAGTTTCCGGTTGAGCAGTTGGGGCTTCAACAGGAACTTCTTGAGCTTGAGCAGCAGCAGGAGATGACATTACAAGGCTGGCAACAGTCGAATTGAGACTGGTTACCTGAGCCTGTAGTGATTTGTACAAGACCGTCAATTCTGTAAGTGTTAAACTATCCTCAACTGGAATTTTACCAGCATCATAGGAAAAAGATGGACCATCAACCCTAGGTTGATCAAGTCCACCACCCTGGTTTTCTTGGCGCCTGGGATTCCCCTCAACTATAGTTTTTCCCTTAGGATCCACTAGGGGATCTTTCGGTTGAACTAAAGTGTGGGTTGCCATGGATTGGGTCTTATTGATGTTACTACCAACATCAAAGTTCAATGAGAAACTTTGAGTGGCAGCAGCCCTTTCCACATGAATCTCATCTAAACTCCTGAGATTCACCTCCTGGGGTGAATGGGGGTTAGATGTAGCAGTGTGAGTGTCACTCAGAATGTTCCCATGTAATGTGGTGCTTGGATTAATAACACCATCATTTGTGACAACTCTTTCTACATCATCATTCACAGGTGAGAAGTGTGAAGTGTAGGGTGAGAAAGTGGATGGGGATTGTACATCCATATGAAATGACTCCCCCTCAGAAGAAGGTTCATCAACAAGTTTAAATCCCAATTTGGCTGACCCAAATGGCTGTGTGCCAAGGGTTGGTTCAGGGCTGGAGGTAATAGGTTGCAAGAGAGGAGTAGGCTCTTGCACAACCTTTTTGAGCCTTTTGAGCTTTGTAGGCTTTGGGGAAGGGGGGATGATGGGAATTGATGGTGGGTCTGTATCTCTTCTCCTTTTTCTTTTGAAAATTAAGGTTTGTTTATCAGAAGGAGAAGGTGGTTGATCAGTGGTGGGTTCAACAACTGTGGATGGTACAGTGTTGTCCACTGGAGCAAGTTGCTCTTCAGAAGCATGTGTTTCCGGTTGAGAACTAGGTTCTCCCTGTTCAACCGGAATCACCCTTTGGATTGGCATGGGATGGTCAGTATCCCTCCCAAGGAAAGGCTTCTTGTTGGTGGTTAATTTAGAAAAAGTATTTTCAGATAATGCTCTTGGAACCAGCATCATGTTTCCTTCTAAATTAATTTGGGGGTATTTTTCTTGCAAAATGTAAGTTAAAAATCTAGGGTACATGTAAAAAGCAAAATTCTTTGCATTACCCTTTAGAGCATTAAAGATTACAGCAGAAAAATTGTATACCTCCCCTTTCACCACAGCATAAAATGCAGATGCTTGCTCAGTAGCCATTTCATCAAAACCTGATCTCTTTGGCGAGAGGCACACCATGATGGTGTGAGCCAGAAATCTCCATTTGTAGGGTATTTGACCCTTGTTGACCGTGGCAGTTCCTTCAGTAGCACCACCATAGCCAATTTTGTTGAGCAGGGCCATGTATTGCTTTGGTGTTTTTCGAACATACCCGTTCTGGTCATTTAACTTCAGCAATTCCCTTATCAGCGACTCAGTGATGAAAACAGTTTCCCCCTTTATGGTTGACTTCAGTGTATCTTCCTCCACATCATCAACATCCTTCTCAAGCAGTTGGATGTTCTTCCAAAATTCAGAGAGAATTTCCTCATACATATACACCGCAACAGTGAGTGCGTGATTCAGATATGACGATTTGAGAAAATTGATCATCCCTGTGAAAATTTCAGCGTGTGTAGAGTTCACTGGTTCGTCAAGAATCGCAACCAAGTTGTGTTCAAGAGGAAAAGGATCATCCTTTACTGGTTGTTTCCCCTTTGCTTTGGACTTCGGTGCCATTGTTGATTTATGTTGAGAGAAAATTTGGGAGTAGGAAGAAATGGTTCTGAAAATTTCTAGGTTTTCGAATTTTGAACGGTTTCTTGCTTTTGAATTATGAGGAGTGTTGAAGGGGTTGGGGGTATTTATCTGGTGGGTTTAACGGTGAGTGACAGTTAACAGCGATGGATAAAGTGCGCTGAGTCACAGGAGAGAGAAAGGAAAAAGTGCAAGTGGGTCCGCAAAAAGTGTGCTTCAGGTGGTTGTAAAGTACAACCGCCTGTTGCGTGTCTTTTGAATTTAATTCAGATATTTTCTTGAGCAATAAATTCAAACACTTTAAATGCACAATCCGCTTGAAAATGTGTGCCTCAACCGGTAAATTAAATGAGTCATTTAAAGCAAAAGTTTTCCGGTTGAGATTCAAGCGGAGATTTTTCTCTCCTCACAACAAAATTTCTTTCCGTTTGAAAGTTGATCCGGACAGATTTCCGGTTGAAAATTTTTCCGGTTGAGATTGTCAACAGGAAATAAAATTTCCGTTTGAAAAATTTTCAAAGTTAAACTGATTTTTCAAATAAAGAATTGTTGTTTCGTTTACCAGTTTCAGAAATTGGGATGGTGTGATCAAAACGTGAGTTTCCGGTTGAAGATGACTTTCCGGTTGAGATTCAACCGGATATGTTGAACTGGAAAGTTCAACCGGAAGATAGAAAAACACTTGATTTTGAAAATTACATGTATCAGTTATCATAGTTTAACAGTATGACCTGACTATGATTGAAAAGGTGTCTAACTAATACAGAAACTTTTCTTTTTCTTTTTCTTTTTGTATCAAGAGACGGGCTCTTTGACACAAAATGGTCTCTTTTATTAAGTTTGTGAAAACAGTTTAATCAGTCAAAGTTCATCATACCAATGGCACTAATGAGATAGAAAAATCTAGCTTCATCAAATGCTTTGGTAAACAAATCAGCCAATTGTTGATTTGTATGAACTTTAACCATTCTAATTAAATGTTTCTCAGCACAATCTCTAATAAAATGGTACCTGATGTCAATGTGTTTTGCTTTTGAGTGTTGAACAGGATTGTTTGTGATTGAGATGGCACTGTTGTTGTCTGCAAGAATAGGAGTCTCCATGAATTTGATGCCGTAATCCAACATTTGATTCTGAATCCATAAGACTTGACTGCAGCAGCTTGATGCGGCAATATATTCAGCCTCAGCAGTAGAAGTAGATACACAGGTCTGCTTCTTGCATTGCCAAGACACAAGTCTTTCTCCTAAAAATTGGCATCCTCCAGTAGTAGACTTCTTATCTAAGTTGCAGCCAGCATAATCACTATCAGTGTAAGCTTTGAAGGAGAAATCTGAATTCTTTGGATACCACAACCCAAGCTTTGGTTGTCCTTTGAGATATCTAAAAATTCTCTTCACTGCTAACATGTGTGATTCCTTTGGTTGACACTGGTATCTAGCACATAAACAGACACTAAACATGATGTCAGGTCTGCTAGCTGTGAGATAGAGCAGTGATCCAATCATTGCCCTGTAGAGATGAACATCCACTGGCTTTCCACTTAAGTCACTGTTTAACTTGTGGGAAGTGGAGATGGGGGTTCTTGAAGTTGAAACAGACAGCATGTCAAATCTTTTTAGCATATCTTGAATATATTTTGACTGATTCAAGAATATTCCATTTGCAGTTTGCTTCACTTGTAATCCTAAGAAGAAATTCAGTTCACCCATTGAACTCATTTCAAACTTAGATTGCATCAGACCTTCAAACTCTTTGCATAAGGCAGCATTGGATGAACCAAAGATGATGTCATCAACATAGATTTGTACCATCAAAGTATCTTTGCCATCAGATTTCACAAAAAGTGTTTTGTCAATAGCTCCTCTCTTGTAGCCATTCTCTAGGAGGTAGTTTGAAAGAGTTTCATACCATGTCCTAGGAGCTTGCTTGAGACCATATAAAGCCTTGATTAGCTTGCATACCTTGTTGGGGTGATGAGGGTCTTCAAAGCCTGGAGGTTGCTTGACATACACATCCTGTTCCAAAAGACCATACAGAAAGGCACATTTAACATCCATTTGAAATACCAGAAAGTTTTTGAAAGCAGCATAGGCAAGAAATATTCTGATTGCTTCAAGCCTGGCCACTGGAGCAAAAACTTCATCATAATCAATGCCTTCTTCCTGTGTGTAGCCTTGAGCTACAAGTCTTGCCTTGTTTTTTATCACTATTCCTCTGTCATCCTTCTTGTTTCTGAATACCCATTTGGTGCCAATTGGTTCTTCACCTTCTGGAAGGTCTACCAATTCCCAAACCTTCTGTTTATTGATCTGAAACAATTCCTCTTGCATTGCCTCTACCCAGCTTTCATCTTCTAGAGCATCATTGATCTTTGTGGGTACTTCTTGAGACAGAAATGCAGCATGTAGGCAAATGTTTGCATCAATAGACTTGCTTCTTGTCAACACAGGAGCTGACAAGTCTCCTATAATATTCTCCCTTGGATGATTCTTACTAACTCTTCTATCAGTAAACATTGGAAATTCATGGCTTCTCCCATTGTGAGGAATATTGAGTTGAGGTAGTAACTCAATATTGTTGATTTGTGAAACAGGTTCTGAAACTTCTTGAGAACTGGGGACTGAATCTGAGATTAGATGCTCAAAACTGTACTCATTTGACCCAGCATCAGTTGAATCATTGGATTCATTGTTCTCAAAATTTTCTGAAAAATTGTTTTCCGGTTGAGTGTCAACCGGAGATTCTACTGTCACAGGATCCGTTTGAACTTCAACCGGAAGTTCAACCGGATGAATTTCTGCATCAGCAATAACAATTTCAGAGACTTTCTTTGAATTGTTGGGTGTCACAGGCTTGGTGCTGAGTGATGAAAAGAAGTTAGGTCGCATTTGCAGGCCCTTGGTATTCATCTGCCAGATATTCTCAGCTGATCTCAAGTGATTCTGCTTATGTTCCTGTTCCTGCACTGTTGAACTTAATGGCTTCTCAATGGTAAAATTGAAAGCAGAGGTTAGTGCATCTATATCAAATAACCAATCCGGTTGAGATACAAAGTTGTTAAGAGATTTCTCATTAAAAGTCACATTAATGGTTTCCTCAACAATTTTGGTACTTTTATTGTATACTCTGAATGCTTTTGACACACCAGAATATCCAACAAAATATCCTTCATCTGCTTTTTCAGCAAATTTAGGTAACAACCTATTAGTTATCAAGATAGTAACAGGACATCCAAATGATTTGAAAAAGTAAATGTTAGGTTTTCTACCTCTCCAAAGTTCATAAGCAGTTTTGTTTTTACCCTTAACAATCAAAGTCCTGTTTTGGACGTAGCAAGCAGTATTTACTGCTTCTGCCCAAAATATCACAGGTAACTTAGAATCTGCTAACATTGCTCTAGCAGCCTCAATTAATGTCCTATTTCTCCTTTCTGCAACACCATTTTGTTGTGGAGTTCTAGGAGCACTAAATTGTCTAAAAATACCCTTTTCCTCACAAAATGAATTCAAAACATGATTTTTAAATTCAGTGCCATTGTCACTTCTGATTGTCTTAACCTTCAGTTTTGCTTGATTTTCCAAAGATACAATTAGTGTTTTTAACAATTCAGCAGTTTCATCTTTTGTTTTTAAGAAAAACACCCAAGTATATCTTGTAAAATCATCAATGATGACAAAACAGTATGACCTTTTTCCCAAACTCATCACTCTAGTTGGACCAAACAAATCCATATGTAAAAGTTCTAGAGGTTGAGTGATAGAAGACTCAGTTTTTGGCTTGAAGGAGGTCTTGTGTTGCTTACCCTTGAGGCAAGAAACACAGTGCTCAGAACAGTTGAACTGCTTGTTAGGAAGACCCTTAACCAAGCCAAGATTCACTATTCTGTTCATGTTCTTGTAGTTAACATGACATAACCTTCTGTGCCATAAATCAGATTCATCCACAGAGGCTTTGGATATAAAGCATGCAATTCCACTTGCTGGAGTGGCAGCAGATAGATCCAAAATATATAGTCCTTCTCTCCTAGGTGCTCTGAGCAACACAAGTTCCTCAGGGATGTTAACACCAGGTTTTAAGACTATTGCCTCTCTCTCAGTAAACATCAAATTCAAATTTTTGTCACACATTTGTGAGACACTAAGTAAATTGAAATTCAATGTATCAACAAAATTTACCTTGTCAAAGGTAAGCTTCCCATTACTAACAGCACCTTGTGCAGTAATGTGTCCTTTTGCACTCCCAAAAGCTACAGGACCTCCGTTTATATTTTTGGGGTTTTCCAATACATGCTTATTTCCTGTCATGTGGCAAGTGCATCCACTATCAACAACCCATAGGCTTTGTTGGCCTTTATTATGCACCTACACACAGAGAAAATTGATTAATTTCTAAAGGGAACCCAAGCCTTTGAGGTCTTGGGCTTGCCAGAAGCATCATAATACTTGTACTCTCTAAGTACTAAAGTATTTTGTATTGGATCCTCATTCAACAGATCATCTTGATCAATGTTCAAGTGTTCAGACTTTTCACTTGTTTGATCTTGCCTGTTTGTTTTGCTAAGCCTTCTCTCAGCAATTTTCCTCTCTCTGTATTCCCTATATTTCTTTTGTTTGTTAGTCAAAACCTTTGGCACCTCATTGTGTGAGATGTAGGTTTGATCAACACTAGTTACTGGTGAGATTCTAGCCTTTGGATTTGAAAATTTGTTTGACTGGCTAGATCTCTCACTGTGAAATGCAACAGTGGCATTTCCACTTGAACTAGAGGGAATTTCCGGTTGAGAGTTGTGCTTGTTTTTCACAAAATTTTCTCTAGAGGTGGTCTTGCCTCTAGATGGGTTTCTCCTTCCTTGACCTTCAAAATGGTCATACTCATCAGTAAACTGAACCCTGGGTCGTTGTTTAGGTGCAGTAACTGATCTCAGTGATTTGGAGTTTTCCGGTTGAACTTCATTTCCGGTTGAAAATTTTTCCGGTTGAAGTTCAGCCGGAACCCTGTTCAATTTTAAGACTGAAAAACTTCCATTTTTGTTGTTCCCAATTAAAACTTTGTTTGACTCAGTATCAAAATATTTCAAAGTGTTGCTTCTTACAGGTGAAGTTTTTCCTGTAGATCTTTTCTGAGTAAGAACAGTTTTGGGTTTTAACAAATTTTGGGTTTTGCTCAAAGGATTGAATTTGCACATTGCAGCCATGTGCCCTTTTTCACCACAGAAAACACATTCAAACATTTTCCTTTGATAAGTGTTTGTGTTTTTGGCTGAATCTTCATTTGTGACCTGGTGGTAAGTTATCTTACCCATTTTCTCAGATTCACTGGGTTTTGGCTTCTCAGGTAGTTTTCCTCCAACTTTTGAGTCTTTGGGCTCATAAATAGTTGGTGGTGGAAAAGCAACTTTTGGTTTTAAAACCTTGGATTGGTCAACAGATGCTGATGTGCTAGCATCTTTGACTTCACAGTTTGATAATGATTCAACAGAATTTGTTTCAAGAGAAGAGCATGTGGTGCTATCAACAGTTAGACTCACACCACACTCCTTCTGAAGTGCTTGGATTGGAGCAATAACAGGTGAATATTCCTTGGGTGGTTCAACATTGTTGTACCCAATACCTGTTTTCCCATGCATTACTCCATTCCAAAGTTTCTCAGCTTTCTTGTTAGCTGTTTGAAATTTGTCACAGGTGAACAAAGCATCTTTTAACTTAATTTCAAGAATGTCATTTTCTGCTTTTGCATCTTTTGTTTCTTGTCTTGAAACAGTTAGTTTGTTCAACAAATCTTCCAATTGTGTTTCCAAAATAGAGTTAGTCAGCTTCAATGCATCAAATTCTTTGTTCAAATTTTCAAGTTTGGTGATGTATGCATTTTCAGTTTTCTTAAAGCAATTTTTCAACTCATTCAGATTAGAAACTTCATCAATTAGATCAGTGTTATGTTTCCTGTACTTTGACACTTGTTCTATGCATGCAGGGCTGCATAGATTTTCCAAAACTTTTTCAGGAATCTCATTTACCTGTTCTGTTGAATCTTCTTTGGCCATCAAAGCATGGTTGATTGGCTCAAACTCAGTGACAAAGTCATCCCACTCAAAGCATTCAGTCTGGTTAGCTACAGCTGCCACCACATTTTGATTTCCAAGTGGTTTTGGTTGTGTTGGCTGTTGGTTGCTGTTGCTGTTGTTTTGTTGACTGCTGCTGTTGTTGCTTCCATGATTTGATCTCTGTTGGACATTGTTGTTGTTATTCTGTCCATCTCTCCTTGGCTGCTTGCATTCCCTAGCAAAATGACCAAGTTGGTGACAGTTATAACATTTAGCTTTAGATTTATCCAACCCAATTGATGATCCCTTTGACCCTTTATAAGTTCTTCCTGTTCTCTTATAAAACCTTTGGGCTCTTACAGAAACCATAGCTAATTGAGTTAAAATGTCCATTTCCTCCAGATCATCTGCCCCTATGCATTCCAAGTCTTCACGTGTGAATCCTTGAGATGAGTCAGTTGCCACATAGGCAGAGTGAGAGTTGTCAAACAATGTTGAAGAACTCTCTGAGCATCTAGTTGGCTCATTGAAACTGACTGAGGGTGAGTGATATTGAGAAGAATTTGAGATCTGTTGAAAATCAGTTGTAACCAAAGCAGTGGTTTGCAACTGTGGTGATGCCTCAGGAAAGTTATTTTGCTTAAGATTAAGCTCCATTTCATAAGCACTAAGGACTCCATGGAGTTCACTTAGTTTAAGCTTTTTGAGGTCCTTGCACTCCCTAATGCTTACTGTGTAAACAGTCCACATTGGAGGTAAGGATCTCAGAAACTTCCTGTTGGCATCAGCCTGTTCTATTGTTACTTCTACCTTTTGCAATTCATCAAGAAGTGAAACAAATCTAAGATACTGGTTGGTCATAGATTCACCAGTTTTGTAAGTGAAATTTTCATATCTTTGTTTCAGAACATCCTTTTTGTTTTCCTTAACCTCACTAGACCCTTCATACATTTCACTGAGAGCATTCCACAAGCCATTTGCTGTCTTATATCCCTTAAACCCTACCAGTATAGAGTTGGGTAATGCAGCCTGGAGTGTCCAGTAGGCCTTGTGATCATATTCAAGCTCATTATAATCAGCTTCAACATATTTGTCTAGTGGTTTTGGTATTTGCACTTCGGCATCATCAGCAGATTGAACAGTTGGACTATAAGGACCTACAGTCAACCTGTTCCAAATGCGTCTGTCTAGGCTTCTAACAAAACCTTCCATCCTGAGTTTCCAAGTATCAAAGTCATCAGGAGTGAAAATTGGTGGTTTGTTAGAGCTACCATTTAGTGAACCAAGAGTTAAGTCAGTCATTGTGAAAAACAGTTTGTAAAACAGAAAAAGCTTGTAAAAACTCAAGTGAGCAAGTAAAGTATCAACTTTGAAGCACTAGAAGTCTTCAAAGTGTAGAGCCAAAGCTCTGATACCACTTGTAGGACCGTTAATTACTCAGAGAAATAATTAAAACAAGAACTCTTTACTTGAAGATCACAACCATGCGGAATAAAGTTGTATCATACTTGTTTTTACTTAAGCTTTGTTTTTCTTATACTTGTAGTTTGATTGTATTGATTGCATAAACTAGTGAACACAAGATAATAAATTTCTCGGTACTATTTGCATTAACTCAAGTTCAAACTGTTACAAGTGTAAGCACTGAAACGGGTACTTGTGAATGAACTAGCTAACAACTATAAATAGTACTAAGGAGATCAACTACAGCCGTTGATCTCATACGGGCTAATCTAACCGTACATAAAAGTCAAACAATAAACTTACTAAAAGAACATTAGTAAACATACAAAAGAGGAAATGTGCAAAATGCATTTATCTATAAGTAGGAGACGGCTAGGATGTGACTTTGGAAGAATGAAAGTTGTTGCAGGTCTGAATTCTGCAAAAGTAATATTCCTGTACTTTTCCGGTTGAACTCTTTATTCTGTTGGATAAAAGAGTTCACCCGGAAATGTTCTTCCGGTTGAGCTTCCGGTTGACAAAAGCTTCCGCTTGAGCGTTCTTCCGCTTGAACATATCTTCAACCGGAAATCTTCGTCTTGATCCGGTTGACTCAGAAAATCATTTCCTTACAAAAACACAAAATTTTGAAGACATCTGGCCAAGCTAACTTTCAAAGTATTGATTTTGAAAATTTTAGAAAATTGGGTTTCATGACATGCACGCGTTATTTCATTTGAGGTCAAACACATAATCAATCAACTGCTCAATCAAAACTTTAATGAAGTGGGTTTGACTCAAAAGACCCTTTGCTGCTTCATCAAACAGACAACCAAGTTAAGAACAGTACCTTTCATGCTGATTTTGAACTTTTACCTCTCAATGAGACATACCTTCCATTGTATAGATTGCTTGACATGTCATGAAGATACGTCTCCTAAACTGTGCCTGGAACAATCACTTATCAACAAACAAATTAGTAATAAAAATGTTAATGATAATCCTCCTTGATCGTTCCTGCACAGAGTGAGAGATTAGTTAGCTAATAGTACCCAGGCCATTGTTTTTCTGGGTACTCCTGAGGAGTCAGTGAATGATATTTCCTTTAAAAACATTCCTTTTGAAGCATCAGGAAGTTGGGATGGAACTGCCTTGGTTTTAGGTTTCCAAGTTCCAGCTGATTTAACATTTGTTTTAGTCACTTTTGGTGCTGTGACTTTAGGTATTTCAACCTTCTTCATTTTAGTTTCATTTTTCAAAACAGTTTTTGTTTTAGTCACCTTTGGAGCTGTGACTTTAGGTATTTCAACCTTCTTCGTTTTAGATTCATTTTTTAAAACAGTTTTAGTTACCTTGGGAGGGGTAACTTTGGGTTTTTCAGACTTTGGTTGTTTTGAAAATGGTTTCATCACCTTTTTCTGAAAATTTTGGTAACCTGGAAAGCTGTTGTTTTGATTTGAAGATTTTCTTTCAGCTTTGGCAGCACCCCAATGTTGATCAGAGGGTTTAACCTTAGGAGTAATAGTCTTCATTGCCTTAGGTTTCTGCACCATCATCGGCTTAGACTCAACTGACTCCTGAGATGAAACCCTTTGACTTTGCGGATAGTAGGGTTCATAGTGGCGATAAAGACAGTTTCTAGCAATATGACCAGCAATGCCACAATTAAAGCAAGTCTGCTTCTTTAGATAGAAGTCAGACGTGTACCCATTTGTCTTTGGTGGCATATATGGAGCTGGTTTGCCTTGTGCCTGCTTCTTTGCTTTGTCTGCAACTCCAGATTTGACTTTCTGCTGGTTTGTCGAAGCCTGTGTTGAACCTGTCCTCATCGTCTTTGTGCTCTCTGGATTCTTTGACGTTGAAGCACCATTCTTGCAATTACAACGGCAACTGCATGATCCTACTGAAGAGATGGGAGACACAGCTACTCCCTTGAGTTTTTCATTCTTTACTCCAGCTGTTGACTTCATACTCGGATGCTTAATGGTGATCTTTGGCTTCTCAACTTTAGCTTCACTGATCACTCCATCAGTTAGTCCCTTGAACTTGGAGGAGAAGGATGGTAAGTCATACCCAACATCTGGTTCTTGGTCAAACATAGATCCAGATGTCATAAAGATCTTCCCCTCAGGCCGTGTCGTCAAGATCACCTTTTCCCTTTTGACTTCGTCAATTACTTTCAAGCATGGGGTTTCAATTTTAGGGTATGGTTTCAACTCTACCCCAACATCATCAGACTTGGAATTATGACATCTGTTATACTCCTGGCACTCAGCATCAGCTCTTGATACGTCCTCTATTCTCCCTTCACCATATGTCATGTTTGCCTCGTTGTCTATTTCCTCTTGAGTCAATGGTGTAGTTCCAACCAAGACACTATCAATAGGAGGAGCAGCTTCTTTATAATCTGACTTGGTTCGTTCAACTTGATCCTCACTAAGAAGTATTCCTATAATGTCTCTGGGAACTGGTGGAGGAATAATGTTGTTTGCAGGCAAGGCCTTATCAGTCTTTTCTGATCCAAATCCAGGTGTGTGTTTCCCAACTTGACCAGTCACAACAGCATGTGACAATTCTTTTCCAGCATCGAGCATTCGCTGATTTCTTTCCTGATTGCAATCAAACTTGACTTGCAGCTCATCAAATTTTTGTTGCAGTTCATTTAGTTTCTGTGTAAGCTCAGATATCTCAATCCTAGCCCGATCATGTAAGATAGTCTTCTCCGTTGCTAGCTTCCGATATTTCTCAATGTCTAGTTTCTGAGCTTTTACCTTCTCCTCATTCTTTTCCCATCTACCCTTAAAAGAACTCCTCTCGCATTTTATCTCAAATAATTCTAATTGATAATTTTTACAAATTTGCCTAAGTCCAGGAATTATACGAGCACAAGTAGGATTGGGGCATATCTCAGTATTGTCAATTTCAGCTTCAAAATCATCCTTGTTCTCAACCGAACTCATTTTCTTTCTTTAGATATGCAGCTTCTGAAAATCTTGAACAATCTGCAAAAACGGCAAAAACGGCAAAAGTACTATTCAAAGAATAGTGTCAAAAACTTAAAACTGAAAAACGAAGGCCTTCGGAGTGGAATTTGGGGGTCCAAACGAGCTCCCCTGGACGTTAGTCCGGGGTAATTCTGGGGCTTGTTGTCACGAACGTCGTGTTCAAATTTGAGCTTCTAACTCCAAACGAGTCAAAAGTTACGCCCGTTTCCGCGAAAGTGTGAAAAAATGACTTTTTGCCGCAAAAGAAGAGTTTCCGATCGTAAACACTGTTCCCGATCGTAAACACTGTTTACGATTTCAAAATGCACCCTGATCGTAAACCTTAATCGTAATCTCCTGATTCCGATAAGTCTCAGTCGTAAACTCGATTCCGATACAATCGGATCGTAAACACGTTTCCGGTAAGGAAAAATCGTAAACGCCCAAAAGTTCCGATCTTGAAATCGTAAACCCGAAGAACCTGATCGTAAACACTTAAAAAACTCGTCTTGAAGTCGTGAACGTGTTTCCGATGCAAATCTTCAAGAACACCCAGTCGTAAACGCACAATATACCCAGAAAACGCAGTCGTAATCACCAAAACTCGAAGAACACAGCAGCAGCAGCAGTCGTAAACTCCTGGAAACCTTCAAATCTTCAACCAAACTCGAACACAAACCCAGAAAACGCTTGAATCTATATCGTGAGAGCCTCGAATCTAAGATTCTTGGCTCTGATACCAATTGTAGGTCCGGAAATCTCCCAAACACACGATATAATGATCTAACACGAGTGCGGAATCCTCGTGAGAGATTGATTCAAGAAAAATAGTAGAAGAAGAGATTCAATCTGAGAGAAAGATTGAATCTTGAATGAAATCCAACTACTATGAAGCTTCAATGGCTGATCGTAAACTCCCTGGATGAAGAAATCGTGAACACCAAAACTCAAAGCTTGATTGATCATAAACATGAGGTGGTATTTACCAAGGATGTAAAAGTGTTTGGAAGGTTACATTTACTTAGTATTGCATTATGCAACACTAAACAACTATAATTATTTTAGCTTTGGAACTTCAAGTAAATGTCATTTAATTTACATCTTTAAATTATCTGTTAGCCTTTCAGATGTCGTGTTTTCTATCAAAATGGGTTTTTATTGTGTACAAGGTTATCATATTAGTATTGCATTATGCAACATTAGTATTGCATTATGCAACATTAGTATTGCATTATGCAACAGTTTAAATACAGAATATTTAAGTGCAATAAAACTTGATGTAGAACATTTTGTGAACCAAAAATCTCAGTTAAAACACGACATGAGTATAACAAATATATTTTGTTATTATTATTGACTTAGGTTGAATATACCAGTAAAGGTCTGAATATCAAAGTAGATCATCACGGTTAATGTTGCCCAAATAAACCAGGTGAGTTCCGTATTATTTCCTACTTCGTTATATAACAGTTTTTGGCCCACAAATAATCATTGTGGAGCAACAGTTGCGTGCTATAATGGTTACCAAAATTCGTATCTCATGAAATGTGCAAAATACTACGTGACTAGTATGCTAGAAATATTTGGTGCATGTGTTGTACCCCGTAATTTATATATATATCTTGTCGGTTACATTCTAGCCATTCATGTAGAAAAATTATGTAGGGGCCAGTAGCATTGTGAAATATTTGAATAACAGGCTAGGATACGGCTCACCAACAACTTCATTGTTGTTGATATCAGTGGTTTACAAATTTTGCAGGAAATCAGTAAAGATCGTCCAAGTAGGTGACTTTACAGGAAAAAGCGAACAAGTTCAAATAGTTATCAAGAACCTTCGGGCCCATTGACCTAGTACTCTGCATAGATACTAAAAGCAAACTTATTATTATTATCAAGCGATTGTAAAACTTATCAGGCTGTCTGTAGATAAGCTAATGGTTGTTTAATACATATATTATCTGTTGCTTTCGCGTGTATCTAATATTGACAGCCTGTTTTCCACAACACCTCCCCCGTGCCTGACTGGGTGACAGGTGGTGCGGGCGGGGTGTGACACGTTTCTTCTCGAACTGCGTGTTTCTATGGCATCCACCTCAGTGCCGTCTAGGGGTTCCGTTCAGTGTCCCTTACGATCCTTCCATTGTTGCACTGATAGTGTTATTAGCTCCAAAGGGATCTCCCGTCTCATCTCGCATCTCAAGACCTTTCACCTTTCGTCTGATGAGCGCCGGGAAACTATCCGGGACGCGCTGGCATCTGATGCCGGAGCTTTCTCTGCTATGGACGGGGCCTTAAAAGGCTGCGGCTATTGGATGTGCGGGCGGTGCATGAAAATTAATGCCTTGAGTCGTGGCTGCCACCACCCCGACGAGGTTGTCCGGTTAACCGCCTCTGGTGATGATATCGTTTGCCACATCTTGGGGATCCCCAGACCGTCTCCCCCTGTCCATGTGCCTAATGATCCGTGCTCGTTTCCGTTGGATAGGGGGCTGCTCGACCGGGTCTTTAAGGCCCGCGTTACTACTGTCAAGAGCATCCCCCACAGCGGCCGATTAGCCTTCTCCCAGGCGCTTAAATTTGCCCTTCTTCGAGTGGCAACCCACCCTGGTTCTGTTGATGCCTGGGTTAGGCTGCTTCTTCTCCCTCGGTGCACTTTGCAGGTTTTCAGACCGCAGAATCAGCATGATTGTCGCTCCGGGAACCGAAAGGCACTGCAGTGCAGGTCCATCATGACATCCTTGGCTACTTGGGGGCGTGAGGGTGGGTTTGAACAGTTGGTTAAGGGTATCCTTGACAATCCTGGGGGGGGGGGGGCTATGGGGGCTTCCGGCGCAGTTTCCGTCGAGAAGGGGGACCATGTGCCGCCCAACGTCAAGCGATGCATCCGGAAAATCGCTGACGGTCACTTCACTGCGGCCGTGAAGGTGCTATCTTCTTCTGGGGTGGCGCCGTACAACGACGAAACCACGTGTGCCCTAGAAGCCAAGCACCCGCACCTCCAATCGCCGTCCATGCCCTCGGATCCCTTCTCCGAGCCTCCGCTTGTCACGAGTGGGGCGCGGGTCCTTGAATGTATTAAATCCTTCCCCAAAGGGACGTCGTGTGGGAGGGATGGACTGCGTGCCCAGCACCTTATGGACAGCTTGTGCGGGGAAGGGTCTGCTACTGCTAGGGACCTCCTGGACGCTATTACCATGGTCGTTAACCTTTGGCTGTGGGGTCGGTGTCCGGTCGGCTTATCGGAATTTGTTGCTTCGGCCCCCCTAACGCCGCTCCTTAAGCCTGATAATGGGATTTGCCCTATTGCCATTGGCACTATCTGGAGGCGACTGGTCTCCAAGGTTGCGATGCAGGGGGTTTGTAAAGAAATGACTAAATACCTTGGTGATTTCCAGTTTGGGGTTCGGGTTTCGGGTGGCGCTGAAGCAATTCTCCATAGCGTTAACCGCCTGGTGGAGGAACGACATCGTGATGGGGGGTTCGCTATGCTTATGGTCGATTTCTCCAATGCATATAACTTGGTTGATCGGTCGTCCCTCCTTCATGAGATCAGGCTTAGGTGCCCGTCCATTTCGCCTTGGGTTGACTTCTTACATGGGCAGCCTGCCCGCTTATACCTGGGGGATGATCATATATGGGCCACTACTGGGGTTCAACAGGGTGACTGATGTGTCGGATTTGAACAAGAAAAATGGTCAAGTTAAAAATGGTAAATACTGAGTGACCAAACCACACACTAGGGCAAGCATACCCGTCGTATGCAATATAGTATCAGTAAGTACCGAGTATCAATCCACGGACGCGTAATCAGACTCCTGATAATGTATCATAACTAATATTTAACCGATGCAATTGTAATGATTTAAGCAAAGTAAAGAAACAGATAAACAAGTAACTGAAATAACTAAGGAATCAAAGCAACGGGATCTAAGGTGAAATTCAGATGAGAAAAAGGGTACTACTTGGTAAGGAATCCTCTGGGCCTAAAATTGACTTCTAAATTAACTAATCCATGCGACACTCCCCTCAAAAGACAATTACCGGGATAACTAAGACTATAGACACATCCTCGCTATCTAGGCAATCCTGAAATGAAGTCCGGGAAGCTAACTTGATGGTTGAAGCTAAAGAGTCAAACCGCTTAGGTCAAAGCAAATCAGACTCACACGAAACACAAGCCACTCGAGAGGTCTCTCAATATGGATCCTATAACGTAGTAGAAATCTAAATTGGGGTCAATGGAACCTAGGCAATGCCTAACACGTACAAGCGGGTCAAAACCTTAAGTTCTCAAGTATTCTAACCTACCGACAATGTCAAACAACCACCTAGTGTGCTAAACAAATTGGTCAATTCAATTCAACACAAATATCATGCAAAATCAGCCTCAAATCATAATTGCAAGATCATGTAGAAGGTCTCCTATCATGCATTTGAACAAAGACTATTAAAAGTCAAATCAAACAATGATCAAATCACTAATTAGGTTGAAGTTCTTCAATCCTAAGCAACCTAATCACATCAAGCAATCACAACAGAAGATAAACATGCTAATATGATCATTCCATCAATCCAAATCAGATTTCATAGCCTCAACATCAATTCACATGGAAAAGTCAAAGTAAAAGTCAACAAAAACCCAAATTCAATCCATTACCAAGTAGTACTAAGAAATCTAGCCTAACATCATGAATCTAAACATGAAACAACTCAAATCTGAGATAAACATGTCAAAACAATCAAGATCTAGGAAGAAATCTAAGAAGGATGATGAATCTCAAACCGAAATCTTCACTTTTCCAAGCTCCTTCTTCCAAAATCCTTGCTCCTTAGGCCTTGATCTCTTCAAAATCGTGCTTAGAACCCTCAAAATATATAATCTGATCGAATTGGGAGAGTTCTCTCCAAGAAAAACGGCCTCCCCCTTTTTATAAGGGTTTATGAGGGTTTTTTAGTATCTGGTCGATGATGAGGACCGCGCGCAGTATCTGAAGCTGACCCATGCGGTCCTCATGCCTTATCTGACAGATTCATGAGGACCTCAAGCACTGCTGTGAAGAAGATCCATGCGGTCCTCTTGCCTGCAAAATCAGCAAAAATACTTGAAAAACTTCCATCTTCCAAATCCGCTCACCACCAAGCCTCCACTTCCTTGTTTCCAACCAAAATCAACAAACGACCCGATCAAAACCTCTTTTTCATAAATTTCACAATTAAGCACCAAAATCCAATAAAACATAATCAAAGCTTGGTTAAAAATGCGGGAATTCGATAATATAAATATATCCAAAATGTAACGCATCAGTGACCCATTGGGGCCCCTCCTGTTTGCCCTCGTCCTTCACCCACTTGTGCATCATATCCGTGATAAATGTCACCTGCTGCTCCATGCTTGGTATCTTGACGATGGGACGATTATTAGGGATACTAGGGAGGTTGCTAAGGCCCTCAGGATTATCAACGAGAGGGGTCCTTCGTTGGGATTGACCCTTAACATTCGGAAGACGGAAATCTTTTGGCCATCCTGCGATGGTGAGAAAGTTTGGCCGGGTCTCTTCCCTGCTGACATTAGCAGACCCACTAAGGGGGTGAAGCTCCTTGGTGGGGCTGTTAGTCGGGATGGCCAATTTATTCAGGGGCTGGCTGCGAGGAGGGCCTCTAATGCTGCTGATCTTATGCGCCTCCTCCCCGCACTTGACGACCCACAATGCAAACTCCTCCTGCTTCGTTTGTGCATGGGGCTCACCAAGCTTCTCTTTAGCTTAAGAACTTGCCCCCCCCCCCCCACTCATATGATGCCGACAGCAGTTGGTTTTGATAAGGATTTACGGACGACCGTCGAGGACATTGTTGTGTGTGGGGGTCCCTTCTTTGGGGACTTGCAATGGCGTCTTGCCTCTTTGCCGACTCGGCATGGGGGTCTTGGGGTTTATTCGGCGTTCGAGGCGACATCGTATGCCTTTGTGGCTTCGCGTGCCCAAACTTGGACTCTACAAGACCATATTCTAGGGGAGTGCGGGGGTTATGGTATGAGCCCCGACTACGAGAATGCTCTGGCTGGTCTCCATAACATTATTTCGGGCTTTGATCTGAGCGGTTTCACCAATAAGGACACCGCCCCACCCAAAGCCCAACACGTTTTGGCGAATGCCCTCTTTGGTAAAAGCATGCTCGAGATGGAAGCAACTTTTGAGATGACAGTCAGGCAAAAGGCCGTTTGGAAATGCCTCCAACAACCACATGCGCAGGATTTCCTCCATGCTCTCCCTATTGACGGGTTAGGGCAACACATGTCGCCTGTCGAATACCGGTCCATTCTCAAGTACCGTCTCATGGTTCCCCTGTTCCCCGTAGATGAAAAATGCCCCGTCTGCAACAAGGCATGTTTGGATTCGTTCGGGGAGCACGCCGTCCACTGCAAAGAGCTCCCGGGGTTTAAATATCGACATGATGTGGTTCGGGACATTAGTATTGCATTATGCAACATTAGTATTGCATTATGCAACAGTTTAAATACAGAATATTTAAGTGCAATAAAACTTGATGTAAAACATTTTGTGAACCAAAAATCTCAGTTAAAACACGACATGAGTATAACAAATATATTTTGTTATTATTATTGACTTAGGTTGAATATACCAGTAAAGGTCTGAATATCAAAGTAGATCATCACGGTTAATGTTGCCCAAATAAACCAGGTGAGTTCCGTATTATTTCCTACTTCGTTATATAACAGTTTTTTGCCCACAAATAATCATTGTGGAGCAACAGTTTCGTGCTATAATGGTTACCAAAATTCGTATCTCATGAAATGTGCAAAATACTACGTGACTAGTATGCTAGAAATATTTGGTGCATGTGTTGTACCCCGTAATTTATATATATATCTTGTCGGTTACATTCTAGCCATTCATGTAGAAAATTATGTAGGGGCCAGTAGCATTGTGAAATATTTGAATAACAGGCTAGGATACGGCTCACCAACAACTTCATTGTTGTTGATATCAGTGGTTTACAAATTTTGCAGGAAATCAGTAAAGATCGTCCAAGTAGGTGACTTTACAGGAAAAAGCGAACAAGTTCAAATAGTTATCAAGAACCTTCGGGCCCATTGACCTAGTACTCTGCATAGATACTAAAAGCAAACTTATTATTATTATCAAGCGATTGTAAAACTTATCAGGCTGTCTGTAGATAAGCTAATGGTTGTTTAATACATATATTATCTGTTGCTTTCGCGTGTATCTAATATTGACAGCCTGTTTTCCACAACACCTCCCCCGTGCCTGACTGGGTGACAGGTGGTGCGGGCGGGGTGTGACACGTTTCTTCTCGAACTGCGTGTTTCTATGGCATCCACCTCAGTGCCGTCTAGGGGTTCCGTTCAGTGTCCCTTACGATCCTTCCATTGTTGCACTGATAGTGTTATTAGCTCCAAAGGGATCTCCCGTCTCATCTCGCATCTCGAGACCTTTCACCTTTCGTCTGATGAGCGCCGGGAAACTATCCGGGACGCGCTGGCATTTAATGCCGGAGCTTTCTCTGCTATGGACGGGGCCTTAAAAGGCTGCGGCTATTCGATGTGCGGGCGATGCATGAAAATTAATGCCTTGAGTCGTGGCTGCCACCACCCCGACGAGGTTGTCCGGTTAACCACCTCTGGTGATGATATCGTTTGCCACATCTTGGGGATCCCCAGACCGTCTCCCCCTGTCCATGTGCCTAATGATCCGTGCTTGTTTCCGTTGGATAGGGGGCTGCTCGACCGGGTCTTTAAGGCCCGCGTTACTACTGTCAAGAGCATCCCCCACAGCGGCCGATTAGCCTTCTCCCAGGCGCTTAAATTTGCCCTTCTTCGAGTGGCAACCCACCCTGGTTCTATTGATGCCTGGGTTAGGCTGCTTCTTCTCCCTCGGTGCACTTTGCAGGTTTTCAGACCGCAGAATCAGCATGATTGTCGCTCCGGGAACCGAAAGGCACTGCAGTGCAGGTCCATCATGACATCCTTGGCTACTTGGGGGCGTGAGGGTGGGTTTGAACAGTTGGTTAAGGGTATCCTTGACAATCCTGGGGGGGGGGGGGGGCTATGGGGGCTTCCGGCGCAGTTTCCGTCGAGAAGGGGGACCATGTGCCGCCCAACGTCAAGCGATGCATCCGGAAAATCGCTGACGGTCACTTCACTGCGGCCGTGAAGGTGCTATCTTCTTCTGGGGTGGCGCCGTACAACGACGAAACCACGTGTGCCCTAGAAGCCAAGCACCCGCTGTTAACAACTTTTGGGTCGTTGATAGTGGAGCATCCAGGCACATGACGGGTAATATTTCCTTGCTGTCTGAAGTTAAACCAATTCAAGGAGGAAATGTTACTTTTGCTGGCAATAAAGGTGGGAAAATCACCGGTGAAGGAAAGATGTGGGACGAGAAGATAACTTTTGAAAAAGTCCAATTTGTGCAAGAGTTGCAGCACAACTTGTTAAGTGTATCTCAAATTTGTGATAAGCAGTACACAGCTTCTTTTACAAGTTCAGAATGCTTGATTTTGAAACCTGGCATTCGAATTCCTGAAGACTGGATTGTGATGCGAGCTCCAAGATTTCGGGATTTATATGTGTTAAATATGAATCAGACTTCATCTGCTGTATCTGCTACGTGTTTTATCTCCAAAGCTACTGAAAAGGAATCAATTCTGTGGCATAGGCGCATGGGTCACATCAATTACCGAAAAATGAACTACTTGGTCAATCATTCGTTGGTAGAAGGTGTTTCCAAGAACAGATTTTCTATAAATGATGTGTGTGTATCATGCAAGAAAGGTAAACAGAAAAAGAAGTCTCATCCGTCTAAGCGTCTGAACTCCATTGTAACTCCCTTGGAACTGCTTCATATGGATTTATTTGGTCCTATGAATGTTCGTAGTATTGAGGGTAGTTATTACTGCTTAGTGATTACGGATGATTTCTCAAGATTTTCATGGGTGGCTTCTTTGGCGTCCAAGGCTGATACTCCAGATTCAATTCGGAACATGTTGTCTAAGTTTGAATCACTGTATAAACATAAAGTTTGTCGTATTCGTACTGACAATGGTTCTGAATTCAACAATGCCAAGATGAAGGAGTTTTGTGGTTTGTTGGGAATTTATCATGAATTCAGTGCGCCGTATACTCCACAACAAAATGGGGTGGCTGAGCGAAAGAATAGAACATTGATTGAAACTGCTCGAACGATGCTAGCGGATGCACAGTTACCAATTACGTTTTGGTCTGAAGCTGTTCATACTGCATGTTATGTTCTCAATCGTGTTCTGATTGTTAAAAGATTTAACAAGACGAGTTATGAATTGCTCCGAGGTAGAAAGCCGAATTTGAATTTCTTGGAACCATTTGGTTGTTCATGCACGGTTCTCAAGGGCGGTGGGAAGTTTGATGCTAAAGCTGTTGAAGGTATTTTTGTTGGATATCATCATCCAATGAAAAGAGTTTATTTTTCATCGTCCAAGACCATTGAGAATCATTTGAATGTGGATTGTCATCGGCATACTTTTATACAACCTAAATCGGTTGATTCTCGAGCTTTTGATTATAAATCGTTTGTTGATTCGTTTTCGGCTGCACAAAAGAGTTCTGCTAAAGAAGATGAGTCTGAAATTTTATCTGCTGCTATCATGTATACATTGTCTACTCCTGGTACTGGTTCATGGATTCCTAAGCTTCCTTCTTCGTCGGTTACTTCTTCATCTAGTCAGGATGTTTCTAGTTTGGAAACGATGAGTTCGTCTGACGATGATGATATAAGTTCGTATCATGAAGCTGAGTCAACACCTGTTGACGATCCAATATCGTTACCAAGTACAAGTTCTTCGGTGCCAGTTTCTTTACCATTAGATGATCTGTCAGGAGCAGAAGAAGCAGATGCAAGTTTACCTAATCAATTGGCGGATGAGATTCCTGTTGCTGATTCAACTACTTTGAGGATTAACACTATTCATCCTCAAGAAAATATCATTGGTGATCCGAGTTCTGGAGTTCGCACACGTAATCAACTAGCAGATTCTGTTGATGCTTTGATTGCTGAAATCAGGGATTCAGGAGTTCAGAATGACGTGTTTCATTCTTGTTTTCTGTCTCAAGTTGAACCAATTAATGTCAATCAGGCGTTGGAAGATGCTTCTTGGGTTGAGGCTATGCAAGAAGAGTTGCAACAATTTCAGAAATTGGGCGTATGGCATCTCGTGGACTTACCCGCTAATTCTAAAGAACCATGTGGTACTAAATGGGTATTTAAATGCAAGAAAGATGATAGAGGCATAATTGTTCGGAACAAGGCTCGATTGGTGGTTCAGGGTTTTTCACAGATTGAAGGTGTTGATTTCAATGAGGTGTATGCTCCTGTTGCAAGGATCGAGGCTATCAGAATCTTTTTAGCTTTCGCGGCTTATCATGGATTCAAAGTATATCAAATGGATGTCAAGAGTGCATTTCTTAATGGGTTGATACGTGAGGAAGTGTATGTGAAGCAGCCGCCTGGTTTTTATGATCCTGATTTTCCAAACAAAGTGTACAAGTTAGACAAGGCGTTATATGGATTGCATCAAGCCCCGAGAGCTTGGTATGAAACTTTATCTACGCACCTGCTGGAAAACGGTTTTCGGCGTGGAAAGGTGGATTGTACGCTGTTTTCAAAGAAGTTTGGAAAGGATCTGTTACTTGTCCAAGTTTATGTGGATGATATCATTTTTGGAAGCACAAATGACGCGTTATGCAAGGATTTTGAACGTGTGATGCAAACTAAGTTTGAAATGAGTTCTATGGGCGAGATGGGGTTTTTCTTAGGTCTTCAAGTTCATCAATCGGCCAAAGGAATATTCTTACACCAAACCAAATATGTTTCTGATATTTTGGCAAGGTTCAAGATCGGCGATGTTCGGGTTCCTAGTACACCAATTCAGGTTTCACATGGTTTAGCACCAGATGAGACTGGTGAATCTATTGATCCCACATTGTTTAGGGCTATGATTGGTTCGCTTATGTACTTAACTGCATCTCGTCCTGATATAATGTTTGCTGTGTGTATGTGTGCCAGGTATCAGGCTACTCCAAAGGCTTCTCACTTGATGGCGGTAAAGAGGATTTTTGCTTATTTGAAGGGTAATCCGGATCTGGGGATCTGGTATCCTAATGATAATAAGTTAGAGTTATCAGCTTATTCTGATTCTGACTACGGTGGATGCAAGATCAATTTCAAATCTACAACCGCAGGATGTCAGTTTTTGGGAGAAAGATTGGTGTCGTGGCAATGCAAAAAGCAGACTTCGGTTGCAACGTCCACTGCAGAGGCGGAATATGTAGCTGCATCTAGCTGCTGTTCACAAGTCTTGTGGATACAACAACAATTGCGCGACTATGGTTTGAATTTTCTTACAACTCCGATCTTTATTGATAATTCGGCTGCCATATCAATAACTAAAAACCCAGTTCAGCATTCAAAGACTAAACACATTGAGATCCGATATCACTTTATCCGTGATTGCTTTGAAAAGAAACTAATTGATTTGCAGAAAATTCACACGGATTTTCAGCGAGCTGATTTGTTTACAAAGGCTTTTGATAAAACTCGATTCCAATTTTTGTTGAAAATCAATGGCATTACTAAGTTAAATGTCACGTGATTCGATTCAGTTGATCATTTTTGCTTTTCGTTTTTCTTTTTCTGCTATTATTTTTGCTTTTTAGGGGGAGATATATGAAAAATACAAAAATAGTGTGTTGTTTTGTGTTCTAGAAATGAAAAAGCATAAAAAAAATTTGAAAAACTGCAAAAGTATAAAAAAAATTGGAAAATTAAAAATCTGAGAAATGTGATCCAACCTCGTGAGAAATGATAGTACATCAGTGAATGTTACTGACCATGGATAGACTAGATTGAAAGGCTGTAGATACTTGTTTGTTTCATTGAATGTGCCATTCAATATCTGATACATGTGAATATGATATAAAGATAATGCCTGTCTGAAATCTGTGGCGAACCATGATTCTTGTTTTTGTTTAATGCTGAGCTTATGTGGAAAATCCAAAAAGAGAATAAGAGATGGTCTTAGTGTATGCATGCGTTATTTTGCAAAGATTTAAACTTGTTTTATTTTCTTTATTTTGTCAAACGATCGGACTTTCTCTGCGTATCGAAAGATCGACCTGATTGTTGTTCGTTTGACGTTCTGCTTTATTTTCTTGGTGTTTAGTATAATCCATCGGACTTTCTCTGCGTATCGAAAGATCGACCTGATTGTTGTTGGATTATACGCTTTCTGCTTTATTTTCTATTTTTTATTTTCCTAAACAATCGGACTTTCTCTGCGTGCTTGCCAGCCGACCTGATTGTTGTTTGTTTAGGGTTCTGCTTTCTTTTTGCATGAAACACTTTGAACCAATTATCTCTGTAAATAGATTCTGTAGTGAATCAGTGAAAAATCAAAAATAGAATAAATCAGATTATCAATTACTTGAGTCTGTGGGTGCCATGATTTCTGTACTTGATAAAAATACCTAATGCATATCAGAAAACTGTAAAAATTGATTTGAACTGGCTGAAATAAACATTATATGTTGTATTCGTGGACAACTTGATTTGCATGCTTATTAGGTCGAAATTGAAGTGTGTTAAGTGCATCTCACTGATATGATCTCATGTTGCGATCTTTCTCACAAAAATATAAGTTATTGGTATTTTTGTTTGATTTCTTGTTTTCTGTTGATTTACATTTTCTGCTTATATTAGAAAGAAAAATCAAAAAGATTTTAGGTGTGTTTTAGCATAAGTTCGAAAAATCAAAAAGATTTTAGTGTGTTTTGATATAAACTTGTTAAAATTCAAAAAGATTTTCTTTCTGCTTTATTTTGGATCAACTGAATTTCAGAATCGACAATCTGTTGTTTGATGAACCATAATCGATGCTAAATCAGATTATCATGTTTGAAATTGAAAAGATTGATTGGTTTTGATGAAAAATGAGAAATTTGTTGAAAAAGGGAAAAGTGGTCTTTTTCTGATCCGGCGGATCAACTGATCCGCCGGCGGATCAAATTTTGGGGTATAAATTCCAATCTGATCCGCGAGAGTTCATTACTCGCGGATCAAGCACATTCACCACAGAACCCTTAAACCACTTCATTTCAGACTTTTATTGATTTCTCATTCGTTACCGAAGCTCTGTCCGAAATTTTTGATGCTACAGGTAGGTTGTTGAATTGCGCACAGGTTGACGGTTTTGATTTCTACAATGGTTGTTTCATTTGGGTTTAATTTGAGATTTAACCTCTCGGGTTTTGAAAACCCCCACTGATTATGTGTTTAAACTGTTTTAACCAATATTAATGGTCTCAAAGCACTTGATTAGAAGCGGAATGTAGTATAAATTGAATCCTTGTTGTGAGATTCCAAAACAAACACTTGTTTGATGTCAAAAATTTAAAATGACTGTTCGATAACCGTTCGTCCGCCGGATCAACTGATCCGCCGGACCAGATTTTCAAAATGATACGGAGTTGATCCGCTGACTAATCTGATCCGCAGTCAACAATTGTGATCCGCCGGATCAAGTGATCCGCCGGATCAAGTGATGCTTGCTGAAAAATGTGATCCGCCGGATCAAGTGATCCGCCGGATCAAATGATCTGCTGAGAATTATGATCCGCAACTGGTCCGCCGGACCAGATGATCCGGATGAGTATTTCTGATCCGGGGTTGATCCGCTCAAATTGTTTTTTCAAAGTTAGTTGTTTGAGCGATTTATCCAATATCAGCAATTGTCATTGAGCGTTTTGATTATATTGATTGATTTTAATGACATTTTGTTTTGATGATATGAACAGAAATGGCTGATTTTAAGTCAATTGGAGAACAAAACGTGTGTGCTTATTTGGATGTTGCAGAAAAGTGGAGACCGCACTTTCTCAATATTTTTGACTTCGTCAGACGTTCAAGAATTTTTTATGCTGCAACTCAAGAATGTCCACCGTATAAAGACTTACTAGTCATGTTTTGGACTTCTGCACAAGTTGACTGTTCAGTGACTCCATCTGTGATACGTGCAAGGATTTTAGAAACTGATGTGGTTATCTCTGAAGCAGATGTAAGAAGAGTTTTGAGATTTAATGATCAAGATTCTTATCCTACTGAATTTCCTGAAGCAGATCTGGTGGCTTTACTGAAAAGGATTAAATATGATGGACAACTTTATGTTCCATGGTATCTAAAGGCGAATCTGAGTCCTCCATATAAGTATTTGATGCATGTGATTATCAAGTGTTTTGGGAATCGAACAAGAGGTCAAGAAGAATTTGATTTGAAGGTGTTATCGTTCTTTAGTGCTTTGGTGTTGAACAGAGAGTTCAATTTTTCTGGGTGGGTGTTCAATTATATGAGAGAGAATATCTTGGTAAAACAAGTACGAAGTATCATGTATCCCAGATTTTTACAAATGATTCTGAATGATCTACATCCAAATCTTCCCAAGAACGCTGCTGCAATCATTGATATGAAGCATATGAATAGAGTAGCTGTGGGCAAGATTCCTGTATACTACAAAAGAAAAGGAAATGCCATTCCTCCACCGAATAAGAGGTTAATTGGTCATCTGGCCAACCCAGCTTATGTGGCTCCAGATAATGGTGCTGCTAAACATGATGACAGTTCAGATGATGAGCTACGTTACAATGATCATGGTTTTCCAACTGAGGTTGCTGATGATGATGATGATGAGCAACATGTAAATCAAGCACCTGTAGTACAAGAACCGGTTGTGCAGGAACCTGTAGTTCAACAACCTGTAGCTCAAGAACAACATTCAGAGCAAGTAACTACTGAAGATGTCGGTGAATCTGAAAGGGTGAATATTCAAGATGAAGGTGCTGATGTGATTGGTAGTTCGTCTGAAACTGATTCAGATCCTAGTGAATATATTACAATTTTTCACAACACTAGGGGGATACCAGTCAAGAGAGGTTCTAAAGCTCATATTGCTTATTTGAAATCTCAGAACCAAGATACCTCGGCTTTTGAGGGTAGATCTAAAGAGGCTGAAGATGCTGAAGATGATCCATCTTATACTCCTAGTATGGAGGAGCCTGTGGCTAAATCAAAGCCGGTTGATAAAGGCAAAGCTCCTGCAGTTGCTTCCAGCAAACGGGTGAAAAGTGTGGCTGTCGGGTATAAAGGAGTGAAGCCTGGTTCGTTTCTTGCTGATGCCAGGAAATCTGGGCAGAGTCCTCCTAGCAAGAAGCAGAAATTGTCTTCATCGTCTTCTATTCCAGTCCAACCAACTACAAAACCAGCTGGTGTTCAGAGTTCTCAATCACATCCAATCAAGTTAACCATCAAACGACCGTCGAATACTGGTTCTGCCTCCACATCTTCAAATACTTCTACAATCTCTTCTGTTGATCTGAAGCTTGCTTTGTTTCAAGCTCGTTTTGAAAGAGTTGAACACACAAACAAAGTGCAGGCTGAAGAGATCTCTGGTTTGAAAAATCTGTGTAAAGAATTGGTTGCTAGAGATAATTCACATACAAAGGAACTGGCTAGGTTAAAAGCTCAGGATGAGGCCAAAGATCGAGAAATTGCTCAATTAAAGCAATTGTCTTTGTCCATGGGTGAGCAGCTTAAGCAAGTGCTTACAGCTTTAGCTGCTCAGGGGGAGAAGAGGCCAAATCCTGATGAAACTTGCAGGGAAGAAGAAGAGGTAATGAAGTTTTTAAATGATGATCCTGATAATCCTGATGGTGGTGCTAGTGGTGCTGGTGCTGGTACTGATACAGCAGGAACTTCATCGGCTGCTGCTGCTGGTACAACATCTCAGGGGGAGTCTACAAGCAAAGAAGTATATGATGTAACTCCAATATCTAGGGTTCAGATGAAAGAGGGAGAGTTGGTTAACCCTTTCACAAAAGAGCAGCTGGCAGCAATTTTTGCTTTGAATGTGGATGATGTGGAAAATGTGCCAGTTGCTGAGCCATATCAAGAAGATAATTCAGAAGAAGAGGTAGTTTTTGAAGATGAGCATGTGGAGGTAGAAGACGTGACGGCAGAAGAATATCCTGATGATCCAACTATGTATGGAAATTTTGCTGATAATGATTGATTCTGAAGGGTTTAATTTCTTTGGGAAAGATAATGAAGAGAAGGTTGAAACTGAGAAGTCATCAGAACAACCTGAAGTATCTGAGAATGTGAATATGTCTGAAGAGGAGGAAAAGAAGTTATTATTTGAAGCCTGGTTAACAGAACAAAGGGCTAAGAAGTTTCCAGTTCAAGATAAACCAACTTCAAAGACGATTGTCGATCAGAAGAGATCCTTTGATAGAAAAGGAAGACAAGCTTCTGGAAAAATTATCAGTTGGATGTTTGATTCTGAGCTTAACTGCTTTGCTATAAAAAGGGAGTTTGGGATTGTGTATCTAAGGAATGCTTCCAGGTTCAACACATTACCTGTATGTGATGTGAGGGATTTGTCGAGAAGTCAATTTTTGAATCCTGGAGAAAATGTTTTGGCTGCTGTGTTCAAAGAAAAGTTAATTGAAGAATGTCAAGGAAGGTTCAGGTTTTTGACTCCTCAAAGACCAACTTATTCTGAACATCCGACAGAGATTCATCCTATTACAGGCAGACCAAGGGTAATTCTGAAATATAAGAAGCCGATTCAGCTAAAGAAGATACCTTTGAAAAGGCTGGAACAGGACTTCATCAAAACATTGAGGTGGTGGTATTATGATGAAGTGACTGGAGAAGCTGTTATTGTGATTAAAGAAGACAACAAGGTTGTGAGAATTTATGATCCGATGTCATTGATAAATTTGTCAAAGAATGATGTTGAAAAGCTTCACTCTAGCAAGATTCTCTACAAGCCTGAATGTCGTGATCAAGCTTTGCAGTTTCAGAAAGTGATAAAAGTTTGTTTTGAAGGTGGAATTCATGCTGGTAATAATCGAAGACGGGATTGGAAGAAGACAGAGACAAAAGCTTCTGAAGACTAGCACAAGACAAGGGGGAGTTTGTTAGAGCATTTTATGTTGTCTAGTGCTAGGTCTTGTTAGTTTGAGTATGTAAAGTTATGTGTTTATGTTTTGTAAGATCCAGCGGATCAGTGGCGGATCAAGTGGTACGCCGGACCACTTGATACGCTGGTAAGTTGGTCCGCCGGATCAGTCCTTATATATAGTTTTCAGTTTGATTCAGAGAGTGTGAGTGAGGTTTACAAGTTCTTAAGTGTGTGTTTTCAAGGTGTAACCTGAGTGCTCTGTATTTCTCTCTGTAAACAAGCTGTGATCTATATACGGAAGTTTATTTACCTTGTGTGCTTGAATCCGAACGTAATAATGCACTAGCTTGATCCGTATTGTGTTTTACAACCCGCACCTCCAATCGCCGTCCATGCCCTCGGATCCCTTCTCCGAGCCTCCGCTTGTCACGAGTGGGGCGCGGGTCCTTGAATGTATTTAATCCTTCCCCAAAGGGACGTCGTGTGGGAGGGATGGACTGCGTGCCCAGCACCTTATGGACAGCTTGTGCGGGGAAGGGTCTGCTACTGCTAGGGACCTCCTGGACGCTATTACCATGGTCGTTAACCTTTGGCTGTGGGGTCGGTGTCCGGTCGGCTTATCGGAATTTGTTGCTTCGGCCCCCCTAACGCCGCTCCTTAAGCCTGATAATGGGATTTGCCCTATTGCCATTGGCACTATCTGGAGGCGACTGGTCTCCAAGGTTGCGATGCAGGGGGTTTGTAAAGAAATGACTAAATACCTTGGTGATTTCCAGTTTGGGGTTCGGGTTTCGGGTGGCGCTGAAGCAATTCTCCATAGCGTTAACCGCCTGGTGGAGGAACGACATCGTGATGGGGGGTTCGCTATGCTTATGGTCGATTTATCCAATGCATATAACTTGGTTGATCGGTCGTCCCTCCTTCATGAGATCAGGCTTAGGTGCCCGTCCATTTCGCCTTGGGTTGACTTCTTACATGGGCAGCCTGCCCGCTTATACCTGGGGGATGATCATATATGGGCCACTACTGGGGTTCAGCAGGGTGACTGATGTGTCGGATTTGAACAAGAAAAATGGTCAAGTTAAAAATGGTAAATACTGAGTGACCAAACCACACACTAGGGCAAGCATACCCGTCGTATGCAATATAGTATCAGTAAGTACCGAGTATCAATCCACGGACGCGTAATCAGACTCCTGATAATGTATCATAACTAATATTTAACCGATGCAATTGTAATGATTTAAGCAAAGTAAAGAAACAGATAAACAAGTAACTGAAATAACTAAGGAATCAAAGCAACGGGATCTAAGGTGAAATTCAGATGAGAAAAAGGGTACTACTTGGTAAGGAATCCTCTGGGCCTAAAATTGACTTCTAAATTAACTAATCCATGCGACACTCCCCTCAAAAGACAATTACCAGGATAACTAAGACTATATACACATCCTTGCTATCTAGGCAATCCTGAAATGAAGTCCGGGAAGCTAACTTGATGGTTGAAGCTAAAGAGTCAAACCGCTTAGGTCAAAGCAAATCAGACTCACACGAAACACAAGCCACTCGAGAGGTCTCTCAATATGGATCCTATAACGTAGTAGAAATCTAAATTGGGGTCAATGGAACCTAGGCAATGCCTAACACGTACAAGCGGGTCAAAACCTTAAGTTCTCAAGTATTCTAACCTACCGACAATGTCAAACAACCACCTAGTGTGCTAAACAAATTGGTCAATTCAATTCAACACAAATATCATGCAAAATCAGCCTCAAATCATAATTGCAAGATCATGTAGAAGGTCTCCTATCATGCATTTGAACAAAGACTATTAAAAGTCAAATCAAACAATGATCAAATCACTAATTAGGTTGAAGTTCTTCAATCCTAAGCAACCTAATCACATCAAGCAATCACAACAGAAGATAAACATGCTAATATGATCATTCCATCAATCCAAATCAGATTTCATAGCCTCAACATCAATTCACATGGAAAAGTCAAAGTAAAAGTCAACAAAAACCCAAATTCAATCCATTACCAAGTAGTACTAAGAAATCTAGCCTAACATCATGAATCTAAACATGAAACAACTCAAATCTGAGATAAACATGTCAAAACAATCAAGATCTAGGAAGAAATCTAAGAAGGATGATGAATCTCAAACCGAAATCTTCACTTTTCCAAGCTCCTTCTTCCAAAATCCTTGCTCCTTAGGCCTTGATCTCTTCAAAATCGTGCTTAGAACCCTCAAAATATATAATCTGATCGAATTGGGAGAGTTCTCTCCAAGAAAAACGGCCTCCCCCTTTTTATAAGGGTTTATGAGGGTTTTTTAGTATCTGGTCGATGATGAGGACCGCGCGCAGTATCTGAAGCTGACCCATGCGGTCCTCATGCCTTATCTGACAGATTCATGAGGACCTCAAGCACTGCTGTGAAGAAGATCCATGCGGTCCTCTTGCCTGCAAAATCAGCAAAAATACTTGAAAAACTTCCATCTTCCAAATCCGCTCACCACCAAGCCTCCACTTCCTTGTTTCCAACCAAAATCAACAAACGACCCGATCAAAACCTTTTTTTCATAAATTTCACAATTAAGCACCAAAATCCAATAAAACATAATCAAAGCTTGGTTAAAAATGCGGGAATTCGATAATATAAATATATCCAAAATGTAACGCATCAGTGACCCATTGGGGCCCCTCCTGTTTGCCCTCGTCCTTCACCCACTTGTGCATCATATCCGTGATAAATGTCACCTGCTGCTCCATGCTTGGTATCTTGACGATGGGACGATTATTAGGGATACTGGGGAGGTTGCTAAGGCCCTCAGGATTATCAACGAGAGGGGTCCTTCGTTGGGATTGACCCTTAACATTCGGAAGACGGAAATCTTTTGGCCATCCTGCGATGGTGAGAAAGTTTGGCCGGGTCTCTTCCCTGCTGACATTAGCAGACCCACTAAGGGGGTGAAGCTCCTTGGTGGGGCTGTTAGTCGGGATGGCCAATTTATTCAGGGGCTGGCTGCGAGGAGGGCCTCTAATGCTGCTGATCTTATGCGCCTCCTCCCCGCACTTGACGACCCACAATGCAAACTCCTCCTGCTTCGTTTGTGCATGGGGCTCACCAAGCTTCTCTTTAGCTTAAGAACTTGCCCCCCCCCCCACTCATATGATGACGACAGCAGTTGGTTTTGATAAGGATTTACGGACGACCGTCGAGGACATTGTTGTGTGTGGGGGTCCCTTCTTTGGGGACTTGCAATGGCGTCTTGCCTCTTTGCCGACTCGGCATGGGGGTCTTGGGGTTTATTCGGCGGTCGAGGCGACATCGTATGCCTTTGTGGCTTCGCGTGCCCAAACTTGGACTCTACAAGACCATATTCTAGGGGAGTGCGGGGGTTGTGGTATGAGCCCCGACTACGAGAATGCTCTGGCTGGTCTCCATAACATTATTTCGGGCTTTGATCTGAGCGGTTTCACCAATAAGGACACCGCCCCACCCAAAGCCCAACACGTTTTGGCGAATGCCCTCTTTGGTAAAAGCATGCTCGAGATGGAAGCAACTTTTGAGATGACAGTCAGGCAAAAGGCCGTTTGGAAATGCCTCCAACAACCACATGCGCAGGATTTCCTCCATGCTCTCCCTATTGACGGGTTAGGGCAACACATGTCGCCTGTCGAATACCGGTCCATTCTCAAGTACCGTCTCATGGTTCCCCTGTTCCCCGTAGATGAAAAATGCCCCGTCTGCAACAAGGCATGTTTGGATTCGTTCGGGGAGCACGCCGTCCACTGCAAAGAGCTCCCGGGGTTTAAATATCGACATGATGTGGTTCGGGACGTTCTGTTTGACATCTTCGGGCGGGCTGGGATCTCGGCCAGGAAGGAAGCTCCTGTTAACTTCCTGTCGGACCCCCTGGATGGGCGCTCAACTCTCCGGCCGGCCGACATACTTGTTTTTGGGTGGCAGAATGGGAAACACGCTTGTGTCGATTTAACAGGGGTTTCCCCTCTTGTGGGGCTGAGGGCCAGCACCTTCACAGCGGGCCAGGCGGCGTCCAGGGCAGTTGCTGGAAAGGTTAACAAACATGAGAAAGCGTGTATTGAAAATCAACATGTGTTTGTTCCTTTCGCTTTCGATACATTCGGCCATCTAGAGACAGAGACGGTGGCCATGTTGAACTGGATCCAAAAAGTCATGCGTGGGAATATTGCGGCCTCTAGATTGAAGAATGTTGTTTTCATACGGCTAGGGTTTGCTATTCAAAAAGGGTTGGCGGCGCAGCTTGTTACCCGTCTGTCCTGTGTGTTGACTTAAATCGTGTATGTTATTTTTATTAATGAAATAAATAACTTAATGGATGTGGCAAATGAGATGAATCTGGTGTGACTTTATACACCTTACAATTCGACCTAGGCTCCTCCATCCTCGTCAAAATCAGAGACGATCCGTGTGAAACCCCATAAAAACCGTCGGATTAGGATTCCAAGTGAGCTGAACCGTAGGATTTGTGTTTTCTTCAACATTATAGTAGAGATTGGTATCGATTAGGCTACTGCGTGGAAGTTCAGAGGGAAAGAACTCTGAAATCATACCTAATAGGGATGGTGCGCCTGTGCTTTTGGTTCAGTGATCGAAATCGGCAATGCTTTTGGTTCAGTGCTTTTGGTTTAAGCTTGGGACGCGTCTGCGCTTTTGTAGGAGAGGAGAATACAAACGCGCGGATCATATAACCGGGTGGGTCATAACCCGCCGACAACCCAAGAGCAATTTAAGAGTAATTTAAGAGTGATGCTTAATCTGTTTGTACATCATGCTTAAATGAATTGTACATTTCTTAATTTTTCAACATTCAACATTCTCTCTCTTATCTCTATATTAAAGTAATATATATATATATATATATATATGTATATGTATATACTAGCATGGTGCCCGCGCGTTGCGGCGACAACAATATATAGCGCGTTATTCGTCATTTGTTGGCGCGTTATGGCGGCATGACAATTTACGAAGTGGTATTCGATATTGTTAGCTAGTGTGACGACAATTTATAAGGCGGTACATGCGTGATGCAAATGTGACAATCAAATAACGCGGTACTTGTTTTCTGTTAGTTTATCAATTCTCTCTTGATATATTGCATTATATGTTCGTTAGTTTTCTTGTTCATATCATCGATGCAGTCTATGTTTGTCCTTACATATCTTAATTAAAATAAATAAATCATTTAAAAATGTATAAAATGACATTTTTCAAATCGTAAACATAATTTATTAACTTAAATGAGAATATAACATTTAAATTTACATTTCAAAATCAATATAATGACAACACACTAAAGTACTACAACTCTACTAATTCAAGTCTACTAATTCAAAATTATTTCAAGTCTATTACACATCTCCTCTCTACAACTTAAAAGCACAAGATATTTAAATATTATTAATATTTTTAGATAAATGCAGTCAAGTATGAAAAAATTAAAAGTTTCTATGTCATCCTCATATTACGATGTGATTGATATCCAGAATATTTAGGTTAATTTTAAACACTATTAAGAAATAAGCAATTAACCTTGCCAATTCCATATTAGTTGTTCACAAAAAAAAAAGCAAAAAACAAATTGCCAATTCCATTGACACTTTTAAGCAAACGTCAATTAATATTGCATCCTAACTTAAGTTATTCAATTTTAGTATAACTCAAAAATAATGAGAATATCTCAAAAGTGAAATTAACAATGATTTACAAAAGTGATATCATAAGTAGAGCAACTTCATAATGATACAAATAATAATTCACTCTTTCTTAAAAAGAAAAAAATCAAAAGTATAGATCTCGGCAGGCCTGTCATGCTCAATCATATGTTTTGGAAAAGTGATTAGAAGAACTGCTCTGAAGTTGCTCTTGATCTTGTTTTTGAAAGACTTGGTTATCTTGAACATGTTATAACAAAAACCCTCCAATCAAGAGGTGTCTGTTGACATCTTCCATGCTTCACCTCCACCACCTGCAATTATCCATCCTATGTCTACCATCGAAACCACCATGGAACTAACATACTCATCTTCACATTTTTGGCACACACCATGCTGACCAGATTAGAAAACCCATGAAAACCCCCATATCATTTCTTTTCCCTCACCTGAAAAATCCACAAAACATGGTTAAGAAATCATAGAAAAGGCCCACACAGGCAACTGATTTTGCACTTGCAATTGCAGCACAAAAATGTGCAAATCCCATGTTTACCTTATTTCTTTGAACCTATAGCTTAATGCTTCCACTATATAATCCTATTAGAACAAAATTGCAGAAAATAAGTTAACAACAGTAGCATGAAAAGAGAATTGCATTTCAGAGACAAAACCAAAATGAAAGAGATAAATACTTTCAAAACTATTCGCTATGAAAGGGATAAACATGCAAACACTGTTTCCAACCTATTGTTTGTAAAATTAAAGTAACTTAAATCAACTTAACCTGGGATAATCTCTAGAAACAGATCTGTTGTAATCTGAGTAGTAGTCCTTTGGTTATAATACATGAACCTGCGATTACATATTAGTGAGCAAAGAGTCGAGAGAACCTATAACAATGCCAAAGCATGTCAGTAGAAATAAGATTCGATAAAAATTATAACATATCTTAATCCTAATAAAACAATAAATGTCTTCATTTTAAAGTGTCCACATCAGCACTGCCACATGTTAAAACCATATTTAATTATTAATTTAGTAAATTACCAATTAAGACTAATTACCAATTTTATCTAAAATTTGATTTTCATTATAAAGAGTTGACAAACATAATTTAGATTTGATAAATTACTCAATAATTTGAGTCTTTTTAAGGAAACAATTCAAAAATTTGTCATCTTTAATGTATTAAATTATCAATCAAAATTTTATAATAAATTGTATCATTTATAATTCTCATATTTCTTAATCGTTTTTTTATATTTAGCTAATATTATGAACATAAAGTCAATCCGTGTAGTACACGGGTTACTAACCTAGTATTATATATAGCTTAAACAGGCCTAAACAATTGTACACAGGGCTGTAACATTTAATACTTCAATAAATGTTCGGTCCATTTGAAGACCATCTAGAATAGGCAACTACAAACATGAGATCAATGAAACACATACATGTGAAAAGATAAAGTGAAAACATAAAGCAATAGCATGGAAATTTTGAAAGGAAACATATGTCTAAATGTCATAAAAATATTCCTATTTTTTCACTCTGAAAAAAAAAATATTAGGTAAGAAAGCACAAAATATAAAAATACTACCAAACTAAGCATACTTCAACCTCTAATAAGAAAACAAAACCAAGAAACCAACCAGGAAAACAACACATATAAGTAAACAACAGTAACATTCTACAATAAAAAGCCAAAATCAATGAAATTTTTTTTGATGCTTCCTTTCAATTAAGATACACTGATTTTTCATAGCAAGTGCATTTTGGTAGTTTCTATAGGTTAACAGTAGTTTCTATAGACAAAAAAGACTTTTAAACAAAACTTATTTGGTTCAACCCACTTTGTAGCTGAATCCATTGAAATTGCCATCTGTATTTTTAATTGTTAGATAGAATAAATAAGCCAGAGGTTATTTTATAATGTCAAATAGTATAGGGTTCTCATTGTAATTATGTAAACCCTAATAGTTTCTCCTATACATTATATATACTGGTGATATACAAAGTTAACCCTCAAAGAGGGATTCCACATATTTGTTTCATGGTATCACAGCCACAAACCCTATTCTCTCTTCTTCATTTTTCTTTTTCTTTTCGGTCATCACCGTACGATAGATTGCCACACCATTTGTTTTTTCAACCTTTAATAATCCAATTGTTTGTGGTGCCTGTTTCACCATGTGCACACACATACAAGAGTTTTTCTTGGTTTCGCCGCAAAGTGTGTTTTTAATCTTGCCTGAACATTCAACAATAATAAATATAATTGTTGGTGTTTTTGTTCTTTTTCCCACGTGAAGACACACACAAAGTGCTTTTGGTGTCTGAAATTTTTTTAGTGTCTTCTGCGACCAAAACAGAAGACGTGGAAAGAACTTCGGGCGTGTACTTCGGGTGTTTCAGATCTGGTGGTGTGCTGAACTCTCTACCTACGGTAAAGCTCTCCTTTGTTTTCGTGTTCTTTATTTGTTTTTGACCGCTTTCCTGCTTTGTTATTGATATTATGTCTACCGATAGTGCAAAATCGTCACAAACCGCTCCCTCGCTTGTTTACTCTGTTACTAATGTTCATCAACAATTTGGTTTTAAACTAAATGTCGATGGTAATCGATATAAACTATGGCGTAGAATTTTCAAGGATTTGTGTGTCGGTGCCAAGGTTCAAGGCCATCTTGATGGCACTAGTAAACCTACTGGTGACACTGATATTGATTGGTATTCCATGGATGCTAAAATTAAAGGATGGTTTTATAATACTTGTGAACCTGATCTGTTACAGATTGTTACTGCTGATAATTGTACTGCTAAAGTTCTTTGGGACACTATATCTGAATTCTTTACTAATAATAAAATGTCTCGCATGCTTCAGTTACAAGATACTTTTCGTAACACTAAAAAGGGGAACATGTCCATCACCACCTTTTGTCATCACCTTAAAACCCTTGCTGATTCACTTGCTGATGTTGATTCACCCATTACTGATCAAGAGCTTTTCATGCAAATCCTTCGACAACTCCCATTCCCTGAATTTACCTCTATTGTCGATGTCATAACCAACAAACACCCCTTTCCCAGTTTTAGAAGCCAAAAACATGCTTCTTCAGCATGAGTCTCGTGAAGGTCTTCCTGTTCTCGCTAGTGATCCCTTACCAAACACTACCACTGCCCTTTACTCTAACCAACCTGGTTCTAATTCTAACGCTAAAGGAAAGGGTCGGAACAATAAAAACCGATCACAGGGACGTTGGGCTTCCAAAGGGGGGGGGGGGGCAATGCTACTAACGGTTCTGGTTCATCTCAGTATTTTGCAGGTAATACAGGAAATACAGGAAATACAGGTGGGCAAACTTATCAACAGCCGCAATATCAGTATACCATGCCAAATCAATCAGGTCAACAATTCTTCTCTCCAGCCACTGCTCATTTTATGCAGCAACCACAGCAGATGAACTCGCCGTTGCAGCCTCCACTTGGACAACCACAAAGGCCACTGCTACCTTCTGTGCTTGGTCTTCCACCAATGAATCTTTATGCCGCTTCACCACAGCAGTCTCAATCTATTGGGTACTCTCCTGTCACTCCTCAACAGCCCCAGTCAACTGATTTGTCGTCAATCTTCAGCGCTATGTCTATGCAATCAAAGGCTCGAGATCCCAACTACTACATGGACTCAGGAGCTAGCAATCACATGCAATTTAACCAAGGTAACTTAACTTCTCTTACACGGTGTAATACTCCTAAGTCTATTATGGTTGGTAATGGTGCTTTACTGCCGGTGACGCACATCGGCACTGGTTTGTTTTCATTTTCACATAATAAGTTAGCCCTAAATAACATTCTTGTCTCTGATAAAATGGTTACAAATCTTATTTCTGTTCGTCGTTTTTGTATTGATAATTCTGTCTCGGTTGAATATGATCCTATTAGTTTCACTGTGAAGGATCTTAGCTCGGGTGCTTGTCGTCACCGATGTGACAGCGTTGGTGATCTCTATCATGTTCTTCCTTCTCTACGTGCTTCGGTTACTCGTCCTGCTCGATCTCTTGTTGCTGTATCCTCGGAAACGTGGCATCGTCGATTAGGGCATCCTGGAGTTTCTACTTTTAATTATTTACTGTCTCGTAAACTTCTTCCATGTTCTAGTACTGTGTTACCTTTTTGTCATTCCTGTCAATTTGGAAAACATTGTCGTCTACCTTTTTTTCGTCTAATACTAAAACTATACGATTGTTTGAGATTGTGCATTCTGATGTATGGACTTCTCCTGTTACAAGCTTGAGTGGTTACAAATACTATGTCTTGTTCTTGGATGATTTTTCCCACTTTTTATGGGTATTTCCTTTGCGTGCCAAATCTAAGGTATTTGCCTCTTTTCTTCGCTTTCGCGCTTATGTGGTGAATCAATTCAAAACCGACATCCAAGCCTTACAGTGTGACAACGGTTGTGAATACAACAATCAGTCCTTCCACAACCTGTTCCAAACACATGGCATTCAGTTTCGCTTCTCATGCCCTTACACGTCTCAACAAAATGGCAAAGCTGAGCGTTCAATCCGCACAATTAACAATGCCATTCGTACTCTCCTTTTCCAAGCCTCCATGCCCTCCAAATTTTGGGCTGAAGCTCTTCATATGGCTGTTCACACTTTCAATCTTCTACATACCTCTACTCTTTCCTACAAATCTCCCTTTGAGATTCTGTTTGGATTCTTTCCCTCGTTTCTTCACCTCCGTGTGTTTGGTTGTCTTTGCTACCCAAACCTTTCTTCCACTGCGCCGCATAAGTTGTCCCCTCGTTCTACGGCTTGTGTGTATCTTGGTCCCTCGACTGATCATCGCGGTTATCGCTGCATGGATCTCACAACCCAACGGGTCATTATCTCTCGTCATGTCACCTTTGATGAGACACATTTTCCGTATGCCCACTTCCATTCTGTTTCTCCTCCTTCTGACTACTCTATCTTTGAGTCATCTGATGACCAGGCCTTGCCACCATAAGTGGTTTCCCCTGATCCACCCCTAACTGCTGGTACTCCTTCCCAGGACAACCAGCAACCTCTAAACACTCTGCCTTCAGGGGTGTCTTCCACCCCCTCTTCTGCTTCCGCATCTCTGACGTCTCCTGCGTCAGTGAACTATCCCTCCTCCTCTGGCTCCTCTCCTGAGGATGCTGCTCCTGGACCTACTCATCCTATGGTCACTCGCTCTCAGACTGGCTCTCTTAAGCCACGTCAGATTATTAACCTATCAGCAGTTTCCACTATCTCTCCTCTCCCACGAACCACTGCTCAGGCCATGTGTGATCCAAATTGGAAAACTGCCATGGACTCTGAAATGTCTGCCATCCTTGCTAATGGCACTTGGGAGCTTGTCCCTCGTCCTTCCAATGCCAACATTGTAGGTTGTCGTTGGCTCTATCGTCACAAGTTTGACAGTCATGGCAATCTCCAACGGTATAAGTGTCGTCTTGTTGCTCAAGGGTTCTCTCAACAACCCGGGCTTGACTTTGACGAGACCTTTAGCCCGGTTGTCAAACTGGCTACTATCTGTACCGTTCTCTCCATTGCTATTTCCCGACACTGGCCTATCCACCAGCTGGATGTTAAGAACGCCTTTCTTAATGGCGATCTGAATGAGCTTGTCTATATGAAGCAACCTCCTGGCTACATTGATCACACACGTCCTGAACATGTATGTCGGCTTAGAAAATCTCTTTATGGCCTCAAACAGGCTCCTCAAGCCTGGTATCAGCGAGTTGCTATCTACATTACATCGCTTGGGTTTGTTAGTAGCAAATTTGATTCCTCCCTCTTTACCTTCAGCAATGGTAATGAGGTGAATTATCTTCTTCTCTACGTGGACGATATTATATTGACGGCCTCCTCACCGTCATTAATCTCTCGTGTCATTGGTCGCCTTTCTGCTGAATTTGCTATGTCTGATCTTGGTCCTCTCTCCTTCTTTCTTGGCATTGCAGCTACTCGGGATCAGTCTGGTCTCTTCCTCTCTCAGACAACCTTCGCCAAGGATATCCTCACCCGTGCTGACATGCAAACTTGCAATCCTTGCAGCACTCCTGCTGACACCAAGGCCAAACTCTCTTTGCAGGGCAAACCCTACTTTGTATCGGAGTTTAGCTGGTGCCCTTCAATATCTTACCCTCACTCGTCCCGACATTGCGTTTGCTGTTCATCAAGTGTGTCTCTTCATGCATGACCCTCGTGAACCGCATTTCCATGCCCTTAAACGCATCATGCGTTGTCTCCAGGGTACTCTTTCTTTGGGACTTCACATTTGTCCCTCTTCTTGTCACACCCCCAAATAACCACTAACGGTGTTTATACCGTTAAGGGGTGCGGCTAGACCAGGATTCACAACCATTAGTTACAAATACTAAATGAATCAGAGTTAGTTCAAAATCAGTTATAAAGTAAAGTCTCAAATAGAAACGCAGCGGAATAAAATATTGTCTTAGCACTAACCACGTGCTTTACATAAACATTGTATTAAATTCCCAAATAGTTCAATTAAAATGAAAGTCTTCACGTGCCATGCCAACCCGCTCCGGATACTCCTTAGCGATCTGCAAAAGTTTAAACCACGCAAGTGTCAACCTAACGGCTGGTGAGTTCACAGTGGGCTTGTCATGCATTGGCCCGGTTTCATAATTATAATTTGTCTCAAGGTATACTTACATAGTATTCGTTTGTGGAAAAACAATGCAAAATGTTATGTCTTAGTTTAATAAGGAATTGTCCGTGACCTACGTCATCGGGTATGTACTAGTTTTGTATAGTTAAAGTGCTCAACCGATATCGCGGGTAGCTAATCCGTTGTTCCATGCACTAAGGAAGTTTGCACCAAAGCTGACTATAATTTATTGTAGTGGCCGTGCCATCTAGTACTGCGGACCTACGTCATCGCGGATTTGCCTCCCCCGTGTCCTCTCGGGATCACGGTCAGATAGGCTGATATTGTACCTCCGTGCACTCCCCGTGCCACGGGGCGGAGTTTGTCAAACTCCAGTAGATCTACCCAACATCCCCTCGCTTTACAATTAATGGTACAATTTAGTTGAGGACTTTTAAGTTTTCAAGGCATCCTTAGAAATCATGTGATATCTTATGGTTTAGACTTTAACCTACGCTAGCCATATTAAAACGGTTTTTGTTTCAGAAATAGTTTGTTAAGTTTCACAAGTGTTTCCCATAAAACACTTCAAGTTCATCCAATGGGTGCCGAGCACTCCGAGTTTTCACGTTCATCAGGGAGGTGCCTCGCACTCTCGAGTTTGTCAGCATTGTTTTACTTTTAGGTATTCGGTGTGACCCAAACGGGTTCACGATAAATCGGGTTAGTGACACTCACCTTTGGTTGCACTGCTACACTTGCTATAATATCCAAGTATGCTTAATGAAGACCTATGAACACGTTTAGGTCTTAAGTATTAGTTTTGTGTCTAATCTTTACTTAACGTTGCTATGGCCCATAACATAGCACGTTGGAACTTATGACTCGACATACAGACACACGACACCAATGGTTGATCATAAACAAGGGTTCATACATATCAGAGATCAAAGCATGTATCATCATGGCATAATCATGTACGTCATGGCATAACATTCAAGCAAATTGTATAAGTTTAGATTTCTGGTCTCAGTTTCGCTAGCAGTTTCGCTAGTCAGTTTCGCTGTGTGCACGGGCAGCACTTTCGCTAGGCAACACCCGATGACACAGTTTCGCTAGGCTAGTTTCGCTCGAAACTGTTGGCACAGTTTCGCTAGCCTAGTTTCGCCCGAAACTGGTTTGAACTTTCGTTCAGGGAATTTCGCTCGGTAGATTCGCTCGAGCTGGTCTGGTCGGTTTACCCAGCGACATTGCAGTTTCGCTGCATAGTGTCGCTGGAAGGAGATATACATAGTTTCGCTGGACAGTTTCGCCCAGAGAACACCACAGTTTCGCTGGTCGCGAAAAACATACGGATCAGCCTAAAAATCAACCTAACAGCTTCCGATCTTACATGCAATTCATTATTTAGCATACATGGGCATTTACCAACATAAATCAGTAAGCTTTAGCACCTAAAACATGCATTTTGTCATCAAATCACCCAAAATACATATAAAACCCTAAAGTGACTAAAATAGCATAAATCTTTGTCATGGATGGATTTCACATGTAAAGTTATCAACTTTATGGTAGATTTAGCAATCCTAAGCAACATATCGGAAGATCTAACAATAATACAAAGATCTAGGCATGCTTTATGAAGAAACACATAGAAAGGCATAAAAGAAAGGTTTTGGGACTCACGATTCGATCAAGGAATCGAATGGATGTTGTCTTGAGGCTGAGATCTTGATGTTTGGTTGTGTTTCTCGACTGACCAGATTTCCAGAGGTGTGTGTGTGTGTTTGGAGAGAATGGTGCAACAAAATGAAGCAACTAGGGCTTTATGTTATTATATATCAGGGCCTAGTTTCGCTGGTAGTTTCGCTGGCCAGGCGAAACTGGCTCTGATCACAAGTGAGCCAACAAGCTGCCGGGCGACATTATAGTTTCGCCCGGTAGTTTCGCTGGTTACCCAAAAATGGTCAATTTCACATTCTAAGCAAGATAAACACGATTTACAAATTGTCATGCTATTCATAATATTAAATATATTAAATCATGCGTTCAAATCACATTGCACATAATGACATCAATAAATGGACACATAATACATATGGGCGGGTTCGGTGATCAACCAAAGGACGTGGACGTATTCGGCCTAGTTAAGCATTAGTTACTCAGTTAACACTTATAACGTAACTAACGGAGTTTGTCTATCGGAAGTTAACCTTGGAATTCCCGGATGTCACATCCTTCCCTTGAAATTGGAATTTTCGTCCCGAAAATTATTCTAGTTCCGTAGCGTTCGCAGCATCAGCTGTCGTCGTTGCTGGGGAAAGAAAGCAAAAGTTTTAGGGTCGTCACATCCTCCTCCTGTTACAGGAATTTTGGTCCCCAAAATTAAATCATACCTTGAGTTTCCGTGGACGTTTGCTCGAACAAGTGAGGATACTTTTTCTTCATCTGGTCCTCTCGTTCCCAAGTATATTCAGGTCCACGCTTTGAGTTCCATCGCACCTTGACGATCGGAATCTTGCTACGTTTGAGGGCCTTCTCTTCGCGTCCCATGATTTCTACCGGTTGCTCAATAAATCTCAGATGTTCGTCAATTTCCAATTCCTCCAAAGGAATTATTTCGATGTCTTCAGCCAGACATTTCTTTAGGTTCGAAACGTGAAACACGTTGTGAACTCCATCGAGTTCTGCAGGGAGTTGCAATCGGTAGGCCACCGGGCCTACTTCCCCAATAATTTCAAAAGGACCGATGTAGCGAGGATTTAACTTCCCACGCTTTCCGAAGCGTATCACGCCTTTCCAGGGAGATACCTTCAATAGCACCTTGTCGCCTACCTCGAACTTCAAAGGTTTACGGCGTTTGTCAGCATAGCTCTTTTGTCTGTCACGTGCTGCGGCTATCCGTTTTCTGATTTGTATAATCCGTTCGGTCGTATCGTGAATGAGTTCTGGTCCGGTGAGTCCCTTCTCACCCATTTCAGCCCAGCACACGGGCGATCTACATTTTCTGCCATAAAGAGCTTCAAATGGTGCTGCACCAATACTTGAGTGATAACTGTTGTTGTAGGAGAACTCCACCAACGGAAGGTGAGCTTCCCAGTCTTTGCCAAAATCGAGAACGCAAGCACGGAGCATGTCTTCTAGAGTCTGAATAGTTCGCTCTGTTTGACCATCGGTCTGCGGGTGGTAAGCTGTACTCATATCCAGTCTAGTTCCCAACGCTTCCTGCATAGATTGCCATAATCGGGAAGTAAATCGAGGATCTCGATCAGAGATAATAGTCTTAGGCACTCCATGCCGTGCCACAATTCGGTCAATGTACAGCTTAGTTAACTTATCCATGTTGTCAGTTTCCTTCATCGGGATAAAATGTGCAGATTTGGTTAATCGATCAATGATAACCCAAATCGCATCCGGTCGATTTGATCGATGAGGTAATCCCGTTACAAAATCCATCGAGATATCCTCCCATTTCCATTCTGGGATCTTTGGTTGTTGCAACAATCCAGAGGGCTTTTGGTACTCAATCTTCACCCTTGAGCATGTTAAGCACTTAGCCACATATCGCGCAATGTCGGCTTTCATGTTCGGCCACCAATACAAACCCTTTAAATCTTGGTACATTTTATCTGATCCAGGGTGCACCGAATATCTTGATTTGTGAGCCTCGTCCATCACGAGCTCACGAAGATTTCCAAGTAAGGGAATCCAAATTCTATCATTATAATACCTGAGTCCGTCGGACTTAACTTCAGAATTTCCATCCACCCCTCGCAGTGCTTCAGCTGCGAAATTTTCTTCCTTTAAAGCTTCTTGTTGGGCATCGCGGATCCGATCCGGCAATCCCGTGTGGATGGTAAGTTGCAGCGCTCGTACCCGTCGAGGCTTTTCATACTCCTTCCGACTTAATGCATCAGCCACAACATTGGCTTTTTCCCGGATGATATTTGATTGCTAAGTCATAATCGTTCAGTAACTCGACCCACCGTCGTTGTCGCATGTTGAGATCTTTCTGATCAAAGATGTGCTGTAAGCTCTTGTGGTCAGTAAATATCGTGCACTTCGTTCCGTAGAGGTAATGTCTCCAAATCTTGAGTGCATGAACAACGGCTCCCATCTCCAAATCATGCGTTGTATAATTCTTCTCAGTGTCCTTCAGTTGCCTGGACCCATAGGCAATCACCTTGTCTCGTTGCATCAACACGCAACCGAGTCCTTGGATAGATGCATCGCAATAAACCACAAAGTCGTCAATCCCATCGGGTAACGCGAGAATTGGAGCTGAGCATAGCATATCTTTAAGAGTTTGAAACGCGCGTTCTTCTTTTTCACCCCATCTATATTGCACTCCTTTGTGCGTTAAGGCCGTTAAGGGTTGAGCCAACTGCGAGAAACCCTTAATAAACCTTCGGTAGTATCCGGCAAGTCCCAAAAATTGTCGGATTTCGGTCGGCGCTCTAGGGGTAGACCAATTCTTGATAGCTTCTACCTTAGCTGGGTCGACATGAATTCCTTCTTGGTTAACAATGTGTCCAAGAAACTGGACTTCGCGAATCCAAAAATCGCATTTCGAAAACTTGGCATAAAGCTGTTCCTTGCGGAGTAATTCCAAAATTAGTCGTAGATGCTCCTCGTGTTCCTCCTTTGTCTTGGAGTAAATCAAAATATCATCAATGAAAACTATCACAAACTTATCGAGGTACGGCTTGCACACTCGATTCATTAGATCCATAAACACAGCAGGTGCATTGGTTAGCCCAAAAGGCATAACCAGAAATTCGTAGTGACCATAACGAGTCCTGAAAGCAGTCTTGGGGATATCTTCATCACGAACACGAAGTTGGTGATATCCGGACCGTAGATCAATCTTTGAAAAGTAGCTCGAACCTTGCAGCTGGTCGAAGAGATCGTCGATTCGAGGAAGTGGATACCGATTCTTGATCGTAGCCTTGTTAAGCTCTCTATAGTCGATACACATTCGGAACGTTCCATCCTTCTTCTTAACAAACAAAACTGGTGCTCCCCACGGAGACGAACTTGGACGGATAAACCCCTTGTTGAGTAACTCTTGAAGTTGCGAAGAAAGTTCGTTGAGTTCACTTACTGCCAAACGGTAGGGTGCGCGTGCTATCGGAGACGCTCCAGGAACTAAATCAATTCCAAACTCTACTTGTCGAAATGGAGGCAAACCAGGCAGATCTTCAGGAAATACATCTTGGAAGTCGCGGACGATCGGGTAATCATCGATTCTGCGTTCGGGAAGTGTCGAATCAGTGACGTTTGCAAGAATCGCGAAGTGACCTTTACGAAGGCACTTTTGAGCTTTGAGAAACGAAATAATACCAGTCACTGCTCCACCTTTTTCACCTTGAACCGTTAACATTTCACCTCCTTCGAGTGGGATACGAACCACTTTTTCTTTACACAAGATTTCAGCTCGATTCCCCGATAACCAATCCATTCCTACTATAACGTCAAAACTACCAATCGGGAAAGGCATAAGGTCAATTCCTAGGGTATGGCCAGCTAGTTCTAACTTACAGTTCTTAACTATCTGAGTCGTATCATGAAGTTTACCATTAGCTAGCTCTACCACATATTTAGCGTCTAAGGCAATAGGTTTAGCATTAATCAATTTAGCAAATTTTGTAGAAATAAAGCTTCTTTCAGCGCCAGAATCAAACAATACAGTAGCAAAGAAACCGTTCAAAATAAATTTACCATTAATCACGTTGGCATCATTGCGAGCTTCACCTTGACCCATGACAAAAGCTCTTCCCCTGCCATTTCCACCATTCCCGTTATTACCATTTCTGTTGCCATTCCCATTACCATTACCTCCACCATTACCATTCCCACCGTTGTTTCCTTGGTTGCCGTTCCCTTGCCTTCTCAGCTGCGGGCAGTCTCTTTTAATGTGACCTTGAGCACCACACTCAAAACAGCCACGGGCTCCACCATTGTTGTTCTGATTGTTTCCTTGCCCGTTGCGGTTGTTCCCATAGTTGTTGCCTTGATTGTTATTGTTCCTCCTGGGGCGGTTTTGTTGCTCAGGCAAAGTTGCCCAACAGTCTTTTGCTTCGTGGCCCCCCTTGCCACACCTTTCGCAGCTCAAATTCTTTCTACAAGCACCAGCATGATGCTTCCCACACTTGTTACACAAAGGCAGGTTACCTTTGTAGTTGCCTTGGCCATTACCACCCTGGCGGTAGTTACCACTGTTGTTCCCGGACCTCTTGCTCTGACCTTGGGAGTTATAAGATCTCCCAGTGCTGTTTCCAACACTCTGATTGTTCATTGAGTTCTCAGGAGCTTCATCATCAGCTTTTCTTTTGCCACTTAAGGCAGTCTTCTCAGTGGCTTTCGCAGGTAGAGTACCTTTCTCGACCTCTTGATCAGTAAGTTTGTGAGCTAGTCGGATGGCTTGCTGCACGGTTGCGGGGTTGCTGGCGGTCACCAAACTCTTGATTTGAGGCGCGAGGCCTTCCAGATAACGCTCAATGCGTTTGAATTCAGCATCGACCATTGCGGGGCACAAGACCTCGTACTCATGATATCGTGCAGTGTACTGTTCGACTTCAGACCCAACCATCTTCAGATTCAAGAATTCGCCTTCTAGCTTCTTCACTTGGTCACGAGGGCAGTACTCATCCATAATCAGATCCTTAAATGCTGCCCACTGCATGTTATTAGCCGCGTCTAGCCCAATCATCTGAATTTCAGCGTTCCACCAGGAGAGTGCAGCTCCTTCAAAGGTACCAGTAGCAAACTTCACCTTGCTTTCAGCTGGGCAATTACACATGGAGAAAACCTTTTCAGACTTCTCAATCCACCTGAGGAGTCCTACAGCTCCTTCTTCGCCGGAAAACGTCATCGGCTTGCAGTCCATGAAGGACTTGAACGTGCAGTGGTGGTGGTTTCCTGATGCATAAATAGTTCGGGTTTTCAATTTAAACAGGTCAAAATATAATCGCTTGGTGCCTTAACCGGCATAATAGTTACCCTGTGCGGCATATGCAGCTTGGACGACTGCCACCGCGGCTTGCACGTGTTCAGTAATCATTGCTTGCAGCTGTGCAGGCGTCATGTTTATATTGCCTCTTCCGTTTCCTCTTCCAGACATCTTGCTGAACAGTTAAAGTAGCCAGTGTTCAGTCACAGTTATACTTTATACATATCCCATAATATGTATATTAGCCAGTTCCCGTTATCCCACTATTAGTCCAGAAAATTTTTGTGCAAAATGGAGGCGTCGTCGGAGAATGTCGTAAGTCGTAGGTAGCTATCGTCGAAAGTCGGCTTTCCCATAAAAGTTACCGTCGGCGTAGTCATCGCAGTAGAAATCAGGACGTAGCGTGTAGCATCGTTTCGTTGTCGCTTTCCCCCGAAGTAGTGCGCGCATCAGCGTTCGCGTTTCGTATTCGTGTGTGAAAATTTTCCTTAAGGTTTTCCGTTAGACTTCCTAGACACGGCCTATATATATATATATATATATATATATATATATATATATATATATATATATATACATACGTACTAAGCTTTTACTTACACAGCAGAGCGAGTATCCCAGGTTGGCACGTAAAAATTTTGGTTTTGGGAATTTGTTTGTTCGTTTGTAACTAAGGTTTCAAGCTGCAGTTTCCAAATCGTTTTCAAAATTGATTCCAGTTCTCTGCAACTTATGGCTCTGATACCAATCTGTCACACCCCCAAATAACCACTAACGGTGTTTATACCGTTAAGGGGTGCGGCTAGACCAGGATTCACAACCATTAGTTACAAATACTAAATGAATCAGAGTTAGTTCAAAATCAGTTATAAAGTAAAGTCTCAAATAGAAACGCAGCGGAATAAAATATTGTCTTAGCACTAACCACGTGCTTTACATAAACATTGTATTAAATTCCCAAATAGTTCAATTAAAATGAAAGTCTTCACGTGCCATGCCAACCCGCTCCGGATACTCCTTAGCGATCTGCAAAAGTTTAAACCACGCAAGTGTCAACCTAACGGCTGGTGAGTTCACAGTGGGCTTGTCATGCATTGGCCCGGTTTCATAATTATAATTTGTCTCAAGGTATACTTACATAGTATTCGTTTGTGGAAAACAATGCAAAATGTTATGTCTTAGTTTAATAAGGAATTGTCCGTGACCTACGTCATCGGGTATGTACTAGTTTTGTATAGTTAAAGTGCTCAACCGATATCGCGGGTAGCTAATCCGTTGTTCCATGCACTAAGGAAGTTTGCACCAAAGCTGACTATAATTTATTGTAGTGGCCGTGCCATCTAGTACTGCGGACCTACGTCATCGCGGATTTGCCTCCCCCGTGTCCTCTCGGGATCACGGTCAGATAGGCTGATATTGTACCTCCGTGCACTCCCCGTGCCACGGGGCGGAGTTTGTCAAACTCCAGTAGATCTACCCAACATCCCCTCGCTTTACAATTAATGGTACAATTTAGTTGAGGACTTTTAAGTTTTCAAGGCATCCTTAGAAATCATGTGATATCTTATGGTTTAGACTTTAACCTACGCTAGCCATATTAAAACGGTTTTTGTTTCAGAAATAGTTTGTTAAGTTTCACAAGTGTTTCCCATAAAACACTTCAAGTTCATCCAATGGGTGCCGAGCACTCCGAGTTTTCACGTTCATCAGGGAGGTGCCTCGCACTCTCGAGTTTGTCAGCATTGTTTTACTTTTAGGTATTCGGTGTGACCCAAACGGGTTCACGATAAATCGGGTTAGTGACACTCACCTTTGGTTGCACTGCTACACTTGCTATAATATCCAAGTATGCTTAATGAAGACCTATGAACACGTTTAGGTCTTAAGTATTAGTTTTGTGTCTAATCTTTACTTAACGTTGCTATGGCCCATAACATAGCACGTTGGAACTTATGACTCGACATACAGACACACGACACCAATGGTTGATCATAAACAAGGGTTCATACATATCAGAGATCAAAGCATGTATCATCATGGCATAATCATGTACGTCATGGCATAACATTCAAGCAAATTGTATAAGTTTAGATTTCTGGTCTCAGTTTCGCTAGCAGTTTCGCTAGTCAGTTTCGCTGTGTGCACGGGCAGCACTTTCGCTAGGCAACACCCGATGACACAGTTTCGCTAGGCTAGTTTCGCTCGAAACTGTTGGCACAGTTTCGCTAGCCTAGTTTCGCCCGAAACTGGTTTGAACTTTCGTTCAGGGAATTTCGCTCGGTAGATTCGCTCGAGCTGGTCTGGTCGGTTTACCCAGCGACATTGCAGTTTCGCTGCATAGTGTCGCTGGAAGGAGATATACATAGTTTCGCTGGACAGTTTCGCCCAGAGAACACCACAGTTTCGCTGGTCGCGAAAAACATACGGATCAGCCTAAAAATCAACCTAACAGCTTCCGATCTTACATGCAATTCATTATTTAGCATACATGGGCATTTACCAACATAAATCAGTAAGCTTTAGCACCTAAAACATGCATTTTGTCATCAAATCACCCAAAATACATATAAAACCCTAAAGTGACTAAAATAGCATAAATCTTTGTCATGGATGGATTTCACATGTAAAGTTATCAACTTTATGGTAGATTTAGCAATCCTAAGCAACATATCGGAAGATCTAACAATAATACAAAGATCTAGGCATGCTTTATGAAGAAACACATAGAAAGGCATAAAAGAAAGGTTTTGGGACTCACGATTCGATCAAGGAATCGAATGGATGTTGTCTTGAGGCTGAGATCTTGATGTTTGGTTGTGTTTCTCGACTGACCAGATTTCCAGAGGTGTGTGTGTGTGTTTGGAGAGAATGGTGCAACAAAATGAAGCAACTAGGGCTTTATGTTATTATATATCAGGGCCTAGTTTCGCTGGTAGTTTCGCTGGCCAGGCGAAACTGGCTCTGATCACAAGTGAGCCAACAAGCTGCCGGGCGACATTATAGTTTCGCCCGGTAGTTTCGCTGGTTACCCAAAAATGGTCAATTTCACATTCTAAGCAAGATAAACACGATTTACAAATTGTCATGCTATTCATAATATTAAATATATTAAATCATGCGTTCAAATCACATTGCACATAATGACATCAATAAATGGACACATAATACATATGGGCGGGTTCGGTGATCAACCAAAGGACGTGGACGTATTCGGCCTAGTTAAGCATTAGTTACTCAGTTAACACTTATAACGTAACTAACGGAGTTTGTCTATCGGAAATTAACCTTGGAATTCCCGGATGTCACACTTCTATTGATCGTTTGGTTGCTTACACCGATGCCGACTGGGGGGGTTGTCCTGACACTCGTCGTTCGACATCTGGTTTCTGTGTCTTTCTGGGTGATAATCTTGTCTCTTGGTCCTCTAAACGTCAACATGTCGTCTCAAGGTCAAGTGCTGAAGCTGAATATCGTGGTGTTGCCAATGTTGTTGCCGAAGCAACTTAGATTCGTAACCTTCTTCTTGAGTTACATTGTCCTGTGTCTCGAGCTACAATTGTGTTTTGTGACAATGTCAGCGCCGTTTATTTAGCTTCAAACCCAGTAAAGCACCAACGCACCAAACATGTGGAATTAGATATACACTTTGTAAGGGAACGTGTTTCCATTGGCCAAGTGCGTGTGTTAAATGTTCCTTGTCACACCCCGGTCAATGGATTTGGGTGTGAGCGAGACGAAATCATAGTCGCAGATATACAGAACAACTTCTACTAAATTCAAACGTCATTTAAAACATGACACCATTTATGTTGCAGCGGAAAGTTGTTGTGAAATGATAATGTCTTACATTTGAATAAAAGTCTTGGGTTGATATTGAAATCATAACTCAGTTTATTTAAGATAGGTCGGGACTACGACTCCAGTGAAGCAGGGTCGAAAGTTACAGTGAAGCCCCATTTGCACGTCTTCCATGATAAGCTTAGATACCTGAGAAATCATGAGTTTAAAACGGTCAACATAAAGTTGGTGAGGTTCACAGGTTTATGATTCTATGGTAAGTTTGTAAAAACAGTTTACAGTATGTTGGAATAACGGTTTACGGTATGTTGGAATAACAGTTTACGGCATGTTGGGATAACAGTTTACGGCATGTTGGGATAACAGTTTACGGCATACTTAAATGTTACGTTGGTTTACTGTCGTGGTTGTAAGATCCTACCATGAACCTCAAATTCGAATACTAACGGATTACCCACTCATAGCATTCTATCCCAAGAATACCGAACAGGCGAGAATAACTGACGTGTACCCCTTGACAATGTACGAAGTCAGGATTGGAGCTACCAATCTGGGCAGGGTTGTCAACCCAAATAGATCTATTCACTAGTTATCGTTTCGAGCAGAACTAATCGAATTCAATTAATAGTGGGATTCAGTTGTACTAACGTTGATAACGATAAAGTACCAGTTGTTTGGGATACAGAATGGAACATGTAGTCATACGGCTAACAGGTAAACCATAACATTAAGTAAAAAGCAGTTTATCAGTTCATGATTTCTCCCCCATAAGTGTAAAACAGTTATAAAGAAAAGGGGCCGTGAAACTCACATGATTCAGTGATGACGATGGATTACCGAGTGGCAACTAGCACGTAAAGTCCTAATAAAACATAAGACAATATGCATAAGGGTCCACTTAATCGTTTGAGTAACGAACGTTACCCAAATGATACCGGTCAAGTCTTGACGTATAATCCCGTTTGTAGCGTTTGAAAACCCGTTTGTCAATCAGTTTACAATCAGTCAATGCTAATGTTCACGTATAAAGGCATTTAATGCAAATTGAATACAAGTAACGAACATGTGCTAACGTATCATGCAGGCTAGTTCAATCAAGTATTAAACATCGTTTTAAATAATAATATTTATTATTATTTTTATGTTCGCTCGATCGATTGAATAATAAATCGCGTTAAGTTATAATATATATAACTAAGGTTCACAATTATTATCGAAATAATTATTATAACTTGTCGAAATAATTTTATTAAATTATTACAAGTTAGGGATTTAATGAATGAACACAAGTAGGTTAATATTAAAGGTTATTTTAATATTAAACTCATGTTATGAAAATTAGGGTTTTGAGTTAATATAAATATAATTATCATTAAAGTAGTTATATTTACAAACCAAAATGATTTTTAACTCAAATTAGGGTTTCTAAAATTCATAAGGATAATTATTTGTTGAAAATAATTATTTACGATTTATTACGTCGTAAAACATTTTTAAATCGTTTAAAGATTTCGTTTCAATTCCAAACGTTTAAAAATAAACATTTGATGCGGTTAAAACGTTTTGATTATTTTGATTTATTTAAAATAATCAAAAATATGTTTTTCATAGTTTCTATAAGTCTTTTGATTTTATTTTTATAAAATCATTTCTAAATAACTTTATTTATTAAATAAAGCTAAGGTTTTAAATTGAAGACTTTTTATAGAAAATTTCCAACATAAAACATTTTCCACTTTTTGTATAAAATCCAAGATTTTATACTTTTCAAGTCAAGTGTTATAAGAATGTTTATTTACCATTTTTGATATAAAAATATATTTATATATATTTTTATCCATTTTGTTTTTCTATAAAATTCAAAACAAACATTTTAAGTCTTGTTTTATTAGAAATTATATTTTTATAAAATGTGACCATTTTATATAATAAATTTCATGATGACATTTTATGGTTTAATTTATTCGAGTAATTTTTATAAAATTACAAATTTTGTTAGTAAACCACAAAATTCATTTAAAGTGTTATAAGCCATGATTTTATGTCCAAAATTAATGTAACATTTTCTAATGTCCATATTAGTTCCATGTATGTCATTAAACGACATTTGTTCATGTTAATCGTTATTAGCATATATTATTCCGTAAATATGATGATTAACTACTAAAATTACAATTAACAATCTTAACCATTTGTAATATATCAATACATGATAATATTAACATATAAGCAAATGACCATTCTAGGCATCATAACATATTAGCAACAAGATTTTAACCAATATAACCATGCAAAAATATATTAATTAGCATGAAATCACAAGATGATTAAACCAAACATTTTGTTAGTCAAATGAATCTTAAGTTTTTGTGTTAAACCCATAACTAACATTTTCAAACCTTACAACACTAAGGTTTAAGGAAAACATAGAAAAGAAATATGAGTCGGTTAAAGCTCGGGATTTAAAGGATCGATTATCAAGACTTGGGGGATCGTTTGGAAACGTTATTAATCATATAAAAACGTAAACGAAAGTGATTTAAAAGATTCACAAAAGGAGAGGAATTAAAACTGAATAAAAGAGAGAAAGGTGGCGGGTTTCATGGTGGTTCACGGTGGCTGGACAGCAGTCCCCCAGCGGCGCAGCAGCAGCTCTGGCGGCAGGGTTATGGCTGCCTCCAGTCACCAGCAACAGTGGCGGGCAGTAGCAGCAAAAAGAATCCCGATGGTGGTGGTGGTTGGTTGCCGAGAACGAGGAAAGAAAAAGGGAAGGTGGTGGCTTGGTGGTTCACTGTTGCCCTCAGCCCAGCGCGCAGCACCAGCTTCTCCGGAAGCAGCAAGGTGGCGGACAGCAGTAGCAGCCGGTGGCAGCAGCTGCACGGCAGTGGTGGTCTGGCTCCGGTCAGCAGCAGCCCAGCAATAGCCGCAGCCCGGTGGTGGTGGCTGGTGTGGTTTCATCAAAAAGGAAAAGAGAGAGAGGTGGCGGTTGCTTGGCTGCCGGTTGTGGTGGTGGTGATGGCAGTAACTTGCGGTGGTGGTGGGGCTGTTTTGGCCAGAAAACGAAAAGGGAGATGGGTGGTGGTGGTGTGTTGTTCTCGACAGAAATGGGAAGGAGAGGGTGGTGGACGGTTTATAGTGGTGGTTATTCTCCGGCCAGCAACAGCAGTAAACAACGGAGGTGGCAGCTTGGTGGTGGTCGTGGGTCCAGGTGGTGATTGTGGCAGCAGCCAGCGAAGGTGGTGGGGGTGTGTTGGCTGCCGAAAAATGAGAGGGAAGAGGGTGAGAGGGAGAGTCGGTCTTGAGTTGAGGGAGAAAGAGAAAGAGTTTTGAGTGTTGTGTGTTTGTATGCCACGACAGGAAAGAAGATGGAATTGAGTTGGTGGGTTTCTCATGGAGGGGATGGTGTGGGTTGCTTGTCTATCACAGAAAAAGAAGAGGAAGGTGAGGTAGTAGGTTGGTAAGACTTATGGTGAAGAGGAGGGTTGGTAAGGAGGTGAGGTGGTAAGACCACCTCCATAACTTTTGCCACCAAGATCTCTAGCAACTTTTATAAAACTTAATTATGTAGGTGATTTATTTTTACAAATTGTTGTCATGTTTTATAAAATAAAATAAAAACATGTTGTGTAGTGTAATATTTATAAAACATATAAATATTTTGAGGAGAAATATTCCACCACTTTTATAATTAAACATTGTATAAAAAATTATACAAGTTCATGACAATTTTTATAAAAGTAAAATATATAAAAGGTTTATAAAAGGTTGTGACCATTTTATAAATTTAAGGCAAAGTCGGTGGGCCAATATTATTAAGGATTAATCCATTGGGCTTGGACTTTATATTGGGCCAGAACATTTAAGAGGAAATGTAATTGGGCCGTTTCGTCGATTATGGGTCGTTCGGGCCCAAACGGGGCGCCGGTTCGAGGCCCGGGCCCGTTATGTGTCGAATAGATTTCGGATCGCCACGATTAGTCGGAGTATTATGTTTGAGTAATGGGTCAAGGTTTCGGGCTTGATTTCATTGTTTTTGGCTTATTGGGCCTATTGGGCTATGTCGGGCCTAATTGGGTGATCGGTTAGAGTTTGGCTTAAGTCTTGACAACGATTTCAGTTTGTGATGTTTTTATTTCATAAAAACAATTGTTAAAGTCGGTTATAATAGTTTTTCAGAAATCAGTCATAGTTTTCAGTTTTTCTTACGGTTACGGATAACGTTTTCAGTTTGTTAGTTCGTAACAGTTTTAAGCTCGATCGTTCATATTGTTTAAAACCGAATAGTTTTAGACGATCGATCGCTTATCAGTTTGACGTGTCGATTATATAAACGTACGACACCAGTTTCAGTCCCAGATAAAATTTAAAGATACATTTTATATTTATTTTTCTTGTTATTGAAATTCCATGATTAAACCATGGAATCTCTATGAAATTTACGGGTATAGGTTTCTAGTACAAACGCGGGATTAGGTTTATGTCATCAGTTAACGGTCAGGTACAGTAATTAATAGTTTAAACAGTAATCAGATCGGTTAATGCACATTAATACTTAATTAAAAGTCAAAGTAAAGAGGTTTGACCTAGGGTTTTTGGACGAGGTGTCACATTCCTTCAGATCACCAGTTTGCAGACATTTTTACCAAAGGCTTACCATCACAACTGTTTATGGATTTTCGTGACAGCCTGAACGTTCGAATGCCCTCCGCTCAGACTACGGGGGGTATGTTAGATAGAATAAATAAGCCAGAGGTTATTTTATAATGTCAAATAGTATAGGGTTCTTATTGTAATTATGTAAACCCTAATAGTTTCTCCTATACATTATTTATACTGGTGATATACAAAGTTAACCCTCAAGGAGGGATTCCACATATTTGTTTCATTAATCATAAAGATTCAAGATGGTTTTGTAAAGCAAACTGACCAGCAATGCTCCATATACACGCCAAGCTTCAATGCTTCATGTCTTGTCATTTGCTTTTTTTATTTTGAAGAAGTATTTCTTCAAGAAATCCTAAGTATATCACCAGGTTTGGGAAACAAAGAAGATGGACCTGTAAAAAAGAGTTGTAAAATATACCGAAAAATAGAGAAATAACTGCCAACAAAAATGGTACGTTTATATTTGTTTGTATATGTAGCAAAGTAGCAAACACTATTTCTTTTATTCTACCCATTTTACCCACAACAAAGCACACCGATTAGTTCTCAAAATTAATCATTCATCATTTTAAATTTTTCACGAAACAAATTCCCATAACACCTCTATAATCACCAAGCTCAAATGAGTAAAAAAGGTAAAGAAATCAATGTGATCATAATCATAAGTTGAGCTCTATGATTACATACTGAAGATGTAAGAACCAATGAGAACCCAATAGAAAAGATAGAGCTTCATATTTCATATCTATACTCCATAAAATTATAAGTTCAGCTCTATGATTTCCTTGATCAAAATCTAATGAATGTGTGCATACAAGTGTGGATATAGTTTAGGAAAAAATCTAGTTCATAAGATATACCTTGCCATAAAAATAGTCAACAAGGGGCATAAAAATCATTACATGAAAGCAGCAGGACGATACATGGTCATCATGGGGGTCTGTATGGATACATGGTCATCATGGGGGTCTGTATATGTGTAGAGCATTTTAGTAAGAGTTCATTGAATTACAATCATACTTACCAAGTTTTAGCTGCAACAGCTGTAACCACATGTATCATGTTCACTGAGTAAGTTAACAATCCCAAAATCAGCTACCTAGATGAACAAAAGTGCATTCAGTAAATTATATAAATAATAATATACAACATGTTTTGTTTATAGAGAAAAAAATCCTTTCTAACAGAAATTTATAAACCAGGCCATACGTATTGCGTTTCTTATTATGAGGAACCATACAACAAAGTTTCAACAATCATACAACATAAGTCCAACAATATATCCATACGTGAAACATCAAAAAATCAGAACAGTAATTCAAAATAAAAAATAAGAAACAATTACCTGATCTCAGTCAGTATTATATTGACTGAAAATCAAAACGAAAAATTGATGGCCAATTAACATGATGAGGATCTGTACCTGTCCTATAACCAAAAAATCTAGCTGAATTTGGGTTTTAAAATTGATTTCAATCCTGTGGAAATATAGATGCAGTGAGATTCAGGTAGGGAAAGATAAGAGCATCGACGATTTCAATACCTTGGGTTGCCGATGTTAAGTTTCTTAGAGAAGACAATTGAGAGATCGGAACCCTAATGAACGAAACACACGTAATAGGAGAAAGGTTCATGGTGCTACTGAATTTAGAGAGAGATCGAGATTTTTGAAAAACCTGAAGTTAAAGAGAGAGAAAGAAGACGATGTACCTGCGACGCAACATGAAACAAAGAACCAAAAGTTATGGTATTCACTTTAAAAACAAAGGCAAACAACGGACGACTGACATATAACATGCAAAATAACCACAATCATACCTACCTACCATATCATAAGCAATCAAATCAAAAATGGTTTCATGAGCATTTTGAAAAGAAATGTTGCAAGTTGAATAGTATAAATCAGATCAAATTTATCAAGTTACATCCTTAAAAAAAACATAAGAACTAATCTGATGCTCAGCTTCAACTACAGTTTTAATCCACATAAACAAGCTAGAAACAAAGAATCTTTAATTGCATTAGATAAGAAAAGAAATTCAAACCTCAATGAGCTTGAAATCCACAATATCTCCAACCTTTGAAGTCTGAAACAACATTGAAAATGTCAAGATTTGCCAAAGAATACAAAGTATGATAACAAAGGTGATAAACCTTATATCATTTGGTTTTGTAACCATAATTAAGTAGAAATTACCTGAGTTTTTCGTCATTATACCTTTAGAAATCAATCTATATTCAAACACAAAGCATAGTAGCGGTCTTAACTTGTAACCCTAACTTCAGAGTTTAACTTGGCTAATTAAATTTGTAACCAAAATGGTGTCTCAATGGCCAATCGATATATAAACCCTAAATAAAATGCACTTACCTCAAACGAAGAAGAAATATGATAGTAGACATCTTCGTTGAGACATACTCATACATGCAACTCAATGGCCATCGATGTTGCGAAATGAAGCAGGTGTTCCCCTCTTTAATGAAGCCTCTGAAGTCTGAGGTAATGTGAGATATGAAAGCGAACCTCAAGGGACGTAGATCTAGATCTGGAATGAGAGAACCTGAAGACGAAGATCTAGATATGAAAGAAAAAAAGAAAGTGAAACCCTAAACAAAAAATCAAGAAACCAGAACAAACTACAACCATACCTAACGGAGGACATTACAGATCTGTGGTGCTATAGGGTTACGATTGTCTTCACCCAAAAACCAAAATCGTCAGATTAAAGGACTCAAAATCCAAATTGGACTTGAACTGAGGAGAAGAAATGCTTCTGATTAGTGTAATGAAAGAGAAAGAGAAGACGATTACAAGAGAGATAATGAGACCTGCTTTCAAAATTTTCTCCCACTGTGATTGTGATTTGAATTTCAAAATTTCTCTGATTACCCCATTCGTGTATGACTACAAAGAAGCCAAGAATTCGTTGCCTCCTTCTCGATCTGAATTGAACATCATTGCCGATTATGGTTGGATTTTCTACTTTCTTGATCTGTCGAAGGAAAGATAGAGTTGAATTAGGTCAAAAGTGTACAAAGGGTTGAAAGGTAGAGACCACGTATTTTGATCAAAAACAATTCTGATTATTTAAGGGGTTGCTTTGACTTGTACATGAGGCTACATGAGTTATACCTTTTAAACTTTTAACATGTATGCTTCAAATCCTTGTACATCATGCTATAAATCTGGTACCTCTTAAAATTTTCAACATTATGCAATAATCTCTTGTACACAATGCATTAAAACTTGTACAATTCTTAATTTCTCGACATTCAACATTCTCTCTCTTATCTCTATATTAAAGTAATATAGATATGAATGCAATTAAGTCAACAAATGTGTTAGTTGGTGTGGTGGTTAAATTAAAGAGTTCAAACCTTAAAGTCTCAAGTACAAATCTTACTTACAACATTTAATTTTTTTATTTATTTATGTCATGCTCTTTTCTTATTTCTTTATTTTTATACCCTTATATATCTTTTTTCTTATTTTCTTTTTTTTTAGTTTGGTTTCCTTAGTTTTAGTTTAACGTATTTGTGTCATCAATCATATTTAAATATAAGATTGAGTTTATATTTTAGGAGTCCTTTTTACACTCGTCTAGGACCTTGTAATTTGTACGGATTCTAAAATTATAATAAAGATTATCTAGGATCTATAATTTCACAAGATAGATTGAACAATTCAACTATTTAATTGCTTGAAAAAGATTTTGTTAGAAGAAATTGACTTCAAATGTTTTATTAAACAAATTGTATCAAATAAGTCTAGAAATATAATATATTCTAATTATATTTCTCAACATGCAATAAAAATGAAAAAAAAATTAAGTGTAACACCCACTCCAACAAATCCCTAGACTATATTATATAAATCTCACGGTAAATTTTTCGCGCCACTTTACAAATAATTACACGACAAATTACATGAATGGAAGAACCATAATCCTCATGGATAACACTTGATACACAGTCACCTTTACATAACAACGAGCCGAACCTCGAGTCTAGACGAAGTCAGACTCGGCTCGGCTAGTTTTCACTTTTTACTCTACAAGCACTAGATGGTGATTGGAAAACTTACTTTCTAAGCTAAATTGAGAGTAATGGAGATCGAATCCAGACGGATCTAGATCTGGAAACACCGGCCTTCTCCCTTCCTCCAAATACCGCCGTAGAGCAGCGGCGATAAGCTCCCCAACCGTTGATTCCGGCGAAATCAACACGTGTACGGGACCTAAGCTCCTCTGAACCGTCACGTTAACCAACAACTTCGTCAGTCTCGGCCGCGTAAACGGTTCCGTAACCGTAGCCGCCGCGCTCCTACCGGAAATCAAATCCGGCACCGTCCTCGGTCTCAACAACTTCGCTACCATATCTTCCGACGCCGCGCCGTGAAACGACGTGGATTTCTCGGTCAATCTCGCCTTCCTGCTCTTCACCTGTCCTTTCGGACTAATTTTCCTCATCGACATCGATCGTATCTACACGTATATAATTATTTACATATATCAGAAACTGAAGTATTGGATGTGAATTTTGGTCACCGGAGACGGCGGTAGCGGAAGAAGCGGGGCCGGGGGAAGCCGCTCTGAGATTTGCAGTCAACGATAAGGATCATAACCTAGAATGTCATAGAGGTAATTATTGAAAAAATCATGGAGTAATAAGAGAGGGAAGTATAGAGAGGTAGACGGATATATATGGAATAGCTTACGACTTAAAACTTAAGAGTGTGGGTGGGTTTATATATAAGGTGTGTGAAGATGATCATGGAAGGCGATGAGGTCGAATTTAAGTTACGAAAATACCCATATAAATAAAAAAATTCATAAAATAACCATTTGTTTTTTTTTCGGCCAAATATCCAAAATAGCTCTTCTTCCTATATGGTTGTCGACCATACTATTTTGGTAAAAGAAGGTCGTATATAAGACCAATAGAAAAAAGCCTATGTTAAAAGAAAAATAATAAAAATTTTATTTAAAATTGGCAGGACGGTCTTGACGATCGTACTATTTTAAAATTGGTCAATACGGTCTTGAGGATGGTATTATATGGTCTTGACGACTATCTAATACAGTCGTTCAAAGTCGTATGTGATGACATAACGGATTGTGATTGGCTCGATAGACGATCACGTGATCCCTGACTATGGTCGTTGACAACCATATATATTTGGAAGACTATTTTTAAGAAGAAAAAAAAAGTCCAATGGCTATTTTGTGAGAAAAGCCGGTAAAACGACTATTTTCATCCTTTTTTCGTTCCTTAAGGGTAATTGTTATACCTCAGGATGGAGGGGGTATCCCAAGCTCGGGATTGCTCAGTATCGCGGGAACACCATGCCGGTTAGCTCGGGAGAGGTGCGTGGGGCTGGGACACCGAAGAGAGGGAGCTCGGGAGAGGGGTACTTTTTGACCGTTGAGAGTGGCCCCCACACCCCTCAAACGGCTCTTTTTGAGTTTTTTTAAAAAAAAAAAGAATTCCAAATTTAATTAATCTCTTCCAACGATATTTCCTCCGGTGAAGATGCGGTTTTTTTCGCAATGTTAATGTTCGAGAAAGCTAAAGAAGAAGCCGAAAGTTCGAAGCCAATTCGGACACGCAAGGTAATCAAAAGAGAACGTCAAGAAGCTCATGATCGGCTATTTAACAACCATTTCAAGGAAGGAGCTTTATTCGAAGATAAGTTTAAATGAAGTTAATGTTTAATTTTATATAATAAAAAAATAAAAAAAGTTACTTGGGATCATGGGAGAGTGAGAGAGGTATAACCATCAAAAAGTGTGGGAGTAGGAAAATTATGAGGTGGTATCAAAAAAAACTTGAGATCATGGAAGAGTGGGAGAGATATAACAAATACCCTAAGTTAGCTACTTGCTTGGAAACCGGATATTGGGGGTTGCTGCCATATTGAGGTGCGATAGTGACCGGCAATAGCCAGGTTTGTGAGGAATTGGCTAAAGTGCGTAAGGATGCCCTCTTTGTATATATGAATATACTAGAGATCAACCGCGCGTTGCTGCGGTTATACAGATTTTCTGTATAAATTGGTAATAAAAATGAGTAAACCGAAGTATATGAGTTGTCAGGATTATTAGACATACATGAAATATAAATATAATTTCTTAGAAGACTGAATTAACATATTAAATACTATAGAAATAAAATTTTATCCGTGTGGATTGAGAATATTATTCCGAACTTACGGACGCAGAATATGCAATGTTGTAAAAGTCGCTCTAGGCGCCCGAGTACTCTCTGAGTAGTCGCTAGGCGGTGGGTTGCCGAGGCGCCTAGGCGATAATCCGCCTAGGACTTACGTACTCGGTCAACCTTGGGGGTAGGAAGTCAACATCGGATATAAGGGGCAAAATACGCATTATATTGTGACCTCCTTTATATAAAAAGTTGGTCTCATCACTAAGAATAAAATTTATTAACATATATCTATGTTAACTTATTTTTTTCGAAAATATTAGTATCGGAAGATGTATATATTTTCTAGAAATTTATTTTATTTATAATTACCATGTCCGAGTACTCCCCGAGTACTCGTCGCCTAGGCCCGAGTACTCACAACTCTCTAGTCGACCGCCCAAATAGCGCCTAACGACTTCTGCAACCTTGAGAATATGCGAAAATTATATTACAAAAGATATAACATGTTTGCGTTTACAACTCAATTAATTTTTTTTAATAAGAACTATGGATATTTAAAAAAAAACTCATAAAATAATATTTATTTGTATTTTATCACAATAAAAAAGTGACACGTAACAGATAAAAATATGTATCGTAATTTCTTATGTTTATCTAAATTTTACCTTAGGCTAGTTATCTTAAAAAAATTATAATAAATAAATAACTATCCTCACATAACTCGTCATACAATAAAATGTAAATCAAATTTTTTTTAACTTAATACCGGAATAAATTTAAATAAACATACTTGGTAAAAAGTAAAAATCATGTTTTATGGGTGAAGTAACAAAATTTGGTTGAAATGTCGTATTTTTAAGTTTATCATTCACTGGTGAAATGTAGGTGATGATAAAAATATTTTGTTTTACTATTTATTTAACCCAATGGGCAATCGGCAAACTCTCGAAATGCTTCCATTATTTTATAAGAAATAAAAAGAAGAAAACAACATTTGAAATATTCGACCACATGCGTTTGATAACCATTGAAAGGGATAATTTATAACAAAGTTTTAGCGTTGTATACCATCACCGAAATGGTTCCATTATTATATAACAATTACTGAGACTTTATATCTTGAAATGCTTCCATTATGTTATAAGAAATAAAAGTGTCTACAATGAACCTCACCCTATATCTATCTACATACTCTAATAAAGGATAGCAGCTACCAGTGATGGAGCCACAACCGTTCAACATCGGTGGCCACCACGACGTTCCTAGATCCGAGCTCACCGGAGTTTTCTTTTCTTCCTATTTTCTCATTCTGATTCCAAGTGCTTATTTCCGGTCCGATCGTACTTTTCGGTACCGATTCAGCCGCTGAACCGCCGGAACCGGCAGGTTTTTTTAAAGACGGTTCCAATAGGCACAACTGGACCATCTGAGGGACCCGTTCGCGGTCCTACCGGCCCGATCATGAGAACACTGGATTGAAGACATACATACTATACATAATATATGCTATAATTACATGAAGTGTAGCTTGCATAAGAACTCCTAATATGAAGATGAGTAGCTTTATATGATGCTTACAAACTCTTGGAAACGTTCTTTAAATTAAAAAAAAAAGTAAAAAAAAAGGTATGCATGGGTCTCATCATGTTGTATCTAAAAAAATGGAAAGTCTACAAAAGCAACAATCGGGATCGAACCCTGGACCAACACTATGGTGGTTAACACATTATCCGGTTGAGCTAAATCACATATGACTATTTTTTTGAGGCTTACTCCTTTTAACTTTATCTTTTATGTATATAAATATACAATTGAGAAAGTGGCGCAAAACCATATGCAGGTTTGTGTTTGTATATATATACAATATATATATATATATATATATATATATATATATATATATATTATATAGGGTAAGGATCCTGAGAAATCTCTTTTTTTTTTCAAAAACCTAAAAACTAAAACTAAAACCTTCATAACTTTTACATACGTTAATACTTTTCTATAAAACTTGCACCAAAAATCTTAAAATTCCATTGTCTTTGATTCTGGAAAAGAAAATGATATTTCGAAAAAAAAATTATTAGTGTACATGTGCACCATTTTCATTAATACTACCCAAAGAGAATTGTTATGTGACAAATACTGTTTAAGTTCAAAACATTTAAAAACACTAAAATATTTATAGAAACTAATGATAATTCTATATATGCACTATAACTATTTGTTATAGTGCACATGTGTAGCATAAAATTTTAAAAAAAATTAAAACGTTAAATCTATTCTCATAGTTAAAGATAACACAATTATAAGATTTATGGTGCGATTTCTTTTTTAAAATATTAATGTATACCACACGTATAAAGTTTTTTTATTAATGCACGTGCGCACTAATATAAAACCATGAAAATCTAACAAAATTATAATGTATTTGGTGCGTTTTTTTCTAAAAAACTATTAACGCGTACTATATGTATGAGTTTTATTATTAGTGCACATGTGCACTAATAAAAAAACGACGAGACGTTAAATTTTTTAAATGTTTTTCCAAAATTAAGGAACTCATAATTCTAAGGTTTTTACATGATCCTCACCCTATATATATATATATATATATATATATATATATATATATATATAGGATTAGGATCGTGTGAAAACCCATTTATTTTGTGAAAACGTGAAAACCACTTTAAAATCTTTATAACTTTTTCATACGTTAATGTTTTTTCATGAAATTTGCGCCAAAAGTCTTAGAATTACGTTATCTTTAATTCTATAAAAACCAAAAACAAAAAAAAAACGTTTTTTATTTTTTTTTTATTTTTTTTTCCGTTTTTGGTACACATGTGTACCACAATAAAAAAACTCAAAATTTAATATGAGTTACTAATAGTTTTAAAAGAAAATTGCACCCTAATTATTATAGTTCTATTATCTTTATATCTAAAGAAAAAAATAACATTTTATGATTTTTTAAGTATTGCTACACATGTGTACTATGTTTAATTATCATTCGTAACATAAATGTTTTATTGTTTTTAGTATGTTTTTAATATATTTTTAACATAAGGAGTGTTTTTATACTTTATAATTCGTTTTTGTGTAGTAGTAGTGATGATGGTACACATGTGTACCAAAAACGGAAAAAAAAAAACGTTTTTTTTTTAAATATTGTTTTCCAGAGTTATAGATAACGTAATTCTAAGACATTTGGCGCAAATTTCATGAATAAACATTAACGTATAAAGAAGTTATGTAGGTTTTAAAGTGGTTTTCACGTTTTCACAAAATAAATGGTTTTCATAGGATCCTTCCCCATATATATATATATATATATATATATATATATATATATATATATATATATATATATATAGGATAGAGAATTAATATTAACCAACCCTTAATGTCATAACCCATTAACCTCATCCTATGCAATCAAGTATTAGATCCAATGGTTCAAATTAATTCAGTCATTTATGTGGTTGAAAATGAAGATGGGACATTATGGTAATTTACTCACACAAATCTCTCCAACCTAATTTAATCCGCCTCCAGGTTTAGTTCCACTCATCGAAGATTTCTTCCTCACACTCAATGTCGGTGATCGTTGTCTTCTCGTCGGATCTAATGGCGCCGGTGCGTCTCTTATCTTTTCTTGTTTATTCAAGTAATTGTTTAATACGAAACCGGAATTGTTGTAATCGTGTTTGTGATTTTAATTTTGTGAATGGTAAAATGATGATATTGACGGACATCCGCCTCCAGGTTCAGTTCCTGTCATACACATTTTCTCCCTCACACTCAGTGCCGGTGATCGCTGGGATCTAACGGCGCTGGTTTGGCTCTTCTCTTTTCTTTTTTTATTCAAGTAATTGTTCGATACGAACCCGTAATTGTTGTAATCGTGGTGTGATTTTATTTTTGTGAAGGTAAAAACGACAATACTGAAATATTCTTGAGGGAAGCATATGGTGGAGGTATTGAGAAAAGCAACATAGTGAGTTCTGTAAGCAAGTTAAGGTTTTTAGGGTTTAATTTCACAATATAAATTTTGTTTAAGGTTTTATAGGGTTTAGTGTCACAATATAAATGTTCATCTATCTTGGGTCTGTGTAATTTTTTTTACCTAGGTTTTGTTTCAGAGTTCCTAGTACATTATATTGGTTTTGTAAAATCTTGGTGTTTTACGGTTCGTTTTGGTTTTTATCTTAAACTTCCGTATGACATTATCTTCCTATGTTTACATATGGTTTAACCATTTGTGTGTCAATAGACGACTCGACGAGATACAAACCTGAGAGAAATATTGATTTGGATCTTCATAGTTATATCTTTTGTGTAGCAATGGAGTTTTTATTGTTAATTTTGACTTATTCTAGCATCGATGTTAGTGATCATCACACTACTATTAATGGTATAACATTAGTGTTGATATGCATATTGATGTCTTCGTAGGTAAAATATATGATCCACACCGGTTTTGAATTTTGATAGCACCATTGTTACTAATCATCACACAAATGTTAATGTTTATAGCATCAATATTATATGCATATTGGTTCATTTTAGGGTTGGAATATATGCATATGGAGTTGTGTTTAATAGAAACATCAATGCTACTGGTCATGAATGTATGGATGTAAAATTTTTTCATTGTTATAGTAATTATAATAGTAATGTTAGTGGTAGTAACACTAAAGCTACATCGTACGTCTGAGAAAACGACAATAAAAAAAGTCGAGACTATAATGGATTTAAAGATAAAAATGTGACGAGTTTAACGACGTAACTTTTATAAAAATCCGACAAAGTATAAAAAAGTTATGGACTTTTTAAAATGAATGGGGTTTTTTAGGGAAGTGTAAAAAGACTGCTTTGCCCTTTTGAATTAAAGAAAAAAGAAATGGACACTTGGCACCATCTGGTGACTTCTGCCTTTTTTTCTAACCAATGAATGAGGGTTAATGAGTTATTGCATTTGCATTGGTTATTAAATATTCCAAACCCTATATATATATATATATATATATATATATATATATATATATAGGGAGATGATCATTTGAGAAACAATTTGATTTGAGAACTAAAAAGAACTATATATATATATATATATATATATATATATATATATATATATATATATAGGGGAATGATCAAATAAAAACAATATATTATTGCGAAAACACGAAAACAAATATTAAAACCTCTATAACTTTCTCATACGTTAATATTTTTTTTTAAATTGGCACCAAAAGTCTTAAAATCATGTCACCTTTAATTCTGGAAAAAAAAATTAAACATTTAAAATTTCGTGATTTTTTTTATTATTTCACATGTGCAATAATACGTATTAATTATATTACACATGTGCAATATTAACAAAAAAATCTTAATTTTTTTTAATATTTTTCCAGAATAAAAGATAACAAAATTATAAGATTTATGGTGTAATTTTTTATCAAAAATATTAACGTATGAAAAAGTTATAGAGGTTTCAATATTATTGCACATGTGTAATAATAATTTTTTATTGCACATGTGCAATAATAGAAAATTTATAAAAACATTGATTTTTTTTAGTTTTCTCCAGAATTAAAGATAACAGAATTATAAGATTTATGGTACAATTTTTTATAAATATTTTAAACATATAAAAAAGTTATAAAGGTTTTAATATTTATTGCATATGTTCAATAATAATAATAATTATTATTATTGCACCTGTGCAATAATAACTTTATAAAAAAACTTGATTTTTTTTTAATTTTTCAGAACTAAAGATAACATACTTTTAAGGATTTTGGTGTAATTTTTTTAAAAAAATATTAACGTATGAAAAAGCTATAAAGGTTTTAATATTTGTTTTCGTGTTTTCGCAATAAAAGTTGTTTTCACATTAACCTTACCCTATATATATAATATAATATATATATATATATATATATATATATATATATATATATGTATTGGCGATGAAATAATTATTATGAACTATTTGTTTTAGACCAATCAGTACAAAAATTTTTATCATTTTTGATTTGAATTTCCTCGTTATTGTTTTAACTGACTAATTGCTTCATCAAAAGACAATCATTACTATAAGCCCATTCATTGGGATCGTTTAAAGTATAATATCAAAGCAAAAACACATTTCATTTCAATGGACCCAATTTATCTTTTTTTAGTTGTGGATAAACAAATCAACTTTATATATATATATATATATATATATATATATATATATATATACAGGGTAAGGATCATGTAAAAACCACATCTTTTTGCGAAAACCTAAAAACTAATACTAAAACCTTCATAACTTTTCCATACGATCATATTTTTTTAAAAAATTTGCACCAAAAACCTTAGAATTATAAGTTCTTTAATTCTGGACAAAATTTAAAAAAAACTTTAACGTCTCGTCGTTTTTTATTAGTGCACATGTGCACTAATAATAAAACTCATACATATAGTATGCGTTAATGTTTTTTTAGAAAAATCGCATCAAATACGTTATAAGTTTGTTAGTTTTTCGTGGTTTTTTATTAGTGCACATGTGCACTAATAAAAAAGCACTTTATATGTGTCGTATACATTAATATTTTAAAAGAGAAATTGCACCATAAATCTTATAATTGTGTTATCTTTAACTCTGAAAATATGTTAAACGTTTTAAAATTTTTTAAATTTTATGCTACACATGTGCACTATAACTAATAGTTATAGTGCATATGTAGAATTATCATTAGTTCTATGAATATTTTAATTTTTTTAAATGTTTTAACCTAAACAATATGTTTTCGCATGACAATTCTCATTTGTGTAGTACTAATGAAAATGGTGCACATGTTCACTAATAATACACATGTGCACTAATTAATTTTTTTTTCCGAAATATCAATTTCTTTTCCAGAATCAAAGACAATAGAATTTTAAGATTTTTTGGTGCAAGTTTCATAGAAAAATATTAACGTATGTAAAAGTTATGAAGGTTTTAGTGTTAGTTTTTAGGTTTTCGAAAAAAAAAAGAGTTTTCGCAGGATCCTTACCCTATATATATATATATATATATATATATATATATATATATGATAACCCGTCTAGTATCTGTCTAGTATCTCAACCGTTCTCCAATTCCAAATCCCTACCGTTATTCTAATCATCTCGCAAAGTTCGTCATTCACAACGATATTGTTAGAACACAATGTAATTGTAACACAAAACAATCAAGTATTAGAAGAAAAGATAAGACACATCCTTAGAAGAGAAAGGATACAAAAGTCTGTATGAATTATGAATTTCTGCGTGATTTCTGTATTCATACAGAACTACTCCGGAAATTCCGAAGTAGTTCTGTACAGACTAAAATCTACAGAAATCCTCATTTCTGTAGAAAGCTTCTAATGGGAAGCATCAACTGTCTTCAAAGAAGAGTCCATAAAGAGTTCTGGATTATCAAAAGATAAATATTAGGAGAAGAACAATTTCTATCTTTGTGTGAAGAACAAGAAAAATGAATGTCAACTTGACATTAATCAAGAAGGCAGTTGAAGACAGTTGAAAAAAGAGATAAATTGAATATGATTAGTTTATCTCTATATACTCTGACACACTCCAACATCAACCGTCCTCAACCACCTTATCCAAATACAACTTGCTACATCTGCCTATAAATATTCTGTCAAGTTGACTGCAACACCTCAAACAAGGGCATATGGGATGCCCTTGAGAAACTCTTTGATGGGGGGATCAAATGAAAAGAAACAAAAGAACAAAAGCACTAAATGAATATGAATCTTTCAAGTCACTTCCAAGCGAGTCACTTTAAATACATACAATCGTTTTGCTACACTAATCAACAACTTAAGGAAGTTCAATGTTTCTAAGTCTAATTAGGAAACAAACATCAAATTAATCAAAAGTCTTCCTCATGAATGGAGAAGTCTAACCATGACTCTTCAATCAACCTAGGATTTAGAAGAAAAAAATCTTAATGATCTCTTCTGCATTCTAGACTCTCAAGAGTCTGAAATACAGGACATCTCAAAATCCAAAGTGGACCCACTGGCCCTTTACTCTGAAAAGAGAAAAAGAAATATCAAACAAGAGCCAAGCCACTCAAAATGAAAGGAACTAAGTGATTCAGAAAATGAATATTCTGAGTATGAGACAGAAAATGAGTCATTTGAAAAATCACTGGCACTACTGACCAAGCAATTTGGAAGATTAAAAAAGAATCCTTCCTGGTCAACCAAAAACAATTTTTCTAAAAATGAAGAAAGCAAAAACCGGTCATTTTAACACAACAAACCTGAAGTTGACAAAAGTGAGATAAAGTGCTTCAAATGTGGAACAATGGGACACTATGCTTCAGAATGCAAGAATAAAAGACTCAAAGATGCCGCATATTACAAAAAGAAGTATGAACAAGTCATGTAGAAAGAAAAGGCATTAATGGCTGAAGTGGAGAACTGGGACTCTGGGTCATCATCAGATGAAGAATGTCAATCCAACAAATGTCTTATGACAAACGATGAATCCCTTTCAACTGATCTATTTGAAATCTCACATGAAAAGAAGGTAAGCTCATCTCACACTGATCTAATTTTTTAATTCAATAACATGTCAATCAACTATAAAGTTCTTCAAGAAAACTCTGAAAGAAACAAACTCTTAAATGAAAACAAGTTTAAAACTTTTGAAGAAGAAATTAACCTCTCTCCTTTCTGAACTTCATCAACTAAAAGAGGATAGAGAAAAAGAATTACCTTTCTGAACTTCATCAACTAAATGAGGATAAGGAAAAAGAATTATTAAGATTAAGGCAACTAGAAACACAAAACTTGAGCAATAAAGCCAAAATTTATCACTATGAGACTGAACGTGCAATTCTATACCAAAGACTGCATGTGGAAACGAACAAAATAAACGGTCTCATAAATGCCCATGATCAGCTTGAAAAAATGACAAACACACCAAGAAATTATGGACAAGGAATCGGGTATATACAAGGAACTAAAAGTTCCAAGACTGTCTTTGTAAAAAGTAGCAGTCAAAATGAGTCACAATTGAACAACAATTTCAAAAACAAAAGTCCAGTTCGTGAAACTCTGAGTCCAAACAAATCCAACCCTGATGACTCTAACAAAGCCAGATCTGAGTCATCCAGCTCCTCAAGTCAAAATCTTGAAATTTTTGGGGAAAGTACCATTTACAAGCACTGCATGTGCAATGAAATGGTAAAACTAATTGGAAGACACTTCAACATAAAACAAATGCACTCTAACACCCCTTTGAGTGTATCTTCCCAATCTTTGAAAATAAAAGGAAAAGAAGTCACCAGTATAATAAAAAAAACCCCAAAAACAAATGGGTTCCAAAAACAAAATAAAAGGGAGGCTTTCCTCCATATGCAAGAAGAATTTCCCTCCGTGCACATATCTAGGGGGAGTCCTTTTCTTTTGGCTTTTTTCTGTTTTTTTCTCTTTCCAATTAAATAAGGGGCATCCGTAATTCTTTAAAAAGGGTTGACTTTCTCTCCTGAGGTGAAATGATGCCCATCAAATCACACATTTAAAGGCAATAGGCATATCGGGAAACAAATCTTTGTGGGTTAAGGCATCCAAAAGGGGTAATAATAGCTCTAACTAGGAGAATGATGAAAAAAAGGAGTTAATTCCCTCTCACAAATCATCCCAACTAGCTCTGTCAGGAGCCTAAGCAGCCGACAAAACCCAAAAGTCTCACTGCCAAATCTCCAGACTTCTGAACTCTTCCCGATTACAAAATAGATGGATATCTCTCCCAACTCATCCAAGTACTCATCCAAACAAATCCAATCTTCATTCAAACCCTCATCAGAAAATGGACCTTCGAGCTCTATTAAATAGACAAGCCTTTGAAATCCCTCTTCACCAAACTCACAATCTGTGCCTTCACTATCCAACCATCAGCTGACCTTTACCGGAATGATGAGGTTTTGGCAAACCCGCACCATTGGCCTTGCACTCACTCAAAACACTCACTTCATATACGAATTTCTGAGGGAATTTTGGGTGAATGCAAGATCTGACCCCAGTCTACCAGGAAGCCCCATAAGAACACGTGTGAACCTTCTTACCTTTGAAGTCACTGAGGACTCCACTCGCTCTTCTCTTAGTCTGAATGACAAAATTGGAGCCACTCACTTCAACAGGCCCCAAGTCATTGAAACCTTCATTGACATTGGGTATAATGGAGAACTTCTCGAAGAACAAGCCAATAGATTCCATCTCCCCCCCATCTGGCAGTTCTTCTTCACTCAAATTCAACTCTGCTTCTCATCCAAGGTTAATCATCATCATCTTGCTGATCATGATACTCAAATGGTCATGCATGTTCTGATTCACGGCCTTAACATGAACTTCTCTCACTATCTTCTACTAAACATGAAAGAGAACTGCTATCTGCCCGTAGAAGAGAGAGTTATTCTGTATCCTCGCTTCGTGACGAATATAATCTGCTAGGGCAAGCAATGGGAAGGAATTCCTCGTGAATATCACACCCAACTCCTACCTTCCCAAAGGTTTCTTGGTCTCCATATAACTGGACTTCCAAATGACATTATATAGGAAGATGATGAGAACATGTGACCCATCTCTCACAACAACATTCCTCTCCAACTTGAAGCCAGAGCACATCCTCCTGTACCCACCAGAATCATCTTACCCTGTACCTGTAGAACTACATGCTTTCACTTAAACTTGAAGTTTAAATAAGTTCTGTACTAGGTATCTTGTTAAGAAGTTGTTGGAAAAGTTGTTAGAACTGGATCTTTTGGGATTAATTCAAGAAATGCTCAAAGTTGTGCTAAGCTAGAACATCTCTTCTAGTGATTTTGTATCTTTATAATTATTTTTTTTGGTTATACAGAACAACTCCGGAAATTCCGAAGTAGTTCTGTACAGAAGCTTGAATGCTAGAATAAAACAAAAAAATAAAAAAAAATAAAAAAAAAGAGGAGGAACCACTGAAAAGCTTCGAAAAAAACTGGAACTGTTGAAAGGAAAACACATTCGATCTCAACCTGAAAAATAGGGATCAAAAAAATTATTCATCAAGAAATCCCAATCGACAATGAAGACGTCAAATGCTCCCAATAAATAGGAACGGTAACTTTTCAGTTACGAGGAAAATCAATTATCAAACGGACATCCGTTTCACCACCCAGTTAATCCAATCGGTGAAAAAGAGCCGTTAAAACGTCTCTCATGCTATAAAATCCTCACTCATTCCCAAAATCAAAACACCGTTCACATTTATCCAATCCTCACCAAGCAAAGCATTCCTTCGAACAATAAAAAATGGCTTCATCCTCCCAAATCTCCCCATTCAAAACATTCAACATAGAGCAGAAAAATATGCGAGCAAATCTAAATCCATCGGCTTACTCAAGCGATGTTCAGATCATCATAGAAGCATTGAGGTATTCGCCTCTAATGACATCTCTCACTGAAGATGAAGAAATTACCAAAGAGGCTTATATGAATGTCTGGTCAACAATACGGGTAAAAACTGAAACTGTAACTAAAAAGGTATGGATTGAAGCACTCATCGGAACCGAAGATCGATTCACAACAACTCTACACTTTTCAGAAAAAGATTTCAGACAAGTTACCGACCTCAGAGCACCAGGAAACCCTGCTCATCCCCCAACTAAATCAGAAATTCTCAAGACCATCAATTCCTTAAACAAAGGAACAAGCTTTACCACAATCTCAGGTATAAACATCAACCATCTAGATAGAAAGTGCAAAATGATGATGCACACTCTCATCTACAGCCTAACTGCTAAAGTCGGCTAATCAGATCAGGCTAGTGAATCAGTATACTCCATAATGGTCGCTATAATTCAGAATAAAAAATTAGATTATGGAGCAATGCTGTGGAGGAGTCTAGTGAAAAAATTGAAGATAAACAAAAGGAAAAAAAAGAAACTGTCCACATTCCATTTATGAGGTTTCTTTCTCTACTCATCTTAAAAAAATGTCAGGAAGGATCGTTGGTCATGAAGGGAGCTAAGCTTAGGTGAACCACTCTGAAAATTCTAAAAAAGTTTGAATCAGGTACAACTCACTCTATATCCTCTGTACCTATGTCACTACTTTTAAATATACCAGATGGTTCTCCTGTTCTGATGAAATACATTGAAGGAATAGAACTACAAGAACAGAATTCATCTGAACCTGAACAACCAACCCCAAAACACAGCCCGCAAACATCTCACTTTTCTGAATCAGTCAATCTAAACAAAAATTCACCTGAGTCTCCTACATCAAAATCCACCACCTCAGCCTACAAAAACTTCAACTTTAGCCCACTAAGCTCACCCACTCAGACCCACATTCCTGAAATAGCCACGAAGCCCAGCCTGTTTGATGATTCTGAGAGTCTGTTAGAGCATATTCCTATGCTACGTGTGTCTCGTGTATTGTATCTAATATAGAGCGTCTGTGTGAGTCAAGATAGTCAACTGGCCGTACCAGATGGTCAGCCGTACCAGATGGTATGGGCGTACAAATGGTCCGTGGGTGGTACGCCGGTCAGTATGTTAGTGACTATAAATAGTTCGTGTTAGAGAGAGTCTAGTTAGTTCTGTCATTTCTCTATCTCTTAACTGTGTGTATTGAAGGTGTTTCTCTCTCTAGCTTGTATTCTCTAAGTGAATCAATAAAGCCAAGCTTTATTTACTCGTTTGTGTTTCTCCAATTACCGAATCATGCAGTAGTAAGATCCTTCAGTGGTTTTACAGAGTCATCAGCAAGCACCAACAAGTGGAGACAAAATGAGTCAAGGAAACTTGGAAAGAAACCACAGGGATGGGTTCCCTGAGGATTCAACACATGAGAATTTTGAAAAGAATTATCAAGCAACACATGAGTCTGAATCATTCAGGATAAAGACAATGAATGTGGAAGACCTACGGACATCAGATATTTCTGGTATTCTAGGCACTAACAATACTCTCAACAGAGAAACTGTTAGTAAAATTGTTCGACATGTGTTGTCCACTGGTATGTTAGAAGGAGAAAGATCATCTGTTGATCCAACTCCAAGTTTACCTAGTATCCTACTCAAATCTGATCTCTTAGAGTTATCTCAATAAATTAGAGAGAAAATATTCAACTACAAGAGGGATCAGAAAATTGACCTTCATGAGCTAGGAAAACTCAAGCACTCAAACTCAGAAAAGCTCATGAAGGTGGAAAGAAACACAGCTCAGAACACCAATAAGCTAAACACTCTAGTAGATGAGCTGAAAGCCTATAAAGAAGAACTGAGCAAGGAGGCCAACAAGATTTCAGAAGACATCAGCAAAAGTATTCAAAATTTACAAGCTGCAGAGACAACTGATGATCAACAAATCATTAAAAATTTCTCTATAGAATTATCAAACAAGAAAAAGACTCTTAAAGATATAGGCAAAAATCAGGCAAAAATCAGGCAAAGAAGGCATAAGAAGAAATAAGATCTGTCAGAAGAAAACTGACAAGAAATCAACTGATCTCTGCAAACCTAGAGATCAAACACTCTTTTCAAGATGATCAGATGAGAAAGATGGAAAGAGAATGGAAACAAAAAGTAAAAGGAACAGATGAGAAAAGAAAGCCAATCACAATCTCTGTTGAACCGCCAATGAAGAAGACAAGACTTCAAAGCAGTAATCCAAGTGAAGAAGAAGATGAAACAGAATAACTCAAGAGAAAGAACTCAAAGAAGTGCAAACCTTCAACTCAAGCTTATGAAGGAATACCACCTCCTCCACCTCCTTCTTCACTTAAGCCACTAACAAAAACTGCCCAGAAAATAACTGTCTCTCAACCTCTCTCCACCGGAACAGCAAAGAAAACCCCAGTTAAGAAGACTCAAATACAATCGTCCTCATTAGTCGGATCCTTCATATCTGGATCAGCCTTTGAAGACGATTACTCTTAAAAGCAAAATATGCAAAAAGTCATCTAGGAAGAAGTTAGAGAACTACAAGAGAAACTGCTCAAGAGTGAAGAAGACAGGCCCATAAGGAGTCCTTTATCAAGAAAAGCTTTTGACAGGTCGACCGGAATACCAGTGGAGGAAGATCCAAACTACACAATTCCTTCGATCACTGAGTTCATAAAAATCAAGGCACAACCTTTAATAAAACACCTTTGGGTAGACCACTTCAACTGTTACACAGTGAAGACAAAAGATGGAAGCTTTAGAGAATTCACTGATAAAGACCTACAACAATTTAACCCAATACAGTTGGTGTCATTCATAAGGTACTTCTCAAATCAACCCTCAAAAACAGAAAGATTAAGCATTACCTTATACCAAGGAAATAAAGCTGGTAAAAGGATGTTCAGAAGACAAGCACAGCTGGATGTCGAATTAGCAAAAGAGTCCAACATCCCTCTACTGTTTTTAACAAAACCAAATGAGACTGTCCCTCCTGAAGTCTCATGGAGAGGATCCGGTACAGTATTTCTCAGCCTAATTTCTGATATATGCTTCAGAGATCTCTCTGAAGAAAGAAGGTTCTTCAGGCTAAAAGAAAAATAGCAGTATACAAATCTGGCCTTAGAATTCTTCCTATTCATTCCTGAGAAATGCAAGACCATTAACAGCAGCACCAAGGAAATCATCAAGTCAGAAATTGATGCACTAATAAAGGAAAGAACTGTATTCAAAACCCTACTAGAAGAATGTACTACAGAGTACAACTTTGAAATTACTCACTCACCAGTAGGGAAAAAATCAGAAAAGACTTGTAAATCCTTAATTTATGATAGACAAGACTTCTTGTCAGGACCAGATTTGAGCACGTTGTTCTCATATGATTCATCACACAAGTGCGGAAATCATGTGTGATGGTCGATTCCGGATGGATCAGCATCAATGCTCATCCATTGATGATTCCTAAAGCTCAAGAACACACACTAACACCAAGAACACACACACAAAGGCTCTCTGTAGGAATAATACTCCTTCAAGCGTTACCAATAGGGTTTTTCTCAATGATATTTATACTACTAGAGAACTTGGGACAAAAGGAATGTTTAACACAACACAATTATTACCTAGAGTTCAGCAAAATATTCTAACAGCAGAACAAGTTCGCTAAGACTAAAATGAAGTTCGCTAGCACTTAACAAGTCCGCTAACAAGTACGATAAGCATCAACAAGTCCGCTAACAAGTACGCTAAGTAGCAACAAGTACGCTAAAAAGTACGCTAAGCATTATCAAGTTCGCCAACATGAACAAGTACGCAACTTGAACAAGTACGCTAACAAGTTCGTTAAGAACAAATTAAGTACGCTAGGAACAAAACAAGTCTTCTAAGTAAACAAGTCCGCTAGGAATAAACAAGTCCGCTAAGATAACATTCAAACAAGTACGCTAAGAGTAAATCAAGTCCGTTAAGAACATAAGTAATAAGTCCGCTAAGAAGCATAACAAGTACGCTAACATTTACACAAAGTTCACCAAGTACATATCAAAAGACAATTACAAAATAAAGTATCAATTACATGATAAGAAAACAATAAGTTTGTGTTGCTAAAAAAATAGGTTCTAACAATTCCACCCTTGTTGGCAATGCAAACTCTCGAGCTTCAAGCATCTTGACCGATCAGCTTCAGCAGGAATCTCCAGTTCTCTCTGGCTAAGGTTTGTCTTTATCAGAAAGTACGTGAATACCCATATCATACAGCCTAAAGAGATCTTGCCAAACTAGCTTCTTCAGGTCATTATAATTGTTCAGCTCGACCAATCGTCTTGACTTATCCAAAATGACACTTGAACCATGTTCTTCAATCAACCAACGAGTTGCTGTTCTCAGGAGTTCTGAATCAAGTGAGAGTCTCCCTAATTCTGCTAGCCTTCTACACCACTAGTTTAAGACTATCAAGAAATAGCTGACATCATAGCACTCATAAGGTCTCAACTGAACAGGTATTGTCCGCATCTTCTCGTAATACATTATCTTCAAGTAAGATTGAGAGAGAAGACGGAGTTCTATAGCAGCAAATATTCTGATAGCGTCAGCACCATCTCTTTCGATTACCAACTCATGAGTCATCCCGTTATAGTACCAACTAATCATAGGAGCATTCTTCTGGTTTCCAGGGATAGTCTTTGATTTCACTTCTTTTCCTATATCCTTGAACATACCTCGGTGAGGAGCACGAAGTCTTCTTTTCTCTTCTGCCAACTGAGCCTTTCTTTCTGCTTCTGGAATTTGACTGAATCTTTTATCATTATAAGCATATTGGATCAACGCAGTAGCCCTTATACCCTTTGGATGATTTGTTGGTTCACCAAGTCCAGGTACTTGAGCTCTTTGAGTTCCCAAGAGAATAAGCTAGTGAGAGCTTTGAAGTCTCCAAATATTTAGACATAGCCATTTCTCCTCTTCACCATGAAAACATCAAAGGCTTCATCATATTTCCAACCCAAGATCTTCATCCCATGATTGACATTAGGGTTGCTGGGCATTTTCCTCAAGTTCTTGGCAGCAAATAATTGCATAGCCTTAAAGTTAGGAGTTAGCTTTTCCCATTCGTCATAGATTTGGGGATTATCTTTTCTCTTGAAATCCTCAGCCCGTTCCTCTTCATTGATTTTGATTTGTTCCAACTTCGCCAACCGCTCTATCTTCCGGTACTCACACACAAACTTCTGGAGACCAGGAAGTCTCTTCTTGTAGTAAGCCTTCTTATAAATGTTCTTAAATTTACAGAAGTTGCGGAGTGCTTCAGAGTTCATACTGTTTGTGGTGGATTCAATGTAAGCTTCAGAGTCAGGAGGGTCAACGGACGAGTTCTATGGAGGAGGAATGAATGTGTTGCCGATGTCAAGGGAGAGATCAGAGAGATGATCACGGATAGGAAGGAAGTCCACTGTCTTGTTTGTGTCGGCAAAGATATCAGCTAAGAAATCAGATTGTGCTTCAACTGTTTGATTTTGAGGTAGGTGAGAATTCAACCTCTCCTCATCGGTGTATAACTTGGTCAACTCAGTGTCAGTGAGACTCATCAGATATTTCAACGAGAAGTTGTCTTTCATCAGAGTTCTGACCATGTTGGCTGTAACAGAGTTGTCATCAGCATCAACATCAGTTCCCTCTAAGTTTGTGACAACGCGGATCAAAGGTTCATCTGTTTTGATTGATTCTGAACGTTCTGGCAAACTGCTCGACCCTTTTGCATACATGACAGCTGGAGGATGGTTAGATTCATATCTCTTTAGTGCTTCAGCCTTTTCCTCAAGAAGTCTATTTTGTTCCTGGAGAGTTTCATCAATAAGCGCTCTACGAGATCTTTCTTTCTCAGCTTCTCTTTTACGATGCTCTTCGGCAATTTCTTCAGGAGTTAAGATCCTTTTACCTCTATCTTCAGTAGAAGGACCCTTGTTCTGTAACCGCAGGCTCTTGAGTTGCAGTCACATTTGGTTCGTCTTCAGTGTCAGACTCAGAGGAGAAGTGCATAAAGGAGGCTTCAAAGATCTGATCATGGAAGCTTTGCTCAGTCGATACTGTAGGAACATATTGACTCTCAGATTCTCGGGCAGCACTCAATTCAAGGTTGATGATGTTTGCATCTGCAGGAATAGAACCTGGAACATGGGGAGCAATGTCTAAAGTAGAAGCCTTAGCTGAGGTTTGCATAAGCTCAGAAAGTGAAACCTGTACATATATATCATCCACCTCCTTCTTTACTTAAATAGGAGTGGGAAACAGAGGTTTCATTTCTTCATCTTCACTCTCAATCAGATCCAAATCAATGTAATTCAGTGGATTAGATTCATTCATAAGCACATGCATACGTTCTTGTAGCTTATTCATGTCTTCTTCATCACCGAAATCTACAGTATATGGATGTTCCTCATATGAGACTTCACCAGTGTCATCTTCGATAGACTCGATCAATATACCACAAGAGTTTCTTCTCGAGTAGATCTTTTCTGCATAGTATTCCCAGAAGTTGGCCATTGCAAAATCTAGGAAAGCCGGGTCAACGTACATGTGACGGACTCCTTCATTCAGGGAAACTAAGGCAGTAGATGTGTCAGTTGAAGTCTGAAAATAGGGTACAAGAGAGAGCTGAAGGTTTAAACCAGATGCATCAGCAGCTTCTTTATTAGAAGTTCCCTCAATAGCAAGAGCCTTGGATGCCTGTGAAAATCTAGGAAGTTTCAGATTCTCTGGCACAGGAGCAAGTTTCTTGATTGAATCCAAGGTTTCATCTACAGGCTCGTCATGAAGGAGACTGTTGACGAAAGATTCATCGTCGTCTGAGGAGTTCAGCCCATCTCCTTCTGTGAACGTATCTTCATCAAACTCGAAATCACTGTCATGCAGGGGGCTTGAGGAGTCTTGAGAACCTGTAGAATCTTTACCAGCAGGCATGGTTGTTGAAGAATTAGGTTCTTTAGAATTGTCGCCATCAGTCCCTTGATTAGTTTGAGTCTGGTCATCAGGCAACTCACTTTCTTTATCACCACCATCATCACCATCTGGTTTGTCACTAAGTTGTTTGTCTTCGCCTGATTTGTTTAACAAATCCTTTAGTCTTTGAATCTCAGCTGCCTGTTCAGCAATTACAAGTGACTGTTCATTGATCTTCTGGTTAGCCACTTGCAGAGAACAATTGAGGTGATCGTTCTGACTTTGAAGATTAACAACTTCAGCTTGTAGTTCCATCATCTTTTCAGATTCAGAAACTGTCGGGCTTGTAGTCACAGTACCAGAGGGGTCAGTGGTAACAACAGCTTCTTCAGCTATGATCTCCAGAGGTCTCATATCCATATCAATCCTAAAACTGTGATCAGTAGGAGATGGAGAAACAAGAGTTGTAGCCAAAGTTGTATCCAGTTGAGTGCTAAATGAACCAACAACTTCATACTCATCAGTGGAACCAAGTTTTCTTCTGACTTGGAGTTTCTCTGTGCAGGACTTGCTTCTTACAGCTCTTACCGTGAGTAACTCAGACGATTGATTACGATCATCAGCAGTAATTGTAAGTCTGTTTAAAGTTAACTTAGGAGGAGACATAGGAGGACTTTCAGTCTCAGCTGCAAGATCATGTGTAGAATCCTCTTCATCGAGAGACACCGAAGAGTCGTCTTCATCTAAGTCATCCTTAGACGGTTTATAGCTTTCATCCGATGATGATTGTGGTGTCAGATTCGTCGAGGCCCTGGAAGATTCTCCAGTCCTTTGCCTTTTCCAAGGTTGAACATCTACAGTATGAGCAGGGCTGTTATCTGAGCTTGAGGAGTCAGATTCATCATCATTGGTGTCATCACCTTCCTCAGCTTCTGAAGATAACACATTCACTGGACTCAACGAGTGTTCAACATGCTCAGACGCTTCAACATTTTCACCTTGAAGATTCCCAAGGTCTTCAGCAGCAGTAGCAGGATCTGAGATAACTCGGGCATTCAAGTCTAATTCATGGTGGACTTGAGCCGCATCAGTGGGTTCAATTTGTGCTTCATCTGCAGCTTCATCCATGTGAACATCTCCTTCAGCATCAACGGGAGCAAGTCGAGCTATCATCTCGGGAAAGAAAGGCACTTCATTCCCTTGATACTTACCTTTGTGGTACTTGCTATACGAGCCAGTATTCATAGAACTTGTGGAGAATGTCTCTCCTTGCTTCACCAAAGTTGGGTAGTAATGGTCCAGGATGGCTTGAACAAAGCGAGGATACATCAGAAACTTCTTTTGTCTTCCAGTGGGGTGCAGGTTGGAAATCATCTACTTGGGAAAGATTGAAACCATCACCTGAGACGAACCCATGGATAGCACATGCAGTATCATCAATGAAATCATCTGGAGCTGCCTTTCGATGTCCAAACGCCGCAATGAGGAAACTGATAATGAATTTCCAATTTGCAGGGAATAAAGTCTTCTGAACTTTGTTGCTGACATCAGGAAGAAAGACACCCGAATATCCCATTCTTGTGATAGTTGACTGCCACACTGCCTTAGTGAAAGTCTTGGGCATGTCAGCATCTTGTAGATCCAAGACAGTTCTGATCTTTTCTTCAGTAATCTCAACATCAATATTCTGAATTCTAGATCTTATCACGCTTGTTCCATCATCCAGTTCTGCAGATTCAGCATTGTACCAGAATGCTTCAAAAATACCCTTGTAGATAACAGGGTTAATCTGCATGGCCGTTGCCCAGTTTGATTATAGCATAAGATCAAGGGCTTGCTCATTAGCACCTTCCCAATTTTGTTAAATATGCACCTTCCGTTGTGCAGGCGACCATACTCTAAAGCTTCTGCAGCTTGTCTAGGAGGCATCTGCACATATAGAATTAAAAGATTACATCAAATTCAACACTGGATGAATGTCATGTCACACTAAACCTGTGATAGTGACATATCTTTTCATTTGAGTATTAATGACATAAACTAACTCATATAGTGCATATACTTCAAAATGATCACAAGCAACCGGAATGTCATGATTAATAAATGTAAGTATTTCAGGAAAAATAACAGATGTGTGAAGTAATAAAATCAACAAGGAGCCAGATCTAAATCTCCAATAACATTGACTTAATTGAATTCTTTGCATAAAAATTGAAAAATGACCCAAATGAAGATTAAGTTAACTAAATTCAGATTTGTTGGAGGGTCAAGCAGAATTTCAAAGAGAATTCTACTACTTGGTCTCAACAACAGTCACAGATATCAAGCAAAGGAGGGCTTGGCACACTAGGATCAACACCTAGTAGTTTAGGTTGTCCCAATTTGTCAAGTCAGTTCAGGGAAAGTCACATTGGGACTTGGTTCCACCCGAGCTTGTGAACTCCTTGCTTTGATATCATAGGGTTATATCAAGAAAGAACTTTGTAAAAAAATAGTGCTTTAAATGTAAGATAGTAAAGTTGGAATATAAACAAACTAAAATTCAAAGATCAATTAGATGCAGGTAATAAGTGAAGCACTTATAAGCAGGTAAAAGATCCAAACGGGTCAATTGTTCCAATTTTTATCATTTAAAGGACAAGATGTGATTATGAAAGCTTAACAGATTAGATGGAACCATTTACATGTCACATTTAATCCTAACACACAAATACAAGCATGTATGGATCAATTAACACATACCCAAATCACCAAATTCACATTTAAGCTAATACAGTCACATAAGTCACATAAAAACAATTTCATGCAAGATTTGACTTAGTAAAGTCAAAATGACCAAATGAGTGTTCATACAGAGCTTAAATACCTAAGATAGTTCATATGAACCTTAGAGGCATCATAGATCACATCCTATGTATAAATGCTCTCAATTAGTCACAAAGATGGTCAAATCAACTTAGTTAGGTCAAGACATTCAATTATGTCTATCTTAGTGTTAACTGTGTCGAAGATCCTTCCACCTGAGTTATTGACCTGTTTCAGATCCATGTGGATCTCAACCAGTCTTAAACCACCAGTGTTAGGCTCAATTGGACATCAATTTACACAGAGAGAGACATACAAATACGTGAAAATAAAATTAAGGTGATGCACTACCTGATTAATGACATGAATGCTTGTATTGAGAAACACATACCTTTCTGAAGATCTAATGGTGACTAAGATCTAATATAAGATGAATTGAATTTCTCAAAGACTCAGTGAGTTATCTGCTGGGATCAAGCAAGTTGTATTAGAAATCAAGTAAGCATCAGTTTAACTAAAATAAGATAAGGATTGCCCCTGTGTAGCCAAAATTGAGTCTTAACTCACATTTCCATTTGATATAACAACATACCTTTTTGATGATCTATGGTTTGCTAAGATCAATGACAAAGACGCAATGCTCTTGATCAATCTCTCAACAGTTTTAAGTTCTGTTTTGTGATCAGACAAGTTATGTTAGACTTCAAAATTTTAGACAAACAAATAAAGATATAGGCAATTAGAACTTAAAAGCATAACATGAGAAACTTCAAACTTAATCTATCAATGTGATTAGTGACTAGACTAATCACCAGTTATCAGCAGATTCTAAAGTTTAAGTCTCAATCAATTTGAAGTTATGGACAACAATGAATAATAAATTTTGATTGGAGACAATATAAATTCAACACTATGTGGAATTTATTCAGTCAAGCCAATCATGAGAGAAAAATAAAACTGAAACTTCAAAGTTGTTAAAATTAAACTCACAGGCATATTTAAACAATCAGATTTGAGTTAACTAAACAGAATCGACAGTAGCCACATTGAGTTCTATCATACCAACCAAAGTTCCAAAATTGACAATTTTAAAACAGAAAATTAAATTCAAGATTCCTAAGTATTCATATAACAGAGGATTACTACTTATATAGCTCATAGATAATTTATTCAAACAAACTTTCAACGTTCAAACTAATTAACTAGAACAACAAAAGCAACCAACTGTCATAGAACATAAAGGAATTTTTCATGTTCAAAACACATTCAAACACAACTCTGTACACAATATTCTCGGGTTCAAAATTGTAAATGAGAATTTAGATTCACATACCTCTGACTTAAGCACAAGTGTATTAGGATCAAGTAAAGATGAAAGAAATCTGGAGTTAACATCAAATTAAAGCATTAGAACCCTAAAACATATGAGAACCGAACCTACGGCTCAATACCAACACCGAACCCAAAATCTACACAAGTATATAAAACCGAACATGTGATTGCAATGAGAGTGTGCTAATCAACCCTAATCGCAATGAGATCAACAGATTTGAGAGAAAAACAAGAGATTTCGATCGAACAGTGGAAGGGAGAGAGTCGCCGGTTCGTTTTTGAGAGCGTATGTGTGTTTTTGAAAGCGTGAATGGAAAAAATAAGACAATTCTCCTTTATATAGAGTAGGGTTTAGCGGACTTGTAAATATCTGAATTTAAACAAGTTCGCTAAGACTGTCTCCAAGTTCGCTAAGTGTAAGCGAACTGAAACAAGTACGCTAAAGGAGAAACAAGTTCGCTAAGGCCTCAATGAAGTACGCTAAGCCTAAATGAAGTTCGCTAACCCAGGAAGTTCGCTAAAGCTAAATCAAGTATGCTAAGCATGAGAGAAGTTCGCTACGTTTAATGAAGTTCGCTAAGGCTAAGGACAAGTACGCTAAGCTTGAGAGAAGTTCGCTAAGGTAGGAAGTTCGCTAAGGCAAAATCAAGTACGCTAAGGCCTAAAACAGAACTTGTTACAGAAAAAATTCTAAGTAAAAAAGAAGTTCGCTAAGGTATAAACAAGTTCGCTAAGAACAGTTATAACCTTAGTAAACTTAAAATGCAAGTGGAGAAGTTCGCTAAGGCAAAATCCTTCTTAGCGGACTTCTCAAACACTTAACCAAAATACATCAAAAACATAGGAGAAGTTCGCTAAGGACAAGTTTTAGCGGACTTCTCAACATACAAAAGACTCAAACAAAAAAAACAAGTTCGCTAAGAACAATTTGTTCTTAGCAGACTTCAAGAAAAACACCAAAAATTTAAAAAAATTTCTAAGTCCAAAAATTTTACCAAGAAATAAAAATTTACCATTTAACTACAAACTTAAAAAAAAGAACAACAAAATGCATGCCTGCCACCAGTAACCTACCAGGAAGATAAATTTTGAACTTATAACACAATTACCAGTTAATTTCAACAAATTTGATGATGACACACCTAGTACCTAAATTTGACTTTTATCGGTCAAAATTCCACCCGAACTCAAAATTTCCAAATTTATCCGAATTTGGTCAATTTTCCACCCGAACTCAAGAATTCATTTTCTTTCAAGTTGGTTAATTTCAAACCAATACCATGATTAATTTTAGTACATGTTGGTCAATTTTTCACCAAACTTGGAGATTCTAGCACATGGCTTTGATAATTCACATATTTTTGTATGGTCGTGGTCAGACATGTTTAGAATCATACCGATCAATTACGTGATCAATAACACTTATAATTCAATTCACCTTTTGGATCTGGTACCCTAAATCAGATTATCGGTATTGTTTGTCCACTTGAGCTCAAACAAGGTAATTTTCAACTTGTCTCATGTGATGTATTTTATCATGTTTTCTGCTCAGTTCAGAGAAATAATTTGTGGGGACCTTATTTGGTTGGAAGTTAACAGTATTCTACCAATCATCAAATAGTTTTTCAGATTCAATCACACATTTAAAAGTAATATTTCCCCCTTTTCTTTAGTGTTAAGTGACTTATTTCATGGATATAGTCATGAAATCATGATAACCCTTCTTTCATGACTATAGATGAATGATTTTTGATGGGGTGAGAGAGTCAAGGTCAGAGTTTCCTCAGCAGATGACTTCTCACTTTATTTTATGGAATGATGGAACGTGAGAACACAAGGTCAGTGATTTCTCACAGCAGATGTGTCTCAGCTTTATTTATGGATGAGACTCAAGGTCAGAGTTCCCTCAGCAGATGAGTCTCATGTATTGGTTTTGAAATAAGTCAACTTAATATTGAAGAAACAAAAGATGTGTGATTAGAGTTTTCTTACTAGTACTAATGAGAAGGGCATATTTAAAGAATATGCCACTGTTTAAACTTCCGAGGTCCACATTTCTCAATGAAATTAGTGTGTTATCACAGAGACTTGTTTACTTTTCAGTATGTTGAGCCTACCAACACATCAAATGATAGAGTTACCGGTCGATTGGATCATATCCTATGGTTAGATCAACAAGACCAGAATCATATCATGTTCCTTAAATATTGTCCGACCACAGACCAAAGGTTTTAGCTTTTTCAATGTTTTTGGTATTTTTTTGCTAATTTTACTGCACATGAGTATAGATGTCACACCCCGGTCAACGGATTGGGTGTGAGCGAGACGGAATCATAGTCGCAGATATACAGAACAACTTCTACTAAATTTAAACGTCATTTAAAACATAATACCATTCATGTTGCAGCGGAAAGTCGTGGTGAAAAGATATTGTCTTACATTTGAACAAAAGTCTTAGTTTGATATCGAAATCATTAAGCAGTTTATGTAAGATAGGTCGGGACTACGACTCCGGTAAAGCAGGGTCGAAAGTTACAGTGAAGCCCCATTTGCACGTCTTCCATGATAAGCTTAGATACCTGAGAAATCATGAGTTTTAAAAGGTCAACATAAAGTTGGTGAGGTTCACAGGTTTATGATTCTATGGTAAGTTTGTAAAAACAGTTTACAGTATGTTGGAATAATAGTTTACGGTATGTTGGAATAACAGTTTACGGCATGTTGGGATAACAGTTTACGACATACTTAAATGTTACGTTGGTTTACTGTCGTGGTTGTAAGATCCACTACTACAAAAACTGCCTTCCTTGACACGCGAACGATGACACTCGATAATTCTTGACGCGCAAAAACGCGTGTCATTAAAAATCTGTCGTATTTTGAAAAATTCTAAGGAGAGATGACGCGCATCTTTGAGTGTCGTAAATTTGTGTCGTATAATAAATAAAAAAAAACACGGAGGACACTTAAAATGTGCGTGTCAAGAAGCCCCTGTCGTGTTTTATTTTTTTCCCGCCCAAAATTTTCTCCAAAAAAAATCTATGCGCGCCTCCTTTTTGCCCTAATTTTCTTTCCCCCAAAACATATACTCCAAAATTTTCACCCTCCGCTCTCGACTACAAAATCACCACCGGAAACCTCCACCACTCGCATTCCTCCACCGGCCTCCACCCTCGGCCTCGACGTTGCTCCACTACGCCGACGGTCCACCGGAAACCTAATCGACCTCCACCGGCCACCACCCGCACCACCTAAAATCGTGTTTCCTCCAATTCCTCTCCACTTCGATCTACATCGTTCGTCTTCTCTGCGTTCAACAGATCCAGCACAAAGGCAAACCTATACTTTACCTTGTGTTCGAGTATCTCGATACAGATCTGAAGAAATTCATCGATTGTCATCGGAAATGACCTAATCTGTCTCCGCTTCCTCCGTCTCAGATCCAGAGCTTTATGAATGAGATTGCAGTTAGGGTTTCTTCTTTTTATGTTCGTTTCTTCATCCAGTATGTGATTTTACTAAGCGGCTACTGTATTTTTGAGGTTTTTGTTTCTAATTGCCTGCCTTCTACACTAGGTTTGTGAATGAGATAGCAGTTAGGGCTTCTCCTTATTGTTTCCGTTTCTGGCGGCTATTGTATTTTTGAGGTCGATTACTTAGGTTCTTGTGATTTCATGAACCGTGCCCTGTTTTAGGTTGGGTTTTTGGAGTTGTTTTCTTTCGATATTTACTATTAATTGCACAGGTGCTTGGTTAATATGTTATAGCAACTTTCTTATCTCACTGATTTTGTTGTAACTCTTTAACTATATTTGGTATGAATTTCTGAATTTAGTACAGCAAGCTCATATTTAACTATATGCTTTCTCACTGTGTACAATTCGTGAAAAATGTATTCTATCTTAAACCTTATACTCATGAGGTCCTCTTCTTATTTCCTTTTCTTCTTTGTGTGAATTTGATTAGATAAGTTTTAGAATCTGATTATTGATGTTTTGAATTGCAGATTGTTACGCTTTGGTACAGAGCTCCGGAGGTTCTGTTGGGATCGGTATCTTACTCCCTTGGTGTTGATATGTGGTCTGTTGGATGTATTTTTGGTATGTGTTTTTAATTCGGTATGGAGTTATAGTGTGAATTTGTTTCAATTTTGAAATTAGGGTCATTTGCGATGAATTGCAAAAGCACGAGCCTCTGGTCGCTTTATGGATACTTATTCATCTCTCAATTTTACTCTAAGCCCTAATTTTCTGACAACTTCTCATGGCATCAGTTAATGATTTGTTTTTCTTGCTTAGTTTTATGAAGTTGTTAAAGTTAAATTGCCTTTTATTTTTGGTTTAAATTTGTTTAAATTCTATGATCCATCATTATTTGTGACTACATGCAACTCTATGATCCAGTTTTCTATTTGATTTCTAAAATATGATGTTTGGTTTGATGGGTTTAGAGAAAATCTCATAATGCAGTTCTTATGAGTTATATGGGTTGTAAACTGGTATTAAACAGAATCGCGGTACAAGCTGTTTATATTATTAACATTTTAAAGAGGTCAAAGGTTCATTAAGCACTTTACTACCTGAACATGCACTTCCCTAAAACCATCAGTAACTTTTAGTTTCAATTTCTATGTAATCCTAATTTGGGCTCTCCTTACTGAAGCTATTGTTTTATTAAAACAATTGATGTTATGCAATCCTAATTCGGGTCAAGTTTTCTTCATGGGCTGAACCTCAGTTTATAATATTTATGTTGTGCTTGGGTCCTTAATTTGTAATGTATTTTGTCTCATATAGGAAAGATTAAAAAAATGAGTTTTGACTGCTCAATCTATGTGGTTTATTAATTTTCTTTTGAACTATAAAATGGTCATCTTGATTTTGTGACCAATTTATGTTAGTTCTCCGATGAGTTCTTTTATAAGACAACATCGGATTGTTGTCTTATAGGTGCTACCATAGTCGTTGTTGATGTCGCCACCACCTCCTACGATTTCGATGTTGCATTGTTGTTCCAGGTATGTGACTTTATGTTTGGTTTGTCATTTGTTCTTCTTTGTTTTTACGATGTCGTTTAATTTCATCAAAGGATTTCCAAGTAATTTATGTTCTTGGACGGCTTTTGTACTTTAAATTCTGGATGTTCAAATTGACCTGATGGTTAGAGTTCTAAATAGATTGAAAAAATATAAGAGACATTGTGTTCTGTGATTCATAATTTTTAGGGTAGTTCATCTTGATTGTGATTCTTTTCTGATGTGTTCCTGTATTAAATTTTTTCTTTTCTTTAAGTGTGATGCAAAGTTTGGGGATTAATTTGAGAAGAGGAAAACTTGCTCAAAATCAGGTAAGATCATCGTCTGATTACATTTGCTAATTGATATAGTTCGATAATTAGCTAAATATTTCCACAGTTGACCCATTTGTCTCTCATTTGTTACAAAAGAAACAAGCAGGGTATTTATTTGTTTGTTTATTTTCAGGAGAAGACGAGTAATATGACAGAAAAGGCTGATAAAAATGTCCAAAATGCAAAGTAAATGTGCAATAGGTTTGTTTCTCTCATCTAGATCTCTAGAAGTAAAGGCCTTAATAAGCTAAGCCTGAACCTTCATTCGTTCTAACCGTTTTATGTGGGTGGTCAGGGTAGTAAATAAATGTTGGTTAAAGCACAAGGAGCCACTGAAGGAGACAAGGATGCCACTGATGTCAACAAATAAACATGCACATTTCTAACACACGGTTTCATGGTTAACATTCATATCACGACGATGATGTTTTCTGGTGATGGCGAGGCGTTCGTCGCAGCCCCTAGATATGAGCTTAAGCATACATCTTAAACCAGAATAATCTTTAGGTATGTTTTTTTTTATTTCTTTGCTGTTTTTGTTTATTGTTGCTTATTATTGGGTTTTTTTGGCAGCTTCATTTTTCGAAATCATTAGTTGTTTACCAAGTTATGAAAACATGATATAGGATCATTTTCCGATTCTATATTTACCATCTTATGAAAACATCACCATGCATTCTAAATTCGTCTTTTTGTTAATCTTGCATGAATCATTGAACCATACAATATGAAGAGGCTATTAATTGTTTATATTTTTTTTCAAACAACCCACTATGTTCCCAACTTCCCATGAGTAACATATTATCCATATGAAGCTATTAAGGCTCAGATTCTTTGAAGTTTGGTGTCATATAATGCGTCATTTTCATAACTTTCTAATAACTTCAACATATATGATCACATAAGAAGATTAATAGCAACGTATGGGTTATGTAATCTGTGTTTAGGTAGTGAAATAATGTATGGTATACTTAAATAGTTTGAGACTACTCTGTTGTGTTCATCCTCTTTTTCCTGACATAAATTAACTACTGTTGTGTCGTTGTGTGGAGTTTTACTAACAGTTAGGTCTTCATCTGCGTATCGTAAATATTTCAATCACAGTTATTAATTGTTTTGCAATCTGTTTATGCCAGGTAATTAAAAGCTTCTAAATATTTCAAAAAGGGGGGTTTTCATAATGAATTTGTTATTTTGGTTATTACTGTTAATTTAGAGAGTTTAAATAGGATACAACTTAGCCACAAAATTATTTACTACTTAGTATAATAAAAGTTATTATTTGTTTCTCATTTTTGTTTATTAAAAGTTATTCTTAAGTTATGTGAATTCTGCCATTGATATTGGAATGGCTCACTGCAGGTCACCCATCTTCATCCTAGCTCCTTACTCATGCTCTAAATTCAGGTAATTGATCTGCCTACACACATACATATTTGGTACAATACAAAATTTGCGTTAGTGGCCAGCTACGATTATGTTTCTAGCTTATTTATGATTACTTCAAAAAATTATATAAAGGATATTCAACTTTGACACAACAATACTTTAAGATTAAGTTTCCACTGTGCATTATTCGTATCTACATGTGCATTACAAAACTTTAAGATTTAGTTTACTCACAAATATGCTTTTAAAAACATACAAATAGAATATATGTAAACTTTCTTATAATAAAAATACTAATGAGATGGTTAAGCATAATAAATTAATATTGTTATGTTCATTAATATGTTCTCACAACCAAATTATCCAAGTGTTTTCTTATAGTAGTTTTACTTTTTTTATCTAATATCGTTTGATTTTGATCATATTTCAGTGGAAACTTAATCGAGCTAACACTATGGAAGAAGATACAATACTTATTTGCAGGACAGGATGCCGAAGGAAAAATCCTCTATTTCTCTTCTCTATCATTCAATCAATGTTACTTTTGGCTTGAAGATTAATGTTCACTTAGGCTGATAAGAAACTTCATAGATGTAAGTTTCTCTGTGATTAATGTACCATCTACCAACATTATCCCATTCATAGCTGTACTGCTGTGAGTTTGATATAAATCATGATTTTATCGAATTACTGGACATTTCGTAACATCTAGGAACATATTAACGTATTATTTGATCGCAGTTTCTCACAAAGAATGGGGTGTATGACTTCTGGAACTGGTTTGATGATCGAACATGGTAAGTTTGTATGATTTTTTACTTCTTTTTCTTATCTATTAATTTGTCTGCTGGCAAACGAAATTAACACAACATATCTTTTGGCAAAGGTCTGTTTCGCCTTCGCATCTAATGACATATGTGCAACTAATGACAGCTAATGACTGCAACTAATGACGACAGCAGCAACAACAACTAGTAAAGTATTGATAGTATAGTGTTTATATTATGTATTAATTAGTTCATAGTTTATTTTTTTTATGTAAACTCATGTTAAGTTTGTAATGCTTATTATATATATATAAAATGCATTATTTTGTTGTAAGTGTATTGTATTTTGTATTGAGGTTAATTGCCATTTAATGTGGAAATTAGTGATTTACAAACAAATTTTTTTTTAAATTTTGCATAAACATTCTTGACGCGCAAAAATGCGCGTCATTGTTGGCGCGTCAAGAAGCTTCTTGACACGCAACTTGCGCGTCAAGAAGCTTCTTGACCCCGGCTTCCTTGACGCGCATTTGCGTGTCAAGAAGACCATTTCTTGACACGCAATGCACGTCATAAAATGCGCGTCATCGTTCGCGCGTCAAGAGCTTCTTGACACGCATTTTGCGCGTCAAGAAGCTTCTTGACCCCCGCATCCTTGACGCGCATTTGCGTGTCAAGAAGGCACCTTCTTGACGCGCAATGCACGTCAAGAATGCCAGTTTTTGTAGTAGTGATCCTACCATGAACCTCAAATTCGAATACTAACTGATTACCCACTCATAGCATTCTGTCCCAAGAATACCGAACAGGCAAGAATAACTGACGTGTACCCCTTGACAATGTACGAAGTCAGGATTGGAGCTACCAATCTGGGCAGGGTTATCAACCCAAATAGATCTATTCACTAGTTATCATTTCGAGCAGAACTAATCGAATTCAATTAATAGTGGGATTTCAGTTGTACTAACGTTGATAACGATAAAGTACTAGTTGTTTGGGATACATAATGGAACATGTAGTCATACGGCTAACAGGTATACCATAACATTAAGTAAAAAGCAGTTTATCAGTTCATGATTTCTCCCCCATAAGTGTAAAACAGTTGTGAAGAAAAGGGGCCGTGAAACTCACATGATTCAGTGTTGGCGATGGATTACCGAGTGGCAACTAGCACGTAAAACCCTAATAAAACATAAGACAATATGCATAAGGGTCCACTTAATCGTTTGAGTAACGAACGTTACCCAAATGATACCGGTCAAGTCTTGACGTATAATCCCGTTTGTAGCGTTTGAAAACCCGTTTGTCAATCAGTTTACAATCAGTCAATGCTAATGTTCACGTATAAGGGCATTTAATGCAAATTGAATACAAGTAACGAACATGTACTAACGTATCATGCAGGCTAGTTCAATCCAGTATTAAACGTCGTTTTAAATAATAATATTTATTATTATTTTTATGTTCGCTCGATCGATTGAATAATAATTCGCGTTAAGTTATAATATATATAACTAAGGTTGATAATTATTATCGAAATAATTATTCTAACTTGTTGGAATAATTTATCAAATTATTACAAGTTAAAGATTTAATGATTAAACACAAGTAGGTAAATATTTAAAGTTATTTTAATATTAAACTCATGTTTTGAAAATTAGGGTTTTGAGTTAATGTAAATATAATTATTATTAAAAATAATTATATTAACAAACCAAAATGATTTTAACTCAAATTAGGGTTTCGAAAATTCAGAAGGATAATTATTTGCTGAAAATAATTATTTACGATTTATTACGTCGTAAAACATTTTTAAATCGTTTAAAGATTTCGTTTCAATTCCAAATGTTTAAAAATAAACATTTGATCCGGTTAAAACGTTTTGATTATTTTGACTTATTTAAAATAATCAAAAATATGTTTTTCATAGTTTCTATAAGTCTTTTGATTTTATTTTTGTAAAATCATTTCTAAATAACTTTATTTATTAAATAAAGCTAAGGTTTAAATTAAAGACTTTTTATAGAAAATTTCCAACCTAAAACATTTTCCACTTTTTGTATAAAATCCAAGATTTTATACTTTTCAAGTCAAGTGTTATAAGAATGTTTATTTACCATTTTTGATATAAAAATATATTTATATATATTTTTATCCATTTTGTTTTTCTATAAAATTCAAAACAAACATTTTAAGTCTTGTTTTATTAGAAATTATATTTTTATAAAATGTGACCATTTTATATAATAAATTTCATGATGACATTTTATGGTTTAATTTATTCGAGTAATTTTTATAAAATTACCAATTTTGTTAGTAAACCATAAAATTCATTTAAAGTGTTATAAGCCATGATTTTATGTCCAAAATTTATGTAACATTTTCTAATGTCCATATTAGTTCCATGTATGTCATTAAACGACATTTGTTCATGTTAATCGTTATTAGCATATATTATTCCGTAAATATGATGATTAACAACTAAAATCACCACTAAACATTCTAGCCATTTATAACATATCAATACATGATAATATCAACATATAACCGATGACCATTCTAGGCATCATAACATATTAGCAACTAGGTTAAAATCAATCTAACCATGCAAAAGTGTATTACTTAGCATGAAATCATAAGATGATTAAACCAAACATTATGTTAGTCAAATGAACCTTAGGTTTTTGTTTTAAACTCATAACTAACATTTTCAAACCTTACAACACTAAGGTTTAAGGAAGACAAAGAAAACAAATATGAGTCGGTTAGAAACTCGGGTTTTAAAGGATCGATTGTCAAGACTTGAGGGATCGTTTGGGACGTTAATAACGTTTTGAAAACGTAAATGACAACGGTTAAAAGACTCACAATGGAGGAGGTTAGAACCGAGAGGAAAAGAAGAAAGGTGGTGGTTCGGGTGGCGGCTCTCGGTGGAGGACAGCAGCTACTAGCAGCAGCGCCAGTGACCGGCGGCATCAGCAGCAGTGACCGGTGGCAGTAGCAGCAGTGACCGGCGGCAGCAGCAGTTTGCGGGCAGCAGGGCTGCACAGCAGCAGCAGCACTGTTGCAATGGTGGTGGTTAGTGGCGGATCCGAGCAGCAACAACAGTGGCTAGGAGGTGGTGTCTGCGAGTGGTTCACGGCTATGAACTGCAGCGGCAGCAAAAACACCACCGCAGTAGCAGCTGTTCACGGCGGCGTGGTGGTGGTCGTGGTGTGCTGCCGGGAAGAAGAAAAGAAGAAGAGTGGCAGCGCCGGCCGGTGGTGGCTGTGGTGGTTTCTCCGGCAGAAAAAGAAGAGGAGAAGAAGAGGGAGGGTGGCGGTGGTTGCTTTGGGTTGCCGGGAGGAAACAAGGGAAAGAGGGGAGGAGATGAAAGGTGGCGGTGGTGGGGTTGTTTGGTGTTGATCACCGCAAAGAAAAAGAAAGGAGGGAGGTGCTGGTCGGTTGTGTGTTGGCTGCCGAGAGAGACAAAACAACACAAAAAAAAAAAGAAATGAAATGGAGGTGGTGGTCGGTTGTTGTTTTGGCTCGCCGAGAAAAGAAGAGAAAAAGGGTGAGGGTGGTTACGTGAGGGAGAATGGAGAGGGTGAGAGTTGGTGGTTGGATTGAGTGGTGATGGTGATGGTTAAATCACCTCCCACTATTTGGAAATCATTACAATAGAGTAGGAGGATGTGTGTCCAAAATAACCACCACATCTCCTTACAATTTCTCACTAGCTAAATCTTTTATAAAACTTTAAGTAAGTAGATGAATTGTTTTTATAAAACTTTGTCGTGTTTTATAAAATAGCTTGTGTATTGTATAAGTTTTAAAAAGAATACATAAAGGACTTGGAAAATGAAATAGCTCCTAACTTTTATATTTAACCATTGGATAAAATTTATACAAGTCCATGACAAATTTTTAAGAAAATTTAAAAGGTGGTAACCATTTTATAAAAATTAATACAAGTTTCATGGGTTTAAATTATAAAAATAAACCCATCGGGCTTTGAGCTTTATGTTGGGCCAAATTATTTAAAAGAAAAGGTATTTGGGCTCGTTTGTCGATAATGGGCCGTGCGGGCCCAAACGGGGCACCGGTTCGAGGCCTGGGCCCGTTTTGCATCGGTTGAGGTTACGGGTCGCCACGTTCATTCAGAATATTACGTTTGAGTAATGGGTCAAGGTTTCGGGTTCGGTTTCATTGTTTTAGGCTTATTGGGCCTATTGGGCCATGTCGGGCCCAATTAGGTTTTCGGTTGAGTTTAGGCTTAAGTCTTGACAACGATTTCAGTTTGTGACGTTTTTATTTCATAAAAATAATTGTTTAAGTTGATTATACAAGTTTTTCAGAAATCAGTTGCGTTTTTCAGTTTTTCAGACGGGTTACGGATAACGTTTTCAGTTTGCCAGTTTGTAACAGTTTTAAGCTCGATCGTCCAGGTTGTTTAAAACCGAATACTTCTAAACGTATGATCGCTCATCAGTTTCGACGTGTCGATTATATAAACGTTCGACACCAGTTCTGGATAAAATATAAAAATACATTTTATATTTAATTTTCTTGTTATTGAAATTCCATAATTAATCCATGGAACCTTTATGTAATTTATGGGTATACGCTTCAGGTACGAACGCGGGATTAGGTTTACGTCATCAGTTAACAGTCAGCCACAGTAATTAACAGTTTAAACAATAATCAGATCGGTTAATGCACATTAAAACTTAATTAAAAAGTCAAAGTAATGGGGTTTGACCAAGGATTTCGGACGAGGTGTCACAATAGACAAATACTAAACAATTACAGAATTAACACTATTTTTGGTTTTATCTTCCACAGATGCAGGCACGGCAGACAGACTCAAAAACAAGCAAATTGAATGAAAAGAAATTCCTTAAGTCATAAATCATTTTGACTCAAGACACAAACATAATGAAATATTTTTCTTAGCCAAAGCAAGTCAAACAACATAGGAACAGACTCAAGTGAGTCAAAAGAGTAACAAAAGCAATAACATAAGATAAAATAAGTCAGACATCAATAATGCAAAACAAGCAAGAAGTGTAAAATCTTTTTGGTGATTTTAGTGAGAGGAATGCAAGACTTAGGATATATTCACAGAAAATACACAAAAGAAAGCAACTTAGAGGGCAAGACACTAACGTATCAGAGAGCAAGAAGTTCCAGTCCTAGTCAAAGTTGATCATACCTAGAGAGGTAACCAGAAAGTTGAACCTAGACATATCAAATGACTTAGTGAAAAGGTCAGCTAACTGATTTTCTGAATCAATCTGAACTAAGGTGACTAGTTTCTTCTCAGCACAATCCCTAATGAAATGGTGTCTAATCTCTATATGCTTAGTCTTAGAATGCTGAATTGGATTTTTAACAATACATACAGCAGCAGAATTATCAATATGAATAGGAGTACTCATGAAATTCAAACTGTAGTCCAGCAACTGATTCTGGATCCAGAGAACTTGAGAGCAACATGAAGCAGCAGCGATGTACTCCGCCTCAGCAGTTGATTGGACACCGTAGTCTGCTTCTTGCCTTGCCATGACACGAGTCGGTTTCCCAAAAGCTGAGCTCCACCCGTTGTAGACTTCCGATCGAGTTGACAACCAGCATAGTCACTATCCGAGTAGGCTCTAAGATCGAAGGCCAAATCTTTTGGATACCATAGCCCTTGGTTGGGATTCGACTTCAAGTATCGAAAAATTATCTTAAACGCAGTCAAATGTGATTCCTTTGGTTTGCTCTGAAATCTTGAACAGAGGCAAACTCCAAACATGATATCGGGACGACTTGCCGTCAAATACATCAACGACCCGATCATTGAACGGTATAAGTGCTCATCCACCGAGATACCATGAGCATCAGTATTCAGTCTGTGACGAGTTTCCACTGGTGTAGAAAATCCTTTAGAGTCGTGAAAACCGAACTTCTTCAGAATTTCTTTAACATATTTCCCTTGGCTGATTAGTATGCCGTCTGGCAACTGTTTCACTTGAATTCCTAGGAAAAATGTCAATTCACCCATGGCACTCATCTCAAACTTTTTCTTCATCAAGTCCTTGAATGCATGACACAAATTCACATTCTTCGACCCAAAAATGATATCGTCAATGTATACTTGAACCAACAGCATATCCTTCCTGACGTGTCGAATGAAAAGAGTCTGATCAATAATACCCCTCTTATATCCATTTTCCAGCAGATATGTTGACAAGGTCTCGTACCACTTCCTCGGGGCTTGATGTTAACCATAAAGGGCCCTGTCAAGTTTGTAACATTTGTTTGGAAATGACTTGTTCACAAACCCTGGAGGTTGATGTACGTACACGTCCTCATCCAGCTCGCCATAAAGAATTGCGGTCTTAACATCGAGTTGGTAAATAGTGATGTCCATAGACGCAGCATATGCTAAGAAAATCCGAATGGCTTCTAGACGAGCGACAGGTGCATAGACTTCGTCATAATCAATGCCGTCTTCTTGCATGTACCCTTTCACTACTAATTGAGCTTTGTTTCTAATAATTATTCCACGGTCGTCTCGTTTATTCTTGAAAATCCACTTGACCGGTATGGGTTCAACACCCTTTGGAGCTTCAACAAGATGCCAAACATTGAGCAGTTTGAACTGAAGTAACTCTGCTTGCATGGCTTCAATCTGGTTGTCATCTTTGAGAGTCGCAGCAACTGAAGTTGGTTCTTCTTGAGATATGAAGCATGAAAATAGACACGAGTTAACATGTTCTATTTGACTTCGGGTGATCCTTTTGTCTACGGGGCCTATAATCTGGCTTGTTGGATGAATTTTGTGAACCCTTGATTCTTCAACAACGGTGTCTTCGATGGTAGATTCAAGGTTCCCAATTTGCAGATCATTTCCCGGGACCTCACCGGTTTCAATTTCAGCTTCAACTTCTGAATCAGAATCATGATCTTCAGGAGCAGTTTCCACGAACAGCTGCAGGTGCTGGTTCTGTTTCTACAATAACTGGATCTGGAACTGGAATTACTGTTTCATCAGAAGTTGCTGATGAAGATGATTCTCCGGATCGATTTACTGATTCACTCGCCTGATTTCTCCATGTTAGATCAGGAGGGTCTGCCGAATAGATAGTTCCCAAAATCGATGTAGAAACAGGAGCAAAAGTTTCAAAAGTTGGAAAGTCTTCCTCATGAGCATCATCATCTGAGATAGTATTTCCTGAAACACCAGAATCAACAATATTAAAAGTAGAAGAAAGAGAGTCAAGGTCATACATGCTATCTGAATCAGGTTCTCGAGTGATCCGAGTGTGCTCATTAAAATTAACATTGCACGAATCCATGATCACTTGAGTTCTTTTGTTGTATACTCGATACGCCGCTAAGGAGTTGCTGAACTGTCGTGTGATGCCTTTCAAATTACAAAAAGCGTCAAATGTTTGATTCTTGAACTCCGTCCCGTTATCTGATCTGATTATACGAACCCGCTCTCTGCTGGCATTTTCAATGCAAGTAACGAAATTCTTCAATATCTCAGCTGTCTCAGATTTTTCTCTCAGGAAAAACACCCACGAGTATCTGGAGTAGTCATCAGTAACCATGAGGCAATAAGATTTTCCCCCTAAGCTCGAGATGTTCACTGGACCGAAAAGATCGAGATGGAGTTGCTGAAGAATTGTCGTCGTTCTACCAGTTGGCTTCGGCTTGTGAGACGTCTTGTGCTGTTTTCCTTTGGAACACGCAACACAGTTATCGACATGCACAAATTCTTTCTCCGGTAGCCCAATAACGTGTTTTCCTCTTACGAGTTGATTCATGTTCCGAAAGTTGACGTGACCCATACGCCGGTGCCATATGGTTGAGTCTTCTTCCGATGCCTTTACTAGAAAACAAGCGATTGAATTTGTAGGTTTTGCTTCCGCCATATCCAAAGCATACAAGTTTCCTCTTCGATGTGCTCGAAACAAGATCTGATCTTCAGGTATCTTGAGACCAGGCTTCAGAATTAGACACTCACGATCGTTGAACACCATCAGCATTTGGTTATCGCAGATTTACGACACACTGAGTAGGTTAAACTTCAGATTCGATACCAGGTTTACCTTATCAAATGAAATTTCTCCATTTGTTAAGAGACTGTTTCCTATTATTCTTCCGCCATACACATCTCCCCCAAAGGCAACAGAACTACCGTTAGATATTGTTTTGACATCATACAGCAAGTCCTTGTTCCCTGTCATGTGCCTGGAGCACCCGCTGTCCATGTACCATGTGTTTACAGCTTTCCGGGTACGTCCCTGCACAAGTAAAGAAATTGATTAGTTTAAGGAGGGACCCTGGTCATTTTGACCTTGGGTCTTCTTGATAACCGGTTTCTTAACAGTTGACGAAGATGGTGCGGATGAAGACGATGGAGCTGATGGAATAACTGAAGATGGAACGAAGGTGGTTGCAGGCCTTGGAGCTCTCATTGGCCTTTGAGACGGAAATGGCCTTCGTATAAAGCCGGGTCTTGGCCTTGGGTTCCATGACCTGAATGGAGTCAGTCTTGGTGCATTCATCCTTGGTGGTTGTCTGATGTGTGGCTGACTTGAATACAGACTTCCCCCTAAGCCTTGTGGTAGATACGGGGCTTGACTCGGAATGTACGGTTGGTTAGGGTAAGACTATTGGAACATAGAATCATCCCGTAATTCCATGAAGTCTTCACTGCAATTACCGTAGTTTCTCGAGTGGAGGTGTGTACTCTGACCAGCAGTTGCTTGTTGCTCATAATAGTGTACAGTTGGCACTTGTGCGTTGCCAAAGGTGTTGTAACCTTGGTTGTAGATACACACCATTGCATCGTGATGAGGATTTCCATATATAGCACAACCATTTTGCACAGGTGGTGCATTTGGAACAACAAAAGCAACATTTTCATTAACAGGAACCATAGATGATGGTTCAACAGATGAAGCAGCAGGAGTCTTCTCATCATCAGTAACAACCTTCTTCTTTCTTCTTCTAGTTCTCTTCTTCTTTTCCACAACAACAGCTTCAGCACTTTCTGTTATTGGAGCAGAAGGCTCTACCACGATCAATGCAGACTCAACAGTTGGAGAGGAGGTTGTATCAGTTACCTTTGCAACACCTTTCATCTTTGGTTTGACATTCTTAACCATTACAACTTTCGAGTCGACAGCTCCAGTGGGAGCAGAACTTTCAACAACAACTTTTGATTTGCTTGAATGAGGAGATTTCCCAGCATGTGATGTTGATGTAGAGTGAATTTCAGTTGAGGCACTTGATATAGACTTCACCTTACCATCGGTGATCACAAGACCAGCTTGTGTGTGCATGACAGTCTTACCATGTTTGAGTGCCATTTCAGCAAATGCACGATTGAACTCATCCTCATTTACATCAGACTGATCAGTGAATCCCTTGTTGGAATTCTGCCTAGGCTTTCGCCTTCGTGTGGTCTTAGCTCGTTTTGGAGCAACAGTGGGTTTCAAAATCTCGTAGTTGTCGTCAAACAAAAACGATTGACCATCCACGGCAGATGTTTTCAACAAATCAAGGAATTCTTGTTCAGCTGCCTCTTTAGTTAGAGTCTCAGAAAAACTAGTATCAACACCTTTCAAAATATCAGGATTGACTTCCTCAAAGTGAAGTGCGACATCGGTTGGTGGGAGATCAGATCCACTCGTGTGGGTAGAGAGCTGATCTTCCATCTTTTGAATTTTGGAAGCACTTGGAACCAACTCAGGATTAATGAATTTTAAATGACTCTTTGAGTTAATCTTGGTCAACTCGGGAACTCTATAATAGTTATGGTTAAGCGGATGCTCTGCCGCACTATCATCAATTTCCCTTGTCAAGCCAAGTCCAGTTTTAAGTCTAGCAAAAATATCACGGCCAACAGTGTTACCAAGTGTTGCCGGATTGAGTTTTAACAAATCACTGGTTTCTCGAGCATGAGCATAGCTCGTCCTCAGAGAAGTTAGTTTTTCCAAAAGATCTGTTATTTGAGTAGTTAGAGTTGTTTCCGTGTGCTTCATGACCTCAATGTCATCTTGTAAAGACTTGATCGTAATCAAAAAGTCTTTTTCATTTTCTTTCAATTTCTCAACTTGGCTCTCACTCTCTTTCGCCTTACCAACCAATTAAAGGTTGTAAGCGCGATAGCGAGCTACAGCCTCAATACATCTATCAGAACATAAAGCAGATTTTACCTCATCAGGGATGGTTTCGCGTTGGAGTTCTACAAGCCTCTTACTTGCCTCAGATTCAACTTCAGATGAGCTCACTTTAGTAACAGTTCCATTTTTTTGAGCATTGTCTTCAGTCAGATCATCAATTCCAGCCATTAAGCAAAAGTTAGTTGGAAAGAGAGGGTCAATGGTGTTAGACACATCTATCTCTCCATCATTTGCCTTCACTACAAGAGCATAGTTTGTCTGGCTAGAAGACGGATTCTGAGACGAGGAGGTCCAGTTGTAGTTGGAGTCTTCAAGTGATACCAACACCTTGTTGCTTTCTTCCGATCTTTGTGGTTGTTGAGAAGATGACGATCCTCGTTGAGAGACATTTGAGCTAGTGCCCTGTGGCTTCTGGAATGACGAACTGCCGTTTTTCTGATAAGATTGGGTAACACCACCACCCTGCTTTTGGTGAGTTTGGTTACTTCCACCAGAATTGGATTGCCCGTTCCACGTCCTTGGCTTAGGACATTCATGTGCAAAATGACCCATTTCTTCCAGTCTTCTTGAAGAACTTTCGAGTTCGGGCAGCTATCATAGCCATTTGCCATTTAATGTCGATCTCTTCGAGATCGTCAGCAGAAACTTGGTCGAGGTCTTCTTGACAGACGGTCATAGACTCAAGACTTCCGGACATCTGAGAATTCATGCAAGCCAGAAAAGCGTTGCACAAGTCGGAATCCATGCTTGTGTTCGGTTGAGTTACAGGAGATGATTGTTAAACGAAGTAACCAGTTGGAGATTGTTGCACAAAAGTCATATTTGGAGTCTGACCGGTGACGGGAGCAATGATAGCTTCAGTTGGAAGAGCCGCTGGAACAAAAGTAGAAACAGGTGGGTTGGACTAGCAGGAACAGAGAACTGGAACTCATCATCAGGGTCTGGAGCAATGAACGCAACATTGGGATAAACTGAAGAACTCCTAACAGTCACAGCACCCATGAGAGACTTTCCGTTGCGCTCAACGGCTCGAACTTCATACTCACGAACCTTGTCGATCATATCCATATAGTCGGCAGTAGAGAGATCATTACTATCGATCAAGTAAGTCACATATGAAGCGAACTCTTGAGGAAAGGAGTGAAGGACCTTCTTGATGATGGCACTGTTTTCAGGTCGGATGTTCTTTGTCGTCATCTCAGTGATTATGCGGCAGAATCGATTTACATGTGTTTCAAATGATTCGCCTTGCTTATGAGAGAACGTGTTGAACGCCATCTTGATCTTATCCTATCGTCTTTCCTTAGTAGCCGGGTTGCCCTCATACTTCTTTTCCAACCCTTCCCAGATTTCATGAGCCGATGTGGCAGCACGAAATTGGTATTGCAAGTCATAATTGATAGCCATCTTAATGCAACCAAGTGCACGCATGTCAGTTTTCAATTGAACATTTTCAGCAGCATCCAACTTGTTTCTAGGTTTGGGAATCATCTTCTTAAGTGGAGGATCAGCACCAGCGACAACAGCAGCTGCAGTGCCAGCAGCAGTAGCCTCTTCCACTTCAAACACAGCAGGACCTTCGACTACAGAAGTCAACAGGTCAAAGTCAACGAATTCCAAGTAAGATAGGAATTTTGCCTTCCAATCATCAAAGTCACTTGCCCCCATGAGTTTAGGAGGCCTATCGTTGCCTTGAGTGGCAGGAGTGAAGTGATCCGACATGTTAAAATGATCAGCACTTGTCAATTTCGATACAAAGTAAGCGAACGGGTCAAACGAGTCAAAATCGGTTCACTTGCTTGCAAAGTTGTAAATTGCTTGAAAATACCCAAATCCTACAAGACCAATAATAATAAACATCATTAGTCATTCATAAATGAGATTTCAGCAAAAAATTTTGAAAAGTCAAGTTTTCAGACTTAGCCAAATTTTGAACAGCTTGTTCTTGAGCAAATTCAAATTCAAAAATCAATGTTGACGAAATCAATGTTTAAGATCATGAATAGCTTCGAAATTCATGTAGGAATACATTACTCAACTGTCATGAACTCCAAAAGTCACTCTAAATGACCTAAATCAATGAAATAGTGAGTTTATGTGAAGAACACCAAAAATCACCACTTTTAGCCTCTAAAATCTTCAATACTTGATGTTTTTGAGAGAAATCAGTGGCTATAGATTCGGTTTTAGTAGTCAAACACTCGCCATTTATCAATTTTAGCATAGATTCAACAGAAAAACAAATTTGAAAATTTATCTCAAGAACAGGACTTAAAAGAAAAACGACATTCTTGGCTGAAATCTGAAAATCGGACCATTTTGCTTGAGATTTTCAGAAATCTGAGTATGGCATTCAGTTTATTGAATGATTTCTACCAATGTAGGTCCAGAAAATCTACCAAATCACAATATTGAAGTCACCAACGAGTGCGGAATCCTCGTAAGTGATTGATTCGAGAAGAAAGTAGATGAAAGAGATTTGATAAACAATAAAGATCAAATCTTGAATGAAACACAAACTTTCTTGAGCAAATTGAGACTGGTCATAAACACAAGATAGAGAGAAATCGGAATCTCAAAAGCTACATTAATCATAAACACAAGGGTTTATATACTACCCATTACAAAGCCCTAGAATCTAACCATAAACACAAAATAACCGGCCCACATGGCCCAAATCGTAAACACTAAGCCCATTACCAAGTAAGCCCATATCTAATGTTCATGCCTCTAATATGTAGCCCAACAACCAAGAATCAACTCAAACAACAAGCAAATCCATCCAAAATCGACAACTCATATGAGATTTTCTCCATTTTGAGAAAACCTTCAAAAAAATGAAGAACAAGGCTCTGATACCAATTGTCAGGACCATATTTGAGCACGTTGTTCTCATATGATTCATCACACAAGTGCTCACCCATTGATGATTCCTAAAGCTCAAGAACACACACTAACACCAAGAACACACACACAAAGGCTCTCTGTAGGAATAATACTCCTTCAAGCGTTACCAATAGGGTTTTTCTCAATGGTATTTATACTACTAAAGAACCTGGGACAAAAGGAATGTTTGACATAACACAATCATTACCTAGAATTCAGCAAAATATTCTAACAGGAGAACAAGTTCGCTGAGACTAAAATGAAGTTCGCTAGCACTTAACAAGTCCGCTAACAAGTACGCTAAGCATCAACAAGTCAGCTAACAAGTACGCTAAGTAGCAACAAGTACGCTAAGCATTATCAAGTTCGCTAACATGAACAAGTACGCTAACTTGAACAAGTACGCTAACAAGTTCGTTAAGAACAAATTAAGTACGCTAGGAACAAAACAAGTCTTCTAAGTAAACAAGTCCGCTAGAAATAAACAAGTCCGCTAAGATAACATTCAAACAAGTACGCTAAGAGTAAATCAAGTCCGTTAAGAACATAAGTAATAAGTCCGCTAAGAAGCATAACAAGTATGCTAACATTTACACAAAGTTCACCAAGTACATATCAAAAGACAATTACAAAATAAAGTATCAATTACATGATAAGAAAACAATAAGTTTGTGTTGCTAACAAATAGGTTCTAACAATTCTTTCATATTCCTTGAAAAGATCAATGAGAATCATCTATGCTTACTTTAGTTTATCTTTTTATTTATTTTCTTCAAATACTTAGGGGGAGATTGTTAGAACACAATGTAATTGTAACACAAAACAGTTAGTATTAGAAGAAAAGATAAGACACATCCTTAGAAGAGAAAGGATACAAAAGTCTGTATGAATTACGGATTTCTACATGATTTCTGTATTCATACAGAAGTACTCCAAAATATTCCGAAGTAGTTCTGTACAAACTAAAATCTACAGAAATCCTCATTTCTGTAGAAGCTTCTAATGGGAAGCATCAACAGTCTTCAAAGAAGAGTCCAGAAGGAGTTCTGGATTATCAGAAGATAAACATTAGGAGAAGAACAATTTCTATCTTTGTGTGAAGAACAAGCAAAATGAATGTCAACTTGACATTAATCAAGAAGGCAGTTGAAAAAGAGATAAATTGAATATGATCAATTTATCTCTATATACTCTGACACACTCCATCATCAACCGTCCTCAACAACCTTATCCAAATACAACTTGCTACATCTTCTTATAAATAGCAAGCTGACTTCACCAAACAAAGCAAGACATCAAGAATACAATTCAATATCTTCTCAAAGCAATTACAACATCACTCCCATAGAAAAGTTATTTCTGTTGATACATAGTTATACTATAAACTCGTGTAAACCATTATTTACATTTGAGATATACAGAATAACCCTTTTATGAATTGTTGTCTTTCAATTTGATTCACTTTCTGCAACTTATTTATTTCGTTTAAATCAAATTGTGCCAACATTATTAAAGAGCCCTTCAAGGGACCCAACATATATAATATGATTAAGCCCACTTAAGTCGTTAGTAAGCCCATTAGGCAACTGGTGAGCCCCTTTAAGCCCAATCCAACATTTATGGGCCACCAAAACCCAATAAGCAACCAATAGACCAACAAGCCCATATGTTGGCCCGTTAAACATGTATGAACCATCCAAGCCCATTTATGGTTACGTGTGGGCCATGAGATTACACTTAGTCATTTGGGATACTCTCATTACCATTTGGCAAAGAATGGTCTATAGACCCAAAGAGACCTCTTGGGTCGTAGCCTGGCAAAAAACAACAAAGCCCGATAGGCCTGGGTCGGGTAAGTACATTCGGTTGGGCCGTAACTAGCTACCGGATGTAAGGGCCCATTTGCCTATGGCTAGGAACCTGTGGTACATGGGCCAAACCCGAGTGACCAAAATCAAAGTATGCCGCCCAAATTCTCCAATCACAATCCATGCATTCAAATTGCCCAATAAGACAAGCTTACTTCAAATCTTTCTAAATTTTGGTACACCTAATAGGAGCCCATGCATGAAAATTGACCAACCCACGGAGTTAGCTTACCACACCTTCATAAGTAACCCTTTACCTAATAGGACCTCATGCAATGCCTCGAATTCCCATTCGGCCACCCTCAAACGGTCAGCTATCGAGGGCCGGTTATACCACACATGCTTGATTACCATTACTCCACTTTCTCATTCTCTCTCCGCTCATAAACCCGATTATCTCTCTCTAATGGCTCCTTAGCTGAACCCTATACAACTACCATCGACCTCTTCATTTTTGGAAAACCCATTCATTCTCATCCTCCCTAGATCTCTCCCCCTCTTAATCCCCACTCGGCTCCAACCATCGTTATTCAACACCACCCTCGATTAACCAGTTACATCTACCCTCATTCATCAACTCATACATGCAAACCACCACCAACCACCAACATTAAAACCATCATGCATGCAAACATCCAACACCACCACACAATTCAAACACGCAACCACCATATCTCCACCTCGAGGATCCCACAAGATTCACCTTCATACCACCCACCATCAAAGCACTCCTTAAAATCAAGGTGAAGCAGGGTCTTGTTCATACATGCTCAACACACGTTGCTTCCACCTTCATGTCGACCTTTATGAAGCCCGTTAAGGCCGTAAGACACTTTATATCAATCATCCAACTACCCATCGTCATCTACATAGGTATATCCTCTCCCTAATCATCATTTCATTACGTATCACCTTTTGATTGCATGCATCCCTCGATTGAGATTTAACTTAAATAACTAAGACACATAGACAAGCACCACTTTTTAAAACACAAATGCATACCGTATTATCAAATACACAACATAAACAATTATTTTGAACAAAGAACACCAAATGGGCCAAGAACACACAAATACATCGGTTAGGGCCATGGATTAAATAGAACCACATGCATGCATGTAGTAAAAGAGGATAAGCCCAAAAACAGCCCAATAGGCTCACTAGAGCGAACCAGAAACCCGACAAACCCTGGGTCAGGTTGTCTTAGACTGGGTCCAATCACGCATACGGGCCAGGTTAAATCCACAAAGCTGGCCGGGTCAGGTTTGTGACCTAACCACGACCGGATAAACCATTAATATTTGGCTCATCCCGTCGGGTGTTGTAGTTGGGTCCAGAAGCAATCCAGAATGCATAAAGGAATGGGCTAGGGCCACTGGTTACATCAGTTGGGCCACTTGCTTATTTAAGTAAAGGCCCAGTTTGCTTTGGCTTGCGTCGTTGCATTCAGAACATGCCCATTAGCCTTCCTATGGGCTTACGGGCTCTCGTGATTGGCCTAATGCACATCCGGGTTATGCCCGACAACAAACCGCTTAATGTTGAGTAACCCAAATAAGGTTTGTTTTGTAACATTGTTTTGTTATCCTAATAGCCAATTGCTTACAAAATCACATTTTGTCCATAAGCGCGTTTTATGATAACACCTACTTATACATTTTACATAATAAACGTCATTTACAACTATTTTTAATACTAACTCATGATAGACCACTTTTATAATAAAGTCTTAAATTGATCAAGTAGTTACAATATTTGGAATAACTTGATGTTTTTACAATAATCACACACATGCCTTTTGGTACGTACTTATAGGATTTTTGATACGTACATGTGATGAAAACCAATTCAAAAGGAACTCCAAAACCAAACAAAACCAAAACCGGTCTATGATCCACAGATAAGATAAAAGCTCAAACCATGTTTACACGAACAATACGATGATGCAATGGATTTTGGTCAATAATATTTAAAAAGGACACAAGAACACCTAACATTAGTCAACACAATCACTTAATCACAAAACTAACTAAGAGTATTAATCGATCATGAGAACGCAAACGATGGGTTAACCACCCAAGTCTATAAATTAATTGGTCTAATCTTTACTTTAGGTGCAAAGTATTAGAAATCAAGGAAACCCAAGCTATTTGGGAAATGCTATTTCCAAGGTGAGTTTCACTTACTTCCCGTTTTACCTTTTTATATTTTTGGGGTGATACATATTCCTTCCGTTTCATCATGCATTTATTTCGTTATCGTACTCTCTTTTATTTAAATTATCGTACTCGATTATACATTGGATGCTCGATAGATGATAACTCATATTTTCCGACTAGTGATACTTACCACAACTAGTCTCGCACATACATAATCTTAGTCCTTGGTATAGGACCGCGGGTAAAATGAGTAGCGCTATTTGAGGATAGTGCCCCCACGTTCTTGTGCCCATGTATTCCGGGACGCCCTCACAAGGGACGGCATTTTGGTCTTTGACACATCGCAACCCCATGGTTTGGTTAACTATTTATATGTTACGGGAAGACTCTATTGGCGAGTGCTTGCGCGCAAAACAATTGGGTATGGACCATGACGGACAGAGGATGGTTGACTGTGGAACTATATTCATATTGACGCCCTAGCATCCAATGGTCGACGACCCATCTAATTGATTACTGTTTAGACGATGTACGATAAAAACCTACCTTTGACATGTGCACGATAAAACTTGTCATGTTGGTTAAACGCAATGATAACTACATTTTACTTAGTATGAAGTCACAATTTTGGCAAACACAACGATAACTATGTTTTGCTTGATTCGAAGACTCATTTTTGACAAACAAAACCATAACCACGCTTTTTGACATAATCCAAATCGAAACTTATTTTCGTACGACAATTACTTTTGACTAATCTTGTGAACTCACTCAACTTTTTAGTTGACACAAAATCCTTTTATAAGTATATATCAGGTACCTAGCTTTGGAAGACTTGGAATTAAAAGATCAACCATAGATCCGCTCGCACACGCATGAAGACAACCTTAAAAGACACTTAACTTCCGCCTTAGAATAGCTTAAAATTTAAATCTTCTATTTTATATCCTTTGTTGTAACTTTGTACTTTCAAAATATTAATAGAATGTATTCATTTTGGCTTTTCAAACGGATAAGATCTTTGTCATCTCAGCCTCTTAAGTGCCGGCCTGATGATGGGAATATATTCGGAGACATGAATATGACTATTTTGAAGTTTTTATCGGAGGTTATTGATGGGTTTCAGGCACTACAAGCAAACTTAAACAATTAAGGGTGCATGCAACCTAAAACATGATCTATGTTTTCACTATTGAACCTATAACTATGAACATATCATGAACCCTAGCAAACAATCAAAATAAATAAATAAATAAGCTACTAAGACATATAGGGTTACATACCTCTTAGTTGTTATAGTAAACAACTATAATAATCCTTCTTGATTTCAAGGAAGCAAGCACCACAAGCGTCGTGCCTCTAATGGGATCACACCCAAGGACTCGAAGAAGAATATAAACTAAGGGTGGGATGAACTATAAGGAGTTCTTCCACAAGGAGGGAGAAAGAAGGAGGCGAATACTCAAGCCAAATGAGCAAGCTGGAATGAATCCTTAAGGCCTCTATTTATAGCCTTGGATAACCTCCATACTTTTTAATTCCACCAATGTGGGATTAGGTCAAATTTTCGAAATTCCCTTGCCACAAGGGATTTTCGAAAATACCAATGTGGGATACAATCATTTCCTAATTTAACCAACTATTGATTAATTATTATATATCCCTTTCAATTAACAAACTGTTAATTAACCTCCCAAATAGTTTTTGTCTAGTTAATTATTAGACCATAATAATTAACAAACTATTTCTTTTCCCATTTTATTAATTCTCCATATGTCGAGTCTTGAGGGCAACCCAAAAGGACTGTGCTGCTATCAATTATAGTTATAGGCTTAGACACCTAATCCAACAGTCTCCCACTTGGATAAGTCTAATAACTATTATTGCCATTGTAACTTCCTAATTGATCAGCAAATTGTAGCTTCCAACGAACGCTGTCGAACTCTGACCTAGTCAGTTATGTGTCCTAAGATAAGAGATCATATAATCCTTCGTTCTACAAGATATCATTCGAACATGAGACATGGAATATAATCAATCTCATTGTTCAGTACTTTGTTTCCCGATTTCCGATTTGTAATGACTTTAGAACTTCCAATCGAACACATCAATTCAGTTCTGACCGGGCCCGGCACTATAAGTCAACATCAAATCACCGAGGGGCCCAAAGATATCGCTTTTCCCGTTAGGGCAAAAGGAACGAATAAACTTTGACTTATATGCTTGCACCATCTACTCATCAAATCATGCACAACAATACGTTTTATAACATCGAGTTACCAATGCGTTTACGCATCATCAATGCACAACTGACTTGTAAACCACAACTCATATATCTCCGTTTAAAGATTATAAGATATTATCGTCTCAGAATTACTCGTGATAAATTCCATGAAGTAATTCTCTGAGCGTGGGTTAATCCAATACTTTAATCTCTATTTCAAAGTACTCATGAATATTGCAGCAATGCCATTGCCATGTCTAACACTCCTTAGACAATCTACAATTCCATTCATGACAGTCTTAATTCACTACTTACTTCCAAAAGTATGATCGACTGTGGAGTTTTGAATAATCTAATCATTCGGGAAGTAAAACATGCAAAAATGAAACACAACAACAAACCTTTGACAAAAGGTAGTAAACAAACTTATAAATAATTCTCCATTATTTAGTCACCAGAAGTCAATCACATTTACTTTGTTATAAGTTTCAACCTAACTGTTTAACTACTAAAACTGACATCATCATTGCCTCCTTTGATGCTTCGCTTGCTGCTATATACTCTGATTCACAAATAGAATCAACCACGGTCTCTTGCTTGGAACTCTTCCAAGTAACTACTCCTCCATTTAAGGTAAAGACCCAGCCAGATTGAGAACGAAAGTTGTCTCTATCTGTCTGAAAGCTGGCGTCACTATACCCAGTCACTCTCAATGTATCACAGCCACCAAATACTAGGACCCAGTCCTTAGTTCTTTGCAAATACTTGAGAATATTCTTAACCGCTACCCAATGAGCTTTACCTGGATTTCCCTGACAACGACTGACCATGCTCAAAGCAAAAGACACATCTGGACGAGTACATGTCATAGCATACATGATAGATCCAACGGCGGAAGCATATGGAACTCTACTCATTTCTACTATCTCTTCATCCGTACTCGGGCTCTGACTTTTACTCAGTTTGGTATTACTCTGGATGGGTAAATCTCCTTTCTTGGAGTTCTCCATACAGAATCGTTTCATTACTTTGTCCAAGTAAGTACTCTGATTCAGTCCAATTAGCCTTTTACTCCTATCCCTTAAAATCTTTATTCCCAGAATATATGCAGCCTCTCCTAGATCCTTCATAGCGAAACACTTTCCAAGCCAAGACTTGACATCTTGCAAGGTTGGAATGTTATTTCCTATAAGAAGTATGTCATCAACATATAATACCAGGAAGGTGACTACACTCCCACTAGCTTTGACATATACACAGGACTCATCTTCACTTATAGAGAAGCCACACTCTTTGATTTTCTCATCAAAGCAAAGATTCCAACTGCGAGATGCTTGTTTTAATCCATAAATGGATTTTTCAAGCTTGCACACTCTATTGGGGAACTTAGCATCTACAAAACCTTCTGGCAGACTCATGTAAACATCTTCAGCCAACTTCCCGTTTAGGAAAGCGGTTTTGACATCCATCTGCCAAATTTCATAGTCATGAAACGCAGCTATGGCTAGCATTATCCTAATAGATTTTATCTTAGCCACTGGTGAGAAGGTCTCATCATAGTCAATCCCTAGGGTTTGAGTAAATCCTTTCGCCACCAGTCGGGCTTTGAATGTGCATACATTACCATGCATATCTGTCTTCTTCTTGAAGATCCATTTACAACCAACCGTCTTCCGACCAGGTTGTTGATCAATCAAATTCCAAACTTGATTGTCGTACATGGACTTGATCTCGCTGTCCATTGCCTCTTTCCATTTTGCTGCCTCAGGGCCTGCCATGGCTTCCTTGTAGTTAGCTGGCTCATCCAAATTTACCAGTGTATTATCACTGATAAACGTGTCCTCGTCTGTAGTTATATGGAAACCATAGAACTCAGGTCGCATGCTAACTCTACCAGAACGTCTAAGAGGTAATGAAGTGTCAATCGGTTCAACTGGAATCTCTTCCTCTGGTTGAACCCTAGTGGTTTCAAAGGTTCCTTCATCGCCTGACTCTTGAATCTCTTCAAGGTCAATGGTGCTCCCACTGTCCTCTTTGCATATGAGCTCTCTCTCTCGAAAGACTCCTCTTCGTGCTACAAAGACCACGTTTTCACTAGGTCTGTAGAACAAATATCCAAAGGACTTCTGTGGATAGCCGATGAAATTACATCGCTCACTACGAGGTTCAAGCTTATCGTGAGTTTCTCGTCTAACGAAAGCTTCACAACCCCAAACCTTAATATGTGCCAACGAGGGAACTCTTCCTGTCCACATTTCGTGAGGTGTTTTAGCAACCTTCTTTGTTGGGACAAGATTAAGAATGTGGGCGGCAGTCTCTAAGGCATACCCCCAGAATGAGATTGGAAGTGAAGCTCGACTCATCATGGAACGAACCATGTCCAACAAGGTTCGATTGCGTCTCTCAGCCACACCATTAAGTTGTGGTGTCCTAGGAGGTGTCAATTGTGAAACTATTCCACATTCCTTGAGATAGTCGTGGAATTCGATACTAAGATACTCTCCTCCTCTATCTGAACGGAGCATCTTTATCTTCCTGCCTAATTGATTCTCGACTTCTTGCTTAAACTCTTTGAACTTTTCAAAGGTTTCCGACTTATGCTTGATTAAGTAGATATAACCATATCTGCTATAATCATCAGTAAAAGTTACATAGAATCGATTAGCATCCCTTGTGGATGATCTGAAGGGCCCACACACTTCTGTGTGTATGAGATCCAACAAACCTTCACCTCTTTCACAAGATCCAGTGAAAGGCGATTTTGTCATCTTACCCAAAAGACAAGATTCGCATGTATCATCTGGCCTTAGGTCAAATGATTCCAACACCCCATCCTTTTGGAGTTGTTCCATGCGTTTCTTGTTAATGTGTCCAAGACGGCAATGCCACAAACATGCTTTGTCTATACCATTAGACGAATCAATTTGAAATACACTATTGCCTAAATTGTCTACACACATCACAGTTTCATACACACCATTACAAGGTAAAGTTCAAAATAAAAAACACCATTTTTATAAGCAGAAATAGAACCATTCTCATCATTGAAAGAATATCTAAAACCTTGTTTGAACAATGCATGAAAAGAGATAATGTTTCGTGTCATTTCTGACGAGTAGCAACAATTCAATAAATCCAAACTAAAACCATTACTAAGCACTAGACTATAAACTCCAATCTTGGTGACAGGTGAAGATCGCCTATTCCCCATGATCAAGTTCATTCTACCATACTCCACATCCTCACTTTTTCTTAGTCCCTGCAAAACAGAGCAAATGTGGAATCCACATCCTGTATCAAGGACCCAAGAATTAGAAGATAATGAGTTGTTAGATGAAACAGTGTATGTACTTGCAGAAGATGGTTTCACTTTGCCATCCTTAAGATCTTGCAGATACTTTGGGCAGCTTCGTTTCCAATGCCCCTTTTCGTTGCAATAGAAGCAAGTGGCATCTTTAGGATCAGAGATAGGGGCAACATCAGAACTGGATTTTATATGAGACTTTCCCTTCCAGTTTTGTTTGGGAGGACCTTTCCTCTTCTTCCCCTTTCCTTGACCAATGGCTAGAACGGGAGTATTAGCAGGAGCAGTGGCAACACTTTTTCCCTTCATTCCTGTTTCAGCTGTTCTCAGGAGGTTGTGCAACTGAGCCAATGTGGTCTCAGTGTTGTTCAAATGATAGGTCAAGATGAACTGATCATAACAACTTGGTAAGGAGTTCAAGACTATATCAATAGCTAATTCCTCATCAAAGTGCACACCCAACCTCAGAAGTTGATCCACGTAGCGTTGCATTCTTTGCACGTGGGCGCTAACAGATTCCCCGTCCTTCATCTTGCTTGATATGAGGGACTTTACTATGTCGTACTTTTCTTGACGAGCTCGCTTATGGTACTTTTCCATAAGGTCCTTGTTCATCTCGTACGGCCAGTAATCCTCATAGAATCTTTGCAACTCAGGGGTCATAGTGGCAACCATGATGCAAGCAACTTTTGTTGCATCCTTTTCATGTTGCCTATAGGCGGCTAATTCATCAGTAGTGGCTTTCTCTTGGTCAAGTTCAACTAGCTCCTTTTCAAGGACATACTCCTTGTCTTCATAACGAAGGGCCATCTTGATGTTACGCATCCAGTCGTTGTAGTTGGAGCCGTCCAATATCACCTTTGAGCAGATGCCCAACAGGGAGAAGTTGTTGTGGGTAGAGGAGGAGGAACCAGAAGCATCGGTAGGAGCAGACATTTTTCTCTCTCTTAGTTAAAGTTAGATAAGAAAAACGAGTTTGATCCAACTATAAAATTTACAACTTAGAAGAGGGATGCCGTAATCTAATTGCAAATTTCATAAAGGTAGGTTTCCTTTTGAGATTCATTGAGACTATTCAATGGCATGTTTAATCACGGATTATGCTCTTCCATTTGTGACTGGGATACCGAGGATCACAAACAAGATGTGAATAACCATGCAAATGTGCTTGGTAACCTCAATGTCATTTATCATCTCAATTGATGTGCTGGTTAACCACACACGCTCCATCAACAATAATAATTTTTGAGATACCCATTACAACTCTTTATTAGTCCCTATTAGTGTGCTGGTTAACCACACACGCTCCACTAATGACTTATAAAGTGTAATGTGCAATTTCATGGGTTAGCATACAAATTCACATTTTTCCTAAAGTAACTAGGAATTTATAATAAAAGGTTTAGTTACTTTTAATGTCATTATACTTTTAATGGGATATTAAATTTAGTCCTATCAAACCCGTTCGGCTAACGACCCTCCACTAATCAAGGAAGCGGTGGGTGAGAATGGACACCCATTCAACTACCATTTTATAGGCAGTTTCCTTATACCCCCCTTATAGACTAGCTTCGTGAATGAGGCCTACTATTGATTTGACTGACTGTTGTTCTTATACATATAATAACAATTAAGCTTTTAATCATACATATAGTATAAGGTGTATTTTTTTTTTTAACTTTAAAAAAAAATACCATTATTATATATCAATAATAATAATAATAATAGGATAATAAATTTAAACTATTAAATTAATCCTTATCCTAAAGGCATTCGAAACTTAGGGGCAAGATTAGGGTTTCAAAAATCCTAATACCTAAAATCGAATGTGAGCCTCCTAACAGTTCAACAATTATAGCTAATTCAATTGAAAACAAGCCTTATGCTCTGATACCACTGATGGGTTTCAGGCACTACAAGCAAACTTAAACAATTAAGGGTGCATGCAACCTAAAACATGATCTATGTTTTCACTATTGAACCTATAACTATGAACATATCATGAACCCTAGCAAACAATCAAAATAAATAAATAAATAAGCTACTAAGACATATAGGGTTACATACCTCTTAGTTGTTATAGTAAACAACTATAATAATCCTTCTTGATTTCAAGTAAGCAAGCACCACAAGCGTCGTGCCTCTAATGGGATCACACCCAAGGACTCGAAGAAGAATATAAACTAAGGGTGGGATGAACTATAAGGAGTTCTTCCACAAGGAGGGAGAAAGAAGGAGGCGAATACTCAAGAAGAAGAAGAAGAAGAAGAAGAAGAAGAAGAAGAAGAAGAAGAAGAAGAAGAAGAAGAAGAAGAAGAAGAAGAAGAAGAAGAAGAAGAAGAAGAAGAAGAAGTAACAATAAGAATAACAATATAATAACAATAACAATAATAACAATAAGAATGAATAACAATAAGAATAATAACAATAATAATAAGATGAATTACAATAATAATAACAATAATAATAACAATAATAATAACAACAATAATAATATAAAAAAATAATAACAATAATAATAATAATAATAATAATAATAATAATAATAATAATAATAATAACAATAATAATAACTAATAATAATAACAACAATAATAACAACAATAATAACAACAATAATAACAACAATAATAACAATAATAACAATAATAATAATAATAATAATAACAATAATAATAATAACAACAATAATAACAACAATAAGAACAACAATAAGAACAACAACAATAAGAACAAGAATAATAATAATAATAATAATAATAATAATAATAATAATAATAATAATAATAATAACAATAATAATAATAACAATAATAATAATAACAATAATAATAATAACAATAATAATAATAACAATAATAATATTAACAATAATAATAATAACAATAATAATAATAACAATAATAATAATAACAATAATAATAATAATAGGTAGCTCCAATTGTTATTCCGTCTTTTGTCAAAGAGTACAAATTGTTATGTCATATCTATGCGGTACCAACCGGACAATAGGTACCAAGAGTGGGTAAACAGTCAGTTTCGGTATTCAGGGTACATGGTAACATTATCAACTAGTCTTATCAAATATTGTCAACTATTAACATGAACTGTTTTTCAATTACTATTTTCATTCAATCTTTAACTGCTAGCACTTTAAACCTGTGGAACTCACCAACAATTATTTGTTGACCATTTTCTCGTATGAATTCTCAGGTACTTGAACTTAATTGATGTGCATGCATCGGACCTGCTTGCTTGTTTCCTGCCCTTGCATCTTAAGACTTTTCATTTGTTTCTGGAGTATGGTTTAGCCTTTGGAGATTTTCCTGACATAACACCTAACGGTGTCATGTCCTAAAAATCTTTTGAAACTTATGTGTTGTAAACTTAAAACTATTTACTTTTCTCATTTCAATTAATCTGCTGCGTAATGATATTGGAAAAACTCATATTTACTCCAACATCTTAATAATTTCCAAAACGACTCTAGTTGTTGAACCATCCAGAGTACGTTCGTAACCTTGACTGTGATAACCTTTTCGCATCCCGATACAAATCTTACAGGGTGTGACAGAGTGGTATCAGAGCCAAGGTTATAGAACTAGATTGCACACATAGGGTCTAGACTATACCCTAAGCTCTGTTAGTCATACTTACATGCATCACTATTTGCCTATTTGACTGATTCACATGTCATACATAACATATATATATATATTACCATCATTACTTGGAAACTTTGTCGCAACATGGCTTCTCACGGACCGATTGACTTGACTTCTGACTCTGAGACTGAGGAACACTCTGACTTGGAGCAGCCAGCATCACCCGTCACTACTGAGGCTCCATCACCCCCTCGTTCACCGCCCAGTGTTCTCGACGGCCCTTACGATGCCGACTCCGAGCCGGAGGAGGATTCGATGACTGATGAGGAACCGGAGGAGTACGCGCCCTTCACAGTGGACATCACCGATGCAGATGAGGACGGAGACACTCTCACCGTTACCCTATCCGCTTCTAGCTTTGTTTCTCCCGCTCATGAGCCCTCATTCCGACCGTACTGCTCCACACCCAACGGTCCCCTCTGTATGCTTACCCCTAGGAAGTCAGTCAGGCGTAGTTGACAGCACGTTTTCGGTCCAGTTACTGAGTCTGAGCCATCTCGCAAATGTTCCCTCTCCCTAGAGCCCGATAAGCTACCTGCTGAACCAGAGACGTTGCCACCCAAGAAACGGGTGAGATTTGCCGACAGCACCTTTGAGATCGGAGAGCCATCTGTCACTGCTGAGACCCAGGACGTGCCATTGCCACCACATGCCCCAGCACCTTCTGATATACCTAGCCCTGTTCTTTCTTGTATCCCTGTTGACTACCTCGTATCATCCCTCTTTGCTTGCATCGTCCTTCGTGACGATGAGATCCGCCAGCTTCATGCCACCATATGTAGCCTTGCTCCACCAGCCACTATCACTGACCTTGCCACCCGCCTTGCTGTCCTGGAGGACCGTTTGACCTCCCAAGACCAGGCCCTTGACACCCTGTAGGTTCCTCGGTCTGATGCTTCCGGAGTTACAGCTGAGGCCAGTCAGGCTATCCGAGCTCTCGCAGCTACTACCCTCCTCGACGGAGGACTTCGCCGGCATTATCCGTTTGTTGCTGACAGTGATTATCCATATTCGTGACATACTCGATCTGATCGATCGAGCACCATTTCACTAGAGTTGTGATCTCATGGAGTGACAATTACTCTTTATGGTATTATTATGATGTATTCGAAACTTGTATTATTGGTGAATATGTTTTTATCGCCGGACAAATGTTTAAGTTGGTCTGAACAATTGTGGACAAGGATTGATTATGTTGTAACATGTACCTTTATTTATCAACTCTGGTGTACTTTGTAATGTAATGTGTTGCTATGTTATGTTATATTGTGGTGATTGTTATGGATTTTGGCATGTCATGTTTTGATTGCATTCACTTATACTATGTATAATGTCTTACTTTATTTTATCTTACACAATTTAAAGTAGAATGTCAAGACGCACGAATTGTGATAGTGACCCTCTCGGAACCCCAAACCTGGACGTCGCAGCTATCGAAGCCCTGATTAACCAGCGTATAGCTGATGCACTTGCGACCGCCGAAGCAGACCGAGCTTCTGCCTCAAACAGAAGGAGATCAGGATCCCCTGGTGGTAAGACTAAAGACTTTTCTTCTACGACCGAAAGATTTATGACTACAATTATACGAATTGTATTCAAGGTTTTGAGTAACTTACAGGTGTCCGGGAATGCTCTTACAAGGATTTCATGAACTGCAAGCCCTTACACTTCAAGGGTACTGAAGGAGCAGTTGGACTCATTCGTTGGATCGAAAAGATGGAATCTGTGTTCCGTATGTGTAAGTGTCCCGATGGTTACAAGGTCAAGTACGCCACTAGTGTTTTCGGAGAAGGAGTTCTGACTTGGTGGAACTCTCGTGCTGAAGCCCTCGGACAGGACCAGGCTTACGCCATGGCTTGGAACGAACTGTAACTACTCATGCGAGATGAGTACCGTCCTTGTGAGGAACTGCAATGCTTAAAAGTTGAATTCTGGAACTTGGCCATGAATGGATCCGACATAGCTGCTTACACGCGTCGATTCCACGAATTGGCACACATCTGCCCTACCATGGTGACCCCTCTGCACAAGAAAATCGAGAGATACATTTGGGGTCTTGCTCCCGCCATTCAGGGAAGTGTCATGGCTTCTAACCCCACAACACTCCAATCTGCTATCCGCTTGGCTCACAATCTGACCTACCAGGCAAACCGCCAAGGCTTGTCTTTCTCTCGTAAGGTTGCTGAATCCAAGGCCGTACATGTATCATCTGTTCCCTCTAACCAGCTGAAATCTGACCGTAGGCGCAAACGCGGCCATGATGGAAAGAGGAAGAAATCTTTTCACCTTCCCGAGAAAACACCTAAAGCCGTGAAGGCTTATGCTGTAACCACTCCTACACCTGATGCAAGAAAACCTGGATACACAGGAAACCAGCCCCTGTGTGGAAAGTGTAACCTGCACCATACCCTGGATTGCAGCAATGTGTACTGCAAAGGCTGCAAGGCAAAAGGTCACATTCACCGTGATTGCCCACATCGTTCGAACAAGACACATCCCGTTGGAACTTGCCTCGAGTGTGGCAGCACTGGCCACTTCAGAAATGAATGCCCTAAGCTCAAACGAGTACGTTCTTACTTAATAATCATTTTTCAGCACTGCCAGAGGAAGAGCCTTCGTGCTTAATGCTACTGAAGCCCATCAGGATCCCTACTCAATAATCATTTTTCTTCCGTTCTATTTGACACTGGTGCCGACAAAAGCTTTTTGTCTAGTGAGTTTAGAAACTATCTTAACGTCACGCCAACTAGATTAGACACTAAGTATATAGTTGAACTAGCCGATGGTAAACAAATCGAAGCGGAAGAATCTTTTCCAAACTGCTCTTTGAACTTATCCGGTCATCCCTTCTCAATCGATCTATTGCCGGTACAATTGGGAAGTTTCGACGTAGTCGTTGGAATGGATTGGTTGACTAAAAATCGTGCCGAAATCATTTTCCATGAGAAAAGAGTCAAGATACCCCTCCCCGACGATGAAGTTCTAACAATTCAAGGAGATCGTAGTGGAACCAAGCTAGACATCATCTCGTGCATGAAAGCCCAGAAGTTTATGGGCAAAGGCTACCCTGCCCTCTTAGCTCACATAACAGCTAGTCAATCCGAGGAGAAGAAACTAGAAGACGTCCCCATCGTACGAGACTACCCTGAAGTCTTTCCCGATGATCTTCCAGGCTTGCCACCCTCCAGGCAAGTGGAGTTCCATGTTGATCTAGTACCCGGAGCTGCACCCGTTGCAAAAGCCCCTTACCGTTTAGCCCCGTCTGAAATGAAAGAATTGTCATATCAGTTGCAAGAGCTACTTAACAAAGGTTTTATCAGACCCAGTTTCTCTCCTTGGGGCGCTCCTGTTCTCTTCGTCAAGAAGAAGGATGGATCTTTCCGGATGTGTATCGACTACTGCCAGTTGAACAAGCTTACCGTAAAGAACCGATATCCACTCCCTCAAATCGACGACTTGTTCGACCAATTACAAGGTTCTAGTTACTATTCAAAAATCGATCTTCGTTCTGGATATCATCAACTAAGAGTTCGTGAAGAAGACATTGTGAAAACTGCTTTTCGTACGTGCTATGGACACTACGAATTTCTCGTTATGCCCTTCGGACTAACCAACGCGCGTGCCGTCTTCATGGATTTGACGAATCGCGTCTGCAAACCGTACCTCGATAAATGTGTAATCGTTTTCATTGACGACATCTTGATCTATTCGCGTAGCAAGGAAGAGCACGAGAAGCACCTGAAGCTTATTCTGGAACTGTTGAAGAATGAGAAGTTGTACGCCAAGTTTTCAAAATACGAATTCTGGTTACGAGAAGTGCATTTCCTAGGCCATGTAATCAACACAGCTGGAATCCACGTGGATCCCACAAAAATTGAAGCTATCAAGGATTGGAGTCCGCCTACCAACCCTTACGATATACGAAAATTTCTTGGACTCACCGGTTATTACCGAAGTTTTATCGAAAACTTCTCCGGAATAGCCCAGCCATTGACCGCCTTGACACAAAAGGACAAGAAATTCGTTTGGGATCACAAAGCCAAACAAGCTTTTCAGACACAGAAGCAAAAGCTGTGTAACGCACCCATACTATCCTTGCCAGAAGGATGTGAAGATTTCTGTGTTTACTGCGATGCCTAACACCAAGGTTTAGGCTGTGTGTTAATGCAACAAGACAAAGTCATTGCTTACGCTTCGCGACAGCTAAAAGTTCACGAGAAGAACTATACTACTCACGATTTGGAACTTGGAGCTGTCATCTTCGCCCTTAAGATTTGGAGACACTATCTCTATGGTACTGAATGCAAGGTTTATATTGACCACAAGAGTCTTCAACACATCTTAGACTAGAAGGAGTTGAACATGAGACAACGCCGATGGATTGAACTGCTCAGCGACTATGACTGTAAAAAATCATGTACCATCCTGGAAAGGCTAACGTCGTTGTCGATGCCTTGAGCAGGAAGGAACGTGTCAAACCCCTTCGTGTCAAATCTCTTGTCATAACCATCCAAACTGGCCTCGCTACTCAGGTTTTGGTAGCACAAGCTGAAGCTTTGAAAGACGAAAACATCCGAGACGAATGTCTCCGTGGCATGTTGAAACCAAGCCTGATGGATTACGGTATTTCGTTAAGCGTCTGTGGATACCCGTCTATGGAGATCTTAAGAGCCTAGTTCTTGATGAAGCCCATAAAACCCAATAATCCATTCACCCCAGAGCCGATAAGATGTACCACGATCTGCGTATGTTATATTGGTGGCCGAACATGAAAGCTGAAATCGCTAAGTATGTTGGTAAATGCCTAACCTGCGCCAAAGTCAAGGCCGAGCATCAGAAACCTTCCGGTTTACTCGTCCAACCCACCATCCCCGAGTGGATGTGGGAATGCATTGCCATGGACTTTATCACCAAGTTACCCAAGAGCCGCAAGGGTAACGATTCCATTTGGGTAATTGTCGATCGTTTGACGAAATCTGCTCATTTCCTCGCCATGAAGGAGAAATATTCCGTAGAACATTTAACAAGGATGTACATGAAAGAAATATTCTCTCGACATGGAGCCCCGATTTCTATCATATCCAACAGAGATGGTCGTTTTACCTCTCATTTCTGGAAATCTTTGAACAAGGCCATCGGTACTCGCCTCGATATGAGTACAGCCTACCATCCGCAAACCGATGGTCAAAGCGAACAAACGATTCAAACTCTCGAATATATGTTGCGTGCCTGCGTCATTGATTTTGATAACAACTGGGATGAACATCTGCTATTGTGCGAATTCTCGTACAACAACAGTTACCACACTAGCATCCAATGTGCACCTTTCGAGGCACTGTACGGAAGAAAGTGCCGATCACCTATCTGTTGGTTTGAAGTTGGTGACAGCCAACTGACAGGCCCAGAAGTCGTGATAGAAACAACCGAAAGAATCACACAAATTTGAGACCGCTTGAAAGCCGCCCGTGATCGCCAGAAGAGCTATGTAGATAACCGTCGTAAACCCTTATCCTTCGCGAAAGGCGACAGAGTATTACTGAAAGTATCCTGTGGAAAGGCGTCACACGTTTTGGCAAACGTGGCAAGTTAAATCCTTACTACATTGGTCCATTCGAAATCATTGAAACAATAGGACCCGTCGCGTACCGACTACTTCTGCCGCCCGAGCTTAGTAACGTTCACGATGTGTTTCACGTCAGTAATCTGAAAAAGTGCCTTGCCGAAGAAGATCTTACCGTTCCCCTCGATGAGATTCATCTTGATGAATCCCTCGAATTCATTAAAGAACCTGCCGAGATCGTCGACCGCGCTGTCAAGAAATTGAAGCACAGACATATACCTCTCGTTAAAGTTCGTTGGAACTCCCGCCGTGGTTCTGAATTTACTTGGGAATGCGAAGACCAGTTTCGCGCCAAGTATCCCCATCTTTTCCCGTAGCAGCCGTTTAGCCGTGATGACAAACTGAATTTCGGGACGAAATTCTCCCAACTAGGGGAGGATGTAACAACCCGTAAGTTTCCAAGGACTTAAACCGATAATATATACTTATGTGATAACTGCGTTATGTAACTGTTTACTTGGAACGTGCCAATTTTATCATAATTACATTCATTTACAATAGGAAAATAGCCTTGACATAGCCTTAGTTCATGTTGAAAACAATAATTGAACATGATGACTTCCTTGCACGAAATGGTCACTGAAACTTCAATAATAATGAAGCGACTAACCGAATTCATTTATTAAATTTACCAAACTACGTGGTAAACATTAAACATAATCCCATCATCTTGGAATTTATCATTATTTTCATTTATCATTTTACATTCATTTTAATCATAAACTTTGATCAACCTTTATCATTTTATGACACACATATTTCACATGTAACTTATATAAACGATTTCATATTAAATAACAATGCGTTTAGACAACGACAACAAAACGAGACTTGTGATCCATTCCTTACGTAAACATCAATGTATTTTACGTCCAAAATATTTTATTAATCTTTCTTAACGTACACGACGAATATATTTCTCATGCATGCAATATATATATATACATGCAACGTAATATTTTCATGTTATTAACCCTCGAGTATTTTCATTCCAAACCGAGTCATTATTTTTATTATTTTACGTCGTCGTGAATGAATCTTTTATAAAACGTTCAAACTCGATCCAATTCATTCATTTTTCTCCATTGCTCGACCCGTCACCTTTCTCCTCCTCGTAGCCCGACCTCCACCCGGATCGAACCCGCGACCCTCTTGCTCTCTTTCGGCCGAAATCCAACCAAAACCACCATCATTCCATTTGAAATTCGCTAGTTACTTGATGGTACCATATTTGACCTCCTTTTTGCCTTGTTCCATCACTCCCAACATGTGCTTACACACCTACAAGTTGTAGGTTAAGGTTGTCTCCATGAAGACCAAATCTATTACCCAAAGGGTAAAGATTTCCCTCCCATTTGAACTCACTTTCCCTCCTCAAGTTGCAGCCATGTTTCACCCAATAAACACACATAAACACAAGTATTCAACTCCCTTGAACCATCCTTGGAGCCCTTGTGAACCGGCCACAAGAGAAGCTCGAACCCGAGCCCTCTTTTCCCTTCCTTCTCGGCCGAACACAAGCACACACACACCATCATCATTTTCGGCCATCATCACCTCCTAACAAGGTTCCATATTCACTTTTCTTGATTAAATATTGTTCTAGCAAGTATTCTTAGTATTCTTTCATAACTAGATCACTCCATTAGCAAGTCTTGGCTGCATTGTTGTCTAAACACAATTTTGAACCATAAAAGCCTACTTACTTGTATTTATCTTTATGTTTCACCATAGATCTTGCTACTAGAAACTCATGATAATATTTACTTGCATTATTATGTTCAAGATTTAGTTTGGTTAGACTTTTACACAAGTATTTGCTTAGTTTGCATTTTTAGATAATAACTTTGTATTTATTATGTATTATGTGTAGATTTTGTAACTTTGGACCCCTTGATGCCTATGACACGTTTTTAGACTCTTAATATAGTAAAAATATCTTAGACTTTAGAAAGATTACTAGTGCTTAAACTCACCATAGCAAACTTTTACATACAAAAGTACATTTTAAAAACCCTAGAAATTGCTTTTCACTATAGATCCGTTTTGACCAGAAATTTTATACTTTTAAAAAGTATTTATGATGTTTTAAATGATTTTAGAACATGGCCAAAATATCCCCTTATAAATTACTTGAATTTGGGCACAAACCAGGACTAAAACCGACACCCGACGGCCCGGAAACACTATTTTTGTAAGGAAACCCAAATCTGGTCCAAATGAACTCATAGGGTTATTTTAATGATGAAAACATGTTTATAAATGCTTATGGTGAATTTATGAACCTAACAGTGTCATTAAACGGGCAAACGGGACCAAAACGGCAAAACCGACACTAAATACACAAAACCGGCAAACTAATGCAATCCGACACATAAAATAATCATCTACCCATTTTGGACAGAAAATAATTATATTTTATTGAACTTGATTGATTTCTAACTTAAACGGATAAATATCGTGTAATCGGCGATTACCGCGAAATCGCACGGTTTTTTACTAACTAGCCAAAATAACCAATTTTCATATGAAAACCCTCATTTTGACTTAATATTTATTTCTATAAATATTCATCATCTTTAAATATTATTTGGGAATTTTTATATATTTTTATTTAATTAAAAATTTATATTTTACAATATTTCTAAATAAAGACATAACCGAATAAATTCACTTCGACTTTTCCCTAAGGCTACCATGACGTCAAGACTTGACCTACCTATTTTGAGTGACATTAATGTCAATCCAATTACTTATTATATTGCATGTCTTATAATTATCTAGGCTTGCATTTCCCGTTGATCATATTTCCGACTACCGTTTCTGAATCAAGTGAGTTTTTCACGGCCCCTTTTTCCGTTAACTATTTTATCTTTGGGAGAGAATTCATACATACAATTTTTCCATGTTAGACAATTAGACCTTGTTATCATAACTGTTTCATGTGCTTTTCCATTGTCCACACTTGTTATCTCATGTTCATTCATGCTATAACCCAAACCCCACTATTAACTGAATCCGATTAATTATCATTTGCAAACGGTAACGTTTGAATAGATCTATTGGGTTAACGCCCCTGCTTTGATTGGTAGCTCCAATCGTGACTCCGTCTTTGTCAAAGAGTACAAATTCTTATGTCATATATATGCGGTACCAACCGGACAATAGGTACCAAGAGTGGGTAAACAGTCAGTTTCGGTATTCAGGGTACATGGTAACATTATCAACTAATCTTATCAAATATTGTCAACTATTAACATGAACAGTTTTTCAATTACTATTTTCATTCAACCTTTAACTGCTGGCACTTTAAACCTGTGGAACTCACCAATAATTATTTGTTGACCGTTTTCTCGTATTAATTCTCAGGTACTTGAACTTAATTGTTGTGCATGCATCGGACATGCTTGCTTGTTTCCTGCCCTTGCATCTTAGGACTTTTCATTTGTTTCTAGAGTATGGTTTAGCCTTTGGAGATTTTCCTGACATAACACCTAACGGTGTCATGTCCTAAAAATCTTTTGAAACTTATGTGTTATAAACTTAAAACTATTTACTTTTCTCATTTCAATTAATCCGCTGCGTAATGATATTGGAAAAACTCCTATTTACTCCAACATCTTAACAATTTCCAAAACGGCTCTAGTTGTTCGAACCATCCAGAGTACGTTCGTAACCTTCACTGTGATAACCTTTTCGCATCCTGATACACATCTTACAGGGTGTGACAATCAGTGTATAAGGCCCCCTTCTAATGTCATCAACAATCAATTTAGTGCAGTTGTAATAACTAAAAGAACCACATGTAACACAAACCTAAGCAAGAAAGAACAAAGAAAATACAAAGATTAGAATTAACCCTAAACCAAAAAATGAAGAAAAGGAACATACAATCTGCGATGTTGAAGACATAGTAGAAAACATTACCTGTGATGTTGAAGACTCCGAATCGAGCTCAATCGAACAGAAAATCTGTGCCAGACCTGTTGATTGATCAAAAAGTAATAGATCTGATATGAGCAAATATCAAATGCATCAAAGATTTCACACGATTCATGAAGATAGGTGATCTAGAACTTGTTTCTTCATTTCATTGAAGAGGCAGGCTGAAAGATCTGCAGACATAGGAAGAAGAAGACGAAGTGAGGTTAAACGTACTTGAAGCGATGAAGGGGTGGTAGAGGAAGTTGGCAGCGAGTTGGTAGTAACCGGGCGGCAGAGATGGTGATGTGTTGCGGCTGAGGATTGAGGAGTGAACCCTAGAGAAAATGGGGGAGATGGGACTCGGAGAGAGAAGTTCAAAAAATTAGGGCAATTTCAAAATTCAGAATTTTTAGTTTTGGCCGCCCAATGTTAGGGACATGTTTATGCATTGAATACTTATACATAATGCATTGTAATTTGTACGCGTCTTAAAATTAAGACATTCACATTTTCTCTCTCCAATATGCATTATATATAGTAATATATATATATATATATATATATTATTTAAATTAAAATTAAAATTAAGAAGGTAGGGGGATATTCGGATTTTTAAAAAGAGAACAGATTTTTTTAACATCTATTAGGCTCGGGGACGAAATCCGCAACGGTTTGTTAAAAAGGACCATATCCGTAATAGTAAGTACTATATGTGAAATTCGCATAAACTACACGGACAAAATCCATAACTTACTCTTAAAACTAATTTTCAAAAAACAATAGGTCGATAAGCACTTTAAATCAAAAGTACTTTTGAGTTTAAAAAAGCAATCATGAACACCATCTTAATGGTAGATAATTTGCTATTTAATCAACTGAGATCTCATTTTTGGTTTGCCGATGAAGAAGATGGAGGATGGAGATGATGACGAAGGGGGGGGGGGGTATTAGAGAATTTAACACGTGGTACGAAGGTGAATTACTAAAGGAATGTGGTGGTGATGGTCGTGGTGTTGTGTGCCAGTTGGTGTGAAAGAGAAAATAAATGGTTGATTGTAGAAAAGAGTGTGGTGGTTATTTTTTAGTGGTGAATTACTAAAGGAATGTGGTGGTGATGGTCGTGGTGTTGTGTGCCAGTCGGTGTGAAAGAGAAAATAAATGGTTGATTGTAGAAAAGAGTGTGGTGATTATTTTTTAGTTATTTATTTTTTAATACAATAAGTACATTAGTCATTTTATTTATTCGACAAACTAATGTCCATCTAAGTTGGGTACGTTTTGCAAAGTATTGCAAAGTTGTAGACTGTTCTTGCACTTTCTCATACTTATAACGGTTTCCACAATTTTAGCAATACCAGTCAGACATTTTTTTCATTTATAACTCTATTGAAATTTGGAGGCTTAATATTATGTAATCTAAATTTAGGGGGGGGGGGGGGGCTGTGGTCTGTGTAGTTATGGACTTTCAGGACCACATGAACGAAGCCAACTATATTTGTTTTCAACTAGGTTTCATGTTTCCGTGCTTTGTGACATGGTCGTAAAATCACAGTTAATAAAGAGATCCTGAAATGGTTTGGGATTAACAAAATCAAATTAATAAAGAGAGAACATATAATCATTCTTCTTGATCTCGTTAACTCTAAAATAAGAAAACAAAAAAAAATCTAAATCTGACCAAAGAGATAACTAAAATATATAGTCACAATTTTGAGGACAACAGGGTTGAAGGCTCATCTTGGTTGAAAATGGTAATCGGAGATTTGTTCAAGAATTCTTGCGCAATTTATTTAAATATAATCAACTTTGAAAATCCTTGATGGCCACACGCCAACTTTCTGGCAAACCTATAAAAAGTTATTCAATAATTCGACGGCACATATCGCCTACTATTTGATCATGTCCATTTAGTTTGCAGTGGGGTAATAATAATTTAGATTTTGTCATTTTAGGTATCAGAATTTGAAACGAATTTTTTTATTTCAATTTAGGTTAATAGTTTATGGTTATGACCGTCGACAATTATTGTAGTTATTTTGACGATTATTTCGTAGTAACATATTAACTTACCAAAAGTGACCAAGTTAATTTCGAAACCCATTTCAAATGAACAAATTTACTTTCAAAGATCAAATTTGCAATTAATTGAAACACAATCCAACATCAAAAATCTTTGATTGTCACACGTCAACTTTCTGGCAAACCTATAAAAAGTTATTCAATAATTCGATGGTGCGCATCACCTACTATTTGATCATATCCATATAGTTTGTCGCGTAGGGTAATAATAATTTAGATTTTGTTACTTTGGGTATCCAAATTTTTTGAAACTACTTTTTTTCAAACTAAATTGTTTATTTCAATTTAGGTTAATAGTTTACGTTTACGACCGCCGACAATTATTCTAGTTATTTTGATGGTTATTTCGTAGTGACATATTAATTTATTAAAAGTAACCAAGTTAATTTCAAAACTCATGATGAACAAATTTTACTTTTGAAGATCAAATCTGAAATTTCTTTAAATGCAATCTAACTTCAAAAATCTTTGATGCCCACACGCCAACTTTTTGGCAAACCTATAAAAACATATTCATTCGACGGCACGCATCTTGATCATGTCCATTTAGTTTGTAGCGAAAGATAATAATAATTTAGATTTTGTCACTTTGGTTATTAAAAAATTTTAAAACTGATTTTTTTTATTTCAATTTAGATTAATATTTTTTACAGTTACAGTCGACAATTATTTTACTTATTTTGACGGTTATTTCGTAGTGACATACTAATTTGTCAATAGTTACCAATTTAATTTTGAAACTTATTTCCAATGCAAAAATTTACTTTCAAAATCAAATTTACTTCCGACGAGTAATACTACCGAACATGTAAGTTTCTTCTGAAGCTTTTAAGTAACTTTTATCCATTAGAGTAAATTACGGATTTCGTCCTTGTGGTTCGCTAAAATTTTGCCTATCGTCCTAAGTTTGCAAAATCGTGATCCAAGCGTGATCGGCTTTTTGGTCTTTTCACCTAACAAAACATGTCAACTCTTAATAAGACTCCTTATTAAATCCCTGTCACCTTCATCACCAATTGTCTTCTCCACTCTCTCCTCTCTAACGGTCGTCTTCCACCAAAAACTCTGAAACCCTAAAAATGGTGTTCTGCTACTGTTGGAGAGTTGCCATTATTTGAACAAACAAGACCGATTCAAACCTGGCCATCGATTCTACTGTTGCGCTGGTCAGGTAGGTTTTTCTTTTCTATCAATACATTGGTTTCCTCTAATCCTGTCTTTTTTAATGTCAGACATCAAACTGTGGGTTTTTCATGCTGTTCGATCCACCAATGTGTGCTCGTTCAATTGAGATTATTCCTGGGTTACTAAGGTCACAAATGCGAGCTGATTTGCTTAAACATCAACTGCGAAGTGGAGTGGGAAGCTCAGACATTCGTAATGGTGAATTTAAGAAGCTTGAGCAACAAATAAGGAAGAAGGAAACTCAAATCAAGCTTCTGTTGGTGATAATATGGTTTCTTTCTTTGATCATTATGTTCTAGGTGTATGTTTGATCATCATGTTCTAGGTGTAATGGTGTGATTAGGTGTTTTGGTGTTTTGTAATTGTATTGAAATCCTTTTGGGTGTAATATGACAGATTTCAATCAATGAAATTGAAATCCTTTTAGAAACTTTGCATACCAAATGGATATTATACTTTGCATACCAAATTGACTTTGAGATTTCATACAATGTTGAATAATTGGAGACCAATTTTGCATACCATTGTTGACTTGCAGATTTCATACAAAACTGACACTAATGTAGTACCATTGATAAAGAAACCAAAAGGAGACCACTTAATTGGAGACCAATGTTGCATACCAATGTTGAATAATTGGAGACCACTTAACCAAATAAATGAAACCAGCTCAGTTTGGTCTACAATCCTCCTGCAAGAACTATAAGGAAAGCAAATAAATGAAACCAACTCAGTTTAGGTCTACAAACCTACTACAGCAACTATAAAGAAAGCAAATAAATGGATACAAATTTCCATAACCAAAATTTGCAGAAACTATATACTGCATATATTAATAAGCAACCATAGTGTCTTACAAAATAACATATGCCATTGTCTGTTAAAGTTACCAAAAGAAGCTACCATAGTCCTATAAAATTATTAAACAGAAAACTAAACCAGCAACCATCAAATTCGTCTATCTGCTGCATCTGCATTACCTGCTACACTTGTTTCGCCTCCTTCCCTTCCTTGACCTCCTTGACCCTTGCAACATCTTTTGTTATGACCTGGTTTCTTACAAATGGAGCACAACACTGTCTTTCCAGCCCTGGATAACTTACCTTCCTTTCCCATTTTTTTCTCTTCAACCTCAACCTGGCTCATTCTTCTTTTCTTTTTTGGTCTACCAATTGGTGTGTGATGGAATGGTGGTACAAAGGTTGTTGGACAGACATCTTTAGCCCACATTTTCTCAATTGTAAAGAGATCTATCTCCCAGTTTGCTGCTATAGCATGTTTACATGGTAGACCAGCCAGCTGCCACTTCCTACAAGTTCATGTTTTCTCATCCACATCAACCACAACCTGATCATTTCATGGTACAGATACTTGGAATTTGTTTCCACCATTCCATAAGGCCTTGTACTGCCCTGCCTTGACCCTTCTTTCATCAAATATATTTACAGATGTTGGTGTTAGAGGCCCTTGTGCCATTGAAATTAACTACATTCAACAATACAAACATAATTAAAGATAAAGATTTTTAGATGTTAGAGGCCCGTATACTGCCCTGCCTTAACAATAATTAAAGATTTTTAGACTATTACCTTCAACACAGAAACATGTCTTTTCATTAAGTATTCCTTAACATACTCCAATGTAGAAATTATTGGTTTATTCCTACCATCTACTAGTTTTGAGTTGAAAACCTCACACAGGTTGTTGAGAAGCAAATCAGAGTGGGATTTCTCTATGAATTGATACCTAGACCAATGCTTTGCTGGTATGTTAGATAACCAATTATGTGCAGCCTCATTGTAGCTTTTTAACTGAGCCATCTTGTCCTGAAACCAAGGCTGAGTTCTAGCTGTAGCAGCATCCATATAAGATCTTTGTAAGCTATAAAACAGAGTAGTTAATATAAGTAATTGGATAGATAAGACATAAAACATAAAACACTAAACTCTTAACATACCTTTTTCCCTCCATTGTTGAATGTGCCTCAAACATAACATATGCTCAGCACAGGGGAAAACTGTTGCAATTGCAGGAATAATCCCCTAAGACCAAAAAAGAAATAAGACCAGGAATAATTCCAGGAATCTTTCGATTTAGCTTCTACAACTCCATATGCTAATTGGTAGATGCCATTGTTTGGATCTAGCCCCACTGCAGTCAACATTTGACTGGGATATGGTCGCTTCATAAAAGCTCCATCCAAACCCAACAACTCTCTACCACCTGCTTTAAAACCTTTTTTTAATGCTCCCAAATATATGTAGATCCTCTTAAAAACCCTAGTAGGATAATCTGGGTTTGGTCTGGTTCAACATGAAACTTAACAGTGGTACCTGGATTGTTAGTCTTGAGCTCTAATATGTAATCTCTAAGTCATTGGTATTGCTCAGCAAAAATTTCCCCTCAACAGCTCTGTTGCCCTTGATTTTGCTCTATGTGCTTTGATGTGCTCGGGACGTACCTAAAAATAACTATTAAAGCCTAGACCTAACCTAGACCTAGACACACATAAATTTTACCGAAACTACCTAAAACCGAACCGAACCCTAAGGCAGTGAACCTATCGGATTATAGTAAAGCTAAGGTAAGACCGGATATCGAACCTAGGACACTACGAAAGCAAGAATTAACCTAGACCTAAGAAATGGAAATACTGAGTAATTTGGGTTTTTGATTTGAGGAATTAAATTTACTAACTTAACTAACTACGTGACTAACAAACGGATAGCAGGAAAACTTAGGAAACTATCAGACACGAGAAAGACACCACCTAGACCTAGAATCCCAACAATACCTACAACTTAATATGGCTATGACAACTCTGATTGAAACTAATTAACATTTTAAGTCCTTCTTAGCAAATGTTCCTAACGTTCGGACAGGAGTTCACCTTATGGGTACATCCAACCTCAACTAGACCTAACCACCCTCGAAACAAACTTAGGCACCCTAGGCTAGTAGGAACTACCACTAATCAATACAACTGACACAGAATAGTAGATTAACTAATATCCTAGGGCATCCCTCTCCCGATGGCGATGTGATCCTATTCCACTAATCAACCCAACTACTCGACCTAGTTATCACCTCCCGGCTTGTCTAACTAGAGCAGCACACAATTTTCTGGGAAATCACTAAAATACTAAACTATGATTAACCGAATAGCTAACCAAATCAACTACAAACACGCAGTCACGCAATCGATTACCCAACCCAAACCGAAAGACATTCGCAGGCTAAGCAGTTTAGTAAGTTAATTCAAACCCTAATTCTAGTGGCCATATGCGTACAATCATGTCAATCAACGGAATTGAATAAAAACATAACATCAATCAAGTTGTCGGAAACCAAATAAAGTCATAAATACTAGTTGTTCATCATAAACGGTGCAGGCGGTGAAAACGCCTAGCCTACAATCATGTCTAAGTCAGAAAACGCAATTAAAATCATGTCTTGAACAAATAGCATAACTGAGTCTAGAAGTTAAAACAAGAATCAAGAAAAACCGGATGAATCGATGATGATTTAATGATTGATTCTTGATCCTCTGATGATTCTCCTTGTTCCCAGCTCTCTCTTGTTTCTAAAATTCGCCTTTGGTCGCCTCTTTGCCGTCTGGACGTCGAGATATCCCGAATGGAACCCTAAAATCGACTTTTAAATGTCATTTGATTCTTTTGCGGGTTTCGGACCTCTAAGCGTATCGCTTGGAGATATCTTAACTCTAGGCGATACGCCTACCACACATGTCGCGACAAAACAGTCGGTTTCACCGACTTTGACTTTCTTTGACCAACCTTTCCTCGCGTATCACTTAGCAATCATCAAGTCCTAGGCGATATGCTTGGAACATCTTGTTCAGCACTTCTTAGTTATTTTCTCGTTAAATCTTGTCCGCTTCGTTCTAGCTATCTCGTGGCCACGGGGTTTTATTAGAAACCTACAAAAACATATAAAAACATAAATAAAGACTCAAGGACTCAACTTAAACATAACAACTAAAACTAATATAAATTGACTCAAATTGACTTAAATAACTATATAAAAGACCTCGGAAAGGAGATGTGTTTGCAACACATCAAACAACCCCACACTGACTCTTTTTTCGTCCTCGAAAAATACTGCAATGGAATCATAATCAGGACTTTGATTTCTAACAACTCACAATTTTCCAATTGACAATTTACATAGTCTACTTACATCCCGGTAGCAATTATCAGTATTTCGATCCGACTAAACCCAACCAGTGACCTTTGAGCCCCCAAAGTGTTTATAATTTACCGGATATAGTTGAGTCTGCCTATGTGTCCCACTCTAGAAAGATCAAGTTCAACCTAATCCCGAATCATATTCAGTCCAAGTAAAGGTTAATAATGATTAATGTTTTAGATTTTCTCCATCCCCTTAAGTCATATACAAAGATGTCCAAAGAATGATGGAATTTAATGGAATGCGAACTTTTGAGCATTTATTATCTAATCTATTATATATTTTTTCTTTTTCTATTTTTCTTTTATTTAAACATTGGTTAATTTTAACTAAGTTTACCAACGGACATCATCAGAGGCATTCTTATCGAGATGTTATCCCAAAAATCATATGCGAGTATTTTGCCCGCGAGATCCAGGACATCATCAGAGGCACTTACCACGGGATACTATCCTTAGTTTGTACATGAGTATTTTGTCCCTTCACTCTAAAAATATTAACCGGTTTATTTATTACCTAATATGCTCATGTTGGAAAAATGGGGCGCCACCGCATTGGTTTGCCTGGTTATTCTAAGGACATACAAGTATCTAGCCTAAACTGGTCTCTTCCCTCCTAATCATCAATTTCAGTATTCCTATCACTCCTAAAATGGGAACCCACTAACAGACTGATTAATTACATATTTATACAACAATAAACACAATGGGATAATTAAGCCTTACTAAGTCAGCTGGGCCTACCAATACATCACTAACCAAGAGTGTTTTCAACTTTTATTATTTATATTTAACATTTAAGCACAAAATTAGAAAACCAAATCCTGATTGTAGTATCATTTCCCATTTAATTGCAGCCAGATTCTTAGACATTTTTGAACAATTTTTCAAAACTTTTAGATTTTTGAACTTCTTTTTTTTTAAACAAACTAACTAACTAAAAACACACTAAAATAGAAATAAGACGCAAGGCTTCCCATCCCCACACTTGAACCAAACATTGCCCTCAATGTGGAATGAAAATAAAACAAAGCAGACAGAAAAATAAACATAAACACACGAATGATAAAAATAAAAATGCAAACGAAAAATAAAAATAAAATAAAATAAAGCGGAACGGACTCCCCTGATTTTTAATGTAGATGAATTGCAAGCGAGCTCGTAACCGCAGGTCCTCCACTGAAGTATATTCAAATCCTATGCGCGAATATCATCGGACCGGTATGACAAAAACAAAAACAAATGACTCGACCGAAACATTAGTAACGAATACGAAAATAAAATCAAAAAAATATAAACTAAGGACGAAATAAAATAAATTTAAAAAAAATTAAGTTGAATTGGTGTTACCTGGAAAACGAGAACTCACTAACCCGAAAAAAACAGAAATGAGAAAAAAAATAAAGAACTTTCCTGGTCGCCGACACCTCGCGTATCGCGAGGGGTATCTGCTCAACTCTCGCGTAACGCGAGGACTTATCAAAACCAGTGGGTCGAAAACCTCCCAGGCGTATCGCCTACACCTGCCAACCTTCCAGGCGATACGCCTAGAACTCATTTTCCAGAGGATTTCCTGACTTTTGCCTTGAAAATATTCTATCTCTTTTGCTCTCCACTCCAGGTCTCTTGGTCGAAATTTCCAGTCAAACCTGCACTTTAGACCTGCAAATCTCACCCGAAATTCCCCATCTCACTTTTTCACATCTTGAGTATCCCGAATCACCTGAAAACACCGAAAAACACGAAAACGAAAAGACGCAAAATGCATGAAAACTAAAAATTGCAGAAAATTAAAGATATAACTACAAAATATACAGCCCGGGCACTTAATCAATTAGCACAAAACATCAAAACAACCTCCCAAACCATCCGGAGGCTTTGATTTCACATCCTTAACCGCAAAATTACCGGTTTTCACCCGGTTTCTATCTATCCAACCACCAAGTAACATCCTAATCCATAAAGCAACCGACTTTAGTAACTTCAACGAGTTTTAACCTTCCAATGCTTATAACAACCCGGTAGAAACTTAATTCTACCTAGGAAACTCGTGTCCGGGTCATTTTCACTCATTTTCACACTTGGCCTAAGCACTATCCTATCCTCAAATTCACCTATATCGCCAAGTGTGGCTCTCCTACAACTACTCTCAACCACCAACTTCTCTCCAACCACTAATTCACCTCTGGGTTATACTAACGGGTCAAAAATCTCATTTTTATCAACCAACTCCTCTAACCCCCCGGGATCTTCCCCACACTTATCCTAAACTATCGGTTCATCCTCCAACCGATTTCCAACTACCAAATCTTCACCTGTGACATAACTAACACAACTATCCACCATAGACATGAAAGATCCTAGAAAGTATACGGATTCGTTGCCTTTGTCACTCGACCTACCAACCCTAAACTCAACCGACTCGTTCTCTACTCTCAAGGTGATGGTGCCCGCGAACACATCAACTAACGCCCGGGCAGTCCTAAGGAAAGGTCTACTTAGAATCAATGGGCACCTCATATCATAATCACTATCCACAACCACAAAGTCTATGGGGAATAAAAACTTATCAATCGTCACTAGCACATTGTCCACTATTCCTTTGGGTTTATTTACCGACTTGTCAGCTAAGGAAATGTTCATCCTAGTCGGTGCTAATTCTCCTAACCCTAGGTGCATAAAAACAGAATATGGCATTACATTAATACTAGCACCTAAATCAGCTAAAGCATGAGTAACAGATGAACTACCAAACACACAAGGAATTGTAAAAGTTCCAGGATCATTTAGTTTTTCAGGCAATCTATTCTGTACTACAGCTGAGCAATTAGCATCAAGGGTTATATTAGACAAAGCTTCCAGTTTCTTTTTACTACTTAACATATCTTTCAAAAATTTAGCATACTTAGGCATTTTATTTATAACTTCAGTGAATGGTAATGTAATCCTAAGTTGCCTAAGAATGTTAAGAAACTGACCATACTCGTGCGCGTTTTTCTGTTGAATTAATCTCTCAGGATAGGGCACATGCTTCAGGTCATCCGCAGTAATCGGTTTAGGCGCGAATCTCACCTTCTTCTTCTCATTTGCCTCCTCCCACTTCATCGGCTTCTCTCCAGCTGGTGGCTTTTCTTGCACTCCTTCAGCCTCGACATTCGATGCGGTACTTTCTGGCCTGACACTCTCATGCACCCTCCCGTCAGGCATCTCCAGCTCAATCTCCTCAACAACTGGCTCCTCCTCAACGACTGCCGGTGATGGACTCTCCAAAACTCTCCCACTCCTTTTAGTGATGGCTTTAACGTTCGCGTTGGAGTTTTTGTAAGTACTACCAGAAAACTGACCACCACGTGAATTGAGCTCCTTCAGCTGTTTCGCTATGTCACCAACCGAACGCTGTAGATCCAAGAAAGAAGCTTGTTGATTTCTCAGTAACGTGTCATGCTCCATCAGCTTCTTCTGGGTAGCCTCATCTCGCGTCACGATCTGTTGCAGGATCTGGGTCTGGTTAGCTATAAGCTCCCTCATCTACTTCATACCAGAACCGTTATCTCCTCCACCATAGTTATTCCTCGGTGGAAAACCAGGTGGGTTTCCTCCCTCTCGCCATCCTGAATTCTGGCCACTCCTCCACCCGGACTCGAAAGAATTACCGAACTGGTTTCGGTTTCTAGTATAGTCTACCTGCTCAGCGGGAGAAAGCGGGTAGTCTCGAGTGTCGTGAGTGCCTCTACACAGCTCACATTTGGCTTTGATATGGAGTTTGATTTCTTCTAAAGCTCTATAAATGTTCTCTAACTCCTTAGGGGTCATGGTCTCTAAGCCAATGTGACTGACACTCCGGGTAGATGTAGAAGGTGCGAGTGGTCTAGTCGGGGCCAAGGTGGCTCTCCGACCTCTGGGTGTCTGCTGTTCAGCAAGTGTGAAGCTCTCAAAAAGTGATTTACATTCATCCACAGTGAGCTCTTCCATCATATCACCTCCAGCTGAAATGTTGAACTCCTTCTGAACAGAATAAGAAAGTCCATCATAGAACTTTTCGATAATAGCCCATTCCGTCAACCCGTGTTGCGGACATTTGCTCAGAAAGGTGTTGAATCTCTCGTAAGCGACCGAATAAGGCTCATCGGGATCCATCCTGAAGGAGTGGATTTCCTCCCTAGTACGTGCAGCCTTGGCTGGAGGATGATACTTTTTCAGGAATTTTAATTTCAGATCGTCCCAAGTGGCGATCGAATTTGGCGGGAGCGTCTCGAGCAACTCGGCGGCTCGATAGGTAAGGGAGAATGGAAACAACCGCAGATAGATGGTATCGTTCGTGACTCCCGTGAGTCCGAACGTGTTGCAGATCCGAATAAAGCGAGATATATGCGTCGGTGCATCTTCGTCCTCACGTCCATGGAACTGAAGAGAATTGGTGAGCGCGTTGATTACGTGAGACGGAACTTGCCAATTAGCGGTGTTGGCAATGTTGGGTTGCGTAATGGCAAACTGAGCATCGTTAACTCCGGCACCGGCCTGCTCGTGGACGGTGCGACATGCCGCCATGGAAGAAAGGTCTGGAAACGGGATGGGTTTGGTGTCGCGTGGGATTTGTGTGGAAGTGGATGTGGACGGGTTTGGAATAAGTGGTCGAGAGAATGAACGCCTCGAGTTCCATGCGAAGTACGCGGAACCGTTCACGGATGTCCTTGTCGGGATCAGAAAATGGTGTAAGCTCAGATGGACCTCGCGAATGGGTGTGTGGCATAAAACGGAAGAAAATTAAAAATTAGAAAAAAAATAAAAATCCTAAAAATCTAGACTCGAAATCAGAAAATCCTAAGACTCTAGACACAGGAAAACCTAAAAGACTCAAAATTTCCTAACAACGACCTAAGTTAATCTTGCTATTGCCAAGTGTCCCCGGCAACGGCGCCAAAAACTTGATGTGCTCGGGACATACCTAAAAAAACTATTAAAACCTAGACCTAACCTAGACCTAGACACACATAAATTTTACCGAAACTACCTAAAACCGAACAGAACTCTAAGGAAGTGAACCTATCGGATTATAGTAAAGCTAAGATAAGACCGGATATCGAACCTAGGACACTACGAAAACAAGAATTAACCTAGACCTAAGAAATGGAAATACTGAGTAATTTGGGTTTTTGATTTGAGGAATTAAATTTACGAACTTAAATAACTACGCAACTAACAAACGGACAACAGGAAAACTTAGGAAACAATCAGACACGAGAAAGACACCACCTAGACCTAGAATCCCAACCAATACCTACAACTTAATCTGGCTATGACAACTCTGATGGAAACTAATTCACCTTTTAAGTCCTTCTTAGCAAATGTTCCTAACGTTCGGACAGGAGTTCACCTTATGGTACATCCAACCTCAACTAGACCTAACCACCCTCGAAACAAACTTAGGCACCCTAGGCTAGCAGGAACTACCACTAATCAATACAACTGACACAGAATAGTAGATTAACTAATATCCTAAGGCATCCCTCTCCCGATGGCGATGTGATCCTATTCCACTAATCAACCCAACTACTCGACCTAGTTATCACCTCCCGGCTTGTCTAACTAGAGCAGCACACAATTTTCAGGGAAATCACTAAAATACTAAACTATGATTAACCGAATAGCTAACCAAATCAACTACAAACACGCAGTCACGCAATCGATTACCCAACCCAAACCGAAAGACATTCGCAGGCTAAGCAGTTTAGTAAGTTAATTCAAACCCTAATTCTAGTGGCCATATGCGTACAATCATGTCAATCAACGGAATTGAATAAAAACATAACATCAATCAAGTTGTCGGAAACCAAATAAAGTCATAAATACTAGTTGTTCATCATAAACGGTCTAGGCGGTGAAAACGCCTAGCCTACAATCATGTCTAAATCAGAAAATGCAATAAAAATCATGTCTTGAACAAATAGCATAACTGAGTCTAAAAGTTAAAACAAGAATCAAGAAAAACCGGATGAATTGATGATGATCTACTGATTGATTCTTGATCCTCTGATGATTCTCCTTATTCCCAGCTCTTTCTTGTCTCTAAAAATCGCCTCTGGTCACCCCTCTGCCGTCTGGAAGTCGAGATATCACGAATGGAACCCTAAAATCGACTTTTAAATTTCGTTTGCTTCTTTTGCGGGTTTCGTACCTCCAAGCGTATCGCTTGGAGGTATCTTAACTCTAGGCGATACGCCTACCACACATGTCGCGACAAAATAGTCGAGTTTTACCGACTTTGACTTTCTTTGACTAACCTTTCCTCGTGTATCGCTTAGCAATCATCAAGTCCCAGGCAATACGCCTGGAACATCTTCTTCAGCACTTCTTAGTTATTTTCTTGTTAAATCTTGTCCGCTTCGCTCTAGCTATCTTGTGGCCACGGGGTTTTATTAGAAACCTACAAAAACATATAAAAAACATAAATAAAGACTCAAAGATCCAACTTAAACAATAACAACTAAAACTAATAAAAACTGACTCAAATTGACTCAAATAACTATATAAAAGACCTCGGAAAGGAGATATGTTTGCAACACATCATGCTTGCATCTTAGACACCTTAAGTTGATACTTTTCTTGAAGTTCTTGTTGCATTGCATTATGGATATGTAAGGGTTAGACTCCATCTTACTAATCACCCACTCTTCTTTTGCTAAGAACCAAGTAGTGAAAGCTGTAAGATTTCTTGTTGGATTGCATTTTTGTTCTGAGCAGTGGGTTTTAACCATCCAAGTGCCATGGGTATCTTTCAACCTTGGGACATAGATGACCCATGGATATGCTTCTTCACTTTCCTGCTCATTGCAAGAGTTACCACTATCATGGGATTCTTCACCATCTACATGTTCATTGTGCCTAACAGGAGTATCATGAACAGTTTTTTTAGGCCCAATAAGCTTTTCTGGCCCCCCATTGAATACTTTAACAGTTCCCTTGCAAACAACCCTCACTCTTTCTTTATCATTCTTGATAAACACTATGATCCTCTTTGTCTCAACAAAGTGTTTATTAATCAAGTCTTTGACTTTCTTCTTACTTCCAAAAATCTATCCTACATAGAAAGTAGCACCACTAACTTCTTTTGTCTTCTTCTTCCTCAAATGTCTCAGCTCTCTTTCCCTGTGCACTTCTAAACTATCATCTGATGATGCATTAGTAAAGGAATCCTCATTCAAGCTTATTTCATGTCCACAGTCATCACCCAATTGAACAAAAACCTTTACTGGAATCATAATAACTACTACACTCATTGTCTCCATCATTTGCTTCATTATCACACTCATTATCTCCCTCGTTTGCCTCATTACCTTCTTCATTTGCCTCATTGTCTCCCTCATTTTCCTCATTAGCTACACGATGGCCATTATCTCTTCCACTCTCATTATCATCCTCATTGTGACCTTTATTTTCACCCTGATCACACTCATTGTCACCCTCATTTGCCTCATTACCTTCTTCATTTTTCTCATTGTCTCCCTTAATTGCCTCATTAGCTACACCATGTCCATCATCTCTTCAACTCTCATTATCATCCTCATTGTGACCTTTATTGTCACACTGATCACTCTTATCGTGACCCTCATTTGCTTCATTATTATTGCCACTAACTGGGAAGTCTTTATCAAATTGCTCAAATTCATACTCAAAGTGATCATTAAAAGATAAAGGTTCAAGAATAGGCTCATTTGCATACCGTCGACCGGAAAATCAATTATTAAAAGTCCCGCGATGATGCACTTTGAAAATGAGAATAAGGTATCTGAACTCTCTGTTTAAAAAAGAAACAACAAGTTTTTTTTCCAGAATTAAAAACTGATAAAACAGAGTAAATTAGGTTTTTTTGTATGAATGATCGTTCATTAACTAACCATAACACTCCTGCTCATTGCGTTCGATGAAGCTACCTCTAATCATCCAACACATTGTTGGTGAACACGAATTCGAACTCCCAAACGAGATGAACAACAATGTTGATAAGTTTGGGTTCAAATGAACGGAGCAAAATCGGAACGACCGTTAGAGAGGAGATGGTGGAGAAGACGATTGTGTCAATCGATGAGGCTGACGGGGATTAATTAAGGGTTGACATGTTTGGTGAGGTGAAAAGACCAAAAAGCCCATCACGCTTGGATCACGTGGACAACTTAACGGAGAAATTAGACGGCAGTTGGGGTCAGGGACGAAATCCGTAATGTTTTTGCAAATGTTGGGGACGAAATTCGTATTTTTTTAAAACTTAGGACGATAAGTGAAATTTTGGTAAACCACAAGGATGAAATCCGTAATTTACTCTATCCATTAATGAAAGCTAAACAACTTTTATATTAAGTTTGTCCGAAATAACTATTATTTAGCCCAATCATTACGAGTGGCTCTGATACTTGGACCCTACTAATGGTCGATGCCTCTAGATCCTGCTGACTAATCCAAATTCTAATATTTATGTTTTTTTTTAAAATTAAGTAAACAAATTTTCACCCAATAATACTAAAATTATCAAAATAATCAAGTATCTAAGACATACAAGAAGTATGAGACTGAGAAAAAAGCAACAAGGACCATGAGATCTTTATAACCTAAAACCTCACCGATCAACAAAATTAAAAATAAACAAATTTACTATTAATAGAATGTACACGTATACATATATAAGAATTGTCTCTTAGATAAATAAATAATTTTTCTTATATATTATTATTATTATTATTATTATTATTATTATTATTATTATTATTATTATTATTATTATTATTATCACCATTATTCAAGCCAAACAATTGAACGTTGATAAGTTTGCGCTAATTAAAGTTTTAAATAATGTATTTCTGGAATGAAAATTTACATGAGAATTGGGGAGGTGGTGTCGCCAGTCGTCACTAATGTTTAAAGCATTAATTGCAATTCCATGAATGACGCTTGTTGTTGATCAACATCTTAATTGCTAGTAATAGTCAACATCCATCCACCCTCCATCCCCTTATTTAACATTAGTTTTTACTCCATCCACCCAAATCCACCATGGATATTGATCACATTTCTCTCTTTGTATTCACACTCATCTTCTTCTCCTTTGCTTCCTCTTCAACCTCCGAAAATGGTAACTCATTTGTCGTCAAATTCGTTACAAACTTACACTTAATTTGTTCACTGATTATTAATTATGTGCATGCGCGCAGCTCCATACTCTACATTTACAAAAGACGCCACCCAAGCTCCCATGGCGGCGAAGACATCCTACGACTACATTGTAGTCGGGGGTGGAACGTCCGGGTGCGCCTTAGCAGCCACGCTTTCACAAGGCGCAAAGGTTTTACTCCTTGAACGAGGCGATCTGCCCTATGGCATCCCATCAGTCAACACAATTAACGGATTTTTCGAAACGCTTGCGAACCTTGGTCCGACCTCGGCGTCTCAAACCTTCGTATCGGAAGACGGTGTGGTTAACCAAAGGGCCCGGGTTCTGGGCGGTGGGTCCGCCCTGAACGCGGGCTTCTACACTAGGGCGAGTGGTGACTTTGTTAGCAAAGCAGGGTGGGATTCGAAGCTGGTGAAGGAGTCGTATGAATGGGTGGAGAAGAAGGTAGCGTTTGAGCCGAAGGTGTTGGCATGGCAGGAGGCGGTGAAAGAGGGGTTGTTGGAGGCGGGAGTGCTGCCGAATAATGGGTTCACCTATGAACATATATACGGGACGAAAGTTGGCGGTAGCATTTTTGACCGGAACGGGAAGAGACACACGGCTGCCAATTTTTTAGAGTATGCTGATCCAAGCAACATTACTATATACTTGAATGCAACTGTGCACCAACTATTATTCAAGACAAATGGTAACAACATTAAATTCTATATATACTCGTCATTATACGTACCCATATATATATATGTATATATAGATATATAGTATTAACTCGGTCCTTAATTAGACTACCCGCAACGGTGAGAGCAGCCTTTCCAAGGGCTGTCAAGTCGCCATGCCACATCAGCTTTTCCCCAGCCTTTCCCACAAACAGTTTTTTGCCCCAACAATGCCCTTCCACAAATTACTCTTTATTTCCACATCATAATTTCTTTTATGTTTTTGTAAAATAAATTTATTCTTATATAATTAATTATTTCTTTTATACCATAATTTATTAAAGAAAACTAATTAAAAAAAGTAATTAATAATTTAAACTTAACTAACATTAAACTTATTTAATGTTAAACATAATTAATATTAAATAATATTAAACAAAAAAGTAGATGAATTTTGAGTGTGAGATTATTTCAGATTGTTGTATTTATAGAACTTTAAAAAAAATAGATGTTAGAAAAAAGACAAAAAAAAATGGCCGTTATTTAATTAAATATATTATATTTAAAATATAACCATTTTTTAAATAAAGTAAGAAAAAGGAAAAAGAAAAAGAAATAAACAAAAAGAAAAAAGAAAAGACATTTTCATTTGAAAAAAAATTATTATATAAATATATGTTTTATAAAACTATAATCGTTTAGAGAAAAAATTAGTAAAAATGAATTTTAAACAAGTATTTAAGTTAAAAACAATTTCTATTATTTAATGAAACCTTTGAACTTGTAATAAAAAAAAAGAAAAAGAAAAAAATGATGGCCCACTTTTTTTGATCTTTCTGTCGCCTGTAGCCAAGGGCTTGAGCACTCACATTGATGCCTTTGTGAAGGTCTAATAAAACATAAGCCAACGGCTTGGTCAAGGGTCACTATTGTATGCAGTCTTAGTTGTGTAATGGACTTTAAACAAATCATGTTTGTTAAATACGCGCGGGTCAAAGAGTCGGGTCGGCTAGCTGAGTAATTTTGAACCAATGTAACTTGTTGCTCTCTTAGGTAATTAAATTTTATGTTTATATATACCGAGAACCATTTATTTTAGCAAGAATTCTGAGCCACTAATTTTAGCAGGACCACTTAAATTCAATGAGATGTTTTTCTTATATATAACAAGTGGCTCAAAATGGTTCTGAAAACCAATTAGTTCTCAAATAATCCCCTCTACACACACACATATATATGTATATATATATATATATATATATATATATAGGGATGTTTATTGAGAACTATTTGGTTTTCATAACCATTCCGAGCCACTAGTTATATATAAGGAACCCCCCCCCCCCCCCAAAATGAATTTGAGTGGTCTCCCCCTGAATTTAATGGTTGAGATTGGTTCCAAAAGTTCTCAAAATCAAATGGTTCTCAAATGAACCTAACCCTATATATATATGTCAAAACCACATTTAGTTGTCAATTTATTAAATTACCAATTTTGTCCAAACTAAATTTTCATTTAGATAAAATGACAAACTTAATTTAGATTTTATAAATTTACTTTATAATTTAGGTTTTTTAAAAAAACTAATCAACTATTTGTCAAACATAATTATTTTTTTAATGTATTAGATTATTAATTAATGTTTAATAATCAATTACGTCATTTATATTTTTTAAACCTCTTAACCGTTTCTTTTTTTGTATTTATCCAAGTGTAACAAATTTAACATATGATTTCGTGGTCTAATAGATGTAGTCATGTTTGTTTAGGCGGTGTAATAGGCATAGTTGTGTTTCCTGGGTTTTTTATATTTTCTATTTCCAATCACGACGACTTTAGCAATGGAGTTTGTTGTATGATAGTTAAGTCGTGTAACATAGTTCTTATGTCATTGGCTTGATACTTTAAACTATTTGGATCATCACCTTTTTTTCATTCTCTTTACATGGCGTTATAGCAATACAACTGCTTTATGTGACGTGCTAACCACAAGAAAGCCCAGACCACGGGTGGTAAAATCTATACAATTTGACTCATATTTATTTATTTATATATATATGGTGAAGAGCTAAGAGCTCGAGGTGTTTTGTACGAGGATGTGGAAGGGAAAAAGCACGTGGCAGTTTTAAATGAAGGCTCATTGATGAATGAAGTCATAGTATCAGCGGGCACACTCGGAAGCCCACAGTTGCTGATGTTGAGTGGTATTGGGCCTTCCAAACATCTAACGGACCAAGGAATTAAGGTGCTATTCGACCAGCCCATGGTTGGACAGGGCTTATCTGATAACCCAATGAATATACTACTTGTCCCTTCACACCAACCCGTTGAGATGTCACTGATTGAGGTTGTGGGCATTACCAGATTCGGGAGCTTCATAGAAACCGCCAGTAGCCCCATTAATTTCACACTGCTCCAAAATCTGGGTTCCAAATTTGGGATTTTTGCTAACCCGGTATGTAATATCCATTTTTCGGTAAACACCCAGTTTTACCATACCTGATTGTACACGTAACCGGTTTGTATGTTTGATATGTATTTCAGGACACAAGTCTGGAGAAGTTGAAACGGATACTCCAACATCATCACAAGTTGGATCTGTCGGGACATAACACGGGACTAATCCTTGAAAAGGTAACGGGTCCACTCTCTGTCGGCAATCTCGAGCTTGTTACTAAGAATCCAAATGATAACCCTAAAGTCAGGTTCAACTATTTCGAAGACTCACGAGACCTTCAAGCGTGTGTCGAGGGAATGGAAACCATCTTAAAGGTGTTAGAAACGAAACCACTATCAAAATTCCGTGATCCTTTGTTATCGGTTCACGATTTGTTGGAATTGGTAGTGGCTTTGCCTCTGAATTTGAGGCATAGGCATGTGAATGCCGCTTTCGACCTCGAAGCAGTACTGTAAGGACACCGTGTTGACGATATGGCATTATCATGGAGGTTGTCAAGTTGATAGAGTCGTTGATCGCAACTATAGAGTTATAGGTGTTGGCGGACTGCGTGTTGTTGATAGTTCAACTCTTTTGTATTCTCCTGGAACGAACCCTCAAGCTACTATGATGATGCTTGGAAGGTATCTACTAACTATAAATCATTCTTTTATAGTTAATAAGTTTAGGGTTTAGGAAGAGACGTGAAACTAATAATTTTTATTTTCTTTAATTATTTCAGGTATATGGGAGTTAAGATGCTAGGAGAAAGATTGAAGAAGTAGGAAATGGAATATATATATATATATCAAATGGTGACCCGTCTGTCCATTGCGACGGGCCACCATTTAAAAAAAAAGAATTTGATATGTTTTTTGTTTTGGATGTTTAAGGTGGAGACATTTAATAAACTAAACTTTCATGAAGTCAAACACAATTTCTACATTTTGAAAAGATAAGTTCATTCATTGAAACCATAAGTTTATTCATTTTGACCACTGATTGATGCACCTAAGTTCCTTTTTTCATGGCTATTTGATCAATGTTACACAAAAACAGTTAGCTTCCTATTCATTTTCTAAAATAATTAGATAGTTGGTGTTACAACATAAAGAAAATTCACTTAATGCAACACATAGGATAGGTTGAATAACAAAATTGCTATAAATGTCTAGGACAACTACATATCTTTACGCACCCAAGCTCCTACACGAGAAAAAAAAACTTTATCAATCAGAATGTCAAAAAACACAAAGAATGGAATGTGTATATGGCTCAGATCCGAATGATCATGGCGATTAACGCCTCCTTGTCACCCGAGAATCATCATAGCCTCATCAAACATATAGCAACAAAGGTAAAAGGTACAAATC
>JBCNJP010000006.1:30957871-30987126 GCA_039602395.1 Deinandra increscens subsp. villosa
CATATCACCTCCAGCTGAAATGTTGAACTCCTTCTGAACAGAATAAGAAAGTCCATCATAGAACTTTTCGATAATAGCCCATTCCGTCAACCCGTGTTGCGGACATTTGCTCAGAAGGGTGTTGAATCTCTCGTAAGCGACCGAATAAGGCTCATCGGGATCCATCCTGAAGGAGTGGATTTCCTCCCGAGTACGTGCAGCCTTGGCTGGAGGATGATACTTTTTCAGGAATTTTAATTTCAGATCGTCCCAAGTGGCGATCGAATTTGGCGGGAGCGTCTCGAGCCACTCGGCGGCTCGATAGGTAAGGGAGAATGGAAACAACCGCAGATAGATGGTATCGTTCGTGACTCCCGTGAGTCCGAACGTGTTGCAGATCCGAATAAAGCGAGATATATGCGTCGGTGCATCTTCGTCCTCACGTCCATGGAACTGAAGAGAATTGGTGAGCGCGTTGATTACGTGAGACGGAACTTGCCAATTAGCGGTGTTGGCAATGTTGGGTTGCGTAATGGCAAACCGAGCATCGTTAACTCCGGCGCCGGCCTGCTCGTGGACGGTGCGACATGCCGCCATGGAAGAAAGGTCTGGAAACGGGATGGGTTTGGTGTCGCGTGGGATTTGTGTGGAAGTGGATGTGGACGGGTTTGGAATAAGTGGTCGAGAGAATGAACGCCTCGAGTTCCATGCGAAGTACGCGGAACCGTTCACGGATGTCCTTGTCGGGATCAGAAAATGGTGTAAGCTCAGATGGACCTCGCGAATGGGTGTGTGGCATAAAACGGAAGAAAATTAAAAATTAGAAAAAAAATAAAAATCCTAAAAATCTAGACTCGAAATCAGAAAATCCTAAGACTCTAGACACAGGAAAACCTAAAAGACTCAAAATTTCCTAACAACGACCTAAGTTAATCTTGCTATTGCCAAGTGTCCCCGGCAACGGCGCCAAAAACTTGATGTGCTCGGGACATACCTAAAAAAAACTATTAAAACCTAGACCTAACCTAGACCTAGACACACATAAATTTTACCGAAACTACCTAAAACCGAACAGAACTCTAAGGAAGTGAACCTATCGGATTATAGTAAAGCTAAGATAAGACCGGATATCGAACCTAGGACACTACGAAAACAAGAATTAACCTAGACCTAAGAAATGGAAATACTGAGTAATTTGGGTTTTTGATTTGAGGAATTAAATTTACGAACTTAAATAACTACGCAACTAACAAACGGACAACAGGAAAACTTAGGAAACAATCAGACACGAGAAAGACACCACCTAGACCTAGAATCCCAACCAATACCTACAACTTAATCTGGCTATGACAACTCTGATGGAAACTAATTCACCTTTTAAGTCCTTCTTAGCAAATGTTCCTAACGTTCGGACAGGAGTTCACCTTATGGTACATCCAACCTCAACTAGACCTAACCACCCTCGAAACAAACTTAGGCACCCTAGGCTAGCAGGAACTACCACTAATCAATACAACTGACACAGAATAGTAGATTAACTAATATCCTAAGGCATCCCTCTCCCGATGGCGATGTGATCCTATTCCACTAATCAACCCAACTACTCGACCTAGTTATCACCTCCCGGCTTGTCTAACTAGAGCAGCACACAATTTTCAGGGAAATCACTAAAATACTAAACTATGATTAACCGAATAGCTAACCAAATCAACTACAAACACGCAGTCACGCAATCGATTACCCAACCCAAACCGAAAGACATTCGCAGGCTAAGCAGTTTAGTAAGTTAATTCAAACCCTAATTCTAGTGGCCATATGCGTACAATCATGTCAATCAACGGAATTGAATAAAAACATAACATCAATCAAGTTGTCGGAAACCAAATAAAGTCATAAATACTAGTTGTTCATCATAAACGGTCTAGGCGGTGAAAACGCCTAGCCTACAATCATGTCTAAATCAGAAAATGCAATAAAAATCATGTCTTGAACAAATAGCATAACTGAGTCTAAAAGTTAAAACAAGAATCAAGAAAAACCGGATGAATTGATGATGATCTACTGATTGATTCTTGATCCTCTGATGATTCTCCTTATTCCCAGCTCTTTCTTGTCTCTAAAAATCGCCTCTGGTCACCCCTCTGCCGTCTGGAAGTCGAGATATCACGAATGGAACCCTAAAATCGACTTTTAAATTTCGTTTGCTTCTTTTGCGGGTTTCGTACCTCCAAGCGTATCGCTTGGAGGTATCTTAACTCTAGGCGATACGCCTACCACACATGTCGCGACAAAATAGTCGAGTTTTACCGACTTTGACTTTCTTTGACTAACCTTTCCTCGTGTATCGCTTAGCAATCATCAAGTCCCAGGCAATACGCCTGGAACATCTTCTTCAGCACTTCTTAGTTATTTTCTTGTTAAATCTTGTCCGCTTCGCTCTAGCTATCTTGTGGCCACGGGGTTTTATTAGAAACCTACAAAAACATATAAAAAACATAAATAAAGACTCAAAGATCCAACTTAAACAATAACAACTAAAACTAATAAAAACTGACTCAAATTGACTCAAATAACTATATAAAAGACCTCGGAAAGGAGATATGTTTGCAACACATCATGCTTGCATCTTAGACACCTTAAGTTGATACTTTTCTTGAAGTTCTTGTTGCATTGCATTATGGATATGTAAGGGTTAGACTCCATCTTACTAATCACCCACTCTTCTTTTGCTAAGAACCAAGTAGTGAAAGCTGTAAGATTTCTTGTTGGATTGCATTTTTGTTCTGAGCAGTGGGTTTTAACCATCCAAGTGCCATGGGTATCTTTCAACCTTGGGACATAGATGACCCATGGATATGCTTCTTCACTTTCCTGCTCATTGCAAGAGTTACCACTATCATGGGATTCTTCACCATCTACATGTTCATTGTGCCTAACAGGAGTATCATGAACAGTTTTTTTAGGCCCAATAAGCTTTTCTGGCCCCCCATTGAATACTTTAACAGTTCCCTTGCAAACAACCCTCACTCTTTCTTTATCATTCTTGATAAACACTATGATCCTCTTTGTCTCAACAAAGTGTTTATTAATCAAGTCTTTGACTTTCTTCTTACTTCCAAAAATCTATCCTACATAGAAAGTAGCACCACTAACTTCTTTTGTCTTCTTCTTCCTCAAATGTCTCAGCTCTCTTTCCCTGTGCACTTCTAAACTATCATCTGATGATGCATTAGTAAAGGAATCCTCATTCAAGCTTATTTCATGTCCACAGTCATCACCCAATTGAACAAAAACCTTTACTGGAATCATAATAACTACTACACTCATTGTCTCCATCATTTGCTTCATTATCACACTCATTATCTCCCTCGTTTGCCTCATTACCTTCTTCATTTGCCTCATTGTCTCCCTCATTTTCCTCATTAGCTACACGATGGCCATTATCTCTTCCACTCTCATTATCATCCTCATTGTGACCTTTATTTTCACCCTGATCACACTCATTGTCACCCTCATTTGCCTCATTACCTTCTTCATTTTTCTCATTGTCTCCCTTAATTGCCTCATTAGCTACACCATGTCCATCATCTCTTCAACTCTCATTATCATCCTCATTGTGACCTTTATTGTCACACTGATCACTCTTATCGTGACCCTCATTTGCTTCATTATTATTGCCACTAACTGGGAAGTCTTTATCAAATTGCTCAAATTCATACTCAAAGTGATCATTAAAAGATAAAGGTTCAAGAATAGGCTCATTTGCATACCGTCGACCGGAAAATCAATTATTAAAAGTCCCGCGATGATGCACTTTGAAAATGAGAATAAGGTATCTGAACTCTCTGTTTAAAAAAGAAACAACAAGTTTTTTTTCCAGAATTAAAAACTGATAAAACAGAGTAAATTAGGTTTTTTTGTATGAATGATCGTTCATTAACTAACCATAACACTCCTGCTCATTGCGTTCGATGAAGCTACCTCTAATCATCCAACACATTGTTGGTGAACACGAATTCGAACTCCCAAACGAGATGAACAACAATGTTGATAAGTTTGGGTTCAAATGAACGGAGCAAAATCGGAACGACCGTTAGAGAGGAGATGGTGGAGAAGACGATTGTGTCAATCGATGAGGCTGACGGGGATTAATTAAGGGTTGACATGTTTGGTGAGGTGAAAAGACCAAAAAGCCCATCACGCTTGGATCACGTGGACAACTTAACGGAGAAATTAGACGGCAGTTGGGGTCAGGGACGAAATCCGTAATGTTTTTGCAAATGTTGGGGACGAAATTCGTATTTTTTTTAAAACTTAGGACGATAAGTGAAATTTTGGTAAACCACAAGGATGAAATCCGTAATTTACTCTATCCATTAATGAAAGCTAAACAACTTTTATATTAAGTTTGTCCGAAATAACTATTATTTAGCCCAATCATTACGAGTGGCTCTGATACTTGGACCCTACTAATGGTCGATGCCTCTAGATCCTGCTGACTAATCCAAATTCTAATATTTATGTTTTTTTTTAAAATTAAGTAAACAAATTTTCACCCAATAATACTAAAATTATCAAAATAATCAAGTATCTAAGACATACAAGAAGTATGAGACTGAGAAAAAAGCAACAAGGACCATGAGATCTTTATAACCTAAAACCTCACCGATCAACAAAATTAAAAATAAACAAATTTACTATTAATAGAATGTACACGTATACATATATAAGAATTGTCTCTTAGATAAATAAATAATTTTTCTTATATATTATTATTATTATTATTATTATTATTATTATTATTATTATTATTATTATTATTATTATTATTATCACCATTATTCAAGCCAAACAATTGAACGTTGATAAGTTTGCGCTAATTAAAGTTTTAAATAATGTATTTCTGGAATGAAAATTTACATGAGAATTGGGGAGGTGGTGTCGCCAGTCGTCACTAATGTTTAAAGCATTAATTGCAATTCCATGAATGACGCTTGTTGTTGATCAACATCTTAATTGCTAGTAATAGTCAACATCCATCCACCCTCCATCCCCTTATTTAACATTAGTTTTTACTCCATCCACCCAAATCCACCATGGATATTGATCACATTTCTCTCTTTGTATTCACACTCATCTTCTTCTCCTTTGCTTCCTCTTCAACCTCCGAAAATGGTAACTCATTTGTCGTCAAATTCGTTACAAACTTACACTTAATTTGTTCACTGATTATTAATTATGTGCATGCGCGCAGCTCCATACTCTACATTTACAAAAGACGCCACCCAAGCTCCCATGGCGGCGAAGACATCCTACGACTACATTGTAGTCGGGGGTGGAACGTCCGGGTGCGCCTTAGCAGCCACGCTTTCACAAGGCGCAAAGGTTTTACTCCTTGAACGAGGCGATCTGCCCTATGGCATCCCATCAGTCAACACAATTAACGGATTTTTCGAAACGCTTGCGAACCTTGGTCCGACCTCGGCGTCTCAAACCTTCGTATCGGAAGACGGTGTGGTTAACCAAAGGGCCCGGGTTCTGGGCGGTGGGTCCGCCCTGAACGCGGGCTTCTACACTAGGGCGAGTGGTGACTTTGTTAGCAAAGCAGGGTGGGATTCGAAGCTGGTGAAGGAGTCGTATGAATGGGTGGAGAAGAAGGTAGCGTTTGAGCCGAAGGTGTTGGCATGGCAGGAGGCGGTGAAAGAGGGGTTGTTGGAGGCGGGAGTGCTGCCGAATAATGGGTTCACCTATGAACATATATACGGGACGAAAGTTGGCGGTAGCATTTTTGACCGGAACGGGAAGAGACACACGGCTGCCAATTTTTTAGAGTATGCTGATCCAAGCAACATTACTATATACTTGAATGCAACTGTGCACCAACTATTATTCAAGACAAATGGTAACAACATTAAATTCTATATATACTCGTCATTATACGTACCCATATATATATATGTATATATAGATATATAGTATTAACTCGGTCCTTAATTAGACTACCCGCAACGGTGAGAGCAGCCTTTCCAAGGGCTGTCAAGTCGCCATGCCACATCAGCTTTTCCCCAGCCTTTCCCACAAACAGTTTTTTGCCCCAACAATGCCCTTCCACAAATTACTCTTTATTTCCACATCATAATTTCTTTTATGTTTTTGTAAAATAAATTTATTCTTATATAATTAATTATTTCTTTTATACCATAATTTATTAAAGAAAACTAATTAAAAAAAGTAATTAATAATTTAAACTTAACTAACATTAAACTTATTTAATGTTAAACATAATTAATATTAAATAATATTAAACAAAAAAGTAGATGAATTTTGAGTGTGAGATTATTTCAGATTGTTGTATTTATAGAACTTTAAAAAAAATAGATGTTAGAAAAAAGACAAAAAAAAATGGCCGTTATTTAATTAAATATATTATATTTAAAATATAACCATTTTTTAAATAAAGTAAGAAAAAGGAAAAAGAAAAAGAAATAAACAAAAAGAAAAAAGAAAAGACATTTTCATTTGAAAAAAAATTATTATATAAATATATGTTTTATAAAACTATAATCGTTTAGAGAAAAAATTAGTAAAAATGAATTTTAAACAAGTATTTAAGTTAAAAACAATTTCTATTATTTAATGAAACCTTTGAACTTGTAATAAAAAAAAGAAAAAGAAAAAAATGATGGCCCACTTTTTTTGATCTTTCTGTCGCCTGTAGCCAAGGGCTTGAGCACTCACATTGATGCCTTTGTGAAGGTCTAATAAAACATAAGCCAACGGCTTGGTCAAGGGTCACTATTGTATGCAGTCTTAGTTGTGTAATGGACTTTAAACAAATCATGTTTGTTAAATACGCGCGGGTCAAAGAGTCGGGTCGGCTAGCTGAGTAATTTTGAACCAATGTAACTTGTTGCTCTCTTAGGTAATTAAATTTTATGTTTATATATACCGAGAACCATTTATTTTAGCAAGAATTCTGAGCCACTAATTTTAGCAGGACCACTTAAATTCAATGAGATGTTTTTCTTATATATAACAAGTGGCTCAAAATGGTTCTGAAAACCAATTAGTTCTCAAATAATCCCCTCTACACACACACACATATATGTATATGTATATATATATATATATATATAGGGATGTTTATTGAGAACTATTTGGTTTTCATAACCATTCCGAGCCACTAGTTATATATAAGGAACCCCCCCCCCCCCCAAAATGAATTTGAGTGGTCTCCCCCTGAATTTAATGGTTGAGATTGGTTCCAAAAGTTCTCAAAATCAAATGGTTCTCAAATGAACCTAACCCTATATATATATATGTCAAAACCACATTTAGTTGTCAATTTATTAAATTACCAATTTTGTCCAAACTAAATTTTCATTTAGATAAAATGACAAACTTAATTTAGATTTTATAAATTTACTTTATAATTTAGGTTTTTTAAAAAAACTAATCAACTATTTGTCAAACATAATTATTTTTTTAATGTATTAGATTATTAATTAATGTTTAATAATCAATTACGTCATTTATATTTTTTAAACCTCTTAACCGTTTCTTTTTTTGTATTTATCCAAGTGTAACAAATTTAACATATGATTTCGTGGTCTAATAGATGTAGTCATGTTTGTTTAGGCGGTGTAATAGGCATAGTTGTGTTTCCTGGGTTTTTTATATTTTCTATTTCCAATCACGACGACTTTAGCAATGGAGTTTGTTGTATGATAGTTAAGTCGTGTAACATAGTTCTTATGTCATTGGCTTGATACTTTAAACTATTTGGATCATCACCTTTTTTTCATTCTCTTTACATGGCGTTATAGCAATACAACTGCTTTATGTGACGTGCTAACCACAAGAAAGCCCAGACCACGGGTGGTAAAATCTATACAATTTGACTCATATTTATTTATTTATATATATATGGTGAAGAGCTAAGAGCTCGAGGTGTTTTGTACGAGGATGTGGAAGGGAAAAAGCACGTGGCAGTTTTAAATGAAGGCTCATTGATGAATGAAGTCATAGTATCAGCGGGCACACTCGGAAGCCCACAGTTGCTGATGTTGAGTGGTATTGGGCCTTCCAAACATCTAACGGACCAAGGAATTAAGGTGCTATTCGACCAGCCCATGGTTGGACAGGGCTTATCTGATAACCCAATGAATATACTACTTGTCCCTTCACACCAACCCGTTGAGATGTCACTGATTGAGGTTGTGGGCATTACAAGATTCGGGAGCTTCATAGAAACCGCCAGTAGCCCCATTAATTTCACACTGCTCCAAAATCTGGGTTCCAAATTTGGGATTTTTGCTAACCCGGTATGTAATATCCATTTTTCGGTAAACACCCAGTTTTACCATACCTGATTGTACACGTAACCGGTTTGTATGTTTGATATGTATTTCAGGACACAAGTCTGGAGAAGTTGAAACGGATACTCCAACATCATCACAAGTTGGATCTGTCGGGACATAACACGGGACTAATCCTTGAAAAGGTAACGGGTCCACTCTCTGTCGGCAATCTCGAGCTTGTTACTAAGAATCCAAATGATAACCCTAAAGTCAGGTTCAACTATTTCGAAGACTCACGAGACCTTCAAGCGTGTGTCGAGGGAATGGAAACCATCTTAAAGGTGTTAGAAACGAAACCACTATCAAAATTCCGTGATCCTTTGTTATCGGTTCACGATTTGTTGGAATTGGTAGTGGCTTTGCCTCTGAATTTGAGGCATAGGCATGTGAATGCCGCTTTCGACCTCGAGCAGTACTGTAAGGACACCGTGTTGACGATATGGCATTATCATGGAGGTTGTCAAGTTGATAGAGTCGTTGATCGCAACTATAGAGTTATAGGTGTTGGCGGACTGCGTGTTGTTGATAGTTCAACTCTTTTGTATTCTCCTGGAACGAACCCTCAAGCTACTATGATGATGCTTGGAAGGTATCTACTAACTATAAATCATTCTTTTATAGTTAATAAGTTTAGGGTTTAGGAAGAGACGTGAAACTAATAATTTTTATTTTCTTTAATTATTTCAGGTATATGGGAGTTAAGATGCTAGGAGAAAGATTGAAGAAGTAGGAAATGGAATATATATATATATATCAAATGGTGACCCGTCTGTCCATTGCGACGGGCCACCATTTAAAAAAAAAGAATTTGATATGTTTTTTGTTTTGGATGTTTAAGGTGGAGACATTTAATAAACTGAACTTTCATGAAGTCAAACACAATTTCTACATTTTGAAAAGATAAGTTCATTCATTGAAACCATAAGTTTATTCATTTTGACCACTGATTGATGCACCTAAGTTCCTTTTTTCATGGCTATTTGATCAATGTTACACAAAAACAGTTAGCTTCCTATTCATTTTCTAAAATAATTAGATAGTTGGTGTTACAACATAAAGAAAATTCACTTAATGCAACACATAGGATAGGTTGAATAACAAAATTGCTATAAATGTCTAGGACAACTACATATCTTTACGCACCCAAGCTCCTACACGAGAAAAAAAAACTTTATCAATCAGAATGTCAAAAAACACAAAGAATGGAATGTGTATATGGCTCAGATCCGAATGATCATGGCGATTAACGCCTCCTTGTCACCCGAGAATCATCATAGCCTCATCAAACATATAGCAACAAAGGTAAAAGGTACAAATCTTGAAGATAACCATTGGCTTAAATCATGTAGATAATCATAGCGATTGCACGGTGTGACAACCAAACATGGCAAAATAAGAAACCAACTGTTCAACAGAGGTAAAAAGCGCAAGATAACCACTAACTCAGATCATGTAGATCATCATATACATTGCCTTTTCAGACAACCACACATGGAATATCAAGAAAGCAACAACCCAACATCACAGATTTGAGTTTCATTCAACATTACCACGTAGTATAGCATACCAAGAAACCAAAAAGGACCCATTTCACTTTCTTTAAACATGAAAAATCCTAACATTGAAGACATCAATAGCAACAAAAAACTATATTATATTTTCCTTCAAGGCTCAGTTTAAATTAGTATCATGATCGTCTTCAAGGCTCAGTCCTGGTAAGTAGCTCAAATCTGGATGACGACGTCGTTAACGCCATGTTGTGGCAAAAAAAAATCACAGCCAAAGGAAAGGAAAGAAACTGGTATAACACACCGTAATTTCAGGGCAAATCGAACGGCTTACTAACATCCGACAGGCCACAAAACACCGACAGCAACGGCTAGAACAGAGGTGCCAGCGGCGAGCTCACACAAATCAAGTGCATTATCGAGTGACCGGAAACCACCGAGCCAAATCACTAAAGGTAAAGGCAGCGACAACCTCAACACCACTGGCGGAGCAGCCAACGTTGCTTTAACGCACCATCAGAGATAATTCTGAAAACTCATAGCTCGAAGCTTCACAACCAATGAAACTATATAAGCTGGAGGCAAGGCAAACCGAAGCACAACCAGAGCGATGAAGGGCTGCACAAATCGTTTACCACCATGCCAAGGTTACATGCTGGAGACCACTGATACTGGGTAAGAGAGAGAGAGAGAGACTCGAGAGAACGATGAGAGATGATAGAGAAAATGAAATGAGAAAGAGTGTGATTTCAATATCCAAAGAAGAAAGAAGGAGCATGCCGGTCTCGGAAAAAATGCATGTACACGCACAACCCAAGTCATGTGGCTCAATATTGGTTGTAGTTTTGAAGTGTATTAAACCTATTGGCCTAAAAAGGCATAGTAACTTCCCTCATAATTTTGAATCTAAATATAAAGTTCAAATACAAAGAGCTCAAACCGTGCGAAGTATAGGAAGGAATCTCGACGATTTGATCTATAAATTCAATGGTTCAAATTTAATCATGATCTAAATAAAAAGTAAGGAATAAATTCTAAATCGTGAAAGAGCTGGAGGGGTAGAGTTGGTATAGCATACAACTGTTGAATTTTTCAAGTTCCCCTAAGTTTTTTAAACGTCTATAACTTTTTTATATGACATTATTTTTTAAGAAAGTTTCACCATAAAATCGGAAATTTTATTCTCTTTAATCCGAGTATACTATTGCTATACTTTTTTCTAAAAAAAAAACTTCTTTTTCAAAGTTCATCTACGTGCTCTCGTATAACTTGCGTGATTATGAAATATAACTTGCGTGATTATGAAATATAGCTTGCGTGATTACGAAATATAGCTTGCGTGATTATCAAATATAGCTTGCGTGATTATCAATATAACTTGCGTGATTATCATTAAACGCACGCGGACAATATTGCCCTCCTTCGCACGCTTCGCACAAAAAATCCCCTTTGTTCAATAACTTTCCCCTATTACCAGGGGAATACCTGCGTGTTGCAGCGGGACGATAGCTTATAGACCGTTATTTGTCTCATGTTTGTGCGTTCAGTGGTGATGACAATTTATAATGCAGTACATGCACGTTCGGCGACGACAACAATTTACAAGACTAATAACATGGGGTGCAACCCATGCGATGCAGCGGCGGGCAACGGCAAACTACAATAATATATGATGAGATCAGGACGCATATGATGAGATAATGATGCACGTCGATCATGATTTACCAAGTGTGTTCTTTATAGATGGTGAAATAAATAATAATGATTTAATTTGACAGACAACACAATTCACCTCCTAAACTTGTTCCAAAGAATTCAAAATAAATTATTTACTAAATTCCATAATACTTTATTTTTATTATTACCCACTTTTATAACTAACTATTATTATTATTAGACTTGTAGACGTTTTTTAATAAAGTATTTATAACACAAAAGCAGACTATAATATAATGTAGTTCTTATGAAGTAATATAAATTATATTAAATGTTAACATATAAAGTGTTAAATAAATAAAAGTATAGCAAATATGATACTTGTTTTTAGTTTATAAATTATCTCATGATACAATGTATTGTGTGTCTATTAATTTCTCATTTGTAGTATCTATGTATTCTATCATGTCGTAAGCTTTGTAAATATCAATTAAATAATATTGTATACACGAATAAAGTTAGGTAAGTGATCATAAACATAGTAATTAAAAAAATTATACTTGTAGTTATTCGATTTGTATATATATATATATATATATATATATATATATATATATATAATACTTTAATATAGATATAAGAGAGAGAAAGTTGAAAGTGTTAGAATTTTTAAAAGGTATTCGTTATGAAGCAAGATGTAAAAGATTCAATGCAGAAAGTAACACAAAAGTAAGAATTCATTCGATTTACCCTGCAAAATTAAGTGGACGAATCTTGGCCACTCAAATGAACGATCACTATAAACTCTTATGTTATCCTGGTGAAAAAAAAGTAACCAATCAGAGATCACCAACTAAATGATGTTTTGTCATCTTTACTATAAGTACCATGTGATGTTTACATACGAGAAAGCACAATACACAGAACATACAGATGATAGAAGTTGACTTTTACGTGAACTCTTCTACTGGAGAGAGCAAACAAATGAACATCGTTGTCGAGTAAAGGCCACCAAGAAATCGACAACGTGGAAGAAAGCTGATGTTCCGAAAGGGAACGTGATCCATCCTCTTTATTTTAGGTTTGATGCTATCAATATCTGTAATAGTTTATGTTTGATAATTAGGGTTCGTTTTTGGCATACGGTTGTTCCGAATCTTGTTATAGATTTCTTCATGACCGTGATCAATCGTTGTTTCCGGTTAATCACCTAATCCCTACCGTTCTGAATCTTATGAGCTTTTGGATCTACAATTGGATAGAACAATTTGAGTCTGGGTTTTAGGGTTCCAATTTATATGATTCTTAAGATTATTTTGAAGTTTAGGTACGATTGGATTACAATTAACCGCTCTTTCGTTTTAAGTTTCCTATTTAAATGATTGTGATTTGAATTTTTATTATAGATGAATAAAAAAGCTTTGTTAATATAACATCATCGAAGTTCTTTCCGGCCGGAGATGGCGACCTCTGGCTCCGGCTCCGGCGTTGTGTTTGAAGTGAGGAGGAAGAAAAAATATGATGGCTCATGTTTCAAGAAATATTAACCAGGCTTCGGGTTTAGTTCTTACGCTTTCTAAAAAAGCTATCCCACAAACCAAATATTATTAAATTTATTAGAGCTAAGTTTATACACTTTAAAATGTGCTGAGAATGAAACTCCAATAAACACTGACACTTTTTTTTTTGAATGTCAAAATTACCACCAAGACTCAACCAACACCATTATATACAAATTTGAGTGATAATAAAGCTTTTATTAAATTAGCTGCAATTTAAAATAAATATAGTTAATATACACAAACAAATGTAAAAAAAATTTATTTGGACTGCCGGTGTAAGCTAAAAATAAAATAAAAGACAACTAGAGATCAACCGCGCGTTGCTGCGGTAATCCGGGAAAAAAATATTGGTTTGTATTACGTAATTCTCAATTTTTTATTTACCTTTTTTTCCTGTTATATAAATTTTGTATAAACATATTTCTCATTAATTTAAAAGGATCATAAAGTTAATATTAGTTACAAATAAGAAACATATAGCATAAAAAATTAAATTTTTTTTATAGTAAAACAAATCCCAAGGGAAAAACTTTTAATGGGCAGAAAAAATTGCTATTGAGATTGAAAAATAGAAAGTGTAAAATGGGTTAAAAGGATTACAAAGTATCAGTTTAGACACATTTAGGCGCCTAAGTGAGGTTTTAAAGTATGAGCTATAAAAGATATAAAAAGGAGGGAAACAAATATAGAAATTTTTGGATCATGTAGCAATATTTTGTACTACTAATTTCTATAACACATTGAGAAAGTAATGTGTAAATGTATTCAAGTTGTGGGTGGGATTACGGAACAAAAAGATAATAAACTAAATATTATACAAAAAGATTATAAACTAAATATTATACATGGAACTATGAAACATGCAGTTGGTAGATTAATGTCACAAACAACAGTCATTTCAAGAACCAATTTAAAAAAATAACAACCAAAACATAAGTGACTCTTGAATTTTTATAATTTAAGTAATATAAGAACCTTTAACAACAAAACAATCTGGCAACAGGCAAGACATTCTTAGGACACACAAAAGCTAATGTTTAGATACAAGTTTTACTATTAGCGCGTTGCCCTTTTTAAGCTCCACCTTGAGCTTAACCTTCTTGTTGTTGGTCTTCTTCTCTTCCGACGCAGATGACCCATATGCTCCCACGTTTAAAAGAACCAAGTGAGGTAAAAACACATTCAAACCTAAACCAAATAAACAGCAAATGCAATAATAACATGCTAAAGGAAACCATAAGGGTGAAAAAAAAAACCAAGGTATAACTGTCTTGCGAGTTCCTAACTGCCACAAACCTTCATTTTTTGTTAACAATATGCTGATAAATGCAGCAGTGGTCATTATTGAGAGTGCTAAATCCTAGACAACTATCACAACCCTTATGTATAATATTTGTACGGGTGAGTTTACCTTTCCTTCCTAGGCTTTCCTCTTCGTTTTCGCTGTTCTGCGCCTCAAAAACCACAGATGTTTCCTCATCTTTAGCAGCTGCTATTCATCAGGAAAAAAGGTTAGCGGTTTAGCCGTTAGGTGTTCCAGATTCACGTTTGCAGAATGTAATGCTTATTATTACAATTATCACCATAATACAATCACATTTTTAACTAAAGAGAGATACAGAAAAGTTACAATAATAATATATAAAATTACTACTGTTTAATAACTATATACATCAATTTAACCAACCTGAGAAAAGCAGCTATGTCCAACTCTGGGAGGAAAAATTAATTTAGTAGGAGAATTTTAAATATAAATCATCACAGTCCAAACATTTAAACAATCGCGTTATGAGAGGGAATGAGATAAAATTCCACTTCCAACGACCAACATGGTTTCAATTTCATACTCTTAAACCTAAAATAGTGTAATCTTCTTTTAATCTTTGAAGCGCTCCAACCAATGTCTATAGTGACACCTGAGGGTCATTTTTTTATTAAAAATGAAGCTCACTTAATTAAGTTGCCACATAGAGGTCGATATATTAGAGCTGAATTTTTATTAATAATATTTGTAATTACATAGCAGAATCATTGAAAATAGTAAAATACAATGGAATGGGAAGTGCTACCTCAAGCAAGGCTTTCACGTGTTTCGAATCCATACTTCCACGTGTTTCGAATCCATAGAAGTCAGCTTCCGCCATTTTATAATCCTTTTTATATAGAACCTTGGCTTAGGACCTACAATTACATTATTTCTTTTTTTTTATTTATTTATCTATGAATTAAATAAATGTTTATTTAATATTGTTTTTGGAAATTGGGATGATTTCACTGTTGTGAAGTCAGCACACATAAACCCAACGAAACCGAACCAAATCAATCCCCCAACTTCCCTTTTTCCTCTCTTCCCATTAACGACACAACACAACATCGTTTCGTTTTCTCCTCCGGCCCACCGTCGGCACACTCGCCGGATCTGTGTTATTCCCGCCGCACCTCCGTCTCTTCCTCCGGGGTCGGCGGGTCGTTGTAGCTGCTTCGTTTGTTGCTACCGTCAGCCGGAGAAGAGTAGCTGCTGCTGCTGTCGAGCTTCAGTTCGCCAGAAGAGTGGTTGCAGGGAGGTCGCCGGTCGACCAAGATGGACGATGGAGAGCTGTGGAGGGTTTGGTTTCTTCGCCATAATGAAGAGGGAACGGCTGGGCTTTGCCTGGGTTAGGTTTGTCGGCCGGAAAAATGGGTGTACGGTTGCTGCGAAGCCTTCGCCGGAACTTGAGCGGGCCGCCACCGCCGCTGGTTTAGCCAGAACAGGGAAAAGAGACAGGGTCGGCGGGTCGTTGTAGCTGCTTCGTTTGTTGCTATCGTCAGCCGGAGAAGAGTAGCTGCTGCTGCTGTCGAGCTTCAGTTCGCCGGAAGAGTAGTTGCAGGGAGGTCGCCGGTCGACCAAGATGGACGATGGAGAGCTGTGGAGGGTTTGGTTTCTTCGCCGTAATGAAGAGGGAACGGCTGGGCTTTGCCTGGGTTAGGTTTGTCGGCCGAAAAAACGGGTGTACGGCTGCTGCGATGCAGCTTTCTTCTTTCTCTCTGGCTTTCTTTCTTTCTTCAAGAGGCAGAGATAGGTTTTGTTCAAGAGGCAGAGATAGGTTTTGTTTGGAGGAAGAGAGAGAATGCTTATATGCTAGTTGTTTAAATGATATAAATATAAATATTGAATGGCACGATTATATAGGTATAGTTTCTAATTGTATATATATACGATATGAAAGAAACCTGCTGTTGCTACTGCCACTGATAAGGAAACGACAAAAAATATTCTCTCCTTTAAAAATAATTCATTCGTTACAACTTATTTATCATGTTCTCATTTATTGAAGGAAAACTTTATTTGTATAAAGTTACATAAACATATTAGAAGGTACTTAAATAGACAAGAATACAAACAGAGTAAAAAAAAATAAAAAGTTTAAAACATTAAAAAAATTTAGTAATATATATAATATGATGTGACGATGAACTCTATATTTTTGTAAAGAAACAAAATTTTAGAGTGATAAATAAATCAAATACAGTTAACATATTAAAAGTTAATCACAATAAATAAAAAACATAGAGCATGCAATACCTGTGATTTTTTTGAGTGACCTTTAAGTTTGTTTTTTGTTTGGGAATTTTTTTGGAATAAATAGTGGCAAAAACGAAATCTGATGAAGACTTGGATTATCTTATAAGTTGTGATCAAACATTTTCAGATAAACTCGATTTGTTTCATACTAAATTGTTTCATTAGATAAAACTAAGGAAAATATACAGAGAATAAAGTTGTGAAGAGGAAAAAGATGAATGATTGAAAAGAGCTCGAATCGAGTAAATTACATACACAAAAAACTATCATTGAGAGCATTCACATCCTATTCCCTATAAAATCTGTGTGTGTAAACGTTAAAGTTTAAGGTGTAGTTTTGAGTGGTTGTGAGTAGAGGAGAGAGAAATTTTTGAGGAAAAATTTAGTGAATCCCTATATTTGAGGAAAAAATTAATATATATGTAAAATTTTCACTTACTTCTTGATCCACGAATGCGTAAATGAAAGACAAACAAAGACAATAAAAAACATATTATATTCATCCAAATAACAATTACATAAGGAAAGTATGGCTTAAATAGTTGAAGTAGTAAAGAAAAAGAAAAAATAACCATCACCAACGACATCAATTCCAAATTACAAAACCATCCTTGGCGTGACCATTTCTTCCAAATGGTAGTTTCAACCACTCTATTCTAGCTATAAAATCATTTGAAGTGACATGAGAGAAGGTTGACGTTGTTGATGATATTGCACGATTTTTGCTTTCAATCTGAAAAAAGCTATTTCCGCAGCCTGAAAATTAAAGTAAATAATCAAAATTGCTCGAGATAAGTAATCTGATGGTCTTGTATGCTTACGAGTGGGTTTCTTTGACCTCTTCTCTTCATGTCCCCACAAAGAAACCTTAAGTGTCCTCTAAACAAATTCTTTTTCTCCACCAACTCTATATTTTTCCTCTAAAAACCCTCTTTCCTATAGCTATTACTAAAACACAATGTATAAACTAACCATATCATGTCTAAAGCACAAAGAAATGACAGAAAGTACAACTTTTACTCACCTTCAGCCTCAATCATAACACAATTCTTTAACCCTTTTGGATCTCGTGTCCAATGTGAAGATAGAATCCTACACATGTACAACTTCCATTGCATAATTTACAACTGACCAAAGCATGTTAAAGCATAAAGAAATGACACAAAAGACAGCTTTGAATTTAAAAAAAAAAAGTTTAAAAAATAAAAAAGTTTGCACTTTGATGCATGCTTCAATGATGAGTTGCTCACAATATTTCTTTGCAACCTACAAATACCTGTCATCCATTGTGAAGGTCATAATATAATCAGTTATATAGAAAAAGAGTCGTTACCATTGCAAAATAATACCAGTCATCCATTATAAAATAAAACATGGAAAATAACATGTTTCAATCAAGCAAGTGATACAGCTTAGAAGGTCAAACATAGAACAGGTTTTAAACGGTGTTTTAAGCCAAATCACCCATTTTCTTTTTTTCCTATTCTAGCACCAGTCAAGCTATTTAACTAACAACTAACCTTAAAAGAGGATGTACATCTGCATATACCTTGAGAAGTGGTGCATTGCAAGCATGTTCTTGGATGGTTCTTGAATAATGTAAGGGAATAATTTGTGGCTTGTGTATTAAATCACCTATTGGCGGATTATTTTGAAGGCCTATGTGATAGAATATGTGAAAATTAGTTGGGTTATTGTTATATTGGGTCATTGGGCCATTTTAGACATGTTTGGGCTCAATTTAAGAGAGTTTAGAGGGAGTTTAGTGGGCCTGAGTAGTCAAATTCGGGAATTGACTATTAATTAGGGTTTTTAGGTTGTCTTGTTCTCCAAGTTGAAGAATCCCTATAAAAGGGAAGCCCTCCCCACATTATTAGGTTGCTGTTTTTGGTGTTTTTGCTAGTAGGTGATTCACGAAATTCTCTTTAGAGAATTTCAACTTGTGTGTTGCAACCAAGGGTGTTTAATCAAGTTTTCTCTTTAATCGGTTTGTCTTTCCTAGTGTTTTCATATATTATTTGCATTGTTAATTCGTGTTCTTGAATCATCCATTGACACCGGATTCCGCACGGTGTTTGTGGTTGTGATATCGCGTTTGGATCGTTTTCGGGACTTACAATTAGTACCAGAGCCAAGAAACGCAAGTTTCGAGGCTCTCGCGATATCCGATTCAAGTTTTTATTAACTAACGATTTGAGTATTTGTGGTGTTTTTCAGCAATAGCACGGCTCGGAAGTCTTTTTGCAGGTTTTAAGACAAGACAGGAGCATTCGAGGTGCTTAATTTGTGATTTGGAGACTTTTCGACCCTGTTACAAGACTTTTCGATCGTCCTTCTGATCGAAAAGTATTTTTTGTCGCACTCCATTGATCGAGAAAGACCCCTTGTGTCTTTTCAATCAGTTGTCTCCAGTCGGAAAGTCCTTTCTTTGAGACTTTTCGATCAGCCTCACTTTTCGATCGGAAAGTCCCCTCTGTGACTTTTCGATCAGCGTACACTTTTCGATCAAAAAGTCCGCTTTTCGATCAAAAAGTCCGCTTTTCGATCAAAAAGTCCGCTTTTCGATCAAAAAGTCCGCTTTTCGATCAAAAAGTAAAGTCCGCTTTTCGATCAAAAAGTCCGCTTTTCGATCAAAAAGTCCGCTTTTCGATCAAAAAGTCCGCTTTTCGATCAAAAAGTCCGCTTTTCGATCAAAAAGTCCGCTTTTCGATCAAAAAGTCCGCTTTTCGATCAAAAAGTCCATTTTTTTTTATCAAAAATGCTGGAAGCAAGGTCTCTTTTCTATAACTCTGATGTTAGGATGAAGTATGTTCAACAGAATTCAGGTCTAGGTTTTGGGGATGATAAGAAAGATGAGACATCAACTCACACTGTGCTCATGCCCCCACATGCATAAAATGATTTCTGAACATGAACCATCAAAGGGAACAATAGATTCTTTAGCTGACATTGACAAAAGACTCTCGGAATGTCCTATTAAAATTACTGCTCCTATTTCTAACCCTACTACTTCTTGTGCAGATACAGAAAACAAAGAAGCAGGTTCAAAGGGGAAAAGTGTTGGCATTGAGAGTCAAAAGTTTCCTGACTTTAAAACTGAAATTTTTACGTCAAATAAGTCTGAGTCTGAATTGAGCTTTGCTAAGTCTGATGTTTTTGACAAAACTTCTGTTTGTGGTGCTTTTAATTTCGGTGTTTGTGATCCTAAACTTTCCAAACCTTTGAGGAAAGTCAGGATTTTGAGAAAGGGTAAGGGACCACAGGTTGCTGGTCCCAAGCCTACTGATGCCAATTTGGTTGGTTTGAATGATTATTTGAATGTGTGTGCTAATGTTGGTGATAATACTAGTAATGTGCAGAATGTATAGAATGTGCACGAGGACAGACCACATGACTTTATCCCATATCCTGAGGTAAATTCTGTGTATGACCAATTTGTGCCAGTACAGCGGGAGTATGTGCTAACAACTAGGCCCAATGGCAAAGTTATATGGATCCACAAAAATTCCAAACCATCTTGGGTATCCACAGGGAAGAAATATTCCCAAGCTTCCACATGCCCAAAGAAACAGTCCTGCCACGTGTGTGGGAATCCTGGACATGTGGCAAGAAATTGTTTATATAGGCCATATGAACCCTACTACCCTAAAACTCATTTGCAAAACTACCAAGGGCAATCATATGGTGGCACAAACCACAAACCTGGCCACAGAAAGGTAAATTCTCAGCCAAAGGTACCTACAGGCTCAAAGGTATCTAAAGTGACCAAAGAGTATGCACCTTCACACCCTAAGGTGCAGAGACATGTACCTTCACAACCAAAGGTACATAAGGTGACCAAAAAGCCCGCACCTTCAATCGCCAAGGTGCAGAAGTCTGTACCCTTGCAACCAAAGGTACAGAAAGTTGACAAAAAGCCTAAGTCACCTCAACAACTAAATTTCAAAGGTCATAAATTGAATAATTCTGTTAACAAATCTGTTGTTGCTTTAAAACCTATTTGGGTTCTCAAACATGATGGTCTTTCAGAAAATAATCAAGACATGTGGAATGTGAAAAAGGTGGTAAATCAGTGTTACCTACCTAAAGGGGTGTATAAAAAACACTCCAAACAATTTGATGAAGTTATAGATAATAAATCAAACGTCTATCAAATTCCACCAAAAAGGGTTCAGAGTAAAGGGAAAAAGAACCATTAGCCCACGAGTGTCATTTCCAATGATGACCGTGTGAATTCTAATGAACTTACAAAGCCCACTCCAATGCCCAACAAAAGCAAGAAACCCAAAACAAAGGTTCCCACAACCCCAATTCCCAATCTTTCAAAGAGAATGTGCTTAAAAGAAATACCTTTCAATGATTCTGCAGGTATACCCAGAACAACAATGGCTTGGGTACTTATGGCTAACTAATCTCTCACCTTGTGCAGGAACAGTCAAGGAGGACTTTCATTAACCTTGTTTGTTTGTGATAGTGATTGTTCCAGGCACAACATAGGAGGCATCTCTTCACTCCATGACATGCAGATCTTAATGGGGAGTATGTTTTCCTTGTGAGAGGTAAATCTGAAGAACATCAGCAGAAAAAGGTAACACTGTCTGAATTGTTTGTTTTTTTTTTTGGCTAATTTGTTGTGAAGTCTGGTTATGCATAAAACAAAACCCATTTCTGAAAAAAAAAATCTCAAATGATAAACTTTGAAGGTTAGCTTGGCCAATTTTGTCTTATAGTGTGTTAGTGTGTTTACAATCAAAAAAAAAAAAGGATGTGTGTTGTTTATTAAAAATCAAAAAGCAAGGGGAAGAATAGAAATGATGAAACAGTTGACCCCTCAAAAAATATTGTGCTTTTTAATTTTAATCTTTTGCTTGTGTGCTTGAGAAGGAGGGAAGTGAAATAAATTTCCGTTTTGAAAATGGCTGACACGCGTAAGGCAGATGTGAAAGACATGATCCATGGTGATATGCTGGTAGGCTCGGCTCTTAAATCTGAAAAGGTATGCGTTACACATTTAAAGATAACGTATGGCAGTTTGTTAGGTAACATCACTTAGGTTAATTGCATTTCTATTTGACTGCATGTTCAAGTTCCCGATACACACGCTTGTCTCCAAGAGTGTGAAATGGAGCTCAAAAAGTCGGTGTCCCCTCTGCTTTGCGTGAGCAATGACCTGGGGATGCTTCACGTGTATGTAAGGCTCTCCTCTGCTTTGCGTGAGCAATGACCTGGAGTTGTCCATACATACGTGCTTCTAGATCACCTAAAATAAAAAAAACATATATATATATATATATATATATATATTGCATGTATACATGACGGTTGCACCGTATTCTAGTAATTAACAATGATAAATGCGGGTGGTTAAGCTAGTTTTTGTAATTATTTCCTACGATATTAGATGATTACGGTTTTCCAAGCATTTTGCAGGTTATATGGGCTTAAACGAATCAAATTTGGAAGTATAGGAGGAACCGGGTCAAAAGTTGTGCAAGAAATGTCAAGAAAGAAAAAAATGAAGTTTTGAAGCTGGGCAAACCATAAGCTACGGTTCAGAAACCGTAGCTTACGGTTTGGTGGAAATAGACCAAAATTAAACAGTCGCCCAGCCCGTTTGAACCGTAAACTACGCCCAAACCGTAGCTTACGGTTCCCAAACCGTAGCTTACGGTTTGGGGTCAGATCAGAAGTCGGCAATTGTGTCTAAAACGCGAATTTTGATAGTTTTTCATCATCTTTTCGACTGGAAACCCTGGGGAGACGACTGGAAGCGATTTTGGACGAATTTTACAAGCAAGAAAGAGTTCGGAGAAGATAACCAACATCAAGATAACATCAAGATCATCCATGGATTCAATCATCATTATCTTTGCAATCAATTTCACCATGAGAGGCTAAGTCTTTGTGTTCTTCTTGGATGTAAGGTTTTCATGTAAACAACTTGACTTTGTGTATTTGATTTCTGGAATATTGATCTAATCATTCGATGATTTTCAATATGATGTTTGTGTGATTGTTTGTAAACGGTTAACACTTTGTTGAATCTAATTTGCGAACCATACGTTCTTGGTGCCATTGGCAATCGGGATTTAGTGGGAAGGGATTAGGGTTGGCATTTGTTGATTGATCATCGGGTGATAACCTCGTGTTTATAACCCGAGTACTTAGTCCCCTTTTATCACAAACAATTACACTTGCATGAATCATGTCTATGTGATTCTTTCCAGTATACATTTGTATTGTTGTTTCACATGAAAACCTGAAATCCGAGAGGATCACTTTTGTTTAATTGTTAAGAAAACTCACAAACCACATTGCTGTTTAATTTTTAATACAAGCTTTGACACAACGAATCACTCTCATTGATCTTTACATTAAAAATCTTAGTTAATTACATTACAATTGGCATTCAAGTAATACATGTTCCACAATCTCCCTGAGTTCGACACCCGCTTACCGCTATCTAATTAGTGTAATTTGGGATTATTTTTGCGTGAGACTTCGACATCACGTCAAATTTTGGCGCCGTTGCCGGGGAGTCGTGCGCAACGTGTGTTTCTTTATTCTATTCTCGTTGTTTGTCAGTTTTACACTGGGTTGTGTTAGTGTGCAGGTACTCACAGGTGCATGCGTACTAGGAGCTCACGTTCATCATCACCATTATTGTTCGATCCAGAAATCGAAAGGACAATCAGTCAGAACCGAATCTTACATCGGGAAAACAAGGTTGTTGGATCACCGAGTACACAAAGCAAGAGAATGGAAACACATAGTGAACCGAGAAAGCAACCGGTGGACACATCAGTCTCACCTTCGGATCAATATATACCACCACCTACTTCAATCCCTTCTCCGTACACTATACCCACATCTAGTACCACCACTTCAACAAGTTTGCCTGAATCAAACCCATCCAGTTTTGCATCTTATTCGGGCATTCCATCCTTTGCCCAATTTTACCCATCTTATGGGCAATCATCCCAACAAAATCAACAACCATTATTTCAGCAAACCCCACCTATAACCCATACTACCTCAAGCCCTCCACCAGTTTTTACAACTCCGGGACCCCAACAACAAGGTCAACTAAGATTTCAACAACATACACGTATACCGTTTGTGGAGGGACAATATGGGGGATATGGTGATGATTATGAAGGCAGGTATGAAGATTATGAAGAGGGATATGAAGTAGAGGGCAATGTAAGTCAAGGATTTACTCAAGAAGAATTTGCATTTCAACAAAGACCACCGGTCGATCAATTTCAACAAAGGTATATGAGACCCCCGGTTATGCCAAGACAGCAGCCTCCTCCAGCTCAAAGGCAGGCACCTCAACAAAGGGTGCCACCACATATTCCACCTCAAGGTCCTCCACAAGGCCCACCACCACCGCAAGGAGTACCAATTGCAGTTCCAAGAAGGCATAACCGTGATGCGGATAGAGGAATTGAATCACATTTCAGACCCATCATAACAAATAACCCATCACCGGTGGTAATTCCTCAAAATAGGGAAGGTCGAACATTTGAGGTAAGGACCAATTCATTACAAAGTCTACCCAAGTTTCATGGGGTGGCAACGGAGGAGCCTTACTTTCACCTTGAGGCATATGATTCTATATGCAACACCATTGGAGGGCAAGGTTTTTCGCCCGACGCAGTCAAGTTGGTGTTGTTTCAATTTTCACTTGAGGATAAAGCCAAGAGATGGTTTCACACATTGCCATCAGCATCTATCTTTACATGGGCTGAAATGCAACAAAGGTTTTTGGATGAGTTCTACACCAACCAGAAAACAAGTGATGCTAGAAGAAATTTGAGAAACTTCCAACAACAACAAGGTGAGCTTTTTCATGAAGCTTTTGACAGATTCAACTTGATGTTGAAGAATTGCCCTCACCATGGGATTGATTTGTGGGATCTATTGAACGCATTCCATGAGGGATTGACACCCGAGGATGCTCGTGACTTGATGTCCATCTCAAATGGCACTTTTGGTACTAATTATGAGCAAGATGATTGGGCATATTTAGAGCAAATGGCGGTGACATCGAAGAGAAAGGCACAATCTTCCAGGAGGACTAGACATGCCATTGGTAGATCACATGTTCAAGCCATATCCAACGAACCCATCCAAGCTCCTAATCAAGTTTATGATGTATGTGCAAGTTGCAATGAGTTGGGGCATTCAGCTAATCAATGTCAAGGTTTTCAAGAGCAATTTGAAGAAGTCAAGCAAGTTCAAGGTCAAGGAGGGGGTGGTAGGAACTATAATATGAACTCAAACACCTATCACCCGGGGTTAAGGAATCATCCAAATTTTCGCTATGGTAATCCTTCCAATCAAGCCAACCCCAATTTTCAAGGATCTAATCAGCAACCATATCAGCCTCGACAACAACAATTTACGAATTCAAGTGGTAGTGAAGTTATGGATATGCTCAAGATGCTGCAACAAGAGATGCACAAAAGAAATCAAATGGATGATGAAAGGCTTCGAAAAGATGAGGTAAGAGATAAGGCAATTCAATCATTGACCACCCAAATGGGTCAACTTGCTACCGAGGTGGCTGATTTGAAGAAAAACAAGGGACAACTCCCAAGTGACACAGTGGTGAATCCGAAAAATACAAAGCAAGTGCATATTAACATGGTAAGTGTCGTTCCTAATATTGAATTTAATGAAACATGTCTAACCTCTCCTTGTCAAGTTGTTGCAGGTATAGGTGAGCCTATCAAAGAAAAGAGAGACGAGGAGTCAGGAGCACCAATTGTGCCAATTCGAGTTGGAAAGCTGAAAATTCCTCGAGCCTTATTGGATTATGGAGCAACTATGAGTGTGTTACCAGGTAGTCTGTATGATCTATATGACTTCGGTCCTTTGCATGTGATAGATAGTGTGGTGAGTTTAGCAGATGAGACTTGGAAGAAGCCACGCGGAGTGGTCAAGGATGTTATGATTCAATTGGGTGAATTCCAATATATGGTGGACTTTTTAGTGTTGGATTATGCTCCCACAAAGGCTCCAACACAACAAAAATTGATTCTAGGTCGCCCATTCCTACACACGGCCAACGCTCAAATCAATTGTCGGGACGATATCATCACAATGACCCTAGAGAATCGTAAGCTATTTTTCAATGCTTGGACCAAATCTATCACCTATGAGTCTGCTGCAAGGGTTGGTGAATCATGTGTTTTTGATACGGGTGTTCTTCCACACATTATGGGTGTATGTGAGGGTGCATGGTATGATGAGGCTACTGCGAGTGCAACAGATGGTAAACCACCAGATCTTCGAAGCTCCGGGAGTAATGTACTCAATGTTGATCCCCGTAGGTATAAAAATTACACTCATTTCAGTACATACAACAAGTTTGCACCCCACCAAATGGAAAAGCACACTGAAGAAGATGGCAGGGGATACATTTTCAAACCACCATAACTGAGAGTTGGCATGGTCTGGCTGAAGACTAGTAAACTTAGCGCTGCCCGGGAGGCAACCCGAGGGCCGTTGTAACACTTAAGTGTGGGGAGGATGTGGCAGAAAGTTGGAAAATCAAGAGCATCATATGTATCCATCGCCACCAGGTCCATGTATTCATTCCACACTCTTTTTATGTTGCTTGGCTTTGGACTGTCTTTTCTTTTCTTTAATTTTTTTTTTGTTTGGAATAAATCCGGTTGGAGGTAGCATTTAATTTAGCTTCTCATAAAAAATATGAATTTCACTCCTCACAAAACCTCTAAAGCCATACATTGGGGGCAATGTATCCCAAGTGTGGGGATGGGAGAAATTTTGAAAATTTTGTGCTGCAAATTCTTGACCCCGGTGATTTTAAATAAGTTGAATTGTCGGATTGATGGTAGATGGTGGAGTTGACGTTTCGGTTCCTTGTCATGGTCATAATTCCCTAATTTGCAACATGTTGCCTAGTAGTTGATAGAAATATGGTCAAGGTTAGCATGCTTTTGGTGTAATAAACCGCGTAATGAACCGGCAACCCATTTCCACAAATTGTGAGTTTTGTGCCTACACTACTGTTTATCATATGCATGTTTGTTCAATGAGTGTGGCTATGTGTTTATTACTTTAGAACTTGTGCAATTGATACGTTCCGAGATCTCAGTTTGAACATGTGGCAAAAGTGATCTAGGCATTTAGGTTAAGCCTCGTCTGGATGTGTGCGAGTGTGGGAATTGGGGGTTGGGCCTCATGCATTACATATATGAGCTTCGTAAAAGGCGAGGGGCGGGGGTTTGGGTCCTTTAGAAGCCATGTTGGGTCTTTTGCTTATTGATTGATCACCCGCGCCTACTCCATTCATGTTATTACTCCTAGTGTCCAATTCGGCTTATAGTTCATTCTCCGGCACTAGATAGATGTGGAGAATGTAGTTGGTGAAGTTTGTGATATTCGGTATGTAATCTAAGCGTTAGACGCTTTTTACATCGATTTGATTTTCAAAAAAAAAAAAGGTGAAAAATGATGAAAAAAAGCAAAATATGAGATCATATGGTTGAATATTGAGCAGCAAAAAGATTGTGATTTAGTAGTTAGTTCAGTTGTGTATATATTAGTTGTTGCTTCTTGTTTGATTGTAATAAATAAGCCGGATTGGATTACTTGAGCCACTTGAAAAATATTCCCATTCCACACCCTACACCTAGCCCCGTTACAACCCATTTTAAGTCCTATTGATTTGTTTGCATGTTTTAACTTACTTGAGATGGAGGTTCGAGAATTGTACAAGCTTATGATAGTGAGACAACACATCTGCCAAATGAGTGCAAACTAGCTCACCACGCTAGCCCTTAAATGTTAACCGAGAGGAGCGTTATTGTGAGGGGTTTGTTGCGTGTGTAAAAGGCCGGAAGCATGTTAGGTTTGATTTAAGTTCTTATGGTTTGATTGTTGCATTTTTGTTCTGACTAGTGCATCTATAATGTTGGGAATAGGGTATGACTTGGAACCTTAGCTGAAACTGGGTTTGACTGGGATTATTGGGTGGATGGCAAGGAAATAATCTTGAGTTGCTTGGGGTCAAGCAACGGGTAAGTGTGGGGATGTGACGGTTGCACCGTATTCTAGTAATTAACAATGATAAATGCGGGTGGTTAAGCTAGTTTTTGTAATTATTTCCTACGATATTAGATGATTACGGTTTTCCAAGCATTTTGCAGGTTATATGGGCTTAAACGAATCAAATTTGGAAGTATAGGAGGAACCGGGTCAAAAGTTGTGCAAGAAATGTCAAGAAAGAAAAAAATGAAGTTTTGAAGCTGGGCAAACCATAAGCTACGGTTCAGAAACCGTAGCTTACGGTTTGGTGGAAATAGACCAAAATTAAACAGTCGCCCAGCCCGTTTGAACCGTAAACTACGCCCAAACCGTAGCTTACGGTTCCCAAACCGTAGCTTACGGTTTGGGGTCAGATCAGAAGTCGGCAATTGTGTCTAAAACGCGAATTTTGATAGTTTTTCATCATCTTTTCGACTGGAAACCCTGGGGAGACGACTGGAAGTGATTTTGGACGAATTTTACAAGCAAGAAAGAGTTCGGAGAAGATAACCAACATCAAGATAACATCAAGATCATCCATGGATTCAATCATCATTATCTTTGCAATCAATTTCACCATGAGAGGCTAAGTCTTTGTGTTCTTCTTGGATGTAAGGTTTTCATGTAAACAACTTGACTTTGTGTATTTGATTTCTGGAATATTGATCTAATCATTCGATGATTTTCAATATGATGTTTGTGTGATTGTTTGTAAACGGTTAACACTTTGTTGAATCTAATTTGCGAACCATACGTTCTTGGTGCCATTGGCAATCGGGATTTAGTGGGAAGGGATTAGGGTTGGCATTTGTTGATTGATCATCGGGTGATAACCTCGTGTTTATAACCCGAGTACTTAGTCCCCTTTTATCACAAACAATTACACTTGCATGAATCATGTCTATGTGATTCTTTCCAGTATACATTTGTATTGTTGTTTCACATGAAAACCTGAAATCTGAGAGGATCACTTTTGTTTAATTGTTAAGAAAACTCACAAACCACATTGCTGTTTAATTTTTAATACAAGCTTTGACACAACGAATCACTCTCATTGATCTTTACATTAAAAATCTTAGTTAATTACATTACAATTGGCATTCAAGTAATACATGTTCCACAATCTCCCTGAGTTCGACACCCGCTTACCGCTATCTAATTAGTGTAATTTGGGATTATTTTTGCGTGAGACTTCGACATCACGTCAAATTTTGCATGTATATATATATATATAATATATATATTGCATGTATACACCCAAAAGATGCCAAAGAGCACAAGAAAAGAGACCCTAAAGTGTCCAAAACCCTCAGCCTTTGTCACTGATGAGAGCATTATTAAAAATGTTTCAAAAATTCAGTTGACTTTGTATATTATACCCAAAAAATCTATGTGATCTATTATTTATCTTCTCAACCAAGTCTCGAGCTCAGTTTCAAACTTCTGGTTCAGGTTGTGAAAATATGTGGTAGGGAATTTATATGCTTGATAGTGTGCAATAACATGTACCTAGGATTTGTTGAAACCCACTTGCTGTTCATAATTAATACACAATAAAAGATAA
>JBCNJP010000006.1:30987626-31016287 GCA_039602395.1 Deinandra increscens subsp. villosa
GAGAAGTCAAAAATGAGGCGGAGTGAACTGAAAGTTCAAAATGAAGAAGAAATATGTTATCGGCTGCTGCGATGACGTTTTTTGAACGACGATAGTTGTCTGAGCGACCTCCACCTTTTATGGTGAGCTCTTGTTGACCATTCGGTCACTCCCTATATCTTACAGAGAATAAAAACTAATAATTTAGAGTGAGAGAGGAAGAAATTCGTAGAGAGAGAGAGAGACTTGTGATAGTTGCAAAACTACAAATCTGCTGCAATATGAAACAAATAGAGGCGCTACTTTCTTGAACGTGTGTAGGTGATCTAGGGTTTTGATATTTACATATTTACCCCCATTTATTCAAGTATGTTTCACTTTGACTCCTAAACGTTAATGGTCTATATTAAAATATAAATAAATTATTTAAAATATTATCTGGTTCTTAAATCCGGTCCGATCGATCTGACCGGTGAACCGGTAAGACTACCAGTTCAGTGTCCGGTCCGGTTCTGAAAACATTGATCCTAATTGAACATTTGAGCGGGTAGATAGATTGAGATAGAAAAAGACATGTTTAACCTTTGACTCTCTTCTTTGACCTCTCTGTCATTCAGCTTAATAAAGCTTTCATTGTTTAATAAAGTGAACCTAAACACTTTGAAATTAATTCAATAAAAAGCAAAATTTTACAATTTAGAATACATAACAGATGTGCTGTGAGAGATATACAGTTCGAATTTCAAATTAACATCTCTGTATCAACTCAATGCACGTGCCTCGTATCCCGCCATCTATCCATCCTTGAGGTTTCGCTTATGACATCACTAACTTGCTTGATTGCTATTGACTCATCCCTTATCTTGTTGACATACAATATTTTTGGAGTTCATCTTATTGAAAAGATTGAAAGTAATAATATCTCGTGAATGGGAATCAAGAGAAGGCATTAAAATAGTGGAATATATAATAACAGGAAAGTAAATTAATGGCATGCAATCGGTAATACTGGAATTATTACAAAAAAAGAGATCAATCTACAAATATAATTAACTGACTATATCTCTATCGGGGATTCAAATGACAATGTTATGGCCAATCTTGCAAAGCTGTGTTTTATTTTGTGTTTTGGTGATTAGAATATGCTGTAAACAATCAGGTGTAATGGGGTTGTATTTACACTTATATAATTTTGTAGCTATATGCTTACCTTCCTCCAAGAATAGCTTCCTTTGTGCCTTGCTGTTTGCACCTTGAAATTCTATTGTTTCAAACCAAAAGATCAAAAAAACATAACCAAAAATTCTATCATACATAAACCAAAAAATATTAACCTTACATAAATATAATAAAAAAATATAATAAAACTAATAACAACAATAGAAAGTTCAAAAAAATGTTGATTAGCTGAGTTACCCATGAGTTAAAACATTCAAGTTTAGGTTAATAAAATTAAGGACATATGGAAATCATGCGAATAGGGTTAGTGCAAAACCTCACTGATAAGTAAAGCCATAGACAACAATGTTCACTTTAATAGATGTGCAAATTCATAGTAAAGCAACAAACAACAAACACAAAGGACACAATGTTCACCATTAGCCCTTTGTTATCATTTTCTTGTACATATTCAACTCTCTGAACGATCAAATCAGTACCTGAACCGGCCAATTCTTCCCACAGCCAAAAATATATAAATTGCAAGAAAATCAAATGCCAAATTATCACATCAAAGCATACTCTGATAAAAGTACTCTGATAAAAGTATTATACCAAAACAAAGCAGAACCATGTTCGCATACAAAAACACATTATAATAGAGATTTTAAGCCCGCACGTTGCTACGTGTCTAGTAAACAAATTACACATTATATCCTGAAGCACTATTTAACGGACTCAATATAAGATCTAGGATCTGGTTATCATATGCAAATAATATAAAGTAGCACATAATTGAAAAATTACCTTAACCGAAATTTCAGAGGATGAAAACAAAACATGAATTACTTCAGAGTAGATCTATGACACTTTTTATTGGCCAATAAACACATAAAAATCTTCAATTTTTCATCTGTCAGTGTAATTTCGCAATTAGATATGGGATTTCAAAGTTGCTTACATGTGGAAGGAAGGAAAAGTAGAATTCAATTGGAACTGCAGCGTAGTGTGTTGAGAGAGGAACATATTTAGAACCTGTTGTAATTCCACCTTGTTATCTAAAGCAATCTATCTCCAACTGAAATAAATTACAGAAAACGAAGAGACAGAAAGAGATTCCGACATGATTACAGAGGGTTCCGCCAGAAGATTAGGTTTACTCTTCGATTAGAAGCGGTATTCGCAGAAAGTAACGCTCCTTCTATCTCTCATCACAAATCGAAGATTTCAACTGCAAAAATATATGAATTTAGTGAAATCCTGGGTGCTTCTATTGAACCCTAGAAAGAGAGGAAAACATTTATAACCGGTACTGTGTGTATGAAAGAAGAGGGGCCTGGTCCTGGGGCTGGAAGGAGCGTGAAAGAAATATTAGAATGGTTGACAAACAGAGTTGTGGGTGGATGGAGAAGAAAGACGGTTGGTTAGGCATCAGAGGAGGGCGTGGAAGAAGAATGAAGGGTTGTGATGGTTGGTGAAGCAGACGGTGGTGATGGTTCGCAGGGTTGTGTTGCATATTTTGATGAGAGAGATAGAGAGGAGGACGGTTGTTTAGTAATATTATATTCATGTTTATTGAGTTGAAGTTGTAAAATGTTTATTAAGGTAAATTGTCCATTGTCAATTAACTATATGGGAATATAGTTAAACTAAGACAAATCTGAGTGATTGGTAATATTCTTGGAATATATAATGGATGGTCCCACCAAACTCACATGATATTCATAAGATGCATATCGGACTACCCCACTAACGAATTGTCACTTTATGGATCGTCGTCATTAAGTGAAATTCGTAAATGGTTGCTTTATTTATCCTTAGACTTGAGATACAAGCAGGTCATGCATGTATGGACTGCACCTACTTGATATAGTTCTAACTATCCTGAATAAGGTGGTACAAAAGGGCTATTTTCAGTAAGTGTAGTGAAGTATGTGACTGGACACATGTAGTCAAGAGGATTTGTTCCTTCAGCTTAAAAGTTGAAGCAAATACCACTGGGCCCCTCATTGGGACTAATTAAGATGTCTTGATCCATATTCATATTCATATTTAACAACAGTATCGGTAACAAAGGGATAGTAAATGATTGTACCATTTAAATACACTTTGAGAAACTGTACTTTAAAATTTTTCCGGGAGCATTGGTGTGTTGCTAGACGCTAACCAATGTTATTACCTTTATTACTACGAGCTCAAGTGGAAGCTGTAAGGATATGATCACGTATTAATAAGCGTATGTCCGGAAAGTATTTAAGCCTACGGGGTTACACGTCTCGACACTAATGTATTTGAACATTTAACGAGGAGTCGTTAAAAACTAACGGTTAATTGTTAACAGGGGTGTTAGTTGTAACTAGAGAGAGTTATATTTGGATTACAATTGAGAGAAGGCTTTGAGATAGGGCCTTAGGCCGATTTCGATTAGGGCTCCCTATCTCAATCCTTAACTTGTTTTCCAAGTCTCCAAACACTATAAATAAACCTTATGGGTTTAAGGTTTAGGTGTTGATTTTATCTGATAAAGTGAAAACCCTAAACTCTCTCTCTTTCCTCTCTAAAATTCGGCAACAAGAAAAAAACCCAAGGGGTTCGATTTCTTGAGTGGTTCGACCAAAGTCTACATCAAGAGGAGTTCATGATTGAGTACTAGCATACGTACATCGGTGTGTCGTGTGTGCGATCGTAGAGGGATTTGCTTCAAATCCTAGAAGATCTTCTCTTGCCGAGCTAAAAAGGTACACGTTGTCTATCCGGTTTGTTAGATTAATTCATAGGAAAATATCCGCTGCGTACTCGTGTTTAAATCGATAATGGTTATATAACCCAACATACTATGGTTCAAACGCGGCAACAATTTCGGGTAAATCGGGTAGGATGACAAGTTCTGCACCAGCTATGGCCTTCGCAGCTGGAAATTTACCTGGATATGTATCTAACTCAGGAAATGGAATGGGTTCGAATAGTTATGATCACAATTATAGTTCTGGAGGGTGTAACGTCTCGGTTCCAGCAAATAATCTGATGAATACTAGTAAAATGGCCATGTCGGTTACAACGACCGAAGACTATATGGCTCTTGTATCTGCGTTGGTATCATCGTATTATGGGCTTATAACTGGGAAGGTAAGTAATGCATAACTGACTGAGGAGGATTATGATCAGGATGATCCAGATGACTTGGAATTGATGGATATTAATTGGTAATTTGCCATGCTTGCAAGAAGGGTGAAGAGATTTTTGAAAAAGACTGGTAGAAAAGACTCGAATTATGGAGGAAGAATTGGATTTGACAAGTCAAAGGTGAGGTGTTATGATTGTTCAAACTTCAGACAGTTCGCTCGGGAATGCTCTCAACCTAAAAAGCAAGAATACCAAAAGTTTGCTCCCAAGTCTAATGCTTCTGGAACCAACAATGCATCAAATTCAGGGAGTTCTTTAAATTCTAAATCTACTTATGAACCTACAAAAGCCCTAGTGTCTCAAGAAGACAAAACCTATAACTGGGGTAATCAATTTGCTGATTCACCTGCATTGATTGTGACACATGTGCAGGATGAAGACAGCATGACAGAATCTACTCAAGATGAAGCTGAAATTCATGGCGAAGCAATTGATGGAGTTCAAGTTGGTGTCGTTAATGAAGCAAGTGTATTAGATTCAAAGGATGATCATCAATCTTTTTCTAAAGAAAAATTTGCATTCATGGCAAGCTTGTCTGAACAAGTTGAATCAGATGCTGTTCTCTTGTTGGAGAAACAAGTTCAAGTTCTAACTGAGGAGAAGGAAGCACTGATCCGTGAATGTGAAGCCGTGAAAGCTGAAGCACTTGACAAAGCCAATGATTTTGAGAACTTATATCAAAAGAGTCTTCCATTGAAGAAACAATATGATAGGGCACAACAAAAGGCTGTGGAGATTGCTGACAAGATGATTGCACTATAAAAGGAAATGCAGACATTGACTGATGAAAACAAAAGTCTGAAGCAGGAGGTTGGTACATTAAAAAGAAACAACATCACACAATCAGTTGCTCTTATGGCAGATTCTTCTAAGGTAGTTTCTTATCCTCCGATGTGCAAATCTTGTGATGATTTTGCTACCGCTAAGAGTACGCTCTTAGATGAAAAGACAAAACTCAATGATCTTTTGTCGGTAGCAAGAGCTGATAAAAATACTTATAAGGAAAGATGGGAAGGAACCACTAAGGAGTTGTTGTCGGTTCATGAGCAGTTACGTTTAAAAAAATTTGATTCTTCAAACCAATCTGAACTGCTTGTGTCCGTACAACAGGACTTGGCTGAGAGTCAAAAACTTGTTGCAGATCTAAAAATTGAAATTTTTGAGCTAAAACAAAAGATTAATTCTGTTCAAGTTTCATCTTCATTTACCAACTTTCTTTACAAGTCTGAAAAGGAAACTAATTCTGGTAAATTGAGCCAAGTTCCCCCTCCTGTCATAATAACCAATAGTCCTTCGTATGAGGAAAAAGTGGAAGTTTCTTCTCATGACACGCAGAGTAATCATCAATCAATTAATTCGAAGTCTGACAAAACTTCAACCGGAAAATCTATCTTGGATTCTACGGTTGATGAACTGTTTTATGACGTCTCAGATTTTGATAAAATTGACGATCTCATATCTGAAACGGAAGCTGAATGTTCCAAACCCACTCATGTTTCTAAGCCAGATTATCAAAATTTGATTTCAAAACATGATTTTTCAACCATCAAATCTGAGCTGACGAAACTGAGTGAGTTTGAACAGAAACAGATTGCTAGAAGCAAGTCTGTTGAAGGTAAAAAGGTCAAATAGGGTGGAGTTGGGTTTGTGCCTCTAGCCAAAACCAAATCTTTTGAACAAGGTTCTTCATCTAAGGTTTCAAAACCTGAAAAAGCCAAGGCTGGCAATCCCACTTCGAAACCCAAATTTGATACATCTGAAAATTGGGTGAATTATCGCTTAAAAGGTTCTGATAAGATTTATAGCGATAAAGACTTTCCTTTGGATATGGTCAATCCCAATTTAATAGATAAATTTTTTTCGGGGAAGTATGATCCTGCTTATGATCCTAAGGTGAGGAGTATGCCCATTAAAGGGGAAAATGGAAGTATCAATGTAATGGACACACTTGTCTCTGATTCTGAATCTGGGGTTGGTTAACAAGATGAAAAAGTCTGTTCAAAAGTCTGTAAACAAGAAACCAATAAAATCAACTTTTCAATCACCACCAAGAGTTTTTCACAAACAAATGCAACCAAATTTCAGAAAACCAAGTCCTTATATCAAAAGGTCACAATTTTACAATGATGATGGTTTTTATGATGATTTTGGTTGTGGACCAAATCAACCGATCCTTGGAAGGGGTCCAAAGTGGGTTGATCATGGTTGTCAAAATGAGTTTGGTCCAAGATTTGGTGGAAGGAGAGATAGATATCAGAATTATGAGGATCAATTTTATCTGGAAATTCACATGTTAGAAATCGATTTATGTACCGTGGTGATGTTCCAGAGAGGGTAACGGGTTATGATTCTGGTTGTAATGATGATTCTGGAAATCATCGTGTGTCTAATCGGAAGGGTTTAAACCCCGAGACACAAAAACAACAAATTCCTGTTGTTGAGTCCGATGTGGATGGTGACATGATTGAAAAAGTTTTGATTGATAAACGAAAATGTTTTAAATGCAAAAATCATGGTCATACATATCGGACTTGTCCATTGAAGAAGCCCAAAACTGACAAGTCTGATGGAGAACAATCTGATGGAATGACTGAAGGATATCAGATTGAAACACTTGTTTCCAAAAAGAAAGTTAGTTTTGTGGATTATAAGGGTAGAGTTCATTTTTCTAATGAGTCATCTGAATTTCAAAAACATAAAATTGAAAAGAATTCAGAAAATGATTTTGAAAAAATAAAATCAATTCTTAAAAACTCTACTCCTGGATCCATAGGATCTTCAAGTGATGCATGGAAACCTAAGGGTTCTTCCATGGCTGGTGATGATTTTGTGGAAGATGACGGTCGACTCAAAGCTTCTAGCTTAGGTACGTCCCGAAACTAATCTTCTGTTTTAATTTATACAGGGATCTTCACGACAACTCATGAACAATATTTGGGTTGTTGATAATGGAGCATCTCTGCACATGACTGGTGATATCTCTTTGTTGCATGGTGTGAAGTACTTCGATGGAGGTAAAGTTACATTTGCTGGAAACAAGGGAGGTCAGGTTACCGGAATTGGTAAATTGTCGAACAGTGCAGTCACATTCGAGAAAGTTGAATATGTCAAAGAATTGGAGTACAATCTTCTTAGCGTCTCCCAGATCTGTGACAAGCAATACACAACTGCTTTCATGGGGAGTGAATGTGTGATACTGAAGCCTGAATACAAGATTCCAGACGAATTTGTTATGATGCGAGCACCTCGATTCTCAAATTTGTATATGCTCGATATGAATTCAGCCAAAGCAACTATTGCGGGTTAATGTTTCTTATCAAAAGCTTCAGAGAGAGATTCCATTCTATGGCATCGTCACATGGGTCACATCTATTATCGCAAGATGAACGAGTTGGTGCGTAGGAATCTTGTTGAAGGAGTTCCAAAACAACAATTTGTATTTAATGATGTGTGTGTGAGTTGCAAGAAGGGAAAGCAAAAGAGAAAATCACATCCACTGAAGAAGTATCATTCTATAGAAGTCCCGTTGGAATTACTTCACATGGATCTATTTGGTCCTATGAATCGTCAAAGTATTTCTGGGAATTGGTATTGTCTTGTGGTAACCGATGAATATTCAAGATACTCATGGAACGAAGTTTAAGAATTCTGGCGTGAGGACTTTTTGTATGGAGAAAGGAATCGTACCAGAATTTAGTACACCATACACACCTCAACAAAACAACATGGCAGAAAGAAAGAATCGTACAATTATTGAAACAGCACGAACAATATTGGCTGAAACTCAATTGCTGGTTCCTTTCTGGACGGAAGCAGTCAACATGGCTTGTTATGTGCTTAACCGAGTGCTTACGGTTAAACGATTAGGGAAGACATGTTATGAACTTCTCAAGAATCATAAGCCGAATCTTGGTTATTTGGAGCCGTTTGGGTGTCCATGTACCGTGTTAAAGTCTGCGGGCAAGTTTGATGAAAAAGTTTTTGAAGGCTTGTTTGTTGGTTACTCACATTTGAAGAAACGGGTTTTCAATAAGCAGACTGGTACTGTGGAAGAATACTTACATGTTGATTTTCAATCTTACACATTACCGCCCAAAGGTGTTGGACCAGACTGGATGTTCGATTATAAATCTCTTTTTGAAAATCTTGAATCGACACCAGAGATGTCTGATGATCAGCTTACTCGAGTTTTTATTAATCTTCAAGACGATACTCCGGTTCTGAATATTCAAACTCCACCGATTCCGGAAGTGCCTGTTGCTGATATTTACTAAACAGAAACATCAAATGATTTGATAATTGGGGCTGATGATATGTCTTCTGATGACGATAATGACTTTCATGAAGCCGTGTCACATCAGGTTGAGATTCCTGTTCAACAATCCGATCCACAAGTGGAAGCGACTACAAGTGATGCTGCTGTTAATTCAACTGAGAACGTGGTGGTTGAGGAAGATCATGTTCCTGATATGGCTGAAACGGTTATTGTTCCAATTAATCAGACACTCCGGATAAACACCATTCATCCGCAAGACAATATTATTGGTGATTTAAGTGAAGAAGTGCGCATAAGACATCAAATTGAGATCAGTGCATTCTTAACGATTTTGGAATCTGGAATTCAGGACGAAGTGTTTCATTCATGTTTTCTATCCCAGATCGAGCCTAAAGATGTTAAGGAAGCTTTACTTGATGGTTCGTGGGTGGAAGCAATGTAAGAGGAGGTACTACAAAATCAAAAGTTGGGAGTGTGGCACCTTGAAGATTTACCAGCTGGAAGCAAAGAACCGTGCTGCACACGGTGGGTTTATAAATGCAAACGAGATGATCGCGGATTAGTAGTCCATAACAAAGCACGTTCGGTTGTTCAAGGGTTTTCACAGGAAGATGGAATCGAATTTAATGAGGTGTATGCACCAGTTGCCAGAATTGAAGTATACGAATCTTTTTGGCGTATGCTACACATCGTGGATTCAAGGACTTCCAGATGGATGTTAAGAGTGCGTTTTTGTACGGCAAAGTCAAAGAAGAAGTGTTTGTCAAACAACCTCCGGGATTCTTCAATCCTGATTATCCGGAGAACGTATATAAGCTGGACAAGGCACTTTATGGTCTCCATCAGGCTCCTCGAGCTTGGTATGAGACGTTGTCCACTTATTTACTCGACAATGGATTCAAGCGTGGGTTGGTTGATTCAACATTATTTTGTCGGAAAACGGAGGAGGATCTACTATTGGTACAAATTTATGTGGATGATATCATTTTTGGTAGTTCAAACGAACAATTATCAAAGGATTTCGAGAAATTGATGCAAACCAGGTTCGAGATGAGTTCAATGGGGGAAATGTCGTTCTTCTTAGGCTTACAAGTTCAGAAATCTAACAAGGGAATATTCATTCATCAGACGAAGTATGTGAGCGATGTCCTGAGTCGATTTAAAGTGGAAGATGTTCGCATTCCTAGAACTCCAATTCAGCTGTCGCATGGCCTTTGTCCTGACAAAGAGGGTGAAACAGTAGATGTCACTCGGTATAGGGCAATGATAGGTTCATTCATGTACCTTACAGCTAGTTGACCTGATATTATGTTTGATGTATGTTTGTGTGCCACGTACCAAGCAGCACCTCGGGTTTCTCATATGGAAGCAGTCAAGAGGATTCTAGCTTATCTGAAGGGTAATTCAGATCTTGGGATTTGGTATCATCATGATGATAAGTTTGATCTGTCGGCCTATATGGATTCAGACTAAGGCGGTTGTAAGATCAACTTTAAGTCAACTACGGTCGGATGTCAGTTTCTAGGCGACCGGTTAGTATCATGGCAGTGTAAGAAGCAAACTTCCGTTACTACATCCCCGGCTGAAGCTGAATATATAGCAGCTGCGAGTTGTTGTTCTCAGGTTTTATGGATACAACAGCAGATGCGGGATTACGGTTTGAAGTTTCTTACTACTCCCATATATATAGATAACTCGACTGCCATATGCATAACTAAAAACCCCGTTCACCAGTCTACAACAAAACATATTAACATCCGATATCACTTCATACGTGATTGTTTTGAAAAACACTTGATTGATCTACAAAAGATCCATACTGATTTTCAAAAAGCGGATCTTTTTACGAAAGCTTTTGACAAAACCCGCTTTTGTTATCTTTTGCAGATCAACGGCATACAAAAGTTACCTGTTGAGTAACTTTTGGTTGATCATTTTTCCTTTGTTTACTTTTGTTGTCTGTTTTTCTTTTCTTGTTAGCAAAATCCAAATAGAGTGTTTTGTATTTTATGGGGAGAAAATAAGAAAATAAAAAAAATGGAAAAAGCATAAAAAAAATTAGAAAAATCAAAAAATTTGAGAAATTGATCCGACCAAGCGAGAAGTGATATTACATCGGCGTGTGTTATCAACCACGGTAAAGTAAAAATGAAAAGTTGTAGGTACTTGTTTGGTTAGTTAAATGTGTAAGGGCAAATTTGATATATGCTAGTATGATATAAACATAAAAAATCTGCTTGATTAAGTTTAAGGCACATCATGAAGGATGTTGAATGATCTTGGCATTAAATAAAATGAAAAAGCAAAAACAGAATAAGAGATGTTCTGGTGTATGCATGCTTTTATTTTGCAAAGATTTAAACTTGTTTGATTTTCTTTATTTTGTCAAACGATCGGCTTTCTTTGCGTATCGAAAGATCGACCTGATTGGTGTTCGTTTGACGTTCTGCTTTATTTTATTTGGTGTTTCTTATAACTCATCTGACTTTCTCTATGTGTACGGGAGCACCGACCTGATTGTTGTTGGGTTATACAATTTCTGCTTTAGTTTCTATTTTTTTATTTTCCTAAACAATCGGACTTTCTCTGCGTGCCTACCGGCCGACCTGATTGTTGTTTGTTTAGGGTTCTGCTTTATTTTTGCATGAAACATCATGGACGATAAATCTCGATGGAAATCAAATTCTGTGAAAAATACAAAAATAGAATAAGCCAGATTACCGGTATTTCTGATTGTGTGGGCTATCATATTACCAATGCATGCTAAATCATATCTTAACATATCAGAAAGCTATAAAAATTGATCTGCCCAAACTGAAATAAACTAAAAAGTTGTATTTGCTACCAACTTGACTTGCACGCTGATTAAAAATGAAATTGAAGTGTGTCTGATGCACATTAGCCGATATGATCTCGTGTCTAGATCTTTCTCGCAAAAACATTTAAGTTATATTAGATTTAATTCAATAATTTTATTTCATTTCTGTTTGGTTTGTTGATTGAATATATGAAAATCTCTAAAAGATTTTAGGCGTGTTTTAGCATAATTTTGTAAAAATCCAAAAAGTTTTTTGGTGTGTTTGAATATTTTACTAAAATCAAAAAGATTTTGATTCTGCTTTATTTTCGATCAACCGTTAGTGAAAAATTCCAAAATTATGCCGGAGACAACCAAACAGACTTGATTTCAGAAAACTCATCGTTGAATTGAACGAAGTTTGCGAAAACTTGATAAATTTTAAACTTTCGGGGTTCAATTTGAAGATTCATCAAAATCAGGGGTTTAGTTTGAGATTTTTTGAAATCTCCAAACCTGGAGTTCGGACGACCGAACTGGGAGTTCGGAGGGTCCGAAGCTCACTATCGGACAAGGTTTGGAGGTACCGAATGTGGAGTTCGGACAACGTTCGGTGTAACTGTTGGTCCGAAGGTGAAGTTCGGAGGACGTTCAGAGGTCCGAACGTCTTGGGTTATAAATACTCCAAACCTGGAAGTTCGGAGTTCACTTTTCACAGTTTTCTCCGAACTTACACCGAACGGCTGCCCAAATTTCCAACTTTCGATTTAGCAATTATTTGACAGTTTTAAGACTTGCAATAGGTAGATTATTTGATTTCGAGTTTACTGGTAGTCTTAGATTCAATTTTCATTCATTGTTTGTGGATTTTTTGTTAAAAAAATCGTTCGGACTGTAACAGTTTCCTAGATCTGAAATTAAACTAACTAAAACTTGATTTTAGAAGTTAAAAATGGTTCCACTATGTTTGTAGTCAAAAACCGACCAAGGGTGTCATTTATTGTAGCTTAATTTGGTTGGATTCACTGGTTTTCAAATTCAAATTCGTCAGAGGTTCAAGCTCCGAACCTTAGGTTCGGAGACTCTGAGCTTGGGGTTTTGAAGAGGCTCGGACAGAGTTCGGTTGTTTAATATTTTTGATAAAAAAGTTGTTCGTTTATGTAAACGACAATGAATTGACAAAATTGGTGATTATATCTGTTAATAACATGGAATTTAATGAATGTTTTATTTTATGTGTTTTCAGATATGGCCAACGACTTGAAAATCGGTGACAAACATAATATCTATGCACATATTGGTGTTGCACTAGGAAAGCTTGAAAATTTTGGAGGATCCGGGATCTTTGAATTTCTAAGACGATCCAGAATTCACTATGCAATCACTCAACAATGTGATGTATATCGTGATATTATTCTAGAGTTCTTGAGTACTGCACAGACAATTTCTGATATTCCAATCAGAATTGTTGCCACTATTCAGGGTCGAGAAGTTGAAGTTACTGAAGCAGATATTCGCAGAGTTTTGCAATTGGAAACTGATACAACAACGGCACCAATAGAATTTTCTCATGAAGATAACGTGGCATTTCTGAAGTGAATCTGGTATACTGATGATCCAAGTAAAGAATGGGTCTACAAGTCTTCGTTGAGCGTTCCGTATAAATATTTGGCGCACGTATTGTTGGTATGCCTGGGGCATAGAATATCTGGACATGATGAAGTTCAACAGATAATGTTGTCCTTGATGAATGCTTTGTTGATGAATCGACCATATAATGTTGCTGGGTTGATCTTTCATTATATGAGAGATAACCTCACTCAAAGACAAAAGAAAGCAACCATTTACCCAAGGTTTCTTCAGATGATTCTCAATGACTGGTATCCTGATTTAGTAAAGCTTGAAGAACAGAAAATGGAGCTGAAACACATGACTGAGGCGAGTGTGGGTGCTCTGGCGTCTTATCAGAAAAAGGCACCAGAGTTTCAGCCAAAATTGAAGCGTCTGATAGGTCATTTAGCCAATGTTAATTATGTGGCTCCAGCACAAGGTGCACCTCGTCATGACAATGGTAGTGATTCAGAGGAACTAGATTACAGTTGGATCAAAGAACATAATCAGATTCCACAGCAAGGTAGGGTGAAAAGTCCTAAGAGACAAGTTCCAGTGGTACAGGAACTAGTGAATCAAGAACCTGCACCAGTTGTCTCTCAACCGCCAATTTCAGAACCGGTGGTCTCAACACAGGAAGTTCCTATAGCTGTCAGTGTGACTGAAACACCTGCGGTTAATACCCTGGAGGATGAATCTGAAGATGATGAAGAGTTTTTGAATGTCGGGGCTGACTCTGAAGACTTATCTGACAGAAACAATCCGTTTGTGCGAGCCTTGATCAATTCTAAGTATGTGTAGCTCAGGAAAGGTAGCGATGAACATTTCGCGTACCGGAACAGCCAGAATAAGAGCAACGATCGATATAAGGATCGTGTGTATGATGCTGTAGCCTCGTCAGAATCCGATGAAGATTACAATCCTAAAGCCGATGAAGTTCAAGGAAAAGGAAAACAGAAAGCATCTAGTTCTTCTGTTGCTCCATTAAAAAGAAAGAAGTCAGTTGCTGGTGGAAGAGGTAAGAAGAAGAGAGGGCTACAACAGTTTATTTTACAGCCTCGTGTCGGTGTGTCTTCGTCGTTTATTCCTTCTATGTCTCTGCCGGAAGTATCTAAGACTGTTCAGACTTCAGTGTCTAATGTTCAGACCGACTTTCTGCAAGATTTAATGAATGCCAACAGATCAATAACTGTTAGCACAACACCTTCAGCAAGTGCTGGTGCGCAGTTTGTAAATCAGCCAATGGGTTTAATTCCCACGACTCCAGTGTTTTCTACAGCTACAGCTTCAACACAATCAACACCAGAAGTAAATTTCAACTTTGAACAAGGTTCAGTGTCGTTTTCTCAAGCCAGTATTCTTTAAAGTGCATTAACCGATCAACAGTCACAACTTGATGCATTGAAAGCTAAGACTGAAGAACAATCCAAGATGATTACTGTGCTACAGACAAGCAATGATGAATTTAGGGCACTGAATCAGACTCAAAGTCAACAGATCACCGTCTTGCTGAGTCGTGATTTAGCGAAAGATCAAGAGATCCTGCGGTTGAGCAGATCGAGTCAGACTCAGAGCAAGTTACTTCTCGAGATGGATGAGCAAATAAAATTCTTAATGAAGAAATTTAAAGCTCAGGGGGAGATTGGAGACAGTTCGGGTTGCAATGAAGATCCGATGCGTTATCTGAACGATGATCCCGATCAAGATGATTCTCATGGGAATGTTGGTGGAGGATCAGGCCCGACCGGAACCACTGGTTTGGGTGCTGGGACATCTACTTCTCAAGGAAAAGATTCTCAAGAAGCAATGCCGATCACATCAATCCCATCAAACAAAGCGGCAACGAGTCTGTGTGAATTTGAGCAGATGTTGCAGACGCTAGAAGAGGGTGAATTTGTTGGTGATTTGACGGCCGAACAATTGCAAGCGGTATTTGATCTGAACGATGAAGAATTGAAAAAGGCTTCTGAATCAGCACCAAGGAAATATGAATCTCCTGATCCAGATTCTGATGAAGACAAAGAAGGTATTTTTGATGAAGAGGTTGAGGTAGAGGATATCACTGAAGAAAAATATCCAGATCTATAGTCTAACTTAAACAACAATCAGTTTGGTGATGATTTCGAGGTGTTTCCTAAGGAGAAAGATGCTGAAGTTGATGAAAGAATAAAGAAGAAGGAGGTAGAAAAACCTGAAGACCGGGTGGTTAAGGAGGTGACGGAACATAAACAACGTTGGGCATTTGATGAATACATGAAAACATTTCATGCCAACTATGTTCCTCCTCTAAAGCCAATAAAACAGAGATCGTATGTCAAATTCAAGGGTCAAGCGTCATGTGATATTATCAGCTGCATGTATTTTGACAGTTTGAAGTGCTACGGGATTAAACGCCAACACAAAATCCAGTATTTCAAATGTGCCAGGGATTTTAATAGTTTGCCAGTTTGGGATGTTCGTGAATTGACTCGAAAACCTTTGTGCAATTATGGTACTGATTGGAAGGGTCTACATTTCAAGAATCTCATTGAGAAATAATGCCGTGAAGGATTTCAATTGTTGGATCCTCAGAAACCCAAAAGGCGTCGATCTCGAACAAGGATTCATGCAAGAACTGGTAAGAAGCTGATAATCCTGATTTTTAAGAAGAAGCCAGATGTGATGAAAAAGATTCCACTAATGAAGATGGAGCTTGATTTCATCAAGGATTTGAGATGGCGGTATTATAAAGAGAAAATAGGTGAAGCTGTGATTGTGCTGAAGGAAAATAACAGAGTTGTGAAGATCTACGATCTAATGTGGCTGATCAATCTTTCAAAGGCTGATATAGATGTACTTTTTCACAATCCAATCCTGTATCATCCTGATTACGTGGAGCAGTCGCTGAAGTTCCAGAGGGTGATAAGGATTTTTTTTGCTTTTAACATCTATGCCGGGAATAATCATGAATTGGTAAGGAGGAGAGATGAGGCTGCAGATGTTCAAGGCTGATAAAGAGCGGTCCAGCCATTTCCAAGGGGGAGTTTGTTGATACATTATGTGGCAATGAGCTGGATCAGATAGAGTTTTGAAGACATAAAGATTACACTTGTTTTGCTGCCGGCCGAACTCTGGCCGAACCCCGGCCGATCCTTGGCCGAACCTAGTTTGGACAGGCTTAGGAGTTCGGACGGCCGAGAGTCTATAAATCGGTGTAGTTTCTAATTTGTAACTAGTTGTTGTTGAGCGAACTTTTGAGAGTGTGTGTGTTCTGATACTCTGATTCTCTTGTAATCGTGTTTATCATTAATGAGAGATTGAGTATTGATATTTACACCATTTGTTTACATTCTTGTTTACACAATTGATATCGAACTAAGCCGATCCGACGCTCCAGGGTTTTCAGTACACTGGCCAGTAGACTATGAATAAGTTTAAGTTGTTTTATTCAGGGAGAAGAGTGAGAATTGTGAGTTTATGTGTGTGAAATCTATAGTGTTGTCTCTCTGTAACTTTGCCTATTAAATCAATCATTGAAACCCTTATTTACCTCGTAGTTCATCGTATCGACTAAATCATGCATTAGTAAGATCGCTCGTGTCTTTTCAAGTTGTATCAGAGCTATCTGGTTGCTCTACTGCTGTGATTTGGTCGATTTTGTTGTTTCTAGAGAGAGAAGTAGGTTTTTGGATCGTTTTTCTTCATTTCTTCTCAATTCCAAGTATTTTCATCTAAAAAATGATTCCAAAATTTTCCTAGAGTGTGTTAGTTGATTCCTATGTCAAATTCCAGTTCAAAAAGTCCAAAATTTGAAAAATCAGTCGATTTGGTCGTGGTACGCTGTTGGTACGCCGGTTGAATTTTCTGGTACGCTAGTTGAATTTCTTGGTACGCAAGGCAATCTTCAAAGATCTGTAGTGTTTTCTCTCTGTTTTTCTCTCTGTAACTTTGCCTATTGAATCAATCATAGAAATCGTTATTTACCTCGTTGTTCATCGTATCGACTAAATCATGCATTAGTAAGATCGCTCGTGTCTTTTCATTTTTTTAATGAACTTCTAGATTTACTGAAAGAGATGCTACCCGAAGGTGATAAAATTATGAAAAATACATATGAGGCCAAAAAGAATATGAAGTCAATGGAGTCAGGGTACACCAAGATACATGTGTGTATCAATGATTGTATTCTTTATAGGAAGGAGAACAAGGACCTAATTGTATGTCCAACTTGTGGTGAGTCTAGTTGGAAGGTGGATGAGAGGACTAAGAAACTATAAAACAATACTCCTGCAAAGGTAATGTGGTATTTCTCCATCATTCCAAGATTGAAACGATTGTTTCAAGTGAAAACCATAGCGGAAGATCTAAGATGGAATGCCACCAATTCCAAAATACCCAGTGTGTTACGCCACCCATACGATTCACTGGCATGGAAAGCCATAGATGACATATATCCCGAAATCGCTAACGATCCTAAAAGTTTTCATCTTGGTATTTTAACTGATGGGATCGACGTGAGTAGAGGTAACAAAAATCACAGTGTGTGGCCGGTTTTATCTGTCATGGACAACCTTCCACCATGGTTGTGTATGAAAAGAAAGTTCATCATGCTTTCGTTATTAATATCGAGAGCGCCTGGAAACAATATTGATGTGTATTTGGAACCATTGATAGATGACAGATATCCCGAAATCGCTAACGATCCTAAAAGTTTTCATCTTGGTATTTCAACTGATGGGATCGACATGAGTAGAGGCAACAAAAATCACAGTGTGTGGCCGGTTTTATCTGTCATGGACAATCTTCCACCATGGTTGTGTATGAAAAGAAAGTTCATCATGCTTTCGTTATTAATATCGAGAGCGCCTGGAAACAATATTGATGTGTATTTGTAACCATTGATAGATGACTTAGAGCTGTTATTTGAGGCATGTGTGGAAACATATGATGCATATGCGCAAGAACGGTTTTATATGTGTGCAGTTGTTTTATGGACGATTAATGATTACCCTGCAATTGGTACACTTTGTGGTTTCCTGTACAGTGGATTCAATGGTTGTGTGGTATGTCGCAAAAAAAACTAAGGCTTCCTTTCTCATCCAAGCAGTGTTCTGCTGGTCACAGAAGATATCTACCACCTACGCATGCCTTCCGAAATCAAACAGAGGCTTTCGATGGTAACCAAGAGTTGGAAGCTGCTGCAGATCCTATGACCGGGCAACAAATATACAACGAAGTTCGACATACTAGGAATAAATGGGTAAAGGGATTAAGGTGTACTGATTCAGAAATCCCAGATACCTCAACTAGAAGAGGGGGAAAGATTGATAAGAGAAAAAGAAAGAACAAAGAGAAGCCAGAATATTGGAAGAAATTATATATATGGTTTCAAAGACTTAGATATTGGAGGCATAATAGTGTCCAACATTGCATTGATTTCATGTATATTGAAAATAATGTGGCTGAGAGTCTTGTTGAAACTCTGCTCAACCATCCCGGAAAGACAAAGGATAGACTGAATGCTAGAAAGGATCTAAACTGTTTGCAGTTAAGACCAGAGTTGCAGCCTAAACAGAAGAAGAACAACACGGTACTTCCTATAGCGTGTTACACATTACAAAAAGATGAAAATGAAAAGTTTGTGACATGTTATATAACTTGAAAGTTCCACAAGGCTATTGTTCTAAATTTTCTAGTTTGGTTAGTCTAAAGGACAAGAAACTTGTAGGGCTTAAGTCACATGATTATCATATGCTGATGCAACAGTTTCTACCGATTGCAATTCGGTCAATCATGCCTGAACCGATATGATATGCTATTATCAGGCTTTGTGTTTTTTCAAATCAATATGCAGGAAATAGATCAATATCGAAGAACTCGATAAGTTGCAAGCAGATCTTTGTGTGACACTATGACTACTTGAGAAATATTTCCCGCCATAATTTTTTGATGGTATGCATGATTTGATGGTGCACCTTACCAGGGAGGTAAAATTATGTGGGCCAATACGCTTTCGATGGATGTATCCATTTGAAAGGTGTATGAAGGTTACTAAGGGCCACGTGAGAAAGAAAACTTATCCAGAAGGGTGCATTGCTGAAGAGAACATTGTAGAAGAAACGGTTGAGTTTTTCAGCGAATACCAAAAAACCTCATAACTATTGGTGTTCCAACAAATAAGCATAGCAGTGTGGATGGAAGTCCTGGGTCAGCTGGTAGATTAGTTGAAGTCTCTGCAGAACTCTTGTCCAAGGCGCATTTATTCGTGTTGCTAAATACGCCTAATATTGAGCCTTATATCGAGTAAGTAATTTAGATTATTAACCTTTTTTGATCTGTTTATAATTGATAACTTACAATTCATGTACTTGTTGAGAACACATGGTATTTTTTGAGAAGGAACATCCTGGTAGTAGACTAAATGACCTGACAAAGAAGCACAACACAATATTTGATAAATGGTCATGCAACAAGGTCAGCTAAATTTACTTGTTGTTTTAATTCCGGATGAACTGTAACTTTCTGGAACAACTTACCCGAGTTGTCCGGAACAACTCTATTTTCTATCCGGATGAACTATAACCTTCCTATTGAACTCAAACTATTTTCTTATTGTTTTAATTCCGGATGAAATGTAAAAAGGTGAAAATCATGCTCTCATGGCCGAAAATGATGATAAAAATAATTAGGTATGTTCTAACCCTAATTGTGCTCGATTAATTCCTGGTTTGAGACAAATACGTAAAAATCTTAAACTGCAATTGTTTGATTCTGAATGTGCCACTAGTTCGTTCAAAGGTAGGTTTGAACGGGATAAGTCAGGACTTGAAACATATAATTCGAACAAGTATGATGAATTAGATGATTTGCAACATAAGTATGATGAATTAATGGTTAAGTATGAAACTAACAAAGGAAGAAGCAAACAAATGTTAGAACAAAGTAAAGGCTTGTCTGTGGTAATTGTTGAAGGTAGGTTTGAACGGGATAAGTCAGGACTTGAAACATATAATTCAAAATTATAGAGGACAGGTGTGCCTCCCCCTATGCCTAGAGACATTGTGAGGAATTTGTTTGAGGAAGATTGTGTTAAAAGATGAGACCTAGATTATAAGGAAGTTGGTCCTCCTATTGATAGTGTGTTGGTAGGTGTGTCCTCAAGAACTTAGGAAGAAATCAATATGATGAATTCTTCTAGTATAGCATCGATTGCTAAAACATCTATTCTAGAAGTTGAATCAAAACCTTCTGAACCCAAAGTTGAAATTCCTTGTTCTAACATTTCCGTTTCTTGTGCAGATGATATAAAAATTAAGGATATTTCAGAAAAGGCTGATGAGTGCAAATGGGTTGAAGCGTGTCATAAGTCTATTCCTTTTGAATCTTGTTTAACTAAGAACAATGTTTTTGAGTCTGTTTCTATTTCAAAACCTTCAGTGTCAGTGTCTAATAAGTCAGATAAAACTAAAACCGACAAGTAAAATGCTAAAACTTTAAATGGTTTGTTTGGTGGTGAGATTAATGGTTCTAGATTGCGTGTGATGAATGTTAAAAATATGCGTGAATCTCGACCAAATGACTTTGTGACCTATCCCCAGGTTGTAACTATGTTTAACAAACCTAAAGGGGCTAAAAGTGATAAATACTGTTTGTTAACTCAACCTGAGGAATATATGGTCAAAATTCACAAATGGAATGACAAGCCCTCATGGAAATCGTCTTACCCAAGACGATCATATGAATGTAGTAGCATACATGGTCCTAAAAATTGAATTGTTATAATTGTGGTAAACCAGGACATTATGTTGCTACGTGTTTAAAAAGACCTTATGAACCATACGTTCCTCAATCTCATCGAGGAGGTGAAAACATGTCTGTTGGGAATGCCAGGTACACTGAGAACCATCAGAAAGTTTTGTCTAGGGGGAAGCATGACTCAAAGCCAATGAAGATGCAAAAATCTAAGGCTAAGCTGAATGGTTCACGTAAGACAAAACAGTGTGAAAAACAGTGGAATGTTAACAAACCTAAAAAACACATTTTTGTTCAAAAGGGCATTAACAACAAGAATAAGAAAATTTCAAAAGAACCTTTTGATCAAAATTAGGCAATAAGAAATTTTAAAAATAATGAGATGCCTAAAAGACTTAAAGCTCCCCATCTCAAAATAACATTTCTCTTAATAAAAAACAAGTTGCTATATGGAGACCAAAAATTGGTCCAAAAGTTGGAAATGCTTCAGGAAAGAAAATTAAAATCAAAGAAGTACCCAGATATGCTAAGACATGGGTACGAAGTTCTAACTGATCTCACATGTCGTGCAGGTACAATCTGGGAGGACTATCAACAATCTATAGTATATTGATAGTGGTTGTACCAGGCATATGACCGGAGACATATCCCTATTACAAGATGTTCATGAATTCAATGGAGGATATGTGTCATTTAAGGGAGTAAATGGAGGTCAGATCACGAAGAAAGGAACAGTGAAGAATGGCTGTCTCAGTTTCTCAGATGTCTACTATGTACGAGAACATAAACATAGTCTGCTCAGTGTGTCCCAAATATGCGACAAAAGGTTTCCAATGCTGTTTGATGAAAGGGAGTGTATAATTTTGAGACCTGGTTTCGAGGTCCCTGATGAATGGGTATTGCGGCGAACCCCTAGGAAAGGAAACTCCTATGTCCTAAACATGAATGATCCTCCAGCATCAGATGCTGCTTGTCTACTTTCCATGGCAAATAAGCAATTGGCGTTGTTGTGGCACAGACGGTTGGGCCATGCAAATTAAAAGAACCTGAACAAATTAGCTAAAGGAGGTGATGTTCGAAATCTCCCAATCTCTGAGTTCGCATCTGTGAAAAAAATGCAGAGCATGCGCCAAGGGGAAGAAACACAAACGTCCCCACAAACCAAAGATGTTTAATTCAATTTCTACAGTTCTTCAACTTCTGCATATGGATTTGTTTGGACCAATGTCAGTCAAGAGTGTTAGCAAGTTTTCATATTACCTTGTCATCATAGATGACTACTCACGTTACACGTGGGTGTTTTTCATGGGCAATAAGTATGAGGCACCAGATCTAATCAAGCAATTTATTACCTTAATCGAGAATCAAACGAACTTGAAGGTGAAAGCTATTCGGAGTGATAATGGCACTGAGTTTAAGAATGCAGATATGAACCAGTTCTGTGCTTCCAAATGGATTGCACATCAATAAAGTGCACCATACACTCCATAACAGAACGGAGTTGCTGAAAGAAGAAATCGTACATTGATTGAAGCTGCTCGAACAATGCTGGTCGACTCAAAGCTTCCAATATTCTTCTGGGCAAAAGCCATCAACACTGCATGTCATGTTCAAAATCGTGTGTTGATTAATAAGCGTTTGCAGAAAACTCCTTATGAGGTGTTCTTTCATGAAAAGTCCAGAGTGGGCCATTTCAGGGCGTTTGGATGTCCATGCACTGTACTTATTTCTTCAGATGTTGAATATGAAGAATCTGTAATTGAAGATGTGGTAACTGATGCTGTTGCTGGCAGTAGCTTGATTGATCAACAAAATGTGGAAGTCAACTTGCCAGCCGTGTCCTCTGTGCCTGCTATTGGGGAACTCGGAATTCACAAGGATCACCCCATAGGCAATATAATCGGCTCGGTCAGTTCAGGTATAGTTACAAGAAGCCGTGCAGGAGATATCAACAGATGTTTGTTCTCTTGTTTTATTTCTTAGATTGAGCCTCCCAACATTCTCATGGCGCTAAAAGATCCAAATTGGGTGGAGGCAATGCATGAAGAATTGAATCAATTTGCTAAGTTGGGAGTGTGGGAATTAGTGCCGAAGCCAACTAAAATGTTACGCCCACTCCTAGTCTTGGCTCCAGGAGGGGTCACGTGTCGGATTTACTCATGAACACATGGTACAACAGAGATAACTAAGCAGCGGAAATTAAAAACTTTTCATTTATATATATAACAAGTTACAACAGTAAGGAAGATAACAACATAATCTATAACTAGATCTTATCTATAGCTATGCCAGTATACTACCGAGTCTTTCCTGATAGCTTGCTCATCTATTCTGCCCTTGTTAGAGCCCTTCCCTTGCTACTTTAAACATCACCGATACCTGACATACATGCTTTTAAAGTTCAGCTTACGCTGGTGAGTTCTAAGTATTTAAAACTTTTACCTTTACCGTGAAAGGTTACTTCAAACATTTGGGCCTAACGGCTCCTTTCTTTATAGACATTTAATAGGTATAAAACATGACAGGATTATACCAAAACATATAAACATTCAATATTAAAAATCATTTAATACTTTAGAACATACCTCAAACATTGGGCCTAACGGCCCCTTCTTTATAAACATTTAACAGGTATAAGGCATAACAGGATTATACCAAAACGTTTAACTCATCAGTATTGTAGAAGCATATATAGTGTCTAGTGCTAGGTCTTGTAATTATTATGTTTTGTGTAATCTGGTCTCAGCGGACCAGGGGCGGACCAGATGGTACGCCCGGACCATCTGGTACGCTGGTTAGTTGGTCCGCTGGCCAGAATTAGTATAAAAAGTTTTAGCTCGTTTAGAGGAGAGTTAGTTGTGAGGTTTGAGTTCTAAACTGTGTGTTTTTGTAAGGTGAAACCTGTTTACTTTCTCTCTCTAAAGGTTGAGCAATAAAGAAGTGTTATTTACCTTTGTGTTTACCGAATTGATGATCGTTATGCATTAGCAAGACCGTTCCTGTGTTCTACAAGTATTAAAAATCATATAATACTCTAAAATACCTTGGGCCTCCGGGACCCATCCTCTGTGCAAATAATCATTACGTATAATAAAGTCATACGAAACATTATAAGCAAAACCTCTTTTTACTAAGCGTAGCATTTCGTCCGCGACAGTTATTTCAGCGGACCATCTGATCCGTTCTTTATAATTCTGATCCGCGAGAAGAATTCTGGTCCGCTGCTTCAAATTTGATCCGGTTCTCGTCCGCTAGTTGAAATTTGGTCCAGAGATCGATTTTCTGATCCGGTGGTTTGTTTTCTGGTCTGCTAGCACAGTTTGTTTTTTAGAAAAGTTATCATGGATCCGTTCCAGGCCATTGCTGCGATGTCGTCAACTGTACAAGCGTTATTAAACTATGATAATGAAATAGAAACTACCAATAAGGTTCCTAAATTGATGAAGTTTGAGGATTTTCACAACTGGGAAACCCGATATGAATCATACATCGGTGTCACGGATGTCACCGTTTGGACTCCAATGTTGGATGGCTATACAATCCCAAAGTTTACCACGGGTGAATTTGCTGGTCAAGAAAAGCCATACAACAAAATGAATGATACTGAAAATGAATCTTTCAAACTGGAAAGAAAAGCTTACTCAAATTTGCCGATGGCATTACCAAAGGATATATTACATCAATTTAAGATGCACACAACGTCAAAGGCTTTATGGGAAGCATTGTGCCATAGATGTGAAGGAAATGCACAATATAAGAAGAGTAAGAAAAAGGTGCTGTTGCGAGAGTACGATAACTTCTGTCATGTATCTAATGAAAGCATTAATGATCTGATTTCAAGGTTATCTTATTTGGTGAGTGAACTAGATATTGTTGGGGTGAAAAAGGATGCTGGAGAACTGAAAGAGAAACTTTTGGATGCTTTGCCAGCAACTTGGGAAGGATATATTTTGTTGTTAACTCATAACAAGGATTTCGATTATATCACATATGATGATCTTACTCGAAATTTGCTAGCCCGAGAGTTGGATATGAGACGTGTAAAAAATTTACCAACTCAAGTTCAAAATCCAGATGTCTATTTTGGTGATATTGCATCAACGATGCATGCAAAGGCTAAAGCAAATTCTAATCCACCAACAACGGCATTTTATGTGGAAAACACTTCGAGTAGTCATGCAAGCATGTCAAGAGGTTCATCCAGTGAGGGATATTCTACCAAAGCTGTTGTTACATATTCGGTGTATTCTAATCAATCTTCACCTGCTCCAAGTCAGAATGCTTTTTCAGCAAAAACCACAAATGATTATATGGCGTTATTCTCGGCAATGATTTCGTCTTACGATGGAGTGATAGCTGGAAAGCTGACTAGTGCTAAACTGACTGAAGAAGATTATGAACAAATGATCCAGATGATCTAGAGTTAACGGATATTAATTGGTCAATGGCAATGCTTGTTAGAAGAGGTAAGAGGTTTATGGAGAAGACTGCTCGTAAAGATCTTAATCCTGAAGGCAAATTGGGATTCGATAAATCTAAGGTTCGATGTTATAACTGTCAAAATTATGGACATTTTGCAAAAGAGTGTACCAAGGCAAAGAAGCAGGAAACTTCGAAGTTATTTCAGAAATACGCCTCTAAGAGTAACCAAGGGTCGGGAAGTTATGCAAGTTCATCAAGCTCAAATGCAGCTGCTAGTGGATCCAACACAGAATCTAAAGCGTTAGTCTCGTAAACCGGTGAGGGTTACGACTGGGCTGCAGATTGTCCTGACGAGTCTGCATTTTTATGCACTGAGGAGAGGAATGTAACAACTGAAGATAATTCTGATCTTCCAGGAGAAGACTACTTTGTTGAGGGTCATCAAGCATTCATGGCTGATGTTCAGGTACATTCTAACATCTGTGAATTTTGCACAACAACTGCCAATCAACTGAAAGAACTTTCTGATGAGAAAGTCATGTATTATGATAAATACATATTGGCAGAAGAAAATGTCACAATCTATAAACAAAGGTGGGAGGCCGTTAAGGCAGAACTAAAAAGTGAGCATGCCTTGATTTTAAGCACGAAAATTGAATTAAATAACAAAACTGAGGATTATATTTTTTCCGAGAAAAAGCTTGCAGAAGCTAATTCCAAAATCTCTGAATTAAAAATTGAAATATTAGATCTTCAGAGGCAATTGGACAATTTCAAGAATTCATCTTCCTTTGCCAGTTTTCTGTGCAAGGATGAAAATTTAAAAGATGTGCTTAAAGAATCAGGGTGTACTTCAGTTCCACCGCCGATTGTGCATGGGAAAGGCCCCAATGAATTGAATATCAAACCAGCTGTTGTGTTTGATTATCCTAGTTTTACTGAAGGAGTATCTGACAACTCCAAAGGCACTCATAAGAGGAAGCCTTTGAAAAATGTGTCCAAAACTGTCAATGTGGTTATCAAACAGTCTGAGACTCATAATTATATGGTAAAATCATCTAAAAGTGTAAACCTTACACCTTTAGAAGCTGCTCAGAAAGTCAAAGAAACTGAAAAGAAAATGAAAGAATTTGAAAATTCGAAATTTGCAAAAGGTCGTAATTTGTTTTATGAACAAGAATCTGTGACTAAGAGCAACACAATCACACCAGATGTTCATTCAATACCGGTACTTTTGTCAAAGTCAGAAAAATTCAATGGTATTGGTTTTGGACATCCTGATGAACTTTCTAAGGTCAATCAGAAGAAACCTGAGAAAGTTCAATAGCCTGAAAAGAAGAATGGTAAGTCTGGGAATGTAGATGTAAAACAGAAAGGTAAAGTTGAGATGGGTGAGTGTTCTAAGAAAGTGCAAATGTATTCTCTGAAAGGTAGTGATACCATATTTTCGGATGAAGAATTTCCACTATGTTGTGTTGACCCAACCAAAATTTCCAAAGTGTTTTATGTTGATGAAAAAGAAGAATCTGTGTCTAAACATAAAACTGAGAAAAATGGTTCTTTGTTGAAACTTAAGACTAGTCATGATGATCAGACATTTTTCACAAAGTCAAAAACATCAAAGTACTCACCTAAGAATTTTTATAATTCTGATGGAAAATTTTCAGCTAAAACGAATCGTTTTGACTATGAAGCATATTGTTTTTGTGAAGATTATGATTTTTACGATGATTTTGGGTCATATGAAAAACAGTTTGGAAAGTTTGAGAAAACCAAGAATGACCGTGTCAAATCCAAAGGGTATGCTGATCAGTGTGGTGTTGATGAATTTGGTTTTTATAACCAATCTGGCTATGTTAAACCATTGTTTAAACCTCCCCCTAAGCACAAATTGCAAGGATTTAATGCTAAGGCCCCGAGGAGAGAGGCACGACACATGTCTGATGATAACATTTCACCTGATTCAGGAACTCATTTTCCTGTTGTGTTTGTTGATCGCAGAAGATGTTATCACTGTTCTCAGAAAGGTCATATCCGAAACCGTTGTCCTGTTTTGGCCGAGAAACGAGCTTCCGCTGTTGAATCAAAGAAATCTGACAATGTTTCTAAGCCAAAACACACAAATGGAAATGTGGCTACAAAACATTTTTTCAAAAGAGAAAATTTTTCAAAAACTAAAAAATCGGTTGATAGTTCATCTTCAGATAATGTCACCACAGATTCATCTGTTCCAGTAATCAGGCAAAAGTGGCTGCCTAAAATTACTTCCAAAGCCACTGAAGATTTTTCAGAAGACACAAGTCGACCCAAAGCTGAATGCTTGGGTCCAGATTCTCACTAACTTTTTGCTACTATGTGCAGGGTGCTCGAAAGCCAGCTGTCAACAACTTTTGGGTTATTGATAGTGTGACATCCGAGAATTTCAAGGTTTACTTCCGTTAGACAATTCCGTTGGTTACGTTATAAGTGTTAACTTAGTAACTAATGCTTAACTAGGCCGAATACGTCCACGTCCTTTGGTTGATCACCGAACCCGTCCATATGTGTTATGTGTTTAACTATTTATTGTCATTATGTGCAATGTGATTTAAATGCATGAGTTAGTATTGAGAATAGCATGACAATTTATGAATCGTGTTTATCTTGCTTAGAATGTGAAATTTACCACTTTTGGTAACCAGCGAAACTACCGGGCGAAACTATAGTGTCGCCCGGCAGTCTATTGGCTCACTCGTGATCAGAGCCAGTTTCGCCTGGCCAGCGAAACTGCCAGCGAAACTAGGCCCTGATATAAAATATCTTAATAAACCCTAGCTCTCCCATTTGCATCCTTTGCACAAAAACACACACACACTCCATCTTTCTCCTGGAAATCTGGTCAGTCGAGATTCACACCGAGCCATCGAGATCTCAGCCCCGAACCATCATCCATCAAGCTTGGAGATCGAACCGTGAGTCCCAAAACCACCATTTTTATGTTTTCTATGTGTTTTCTTAAAAAGAATGCTTAGATCTTTATAGAATCACTTGATCTTCTGATATGTTGTTTAGGAATGATAGATCTACAATAAAGTCAGTAACTGTACGTGTGAAATCCATCCATGTTGAAGATTTATGCTAGATTAGGTCATTTTAGGTTAAAATGTGTTTTTGGTGATTTGATGATGAAAATGCATGTTTAAAGTGTTAAAGCTTACTGATTTATGTTGGTAAATGGTTATGTATGCTAGATAATGAATTGCATGTAATATGGAAGCTGTTAGATTGATTTTTAGGCTGATTTATGTGTTTTTCGCGACCAGCGAAACTAGCCTGTTCTCTGGGCGAAACTATATAGCGAAACTATGTATATCTCCTTCCAGCGACACTATACAGCGAAACTATAGTGTCGCCGGGTAAAACCAACCAGACCTGTCCGAACGAAATACCCTGAACGAAAGTTCAAACCAGTTTCGGGCGAAACTAGGCTAGCGAAACTGTGCCAACAGTTTTGAGCGAAACTAG
>JBCNJP010000006.1:31016787-31037363 GCA_039602395.1 Deinandra increscens subsp. villosa
GTCAAAGCAGTGTTGCATGGTTCCTCAACGAAGAATCCCGGAGGTTGTTTGACATACACCTCTTCCTTAACTTTTCCGTATAAAAATGCACTCTTGACATCCATTTGAAAAACTTTAAACCCGCGATGTGCAGCAAACGCCAAAAATATTCTGATAGCTTCAATTCTGGAAACAGGTGCATACACTTCGTTAAAATCTATTCCTTCCTCTTGCGAAAAACCTTGAACAACCAAACGGGCTTTATTTCGGACAATGACTCCGCGATCATCCCGTTTACACTTGTAAACCCACCGTGTTCCACACGGTTCTTTACTACCTTCAGGTAAATCTTCCAGATGCAACACACCCAACTTTTTGAATTGTAATAATTCTTCTTGCATTGCTTCAACCCACGAACCGTCTAACAATGCTTCATGAACATTCTTCGGCTCAGTTTGTGAGATAAAGCATGAATGAAATGCTTCTTCCTGAACTCCAGATTCCAAGATTGAAAGCAAGGCACTACTCTCAGTTTGATATCTTGTACGAACTCCTTCATTTAAATCACCAATGATATTATCTTGTGGATGAATGGTGTTTATTCGGAGTGTTTGATTAATAGGAACAACCATCGTTTCAGGCAAATCAGGAACAGGATCTTCCTCAACCACCACATTCTCAGTTGCATTAACATCAACTTCATTGGAAGTAGATTCAACTTGTGGATCAGGTTGCTGAACAGGAACTTCCACCTGATGTGACACGGCTTCGTGAAATTCACTATCATCTTCAGAAGACATCTCGTCAGCAGCAATAGTCGTATCATTTGATGTCGCGGTCAAATATTCATTAGCGACAGGCACTATCGGAGTTGGTAGAGTTTGAATGTTTAAAACCGGTGTATCATCTTGCAATTCAATGAACACTCTTGTAAGTTGTTCATCAGATACTTCTGGTGTCGATTCAAAATTTTCAAACAAAGTTTTGTAATCGAACAACCAGTCCGGTCCAACACCTCTGGGTGGTAAAGTATACGATTGGAAATCAACATGCAGATATTCCCCCACCGTACCAGTCTGCTTATTGAAAACACGTTTCTTCTGATTTGAATAACCAACAAACAGTCCTTCAAAGACTTTGTCATCAAACTTTCCTGCAGCAGCCAACACGGTACAAGGACACCCAAACGGCTCCAAATAATTGAGATTCGGCTTACGATTTTTCAGAAGCTCATAGCATGTTTTACCAAGACGCTTCACAGTAAGCACTCGATTCAGCACATAACACGCAGTGTTGACAGCTTCTGTCCAAAAAGGAACAGGTAACTGAGCATCAGCCAACATAGTCCGTGCTGTTTTAATAATTGTGCGATTCTTTCTTTCTGCCACGTCGTTCTGCTGAGGTGTGTATGGTGTGCTGAATTCATGCACAATTCCTTTTTCCATACAAAACGTCCTCACGGTTACATTCTTAAACTACGTGCCATTGTCACTCCGAATTCTCCTCACCTTCAACTTATACAGTGATTCAAGTGTGGTAATCAAATTGAGAAGAATTCTTGGCGTTTCATCCTTGGAGACCAGAAAATCAACCCACGAATATCTTGAATATTCATCCGTAACCACCAGACAATACCAATTTCCCGAGATACTTTCACGATTTACAGGACCAAACAAATCCATATGAAGTAACTCCAATGGGACATCAATTGAATGATATTTCTTCAGTGGATGGGATTTTCTTTTCTGTTTGCCCTTCTTGCAACTCACACACACATCATTAAACACAAACTGTTGCTTCGGAACCCCTTCAACAAGACCCCTCCGCACTAGTTCGTTCATCTTTCTGTAATGGATGTGACCCATGCGACGATGCCACAGAATGGAATCTCTTTCGGATGCCTTTGACAAGAAACATTGAGCTGCGACCGTTGCTTTCGCTAAGTTCATATCAAGCATGTACAAATTTGAGAATCTTGGTGCCCGCATTACCACAAACTCATCAGGAATCTTGAATTCAGGCTTCAGAATTAAGCATTCACTCCCTGTGAAAGCCGTTCTGAACTGCTTGTCACAAATCTGGGAGACGCTCAGAAGATTATACTCTAACTCTTGCACATATTCAACTTTGTCAAATGTGACAGCACCGTTCGAAAGTTTACCAATACCGGTAACTTGACCTCCTTTGTTTCCAGCAAACGTTACTTTACCTCCGTCGAAGTATTTAACATCATGAAACAAAGAAATGTCTCCGGTCATGTGCCGAGATGCTCCGCTATCAACAACCCAGATGTTGTTCATCAGTTGTCGCGAAGATCCCTGCATAAATTAAGACAAAAGATTAGTTTCGGGACGTACCCAAGCCTGAAGCTTTGGGTCGACCGTCATCTTCAACAAAATCTTTACCTGCCATGGACTTAGGTTTTTGTCCATCAAGTACAAAACCCTTGGAGCTTGAAGCAGAATTTTTCAAAATCGATTTTGTCTTAGAAAATTCTTTTTCCGATTTCTTTTCATTTTTTTGAAAATCTGATGATTTTTCATTAGAATGAATTCTGCCTTGCTCATCCACAAATCTGACCTTTTTCTTAGTATCAGTTTGATAGCCTTCAGACATGTCGTCAGACTTTTCAGTGTCAGATTTAGTGGATTTGGGTTTCTTTAACGGGCAAGTCCGATATGTATGACCGCGAGTTAGCATTTAAAACACTTTCGTTTATCAATTATGACTTTTTCACTCGCATCGTCATCCACCTCGGACTCAACAACCCGTTTTTGGAATTTGGGTTTGATACCCTTCTTTGTAGCATAACGATGTCCAAATTCATCGTTACGTCCTGAATCATATCCAGACACATTCCCTGAAAACTTATCACAAAAATGATGATCTCTAAAATTCTGAGATCTGTTCCTATACCCACCAAACCTTGAATTATATTCACTCTGACCTTCAAAATCAACCCATTTTGAACTTCTTCTAAAACCAGATTGATTTGGTCCACAACCAAACTCATCATAAAACCCTTCATCATTATAGAATTGAGACCTTTTAACAAATGGACTGGATTTTCTGAAATTCGATTGTTTTTTATCATAAAAAGCTTTCGGTGGTGGTGTTTGAACAGTTGGTTTTGATGTTTTCTTGTTTTTCACTCTATTCACCAACCCAGACTCAGATTCAGATTGAAATGTGTCCATTACATTAGCACCACTGCTATTTCCCCTCTTAATGGGCACATTTCGCATTTTGGGATCATATGCTGGATCATATTTACATGAGAAAATTTGATCGATTAAATTTGGGTTCACCATATCTAACGAAAATTCTTTATCACTATAAATCCTATTGGAACCCTTTAACCGATAAGTCACCCATGGTTCAACCTTATCACAGTCGGTGTCCAAAGTAGGATTGTGAGCCTTAGCATTTGTAGGTTTCAAAATTTTTGGAGAAAAACCTTTTTCAACAGTTTTAGATTTAGCCGAGGACTCAAATCCGACTCCACCGTACTTAGACTTCTTACCTGCAACAGATTTGCTCCGAGCAATCTGCTTTTGTTCGTATGCACTCAGTTTGGAAAGCTCAGATTTAATTGTTGGAAAATCATGTTTGGAAATTAAATTTTTATGATCTGGCTTACCAACTTTAGACTGAGTATGTACCCAACTTTCAACATCAGTCTCCGACACTAAGTCATCGACTTTGTCAAGATCAGAAACGTCATAAAAAAGCTCATCAACTGTTGAATCAAAATGGATTTTTCAGTTGAAACTTTATCAAAATTGTTTTGTTCAGCTTGATTAAAAACATCTACCTTCTCCTCAGATGAAGGGCCCAGTGTGATATTCACCGGAGATGGAACTTGACTAAGCTTGCCAGAAACATCTTCTTTTTCAGTCGCATTGGCCTTGGATTGGAACTTTAACTTCTCCAAGATGATGTTACTTGACTGGATAGGCAATGCGGACACATCAGCCATAAATGCAAATTTTTCTTCATTCACAGACTTATGATCACTGCTTGAGTTCAATACTTCATCGCTATCATTCATTCCATCAAAAGTTTCCTCAGTCTTCTCATCATGCACTTCTTCTTCATTGTCAGTGGATTCAGTCATCGTTTCTTCATCCTGCACATGAGTAACAATTAAAGCAGAAGAATCAGCAAACTGATTTCCCCAATTATATGTTTTGTCAACTTGAGAAACAAGAGCTTTTGTGGATTCAGATTTGGAACTATAAGTACTCCCTGAACTCGATGAAGTGTTAGATCCAGAAACATTTGATTTTGGAGTAAATTTCTGATATTCTTGCTTCTTTGGCTGCTGACATTCACGAGCAAAATGACCAAAGTTGGAACAATTGTAGCATCTGACTTTGGATTTATCAAATCCAATCCTGCCACCAGAATTCAAATCCTTTCTTCCAGTTTTCTTCAAAAATCTTTTCACTCGTCTCGCCAACATAGCAAACTGCCAGTTTATGTCCATCAACTCCAAATCATCAGGATCCACCTGATCATAGTCTTCTTCAGTCAACTCAGCATTACTGACATTTCCAGTTATCAACCCATAATATGATGACACTAATGCAGAAACAAGAGCCATGTAATCTTCAGTGGTAGATACCGACATAGCCATCTTTCCCGTGTTCACCAGATTACTTGCTGGGATTGACGTACCACTAATTCCAGGACTATAATTATAATCAGCACTTTGTGAACCTGAACCAGTTCCCGAACTTGAAACATATCCCGGTAAATTTCCAGCCACAAATGTTGTAGCAGGTGCAGAACTTGTTATCTTAGCTGACTTCCCAGAAATAGTTGCTGCATTTGACCCATAATAGACATCTGGATTCTGAACTGCTGCTGGAGTAGTGTTAACATTCTTCATTTCTAAATTACGAGCTTGCAGTTTACCCAAAAGCTTCACAAAAGTCAAATCGGCATAGTCTTTGTCATTCATGATCATTAAAACATATGACTCCCATTTCGATGGCAAACCTTCCAACAATTTTTCCTTCAGCTCTTCATCATCTTTCTTGATTTGGACATTATCCATTTCAGACAATAAATGACAATATCTCGAAATTAGTTCAGGAACGCCATCGCCATCAAAATGTTTGAAGTTGTCGAATTCTTTGTTAAGCACCTTCTTCTTGCTTTTCTTATACTGTTCATTGCCCTCACACCTCTCTTTCAGAGTTGTCCATAACTCATGAGAGTGTTTGCAACTCTTGAATTGGTGTAATAATTCCTTTGGCAAAGCTTGAGTGATTAACCCGTACGCTTTCTGTTCACGAACAAAATCAGCTTTCTGTGTAAGATCCAAATTTCGTTGCATAATGGGAACATTATTAAGGCCAACAGGATACACATATGGTGCATCCATAGCGATCCATAGATCTGGATCCGTTGTTCCGATATATGCCTCAAACCGTTTCTTCCAGTTTGCATAGTCTTCAAATTTAAGCAACTTTGGAACTTTCTGCGTTGTTCCAATTTCATTGTCGTAATTGAGTAAAGTTTGCATCTGCGTTTGAATAGCAGCAAACGCGTTACAGTCCGACATGATTGAAAAATTTTGAATTCTGATCCGAACTAGCTCCGAACTCTACACACCCTCCGAACTAGCTCCGAACCTTCACCGAACTGAAAGACAAAAGTCCGAACCCTCAACGAACGTAACACCGAACCCAGAAACTTCGATCTATCTCCGATCCTAGTCCGAACTCCCTCCGAGACAGAATATCCTCCGAACTCTCACCGATAGGACTCCGAACTCTCACCGAATCTGGAAAACTGACCGAACTTCACTCCGAACTTGAGATTCGGAGCGGTTTCACCGAACTTGGAGTTCGGCCGAACGTAAATTCAGAAAAATTTTGAATCTCAACAGAAATCACTCAGAACAGAACTCTAACACTCAAATGAACACTAGCACTCAGAAACAACGAATTTTGACACAAAACATAGTGTTTTTCACGTAAAATTCCAGAGAGCAACACGAAAACGAACTTTGATTCAACGTTACGCAACAATTCGAACCAAACAGCACCAGAAAAACTCTGATACCACTTGAAAGTTACTGGATATGGATCGGTTTGGACGAATTGATCGAATGCAAACGTAATCAAGTGAGAATCAACACACAAAACCTAAATAAAACTCAATCTCTTATCGATAGAGAATCAGAGTTACAGAGAATTAGACAGAGACAACTCACAGACAAGTTCGCTCAAACTCTCTCAGAGACTTGCAAATTACAAAGACACAAACATATATATAGACCTACGGACGTCCGAACTTCATAGCTTGTCCGAACCCCAAGTTCGGCCAAGGCTCGGCCAAGGTTTGGCCGGAGTTCGGCCGACAGACCTAAACCAAAACTTTGTGTCTTCGTTCGATCCTGCTCATTGCCATTTCGTGTATCAACAAGAAGAGCATGGTAGACTGGACAGCCTTTCAGATGATCGGGGAACTTAAGGGCATGTTTGAAACCCAAGCCCGACAGGAATGCTCTGAGACCGTTGTCAGGTTGATCACCTGTTGAATGGCTGAGGGCACTCCTGTTAGCGCCTATGTCCTTAAGATGAAGCAGTACATCGAACGGCTTGTGAAGCTCGACTATATCGTTCCGTAAGGAATGGCGACAAACTTGATCCTACACTCTCTTTCCAATTCAGTTACTCCTTTCAGGATTAAATTTAACATGAACAGTCTGGTAAAGACAATGACCGAGCTTCACGGTATGTTAAAAACTGCTGAGATTAATTTTCTCAGCAACAACAACAAGACCAAAGCCACTGATATACTCACAATCCGATCTGCTCGTGTCAAGAAAGCTAAGGTTAACAAGAGGAAACCTGGGCAGAGGAAGAAAGGCAACGCTGCTGCTACTAGAAGCTCTAGTAACACTCGCAAGGGCAAGTCCAAGGGCGTAGATTGTCAGGGACCGGGGGGCGACCGCCCCTTCCCCCCTCCCCCCCCCCCTCGGTTTTTTCGACCAGAAGTACTATTTTTACGGATTTTAAAAGAAAAATTTGTATAGATTGAAGATCCCCCCCCCTCCCTCTGGATTATTTTTTAAAAAATCTTTTAGCCCCCTTTTTTTTTCTCATAAATATTTTATCCCGTTGATTTTTTCATAAAATATGCAGTGAATAACCGAATATAAAAATTTGTTCCGTTTAAGAAAATACTTATTAGTATAGGTGGGGATTTGAAAATTTTATAAATTCAATTCAATCCCAAATCCCAATTAAAAAAAATAACGCTCCACGCATTCTAGAACTTCCAGTGGACTCTCCTTGGCCTCCCACTTCCAAACGACCGAACCCTAAACCTCTCGCAGTCTAGTTGTCATTGAATCACTGAGTCGACCCTCCCACCTCCGCTGCACCTCCCACTCGATTGCTCGAAGCTACTGCTGAGTGCTGGCTTGCTGCTCCTGCTTATTATGTTATATTTTGATAAGGGTTATTATGGGGTTTTTATGATACTTAAGAGTTCTAAATGTAAGTCAAATGCCTATTAAAGTTGGCCTTTACGTAATCTTTATCTTTACTATCTTATAATGCATTTCTTTTTAGTTGCAAGGTAAACTCTTAAATTTAAAACGTACAAGAAAGGAAGCATGATGTACAAGCTTGAGAAGCTTGTTAAAACTAGATCAATTACTTACCAACTATTCTGTTAGAACCCAATTGACCTGCAGACCTGTTGCTTTATTTTCAAACCCATTTGGGCGGCCAATTCAAAATTTGAAACTAAAAGCATCTGACATGACTGACTTGACTCTCTTTTTCTACACCCACTTGTAACCTCTTGAATACTTTCTCTTTCTACACCCATTTCTAACCTATCGGAGCCTTCATCTCTCTCTTATTCGACTTCACAATTTTCAGATCCACCGTCTCTCTCTGATTCGACTCAAACGAAGTCTAGATCCACCGTCATCTATCTCTGATTTCAACCAGGTTAGTGCCATCTCTCTTTGATTCCAACCGTACTCCACTTTTTGTCTAAACCCTACCTCTGCGTCCTTTTATTCTCAAGAGCAGACACCGTCCTTGCGTTTCTCAAACCAATAGCAGATTCACCGTCCTTGCGTTTCAAATTGCAGATCGACCTCGCGAAAGTCATTGTTTCCCTCTATTCTCTCCCCTTCAAAGAACCCTTATCTCTTCAGGTAAGTTCGCACATCGATATTGTAAGCGTATTTAGTTAATTTTTTAGTTCGGTGTGGTAAAGCCCTAATCGATTTATACCACTGATCCGCTGGTATAAGTATTTGGTATTGGAGGTATTTGATTCACCATCGGAAAGCCCTAATCGATTTATACAATCTATGAAGCGGTATGAATGCTTGAAGAACGATTCATCCATTGCTGCCACCAGGTTCGTCCCCTTTTCTTTTAAGGTTTAACGTCTCGATGAGAGATGATGGTTCTCTTGATCTACTTCCTTTTTTTTTCTTGTAGTTTTTTTACTGATTTAGTAGTTGATTTATTGACGGATTTGTTTTTTCTTTCTAACAATATCTTCGTCCTGTATATTGTTCTTCAATCTCCTAACATTTTGAATACCGAATTTGAGTTGTAATTTGGTAAACTTCTGGGTCTCGGCAACCATTGTGGTAAACTCATAAATTTGGTTATGGGTGTTCATAAATATCTAATTTTGTTCAAAATTTTGAATGTAAATTGTCTGTTTTTAGTTCATATTTGGTTCTGATTTGATTCATATGTTTTAAATCCTTTGCAATGCAGGTTTAGTACTTTATGTGCCTGCATCGAAGCTTATCTGTTGACAACTCTTCTCGATTGCCGATGTTTTGTTCTGATTTCGTGGGTATTTCTTCTCTTTCGAAGGTATATTATTCTTTGGTGTATCGATTAGATTCGTGCGTGGTTTATCTGTTATTGTGTTGATCTGTGACCTAAGTTTTTGTCCTTTGTGTTTTTATAACACGTGTTGGTTCCCACCTTCCATTTGCCTTCTGTGGTAATCCCCCTTCTTTCTATAGGTTCCAATGTTTCAGGTTATGAATGCAGCGTCTGTTTTGGTTTGTTCGTAACAGGTATGTGATGATTTTTCTCAGTTTATTTCTCACTTTACCGAAAGTTGGTAAAATATATTGCATATGTTTCTGGGTATGATTGCTTTTGAAATCTAATCTCCAAGATATGATTCGTTCCAAAATAGTGATGTGAATATTGACATTTTGGTCAAATGGGTGTGATTAGATTTGGTTATTGATCGTATGCTCATCTGGGTATGATTACTTTTGTGAATTTGGGATTATATGAATCATTTACACACAGAAAAGTGTGTGTTTATATGAAAATCATGGCGATCTTATGCTGATCCGGAATTACCAAAGCTTAATTTTGGGATTTTCGTAATCTAAACTCAATTGTTTTAAAGAATGCTAAGCTTGATCACTTTTCTTAAACGTATAGAGTTATGATTCTAATTTTCTGTATGATTCACATGATTTCTTCAATTTTGAGTTTATTTCTATCGTTTGGTATGGTTTCTGTAACATATTAACATCGGCTCATATTTTCTTTAAATTGGGTTTTTATTTATGTTACGTGTAGATATCCAGAGATTCGAAGGATTTACAGCGGGAAATCACGGATGACCATGTTGAAATTCCTCAAGATTGATTACAACCTGTTTGAATTCAAGTCGGAACCTTTGTTAGTTTTCTACTTTATCTTACTGTCGGTTTTGATCTTATTATTTTATTAACTTGCACTTCTATCATATCACCAATTTCATGAGTGACTTTGTGGACATCTTGCCAAATTATATTGTCCGCTCATGAAGTTTTTTTAAGGTTCCAACTTCTTCAAGTAAATCAATTTCTCATTTCAATTTGTTAAGCACTTAAGCCACAGTTTATGATATCTTATGAATCGTTGTTTGGTTTAGTCTTGGATTATAGGATCTGTAGTCTGATTTTTTGGCAGGTTTTGGTTTGGTATCTTCTTAATTTGCTCATCGTTGTGTAATTTTAGTTCATCGTTTTTTCCTCTGTCTATAGTTGCAGGTTTACATCATTGAGTACATTGTAGTTGTTTTTCTCCTGCTCCATCGGTTTGCTATATGTTAATCCTCTTTATCTTATTGTCTTAAAGCATAGAATTGTTAATTGCGTATTTCAATCTTTTTATTTTTTTTGAATTTTCCTTTGCTGAGTTTTTTTTTCAAATCAATAGCATATTTATTTGTTTTTAACATTTTCTGCTCACATCTCTTTAGTCACGGCTTGATGTGCTTTTTGATGGATGGTTAATATTTTGGATAGAATGTGTGCAAATTTCAGAAACTGAACACTTCATTGAGTTTTATTTTATCATAAATTGTAAGCTTAAAATTTTCTATTGTCATTTGAAAAATAAAACTAATTATCCTTCATACCTCACAATAGTACTAGAATCTTTTGTTATATATTGTCTGTTGCAATTTTATCTTGATTTATTTTTTAATAAGTATTTGGTGGCTGATATTTTTTATTGGTGTTTTAATTCTATGATTGAGTAGCTTCAGTTTGTTGGGAAGAGAAAAAGGAAACTGATGTGGTTCAAGGGTAACTTTTCATGTTATGTTTTTAGTAATGGATTGCGGGTCGCTCATGTGGTGTTTGTCTATGTGGCATTAAACATTTAGATGCCATCGCTGGGTTTGTTTCAGGAAAGAGCGAGTCATTTCCGTCATTGGCTGCTATTTTTCTCCAGTTTTGACCTGTCAAGATTTCCTAACTGTTATTTGAATATAAATGCTACTGCTGGCTATCGACATAGTTAGTAGGCTGGAGGCTTTTCAACAAGAAGTGATGCTGAGTGGGTGTTGGTACGGGATGAGTGTTTTCGTTTGCTGTTTTGTAAAAATGTTCTAATCTCATACAAGCAAATGGAGTGGTCCTAATGATTGTTTTTGTTGGTTGTCATGTGTTGTCATGTTCCTGGTAACATCTTTTTTGTTTTTGTTGTCATGTTTTATGCAATCGTCTAAAATGTTTGCTGTGTTGTATTTCTTGTTTTTTCTGTTTCACTGTACTTGCTGTGTTCCGTTCGTTGGCACCTTCTTGTGTTATATAATTGTTTGTCGTTCAAGAAAAAAACATGCAAGAATCAAGTGACGTTACACATCTATGACCAAAATTCAATTTTCTTAACAACAAAGCTGGTGAATGAAGGTCAGCAGAAAACTCCCCATGTAAAGTTTCCATAATTATTAGAAAATTTCTTCCTTGCTTTAATCATTAAACTCTCTTCTCGGTCAGGACTCCAACAAATACCACCAAATTTATTGCAACGACTTTGTTACCCTTCCCATATTCGCCAACAATGAGCTTAGCTACCAAGCAAAAATTGGTAGAAGCACACTTTACCATAGATATATCATATTATTTCTGGTTATAAAAATATATTAAAAGCAGTTTATAATAACTCAATTTATCCAAAATCATTTGCAACTATGCATGGTTACGGCTTTCCATGGATAAGGTTGAACATAAATGACTTAATATATAAAACTATAATCTTTTGTCATTTTAACACCAATTTTCTCCATTTGTCTTTCCGACATAATTAACCAAATGGAGTATGGGTACTAAGGGGTGTAAGTTTATATTTAAAAGTTTCAGTATTATTTAAATTTGTATTTGTAGTAGATGTAGGTGTTAAGTATTTTTAGAGTTGTTTGTATACATGGATAAGTTTTGAGTGCATATTTGGTTAAAGAGATGTCTACACAATTGTATAATGTGAGAATTCTATTGTTTCCATTAAAAAACGAAGTATTTATAAACTAATAAAAATTAAGTAACGCGTTGGTTGTTGAAGTCGTCGAATGGCCATGTACCTCCTTCTAAATTGTCGAATGTGCATGTATCGCCTTCTAAATTGTCATCACGCTGCATCGCGCTAATAGTAACGAATATCACGTTTTAATTGTCGTGCCGCCAAAACGCGCCAACAATTGAAGATAAACGCCCTATAAACTGTCGCCGCCGCAACGCGCGGGTATACCCCTAGTGAATGGATAAGTTGGAAAATAATCAGTCATCTTCCTCCCTTTAAGTCCATCTTTTCTTCTTCCATCCCTATTGAGCTTCTGTTCCACGATTTCTACCTTAACAAAGGTATTAGAGCCATTTTGACCCCTCATCGGAATTCTATCTCACCACCATGACAACCCGCAACCAAGAAGTCGACAACACTCTCAAGGATCATGGCAAGGCCATCTCAGATCTTCAGAAACTCTAGCTTCGTTGATGAAACAGCAAGAACAATCTATGAAGCAACAAGAACAATAACTGAAACAACAGGAGGAGATATTACGAGCGTTCAAAGAGCATTCAAGCGATGCTAGCTATAGCGGCGGTGGGAGTGGCAACCCCGGGTCGGGTCGGTTTCATGATTCTGATCCAAGAGGTGGCAATCGTCCCATGAGAATCGGGAAGATTGAGTTTCCCCGATTTTCAAGAGAAGACGTTGAGGCATGGATCTATCGTTGTGAACAATTTTTTATATTGATGAGACACCGGATCACATGAAATTGAGATATGCGGTCATCCACCTCGAAGGAGAAGCCATACAGTGGCACCAGGCTTTTATGAAGACACGCGGGGAAACGGTGGTGGAACTATCGTGGACCGATTACGTCGGGCTATCTCAAGTCGCTTCTCTAATGCTATGTTTGAAGACCCGTTGGAAGAAATTGCATCGCTCACTCAAACCGACTCGCTTCATGACTATAACACCTCGTTCGATTGCTTATTAAACAAGGTTAGTCTTAGTGAGACATAATCGGTTAGTCTGTATCTCAAAGGCCTCAAACAGGAAATACGGGGACCGGTTAAGATGTTCAAGCCACACACTTTACACGAGGCCTATGGGTTAGCTAAAATACAAAGCCTCAATAATGAAACCTTGGAGGGAAACCTCAAGTCTGTTGAGGATGGGTCGCAACTTGTCAATAGTGGGAAGGAAGATTCCAAAATAACACCACCGGTTAATGCTACGAAGCTTCCTTTATTGCCAAAACCAACAACCGAACCCACTGGGCCACAAGCTTATAAACCGACTACGGTCAATGCAAAGCGATTGACAGGTGAGGAACTTGAATTAAAAAGGTCAAAGGGAGAATGTTTTTGGTGCACAGAGAAGTTTGTCCTGGGACATAAGTGCAAGAAAAAAACACTTTTTGTAATTGAAGTGAAAGACGACAATGAACCTGAAGAGGACACGATTGAAGACGGTTAGTGTTCGAGTTGTTGACTTTTCTTTTTGCGGTCAAAAAGTTGGTTAAGAGGGGAGTATTGTTATGTTATATTTTGATAAGGGCTATTATGGGTTTTTTTATGATACTTAAGGGTTCTAAATGTAAGTCAAATGCCTATTAAAGTTGGCCTTTACGTAATGAATGGATAAGTTGGAAAATAATCAGTCATCTTCCTCCCTTTAAGTCCATCTTTTCTTCTTCCAGCCCTATTGAGCTTCTGTTCCACGATTTGTACCTTAACACTGCTCGATTGCTTGAACTTCAAATTAAGGGCTTATGCTGGCTGCTACACCCTTGGCTTGAAGATGTTGTTGGTTGCTACGCCTACTACAGCAACCTGCACCTTCAAATCTTCAATTGGGTTTTATTCATTCAAATTATCAAATTGGTAATGGGTTATTGGGTTTTATTCTTTGAAATTTTAATATGTTAATTGTTTACTGTTAGTTTGACACTCGACAGTTTGTTAATTGTTGGTAACTTAGTTTTGTTTTTATTCAATTCAATTTCAATGGGTTATTGAATTATCAAATTGGTAATGAGTTTTGTTTTTATTCAATTCAATTTCAATGGGTTATTCAATTCAATTTTAATTTGTTATAATTGTTAAGTTTACCGGTTTAATGGTTTAATGGTTTAATGGTTTATTTAGGTATATTATTTTATTATAAGAAAGGAGAAAACTATTCATTCATTTTTAAAAAGAAAGGAGAGTGATGAACAAGGAAGTAGTAAACGTCATAGGACTTCAACAAGTGAGGCGGAAACGCATGAAACTCAACAAGAAATACATGGTAATGTTGAAGGTCCATTACCCCAAGCAAATACTAATGAAGTGGGTTCTAACAATTTAGAAAGAGATCTAGCTAAAAGAAAACGATTGTGGGAGTATCCGCCTAATTTAAGAGAACAAGTAAGACAGGCTTATCTTGCTAAAGGACCTTATCAGATACATCTTACTGAGTATCCAAAAGATGATTCAAAGAAGAATTCTCGAAAGTTTCAATATTCTTGGTTCAGTGTTTTTCCTAATTGGTTGGAGTACTCTCCAACAACCAATGCTTCCTATTATTTTTTTGTTATATATTTTGTGATAAGCCTAATCACGGTCATGAGAGGTGGAAATATTGTGTTTTCTTGAAGCACATTAGTACTACACAACATATGAGTGCTTTGTTATTCAGTGAAAACTTGTTGAACAAAGCAGCACATATTGAAAATGTCATATTAGAGCAAAATGAAGAGCTAATAATGAAGAACCATTTGCGATAAAAAACCTCCATTGATGTTATTCGTTGGTTGACATTCTAAGCTCGTGCTTTATGAGGTCATGATGAATCTTCTTCTAAGAATCGAGATAATTTTCTTGAAATGCTACAACTTCTAGCTTCTTATAATGATGAAGTTGAAAATGTTATATTAGGGAATGCTCCTTATAATTCAAAGTACACTTCAAGTGATATTCAAAAAGAGATTCTTAATATTATTGCAAATAGAGTTCGAAAGAGTATTCGTAGTGAAGTGGGGGATTCTTACTATTGTGTCATGGTTGATGAGTCAAGAGATAAGAGATGAGTCTAAAAAAGAGCAAATGGCCATAGTTTTGAGATTTCATGATGAAAAGTGGATTATAAGAGAAAGGTTCTTGGGTTAGGTTCATGTTAGGGATACACTATCAACAACCCTGAAACTAAGTTGGCAACAACTTTTGCATTATCAGTTTGATGTTAATAAAATCCATGGTCAAGTGTATGATGGTGCTAGCATTATGACAGGGGAATGGAACGGATTACAAGCACTTGTTCGTAACGACAGTCCATATGCATATTTCATTCACTGCTTTGCTCACAGGTTAATATCTTGTTTATTTTTATTAACTTTTATTAAAATACTTGTACTCTTATACTTACAGGTTACAACTTGCCTTGGTTTGTGCTTCAAAGGAACTTTTGCTAGTACATAAATTCTTCTCAGATTTGGTTGGTATAATTAATGTGGTTTGTACCTCTAGCAAGCGTCATGATGAACTACAAAAGGCAAAATAGGATGAGATAAAAGAATTGTTGGAATTGGGTGAAATCAAATCGGGCAAAGGAAAGAATCAAGTTGGGACACTAAAAAGACCTGGTGATACACGTTGGGTTCACATTTTGAGTCCATTTGTAGTTTGTTTAGAATGAGTAGTGTCACTCTGATTGTTCTCAAAAGTATAATGGATGACCCGTAAGCTAGATATATTCAACGTGGAGATGCTTATGCAACTTACGGTAACTTGAAATCTTTTGAGTTTGTGTTTATTTTTCACTAGATAAAGGAGATAATGGGAAAAACTGATACACTTACTCAATGTTGATGCATGAACCTTGTGTGGCCGTTACTGTTCGAATTGTCAAACAGACTGATTTGTCGGAAACATGAACTGAGGTCCGAACCTCAGCCGAACTCCAGATTCGGAGTTGTCCGAAGGTGGTCCGAACTCCAAGTTCGGAGGAAGCTCGGAGCAGGTTCGGAGGTGCCCAGTTCGGACAGAATGAAGAAGTATAAATAGATTTGTCTTTGAATTTCTTTGTAAGTTTCTGTCTTGTGTCTGTGTGTTGAGAGGGGAGGTTCTGTCCGACCTCCCCCAGAGCTTAATTGTTGTATACTCCTTCGTTATGTAATCATTCGACACGAATCAATGACAAAACTTCCGTCTCATCCATAGAATCGATCGGTATACGGTTTTTCAGTAATTGGGGACCCTAAAACTTTCAAAGTTTTATAATTGAAAAAGTGAATATTCAAAAGCAATCAGTTCAGGGATGATGGTGGTTTTTGATCTTCATGGAAATGTGGTATATTCTGATGTTCGTGCGAACCGATATGTCAAAGTTTTCAATTATGGTTTGGAACTTTCTGTCATATGCCCGATGCTTTCTTGAGTTGTCGAAAGACTTGGTCAGATTCCAGTCTGCAAGGAGATATACGTTTACCGGAGTAATATATTGGGATGGATTTGATGCTAAGGGGGAATTTCCGTGATTGAAGATGCTGATCGTGTCTGTTTTCATAAAGATCAGAATGTGTTACAATTCGGTGAAGATTGAAGATTATTATCAAGATGCAATGATGTTCGTGTGTCTTTACAATTTCCGGATACAACTTATGAAGTGAACCATTATCATACATGCCGGTTCCAATTGGATGGTTGTGCTTGAAGCTAGGGGGAATTTTATTGGTTGTGGGTATTGTACAAGATTCGAATTGTTTCCTGCATACCTGATGATTCGGTCAAGGGGAGTTTGCTAAAGATAGAGGTGTTTGCAGCAAGCTGAGTGAAGATTGCTAGAAGATCAATGTCTGGATTCGACAGTAACGTCCAAGGGGGAATTTGTTGATGCATGAACCTTGTGTGGCCGTTACTGTTTGAATTGTCAAACAGACTGATTTGTCGGAAACATGAACTGAGGTCCGAACCTCAGCCGAACTCCAGATTCGGAGTTGTCCGAAGGTGGTCCGAACTCCAAGTTCGGAGGAAGCTCGGAGCAGGTTCGGAGGTGCCCAGTTCGGACAGAATGAAGAAGTATAAATAGATTCGTCTTTGTACTTCTTTGTAAGTTTCTGTCTTGTGTCTGTGTGTTGAGAGGGGAGGTTCTGTCCGACCTCCCCCAGAGCTTAATTGTTGTATACTCCTTCGTTATGTAATCATTCGACACGAATCAATGACAAAACTTCTGTCTCATCCATAGAATCTATCCGTATACGGTTTTTCACTCAAGCACTACAAAAGAAATCACAAGACATTATTAATGCCATGGACCAAGTTGCTACAGCAAAGGTTCGTATAGATACTTTCAGAGACATTTGATGGGTTAAATTTCTTGAAGATGTTCTTTTTTTGTGAAAAGCATCAAATAACTGTGCTGGACATGGACAGTCCATATGTCTCTACTAACTATCGACCTCGTGGAAAGGATCTTCACGTTACATTTGGACATTATTACCGAGCAGACTTGTTTATATCCACATTGGATAAACAATTACATGAGTTGAATAGTAGATTTAGTGAGCACACAATGAGATTGTTATCTCTTAGTGCTAGTTTAGCTTCAAAAGAGATTAATGTTGAAGATATATGTCTTATTGTTGAGAGATATTATCTTGGGGATTTTACAAAGCAGGAGAGGATTGAGTTGCAATATCAGTTGGAGAATCTTAATATTGAAATGAAAAATTATACAAGACTTAGTGGTGTATCAAATCTTCCAGATCTATGCAAAACTCTCGTGGACTCATAAATGTGAGACGTACAATCTGGTTGATAGGGTGTCCCGGCTTATCTTGACACTTCCGGTTTCAACTGCAACAACAAAGAGAGCATTTCCAGTAATGAAGATATTCAAGACTCGCCTTCGCAATAAGATGATTTACATAGAAAAAGAAATCTCCGAAAACTTTGATTCAAAATCCATAATTGATGAATTCAAAATCTTAAAGGTCATCGGACAGAATTGTGATTCTTATTCCAGGTACACACCATTTTTCAAAGATCTTTATTTGTTTTACAAATATCTAGCTTTCTATTTGTAAGCAATATTACGACAATGTGTTTTTATAAATATCTACTTACTTTACAAATATTAAGACTATTATGTGTATATTTTATTGTTAGACTCGACACTCGACCCGACCCGACCCGAGCCGGATGGTCGATCCGAACATAGCGGTACCAATTTTTTTTGGCACCGAGACTTTTTGCCCCCACGAACAATTGTTTCAAGCTTCGCCATTGGGCACGTCAAAGGTATCAAGAGCACCGCCACCAGATCAATGCCAATGTTATGAATGCAACAACATGGGGCACTGGAGATGCAACTGCTCTGAATATCTTGCCAAGGTGAAAGGGAAGAAGGCTGATGAAAGCACTTCTGGAGGTATATGATTGTATCCTCTTGTTATGAACCACTTTGTTAGATTCCTTCAAAATATATACTTTACTTTTTGTAGGAACATGAAGTTGGTGAAAGCAAAACCAAGATGACATGACCCTTTGCGTGATCGAAAAATTTGAATAAACTTCATGTCGTACTTTGAACAATTCTTGGTAGTATCGTTAAACAACTTGTTTGTTTGTTTTCCCTGGCGGGGTCCATGATGGATACAATTTTTTCATTGGTTTGGATCATGACTTGAATCGAATTTTTCTTGATATGCATGAGTTTTATCTACACTTGAAATTGGTTTCACTTAGTTGTTAGATTAGATTCAAACCTGTATAACAGGATACTACACCTGGTACAATTGATTTAATGAATACGCAACTAGCCTAATGCGAATATAAGAACGATTGTTCTTTCAATTCCAATTAAGGCCTTGACGACCTTCATTCTCATCGTACTCGATACGATAAGAATTATGGAATCACTTAGCTTGAAAATTCATTGAATCCAATTGAACTTTTCATGAAATCGTTTTTTCTGATTTTGCCGATTTAAACAATGAAACCTTTGCTAAGTTCAAATGCATGTTTATAAAAGTTCAAATTACCAGCTATACTAATGTATTTATGATCACTAGGATGATCATAAAGCAGACGCACTAAGCCTAGTGCATATAACTATAACAGTCATAAATACATATACCCGTACATCACCTTGAAAGTCAAAGACTACAACTATTTGTACTCATGAGTGTTAAAGTCCTGCTGAGCATCCATCGTTTGCATCTTAAGGACTGGGTTTCAAGTTAGAAACCAATAAACACAAAGACTAATGACATGCCGTTATTCGCCATTCACACCTCACACCTAGAAAATGCCTCTTCACACTTGCATACTAGAAGTTAGTTCCAAGATGAAATCTTGCGATAGACTAAATTTGAGTAATAAACATCCATCATCAGATCAATAAACATCTGATTCGCTACAAAAGAATACTAGTTTCAATAGGAACTATTGGACTATGTAAATCAACTCTTGAGAAGATTAAAGTCTTATTAGACAAACATCTTTTCACAACAAACGTTTTTGCTGTAATGAAAACATGCTCGCATTCTAAATTACTAACCTACTCTAAATGGAACTCAATGACGATTTTACTCGTCTGAAATCTTCCAACATTGGTTGGTCATAAGATTGAATCATCGATCTTAAACTATACTCTATATTCTGACAAAGTAATCATCACTGCGTCAAGTAGGCAACTTCTTTAAAACGTAAAGATGATCGTATCATGAATAACATCAAACTCAAGCAGTTTGATTTCATCTTACTATCTCATGTATATAACATGACATTTGGATATTAATCAATTTAGATCATACCGTGATTATGAAACTAAATTATTTCGTTTTAGGAAATGAGATATAATTGCTTAAAGATTTCTCTTGAGAATAAATATCCATATTGTTGAAAGAAAGATGATTATACGAATGCATGGTGTTAGAGCATTTTCTGTGTGACGTGTGTGTATCACAGTTAGTCTCGTTAGTTGATTCAGTTAGAACTATTAAATCATGTTATAGGGTAGAAAGTGTCAATCTACTATACTTGAGGGGTTTAGGTGTTTAATATATGAATCTCATAATTGAGATTCATATATTTGCAATTTGAAGAAGTCAACATACCATTTGGAGGTCCAACGAACGTACTAGTATTGGGGAGGGGCAGCATACCAATGATTCGTATATATATATATATATATATATATATATATATATATATATATATATATAGGGTAAGGATCATGTAAAAACCACATCTTTTTGCGAAAACTTAAAAACTAATACTAAAACCTTCATAACTTTTTCATACGATCATATTTTTTTAAAAAAAATTGCACCAAAAACCTTAGAATTATGAGTTCTTTAATTCTGGAAAAAATTAAAAAAAAAACTTTAACGTCTCGTCGTTTTTTTATTATTGCACATGTGCACTAATAATAAAACTCATACATATAGTATGCGTTAATGTTTTTTTTAGAAAAATCGCATCAAATACGCTATAATTTTGTTAGTTTTTCGTGGTTTTTTATTAGTGAACATGTGCACTAATAATAAAGCACTTTATACGTGTCGTATACATTAATATTTTGAAAGAGAAATTGCACCATAAATCTTATAATTGTGTTATCTTTAACTCTGAAAATATATTTAACGTTTTAGGATTTTTTTTTAATTTTATGCTACACATGTGCACTATTGTTAGGACCAGATTTGAGCACAATGTTCTCATTCGATTCATCACACAGGTGCGGAAAACAAGTGTGATGATCAATCTTGGTTGATTTCACCCCATAGATCTCTGAAACTCAAGAACACAC
>JBCNJP010000006.1:31037863-31054386 GCA_039602395.1 Deinandra increscens subsp. villosa
TGGAAGAATATGAGGTGATCCCGTTTGATGAAGAAAATGTCATGGATGATATTTTTTCTGATCAAGATGATGACATATATGGGGATTTGGGACCCATCAGTCACAAGAGATCGAGGGATGACATGCTCATGTCTTCGAGCAGCGATGCAACCCCTCCCGAGCTGAGTCTGAATATGGAGGATGTACTTGAAGAACCCATCCCTGCTCGTGAACCATCTCCAAGGAAGAAGACTGATCCAAGAAGCATAAGGTTCAAATTTACAAAGACTGGCTCAAGTCTGTTAATGGTCCATCCATCAGAGTCTAGCTCTCAAACTCAACCTACTCAAGAAGAAAACCCTGCACAAATTGCTGACGTTCAACCTGCCCAAGTACAGACTGAAGGTCCTCTTCTGACCGAACGTAGCCCTGTTCGGGAAGAAAGGCAATTTCTGGAAGTTGACAACACTTTTGTTGTACCCAGTCCAGTGAGAGTGAGCGTCTCAACTGTGACAAGCCTGCCACCAACCATGCCTAGCTTTCGTCCATTCCAAGCTGCTGAGCTCCCAATCGAAATGAGGATAAGCGCTGATCCTCGTATTAACTTTCTGATGTCTCAGAACAGAATTAGAGAGAATGAGATAAAAGCTTTCCAGGCTGAAAACAGAAGATTACAAGAGAAGGAGGTGGCAGACAAGAACAGAATGAAGTATCTTTATGAGGCCCTGATGGACTTGAAGAAGAAATTTACTGGTTTAAAGAGTGTTGTGGAGTCCAACACTTCAGGTGCCGCAGGTCAAAGGTCTTCTCAAGGAGTGCAAAGTTCAGAAACTGTGAATGTAGATGATGGAGATGACACGATTGATGTGTCTGACTATGCCCGTAGTGGAAGGGTCATCTCCAAAGCACCAGAAGGTCATGACAACTGGTTCAAGGAGTTCTTTCAAGGACCAGCCCCCACTCAATACACCATTGATGTGGGTGAAAGCTCAATAGACAAAAGAGGGAGTCCTGAACCCATTCTGTGCTGGCACTATGATTCAGAGAAGAAATTGTTTGCCGTAATCCGTGACGGCTACAGTCCAGTGGAATACTACAGAACACGTGCTCAATTTCATACCTGGACTGAGCCTGAGATTAGAAGCCTGCTGAGAGCTCCTTACATCAACAGATGGAACAGCCTTGAAGGAGATCTTATTAGAAACAATTTGCTGAGCCATCTAGAAGATAACTTTGCAAACTTCGAGCTGAAGCAGGTGAGATGGGTGGAGTCTGGAACTGACCCAGTTACTGGAGAACCAATTGGAGAAGCAAGGAGACCACCCACCAAGCGCACAAGGGTTATCAATATGTTGGATGAGATCGAAGATGGAACCTTAGTCAAAAACTTTGACTGTTGGTGTTATGATCCAACAACTCATGAGGTGGTGGTGCTCTGCAAAAGGATAAGGCAATTTCGCTTTTACGATCCGGTCGATCTGCTAAGATTTGGAGAGAGAGACATCAAGCTGCTAGCCTCCCAACCTATTCTCGGAGATGAGAATGATATGGAAAATGCTATAAGGGTGGGGATCTTCCATGGTTCAGCTAACCGGATTGTGGCGAATGGATGGTGGTCGAACAACGTTTAGAGTACTTTCAGATTCGATCTACTGCTGCCGTAAGTGGTCTAATGATTCATGCCTAGGGGAAGATTGTTGGGCTATATTTTATTTGAGGCATGAACATTAGTTTTGGGCTAGCTTGTTATTGGTTTTGGGATTAATTAGTTAATGTTTTGGGCCATGTGGGCCAATTTTCTTTAGTTTATGATTGGGCTTATTGTGTTTACTATTGGACTAGGGTTTGTAAGAAGGCACTATATAAGCCTTTCATGTTTATGATTAAAGCAAGCTTTTTAAACATTGTTTACGATTTCTGTGCTCATTGCTAGTTTACGATCAGCTTCAACTTGTAGTCATTCTCATTTAAGATTAGATCTTTACCTTAGATCTAGTCTATTTCTTCTACTTGTTTCTTGAATCAATCACACACGAGGTTTCCGCACTCGTTTGTGATTAGATATCGTGTTCGTGATCAGATTTCGGACCTACAAGAACCCTAATTTAAGCATAGTTTTAGAACTCGATCTTAGACATGAATTTAACAGAAATTGATAAGGGGCTTTTAAAGAGCATACCAAGAAATGGTGGACTGCTAGAAATCAGCTTCTAACTCCAGGCGGATTGCACGAATTTGACAGAAGAAGGGTTCGGCTCATATGAGGGTTTTTAGATGGAAATTTCGTGAATTGGTGATTGATTTCAACGAATTGAGGCTGCTATTTATAGTGTTAGGTTCGTTTAGAGGTGCTAACATGTGTGGGGGTGAGTAATGACTTGAAATCAACACGCAATTGAGGTAAACTTGGTCTGCAATTCAAAATACGTAGGCAAAAACGGACCCAGAATCAAATCTGCGACCTGTTGTGGGTCACGTATCGCACCGCTTTTGCTGTCCTCCTTTGCGATACGCCTGGCATCTTTCACAGATTGACATTTTTGGTCCTTGTATTTCATATTTACAATTTAGCCCTCAGACTTCTACCAAACTGTTATTTTATGCTTTAAAACATTATGGGGCATATTTATAAAAGTTTCTAAGGCTCGGGACATGCTCGATGATATATGTATACATACGTATATATATAAACATTTATATATATATATATCTTTCACTATTTTGCACTTTATCCCCTCATACTTATATTTCTTTATCATTTTATGTACCAAAACATTATGGGGACATAATTTTAATAGTTTTAGGGCTCCGAATACATTCGATAAGGTTTATTTACATTTGTATAATTTAGTATACATTTATATATATATTTTTCATCAATTTATATTTTGGCCCTTCTACTTTCATATACTTATCATTTTATGTTCCGATTCACTTTAGGGCACATTTATAATAACTTCTAAGTCTCGGGTTCATATAAATACATAATAATACATATAAATACATATAATACTCGTATACATTATGTATTTATTTATTTTTAACCATCATTTCAACGTAAGGATACGTTCTTACTTATTTTTCACATGTTTAATTATTCTAACACGTATCATATATTTATCAAATGAATATTTCACATGTATTTAAGCCGTTAGAATATATATATATATATATATATATATATAGGGTTAGGATCCTGCGAAAACACATCTTTTTGTGAAAACTGCGAAAACACATATTAAAACTCACGTAACTTTTTCATACATTAACGATTTTTCATAAAATTTGCGCCAAAAGTCTTAGAATTACGTTATCTTTAAATCTGGAGCAAAATATTAAAAAAAAAACTAAACGTTTTTTTTTCCCGTGTGATGCACATGTGCATCATATAATTAAAAAAAGTTATAAAATGCTATTTTTTCTTTAAATCTAAAGATAACACAACTATAAGATTTAGGGTGCAATTTCTTTTTAAACTATTAATGTATATCACATGTATGAGTGTTTTTTTTTGTATGATGCACATGTGCATCATTCAATAAAAACGCAAAAAAATTATGAAAATATATTGCATATGGTGCGACTAAGAAAAAAAAAATATTAACTCATACTAAAAGTATGAGTTATTTTTGTGATGCACATGTGCACCACACAAAAAAATATTTAAAAAAAATAAAAAAGCGTTAAGTTTTTTAAAACTTTTATAGGATTAAAGATAATATAATTTTAAGACTTTTGGTGCAAATTTTTTTAAAAAAATATTAACTTATGAAAAAGTTATGTAGGTTTTAAGATTTGTTTACGCAGTTCTCACAAAAAAGGGGTGTTTTCGCAGGATCCTTCCCCTATATATATATATATATATATATATATATGTATATAATTACAAATACAATCGTGTAAATGTATTTTCTTCCGATTACCATCTATTTCTATCATATAAACTTCAAAACATGTATTTTATGCTAACACCATATATATCACTTATTATGGTTATAAAATACGTATCTATCACAATTCATCAATCAACACGTGCATCATTCACATAACCCTATCTTTTATCAATCATTACCCGTTAACGGGTAAACATGCATTTTTCATACGTTTCATCACGTTTGGCTATCTAACGTATAGCATTCAAAATCTCATTATCCTTTACCCATTTATCAATCCATAAGCCATATCAATATACGTTTTAGCTACTTAACACGTATAGCAAACGTATATAATTCAAGTCATAAAATTTTGGGGTGGTACAACTCTACCCCCCTTAAATAGGGTTTCGTCCTCGAAACCGGCTCAAACTGTGATTTAACTCACAATGAGATCCTCACCTCTTACCTTCCTTTCCGGGATTAATCCGGAACATTTTCTCATGCATTTAAGGTATCTTACGAACCATTTGGTTCCCAGGCTACGATTTTAGAATAAACTCTCTATGACAATCTATCATTTTATCTCTATTACCTATATACGATTATACGTCAACTATTCTACCCACTGAATCTTGTTCATAATTAGAATATGAACCGCATTTCTATAACAGATGTTAACACTTTTAAGCAAGAATTTCTAATGAATAATCTAGCTAACGTTTTAGGAGAATACATCTCTCAACATAAAGGAACTCTACCTTTAATTAACCTCATATAATCTAGGTGGTGTCATAACTCTTAGCTATATATGGTAGCTTGATTATGAACTCCATCGGGATATGCTTCGAAATTCCTCAAGGTTGAATTTCATTGTGAAGCTTCTGCTACTCGGCTTTAACCTTCTGCGTACGTTAAACATTTAGCTTCTACCAATTTGAGTTTAGGTAAGTTGTCTGCCTTTATTTCAGATTTTGACTCCTTCAATTTGGTTCTGGAATTCTGAAGACGCATCAGAGATTTCTTACCTTTGTTAATGCTAATGATTTTACGATCTCCGTTGGCTTTTGTTTCGTACCTCCTTTTTTACCAATTTAGATTCTGCAGTATGATGACGCTAACATGTTTGAATGTTTGATAACTAAAACAAGTTGTTTGTATTTCATTTAATCTTAATTAAGTTTTAGTTCCAATCTGGAAGAGTTCCAATTCTTGTATTTGAACGTTTTGGCCTTTTGCTACTAAAAAAATGTTCAAAATTGATTTGAAGCTTTTTGCCTTTTGTTGTAATGTGCTAACTGAATGAGGCATACTTTTTACTTGGATGATAATGATCAAGTCCATGAAACAGAAGTTGTTTACTTTTATTGGATAAGATATGTAACACCATTTGTACATTTATTCAACAGGTAAAATGAATAAAATTAGAACCCTAGCACATTTTTACATTGATTTAAGATTAAATGCAGATTTGTGCAACTACAACTCTAATTCATTCTTCATTTTGCAGGTTGTTAATTACCAAGTACAAGATAAGAAGCAGCTCATTCATTTTCATCCCTATGAAAGAAGCCCTATGGTCGGGTATGATATTTGAAATTCCTCTAATTCTATCGACAATGAAAATACAAAGAAACATGATGGTACCTTATGATTACAACGTATTTACACAACCCGTGAAGCTCACAAGTATATAATCTATCTTACTTTCATGCGGTATATTCTGTTGCTACTTTCAGATCATATTTTTATTAATGTGTTTAATATCATCTTCATTCTCTTGTAAATTTGATCTTAAATTGGTAGTTTATACTATTTTTTTGTATGTTAATTTATTTGACCCGTTTGAGATAAAACCCAACCCAGGTATTATAGTGGGGATTTTAGTTGGTTTTAGGATCAGAAAATAAGTTAATCTATGACTTTGATGGACTGGATCACGTACTACAGTAGGCTTTTATTAATAAAAAGAGTAAAATACGGTTTGAGTCCCTGTGGTTTGCTGGTTTTCTCGGTTTGAGTCCAAAATTCAAAATTGTAACATTTCCGCCACTGTGGTTTTATTTTCTTTCCGTTTGACTCCCTCGCTAACTTTTCCGTTAGAATCTCAGTTAAATTGGCCCCCATGTGCGCTGCACATGAGGGCAATTTTGTCCTTTCACCCCTTCTCCATTAATAACCTAACCGTTACCCACACCCACACCCACTTTCATTTTCACTTTAATTTCCATCGATTAAACCCTCACCCTCACCTTCCCTTCTGATTATTTCGATTTCATCTTCATATTTCAGTATTAACGGCAAAAAAAAATGGTGATATGCTCATGTGGATCAAACACGATAATACGAACATCGTGGACTGAAGCTAACCCAGGTCGTCGTTTCCACTGTTGTGCAAGAATGGTTAGTTATTTTTTGCATTTTCCCTAATAATTCTCCTCACAAATCTTAATCCATCCACTTTCCTAAACAGAGATCGAATTGTGGATTTGTAAGTTGGGCCGATCCCCCCCCCCCCCCCCTGTGTGCAAGAGCTTGTGAAATCGTTAAGGAGCTGGAAGTTGAAGTGAAGACACTGAAGATGTTTTTTGTTTTTAGTTTGTTTATCTTTGTTGTTTACTTTTCAGTCATTAAAACATGTATTTGGTGTTGGTTTTGGCCTAATTTTGGTTAGTAGAAGATGTTAAGGTCAAAACCCTATCTATGTAACACCAACTTCTGGAATTGGCAAATGGTTAAATAAATTTTTATTTTGTCCCAATTATTGTATCAAAAAGAGTATGGAATTTGTAAAGTTTGGACTCATCTGGTAATTAGCTAATTTGGTAATATACTAGTATCTAAATGATGCTTGTATCCACTAGTATTAAAAAAATCACCAAACAAAATGCAAAAAATTTAGCTGGTAATTAGCTCATTTGGTATATGAGTCAAGTGAATGCAAAACCAAATGGTATATGATTCAATTGAATGCAAAACACCAAACCAAATTGTTTATGACTCAAATAAATGAAAATCACCAACCAAAATGGTTTAGTACTCTTTTTTATGCAAATCATCAACCATAGCAGTATTCAAAAATCACCCAAAAGGTTTAGTACTCTTTTGGATTTCAAATGACCAAATTAACATATTAAATTTACAAAATAAACAACAAAACATTAACATCTAGCCAAAGAAACATAATAAACCAAATAAAAGTCATTACATACCAAATTAACATACTAAAGTCATTCCATAACAACCAGTTTTACCAAACACAACCAACATAATAAACAAACCATTAACTTGGTACCATTGTGTCTTAATACTCAACCAACAAAACATTAACATGTGAGTATTTAAAAGAAACCACCAACCAACTTACCACCACCCATAAGACAGAAAGTTTCCATATGCTTCAAACATCCTTGTCAACTACACCTGCTGCACCAGACTGTGATGTACCAGCCTGTGATGACCCTCCACTCCTACAAGATCTTGAATTGTGACTTGTTTGATGGCATTTAGAACAAGTGGTGGTTAATCCTCTCCTTGACAACTTACCACCCCTATTGATACCTTCTGATAACTCCACAGCTGACTTTTTCCTCTTCTTTTTGGGCCTGCCAATTGGAGTATGATGCTTTGGTGGTGTTAAAGTTGTTGGACATCTTGTAGCTGGCCACATGTTTCTCCCATTCATAGGTTCAATGGTGTGTGCATATACATTCTTCCATGTCTCTAGCCAAAAACACTTAGCCACCCAAGTTTTTGGAGTTGCTGAATGAGTCTTTGAAATCTTCCCAAACTCCCAAATACAAGCAATTGCATGGCTACAAGGCATCCCTGTTAGTTGCCACTTCCTACATGAACAGGTCTTTTTATCCAAATCCACAGCCACTTGATCCATCCAGGGTCCATTCACTTGAAACTTCTTGGATCCAGCCATAATCACATTATAATCATTAGCCTTTGTTTTGTTAAATGAGAATATCTTGGCTGCAGTTGGTGTTAAAGGACCCTCAGATTTTGCAATCATCCTATGCACAGTAGTTATCCTTTTCATTAAATACTCCCTTATGAACTCCAGGCAAGTGTATATAGGCTTGTCCATCCCTCCAACAAGTTGCCTATTGAACACCTCACAAAGGTTGTTCAATAACACTTCACAGTTTGGTCTTTTTGCATTTGTGAGTTTTATAGCATAAGATGTTATTTAAATTGAAACATTAAACACAAAAATGTTAATAAAACATGTATCATACCACTAAAATAAGCTCTGCTCCAATGCTTGGGTGGGATTTCCTTCAACCACTGATACAAAGATTCATCTTCTTTTCTAATTTCTTCCATTGAATTCTCAAACTGTGGTATTGTCCTTTGACTAGCTGTCTTCCAAAGCAGGTCTTTGTACTTATTGCCCCTCCATTTTGATTTCATGTTTTCATGTATGTTTCTCACACAATACCAATGCTCAGCAGCTAGGTAAACATTCTTCAAAGCAGGTATTAATCCCTACAATGTAAAACAACTGGATTAGTGATTAATTGTATTATAAGCATGTAGTGAACAATCATTTACCTTTTGTCTATCACTGGTGAAGGTAAAGTTTGAATTGGCACCAAGATCCAAGTCATCACCAAGACATTGTAGAAACCAAGTCCAAGATGAAAGTGACTCAGATTCAACAACAGCATAAGCAACAAGGTATATCCCATTATTTGAATCAACACTGACAGCAGATAAAACTTGTCCAGGATATGGACCTTTCATAAAGGTGCCATCTAATCCTAAAATATCTCTCCCACATGCTTTAAATCCAGCTTTCAATGCAGCAAAACAAATGTAAATTCTCTTAAACTGTCTAGTGGGACTAGAAGGATTACAATCCTTCTCAACATCAATTATAACTGTTGAACTAGGATTAGATCTCATTATCTCTTCAGCATAACCTCTTAACAAACCATACTGCTGTGTATTGTCACCTTGAATCTTGTTGAGAGCCATTGTTTTTTCCCTAAATATCTTTTGCAAGGATATGAGTACCTGGTTCTTCTTTTGCAGCAGATCTCTTAGTGCATTCAATGGTATAGTTGGGTTTGATTCAACAAATCCCTCAATTTCTTTGGCAATGGTTGAAACAGTATAGAGTCTTACATTCCTTGTGTGTAAACATGTATGCTCTCCTTGGACTGTTTTGACACACCACAGATCTCCAACTTTCTTTCTTGAAATGTGCAGGGTCCATGGGCAGGTAGGGGTTGGGAATCTCTTTTTCTCACTATTTAATGCACTTGAGCCACCCACTTTGGATTTTAGTTGGTTAATGGACCCCCCTACTTTACAAGATTCCCCCACTTATGATGATTGACCAGCTCTTCTTGTTTCTACTCCATTCACCCATTTATGTCTACTATCAAAATGGTCTGCCAGCGAAAAAAGACCCTGTTGAATTTTCTAATGATCTTTTTCTTTTAACATTGGCACTCTTTATTGCACCAGCCAAGGGACAATCACCTTCTGGTTCACCTTCACTATCAAATTCTTCAAAGTCTAGTTCTTGCAACTCATCTTCAATGTTAGTATCATCTGCACTATCCTCAGGTTCCACAGCAGCCCTATACATGTTCAAGTCATCTTCAACATCCTCAATCACATTTTCATCATCTACTATGTAGTCTAAGTCATTATCTTCATTATAATTACCATCTTCATTTCCAACTTGATCTTCATTATGATCCACATGTGAATTTTGTTGATCAGCTGACTCACTCTCATACTAATCTTCATATTGATCTTCTGACTCACTCTCATACTCATCTTCATCATCAACTTCATTCTCACCATTAGCTATATTCTCATCATCAATTTCATTCTCACCATCAGCTTTATTCTCATCATTAACTTCATTCTCACCATCAGCTTCATCATTAGTATATGAAGGAACAAACTGTGCCAGAAAAGTATCATCATTCCTAACATTAGACCCACACACATTCTCAATTGTATCAATTGTTTTAGCCACAACTGCTACCTCAGGTGCATCAACTGTGTTAACCACATTCACAGTATCATTAGTCTCATCAGTGCTGCCCAGAATATCATCAAGTCCTTGGAATGGACCATCTATCTCATCTGCTTCTATGTTAACACCATTCCCAGCCTCAACATTAGCAACAACAAGAATCCCAGCATCCCTGTTATCAATCTCAGCTTCCACATTCACATGGTCAACTTGGACATCATCTACAATCTCATGTATTACCACACTTGAAAAACTTTCATTTGGCATGAAAAAGGTGTTTATGGTTGTGTCTCCATGCTCAGTGTAAACAGAAATCAACTTGTAAGTACCAATATACTTAAATAAATCAAGTACATCCTTATCATTTCCAAGAGGTCTCAAGCCTATGTTCAAGTCCTCAGTAGGAATCCGATAGTAATAGTAAATTACCTCTTCTTTTGTGTAGCCTAGCTTCTGAATCATCAAATCAAACTCATGAACTGAGAACTCGTCTGAATCTACCAAATCAATGTATCCAATTTTACCCTTAACATACTTCAGTCCCGGGTTCTCAAAAAAACCACCACCATGATAAACTTTGAGAGAAAAGAGTGTAGGCTCGTTTGCTGCGATTAAGGAAAAAACACAACTTAAAAGTCCATATATTTGTTCATAATGGAAACAAAAAAAATAACCCCTAATGAAATCGGAGGAAAAATACCGTAAATCTCGTATGGATCAAACTCTTCTTCCTGAGGTTCACGAACTTCCCAAAACCGGGTAACCATCTTAAATCCTTTACTCTTTTGAAGCTTACACGAGCATTTGAATGTTGGAATCGATGAATTTCGAGGTAGCGAGGGTCTCGGAGTGTGAGGGTGGATAAAAGATTCGGAGGGAAGAGATGAACTGTAAATGATGGGATAGTGACGGGGTTAGGTTATTAATGGAGATGGGGTGAAAGGACGAAATTGCCCTCATGTGCAGCGCACATGGGGGCCAATTTAACTGAGATTCTAACGGAAAAGTTAGCGAGGGACTCAAACGGAAAGAAAATAAAACCACAGTGGCGGAAATGTTAGAATTTTGAATTTTGGACTCAAACCGAGAAAACCAGCAAACCACAGGGACTCAAACCGTATTTTACTCTAATAAAAATGGAGCATATGAACGGGATTAATACTCATGTGGTAGTTGAGATTTAGATTAGTTTTATCATTGTAGTCTTATTTGAGGACTTGCTTAAGTATGTTTATATCTTCTAATTTTTGCAAATTATGTTGCATACACCGGTAACATGTTTGTTTTCTTTTACATATAGAAACTTTATTTGTTAGGGTTTTATCATTTTAGTTAAATAAAGTGAGGAGCGGGTTAGTTCTTGAATTTGGCAAGTGGAAGCAATTTGACCCATTTTTAGGTAAATTAACTTCCGTTTGAATCGTACATACTCTTCTAGACTGGGTGTATAAGATTAATAAGATTGAATTACTGGATGATATTATCAAATAACTGGGTTACAATATATAGAGAATGAACTCTCAACCCTAGATATCTAACGGGCCCGTGGGCTCATACTTAACCCTAATCTCTAATACTCTAATACTCCCCCGCAGTCGTAGCGGAAGAAAATCAAACGCTAAAGACTGGAAACAATGACAACACAATAATAAAAAAACTATAAAAAGTAGCTTCGATTTCGGTTCTCGGACTCCAAATCCCAATTTTCTGCAAGCGGCTCTGAAAAATTGAATACCTGAAAGTATTGTGAAGTTTCCTCGGCTTTAGCTCAATTCATGACTTCATCTGGTTTTAGTTCTTGGTTTCCTGAATGATAAACATGACTTGCTAGAGGTAAGTTTGACAATCGGCGACCGTAGTCGTGTGGCGATGTGTCGACACTCTCTTAGATCCGTAGATCAAGAGATGAGAATTGTAAATTAATCTAAAAAAGAAAAAGGAAAACAAAAAAAAAGGTTGATGACCGTGGTCATATGATGGTATCTTGGACCCGTAGATCAATAGATGAGATACGTAAATATACAAAAGAAGAAAGAAAGCAATGCTGGTGACCGTGGTCAGGCGGCAGTCTCTTGGATCCGTAGATCGAAAGATGAGATTCATAAATTTAAAAAAGAAAGATAACAAAGGCCGATAACCGTAGTCAATTGACATTCTTGAAAAAGAGAAAAGAACAGAAAGAAGAAAAAAAGAGAGATTCGATTGAATCGGTTGAGATTAAAACAACAACCAATATCTCATGTTACTCGCCAACTCTCGATTGTTATCTACCAAAACGTATGTCAAAATTGTGATTTTTTTTTTTAAAATCGAAATTGTGGTTTTCTTACACCACGTGAGGCACATTAATGAAATACAAAACAAGCAAGAACATTTTGAATAAAAGGTGGTGCCTAGAATTGCGATCTTCAGCGTTGAGCAATGAGAATCATAAACTATTCTCACATCCAAATTCGACAATAAATCCGATAATTAAGACGGCAAGGATATTTGAATAGAAGCCAAGATAATTGTAGGGTTCCAGCAACGGGATAATTTGCGATAAATAATCGAGACTTGTGAGCGGAAGATGGTGACTAGAATCTTGAACCGAAAACAAAGTTTTATTCAAACGGGAACAAATTAAAAAGTAGAAGAAACTAGACATAAAAGCAAAGTTGGGACAGGGCGGCGGCGACGGTGGCACACCGCCCTGTCTAGGGTTTGAACTCGGTGGTGACGGCTAGGATTTGGATCGTTTAGGCTATGATACCATATAAGATTAATAAGATTGAATTACTGGATGATATTATCAAATAACTGGGTTACAATATATAGAGAATGAACTCTCAACCCTAGATATCTAACGGGCCCGTGGGCTCATACTTAACCCTAATCTCTAATACTCTAATAGGGTGAACATACACTTGAATGAAGCACTACATTTGTCATATATTCACATGTATAGAGGTCGAACTGTATTTTATTTATGTTGATATAAGTGTGTTTATTTCTATGCAATGTTTCATCTTATAAAAAAAATGTTTTATTTGAATTGAATTTGGGTGGTTACAGTGGGTTTGCTTTTATCGATATACCAAATAGAAGGCTTTTTCATTTTTCCATGGTAGAAATGTAGAATTAGAGAGGACACTATAAACTTACCGAATCGATGGGAGTGAGATTTCTTGTGAGTTTTTGTTTGAAGAATGTAGTGTGCAATATCCCACATTTTAATGACTCTAATTTAAATTGAGTTGGATGTTTAACTTGGTTGTAAGTCATAAATCCTTTTGGAAGTCGTTATGTTTTAGATAATGTTCATATTTGAGAGTTGATAAATTTTTATTGCATATAATAATCTCTAAGAAGCCGTATGTTTTAAATAATGTTCCTATCTGAGAGTTGGTAAATTTTTATTGCATATAATAATCTCTAAATTGAAGTTATATCTTTTTTGGGTCATACCGTAAGAGTCGAACAGACAAATAAAAAAAATGAAAATGGTGTTATTAAGTTAGTGGGTTGTCTAAATTTTTTGTCTATAAAACATGTCATAATAGAACATTTATTCAAATGGTCTAAATTGAGATCTACTTAAATGTAAGTAGTTAATACGTGTATTTTTATTTTAAAAAATGACTACGTTTATGATTTTTATTTTATTATTCATGTGCTTGGATATTTATTTTTAAATTATTATGTTTATGACCAATTACCCAACCTTATTAGTGTGTTCGTTATTATTTAATCAAGAACTGAGACCCATGACATAGACTACAATGATGCTACGAATGAGAAACTAACAGACGTGCAATACAATAAATCGTGTGATGATTGATAAACTAACACAAAATAAGTATCGTGTTAGCTTATTGTCTTCGTCGCCACATAGCACGATTTTCGTACTAGGAGGTAGGATTAATATATGTTGTAAAATTTTAACTGACCCGACATTATATCGATCTATTAATCTTGTGATTTTAAACTATAATTTGATCAAAAGTTGACTTACTTTAATGATTAATATGTATTGTAAAATTTTATATACAACCCGTGAAGCTCACTATTTTGCACTTTATCCCCTCATACTTATATTTCTTTATCATTTTATGTACCAAAATATTATGGGACATAATTTTAATAGTTTTAGGGCTCCGAATACATTCGATAAGGTTTATATACATTTGTATAATTTAATATATATTTATATATATATTTTTCATCAATTTATATTTTGGCCCTTCTACTTTCATATACTTATAATTTTATGTTCCGATTCACTTTAGGGCACATTTATAATAACTTCTAAGTCTCGGGTTCATATAAATACATAATAATACATAAATACATATAATACTCGTATACGTTATGTATTTATTTATTTTTAACCATCATTTCAACGTAAGGATACGTTCTTACTTATTTTTCACATGTTTAACTATTCTAACACGTATTCCCACATATATATTTATCAAATGAATATTTCACATGTATTTAAGCCATTAGAATATATATATGTAAATAATCACAAATACAATCGTGTAAATGTATTTTCTTCCGATTACCATCTATTTCTATCATATCAACTTCAAAACATGTATTTTATGCTAACACCATATATATCACTTATTATGGTTATAAACTACGTATCTATCATATTTCATCAATCAACACATGCATCATTCACATAACCCTATCTTTTATGTGACACCCACTCCCAGACTTGGCTCTAGAAGGGGTCACGAATCGGATTTACTCATGAACACAAGGTATCAACAGAGATAACTAAGCAGCGGAAATTTTAAACTTTTATTTAATTGCCAAGTACTACAAAGTAAGAGATAAATTACATAAGGAAATACTATCTGTCACTACGTTTTATTGCTATAACTATGCCAGCTTGCCAACGCCCTCCTTCCGTCCGATAGCTTGCCCGTCTAATCCCTTATCACCAGGGCCTTCTCATAACTAGTCGAAGCCTCACCCTGACCTGACATACATACATTTTTGGAAAGGGTCAGCTTACGCTGGTGAGTTCTATATTTTAAAAGCTTTACCTCGGCGTGAGGTTTAAAACCCTTGGACCTGCAAGATCCCTTTTTCAGAGACATTTATCAAGTATAATATATATCACAATTATAAAACACATAATATTCCTTAACAGGAAACACCCTCTATAAAATCATTTATCCCGCTATCCCTTCCTACAACCCCAACATTTATTACCAGTGTAAACCCTGCTAATGTATAAGCAGAGAAACCATCTTTGCGGACTGCCGAGTTTACCCCTTTAGGTTATTCCCTATAACGGTCAGTTGTCTCGCTTTCCCGTATTTGCTAACTGCCGAGTTTACCCTTCTAGGGCATTCCCTGTAACGGACAGTTGCACCGCTTCCCCTATTTGCTTACCGCCGAGTTTACCCTTCTAGAGCATTCCCTATAACGGATAGTAGCTTTTTCCCTTTTCTATTTGTAGTGGTCTCTAATCCCATTGAGCAACACTACCTCCTAACTCCCTCTGTACTACTACCCGCCCCTTAGTTAAATACCCAAGAGACATAAGATTATTAGTAAACAGTGATAAGGTCTTCATATACTGCAACAAGTGGACATCTCCCAATTTATCGTTAGTGTATGTATACAGGGCGTATCCTCCACACTTCTGATATACTGGGTAACTAATATTATTATGTATATATATAGGAAGTACCAGCGGCGTATCCACCACATAATAATAAAGCAAATGCATCACCTGTTCTCATATAATCATACATATTCACTATAACGTTTACTAATAATTCCTTTATCACTTGACTATTTAATTTCGAAGCAAATATAACACATATCATATCACAGTCATTATAATTCTGTTATAACACGTACAATGATTTAATATCATTTTCATAACATATCATATATATATTTCTATATATGTTATCCCAAAAGCCTTAAACAGTTTATCAATTCAAGATATTTCACGTATATGCATTTCCATAACAGTTCACATATATATATATATCAATCCAACAATAATTTAATAGTTCAATATATCCATTTATCAATTAGCACCTTAGCAATCTGATATATATTTATTCAAAGGTAATTCAATAGTTCAGATACGCAACATTTCAGTTATAAATCATTTAGATGCATTTTATAACATTTGTATGTATATCAGCCCGAAAACATTTAAAACATTTAAAATATTTAAGAGTGGGCTCATAGAACTCACCTTATTTCTTTAACCGGTTACTTGGACAGAACTCCCGCTACGATTCCCGATTTAACCTAATTTACGTATCGTATGGCGTTAACGCAAGGCTTTATATAATAAACACTTCTTATGTTTATTTTAATATCTTAATACCTTAATAATATTCAATTATTAAGTTTATCCCTTTTTAAAGGTCAAAATGACCAAAATGCCCTTTAGGCAGTTACCCTTTTCATTTAATGATAATATGAAGACGCGCATTCCTATAAGTAAACGCTCACTCCGGGATCGCCCAGTGTTGGGATGCCATTTGTCACACCCCCAAATTAACCACTAACGGAGTTTATACCGTTAAGGGGTGCGAGCAAACCAGGACCACAACCATTAGTTACAAATACTAAATGAATCAGAGTAAAGTCCAAACATTAATAATAAAAACAGTTTAACAGTACGCAGCGGAAAACATTGT
>JBCNJP010000006.1:31054886-31109223 GCA_039602395.1 Deinandra increscens subsp. villosa
ACAAAATAAAATCTTAAACTACATATCGGTTACTAAAAATTAAACCTGCAACATGAAGTCTTGCTCCCTTAAACACAGAAATCCATGTTCAGCCAGAAACAAACAAAGAGCATAATCTTCATGACTCACTTTTAATCCTCCCACCTACACCATATAACAAAATCACTGCTATTAGAAAAGGAAAACGGGCTTCAAAAGGCGTAAAGTAACATGTGACTAATGCACAATATAGTAAACAAATAAACGTGTGACTATGTGAGCATAAAACAACAGGTGAAGCAACCTCATTTGTTCACTCACTTAAATTCATACACAAATCAGATCTACATTTTTCTTCTTTTTCTAATAAATATATGTTCACTAATAGCATGAAGGATAGATTCAACTTTTCACTTAGAGAAAGTAGACCAAAAGTTGTTCCATCACAAATTTTCGTAGTGAACTCGCAAAGTCCTTAAATTAAAGAACCATAAGCAATCCATAACCAACAAAACCTAATTACAGAACCAAAAACACCAAATACGTATGAAGAAGTTCGAGCAATATGTCATAAAACCTCAAAATCAGAATCAAAAACACCAAATACTTATAGAGATGAGTTGAAGGGGTTCCATACTTTGTACTCAATCTTTGTTCTATCCATCTGTATACAAAATCATTTAGTTTTTTAGATTAATAGTTAGATATGAGCTATAATTTAGCTTATACCTGCTCAAAGACCCTCTTCTCGCTGTTACATGCAAATCTTGCCTAGTAAATCAGTATCTTTGAAAAGGGAAGGCAGACTTCGGTTTCCCTAAATTGACCAAGCGCTTGTGTGAAAACCCTGGAGCCAAACCGATTAGGAGTGAAAACCCCAAAATTGAAGTAGATTACCTTAGCTTCCATCGATTAAACAAACTGTAAGTGAAAAATCCTAAGATTGAAGTAGAGGCTCGGAGCATCGCGCATCCTAAGATTGAAGTAGAGGCTCAGAGCATCGCGCATTCATCCACCAGAGAGAGAGAGATTCCAGGATTACACGACGAAAAATATGAACAAAATTGAAGAAAGACAATGTCATTACCTAGAAGACAACTTTCAGATGCAAGATGAGGCTGGTGGAGGTTCCGTCCAACATTAAAAAATCCTAAATCAAAGAAGATGAACTAAATTTATGAGAGGGCGACAATTTCTTACCAAGAGAGAGAATATTTAGAGAGAAAAAATAGATGAAGGCGGTGTGTTTCAATTTTCAAAATTTGAAATTTTGTGAGACATACAAGAAAGACAGGTGAACCTTTTCTGGTTATGGTAGGTCTGGAGAGTTTGAAGATCAAAAGGAAGGGGATGAACTCTTGATTTGGAGAGATTCCCTCTACACTGTCATGGATTAGGTGCCTGTGAAAAAGAGAAGAGGGAAAGATCACAAATCAGCCGCCTGAAATAGATGGGGAATGTCAAAATTGGGATTAAGGACTGATGACCCTGATAAAGCATCTGGAATCTTGCCATGGGATAGTCTCGATCGATAGCTGATGTTAAGGTCATGGTTAAGAATTTTGGCTTTAAAGACTTGTACAAAAGCTGTAATTACTTGTAAACTCTTAAAAATTCAACATCCCTCATTTTCTCTCTCTTATATATATATTAATGTATATATATATATATATATATATATATATATATATATATATATATATTATCACTCTATGTTATCTAGAAGGGATTACTATTCTAAGGCAAACTCACAAGGGAATAGGGTAAATGGGCTTATTAGGCCTGCTAGATTTTGTCAAATACTCCTGATCATGGGTTTTTATCAAAGAGCTTGTTAGGTAGACTATTCCTGCTACTTATAGATACGATAATGCAAGCAAGTTCTAAAAACGAATCTATGAATTATGTAAAAAAAAGTGCACTTTTGTGCAAATTGGGAATTGAAAGTTTTAAAATTTGTTCGGATTTTTCTTTGTTAGCTTTTGTTCATTTTCAGGGGGTAAATATATATAATTTATGATTTGTTCCCGACATTCCCATTCCCTCACTTATAACTGTACATTGTCCCTAATGTATGTTTAGAAACAACATAAACTAAACATGTAAATTAAAGAAACAGGGATGGAACGAGACTCCCCTGGGGATTTGAAGTTCGTGCATAATTGTATATAAGTGTCGTCACACTTCCTTTCAGCATCCAGCACGTATGCTCCAGTAAGAATACTCCTTCATTATGTGATGTCCAACTTAAAATTTGTTCCTGTAGACACATATCTAGAAGAAGGACCAGAGCATCCAATTCATAAGTAATTATAACATGCAAAGTAACATACTTATGTGAAATCAAAATTTACAAAATTAGATGGGATGTTCCGATACAGACCGCGATAGTGTAAGATGGTCTGGTGTGAGATTCACAAAATTGAGGACCATCCCCACACTTAGTCTTTGACAACAATCACATAAATTAGGTAAAGAGTAAGTTAACACAACTTAAGAACATAAAGATTAGAAAAACGTTCAGTTTAGCAAGAACACGTTAACAAAATAAAAGTAAGTACTAGAGAGTTTAAAACTCGGTTTGCCTCCTGAGAAGCGCTAAATTTAATTACGAGTCTTCAGCCAGACTCGGCCTTGCTTTAATCGCGATCAGGTGGCTTCTCCTTGATTCGCTTCCCACCTGTGCTCTTAGGTTTCACTTGGTTGACATCAGGTGGTTGTTCTTTTATCTGCTTCCAACCTGCCTCGTATGGTCTTTCTTTCCTTTCATTACTAGCAGGTGGCTCTCTAGCAGATTTATTGGTGGTTGTGTTAATTTGAGCATCATCAGGCCACTAACTCTTAAATTTACGAGGAACGAACTTAATCGTCCTAAGATATGGATGGTGCAAATTGTAGAAATTGTGGATGCATACGTATCAACACACTTGAATCCTTAGTTGCCCCTTAGTAGACTCCTCATCAGTCAGTGTTTGTTCAGAACTCTCATCTTTATAATGTAGCAACGATTCTAGCGACCTTCTCCTTTCATTGTCCGAATTAATCATCAACAACTTGTTTGAGTTTGGCGAGCGTAGCGAGCCGTTACAGGTGTAACGGGCCGTTTCGAACTCATTGCATAATGGGTTATTATTAAGTAATGAGGCGTTACAATCTTTAGGACAGAAAGGGTTTGAGATGTCTTTATCATCAGACAGCTTCAGCAATGCTTCAATCTCTACAAAATCTTTCTCTGGGTCGAATGTTCCAGTCTCCTCATCCTTAAGTTTCACAGTTAACCAATCGTCACCGAATTCCGCTATCATTTAAGCTTCAAATGCTTCCCTAAAGTTCATCTCCTCGTGTAATGGCTCCTTCTTTATTTCCGAGTTGTGTGATAACAGATGATCTACCAACTAATTTTTAGATAACGAGCCGTTATATGGATAACGATCAGTTTTGTTGTTAGTATGTAATGACCCGTTGTAGGGTAATCAAGTTTTACGATCATCGGAACAAACTGGATCTCCTGATTTGTGTGGAGAATCACTTTGTTCGAAAATATTTCCAATGTATGAATCATCGCACTTATCTTCCCAAGGCATGCTCGACTCATCCTCTATTGCTTCAGGTAGATCTAGGCTATCAATGTCGTCCTCGTCATCACTCCAGTCGCTTACACACTCTAGTTCAATCTTAATGTTGTCCTCATAAGGCTCGTATCGTCCAACTTCCCAATTCTTCATGTTCATCCTTAACGACTTGTTGGTTAGCTGACTCTTGTTGATCGTGTTGATGCATAATTCTAGGTCGTCACGTGAAGTATCAAGTACAAGACAAGAGACACAAGTATGCTGTGATCTGAACTATAGGCGAACTCCAATTCAGACTCACACGAACATGTCCGAACTGGAGGTTCAGATGATCGGTATTTTATCTTAGGATACTCATCCTATAAATAGCATGTCTTGTATAGGAATTATAACTTCTTGTCACATTCTACACCTTTTGTGTGTGTTTCTATGTGGGTTTTCTCTCAAGCTTAAGAATACAAATTTCATTTGTATTTACATTTTAATCTCATTTCATCTCATAATCAGTAGATTAGCAAACGATTCAACGCTCACACAATTTCAATTGGTATCAGAGCAATCTGGTTACATTTGCTAATCGAATTGTAGTGATTTTTTTTAGTTTTTCTAGAGAGAGAAAGTGGATTTTTGCGAGATTTCATCAAGTTCATCAAATTTGAGAGCTTTTTGTGTTAAAAAATATTTCTGAACGTTCCTATTGTATTTTCGTTGCCTACTATTGAAAATCTCATTAAAAAACTGTTAGAGCATATTCCTATGCTACAATGTGTCTCGTGTATTGTATCTATGTGAAGAACGTTTATGAGAGTCTTAGTAGCAGCGTACCAAGCTAGTCCGCCTTACCAATGGTACGCTCGTACCAATGGTACGTTGTATGGTACGCAGCTCAGTTATATTTCACCTATAAATAGATTGAGTTGTTTAGAAGGTGACAACTTTTGGTCATTGATCTCTGTTCACTATTGTTTCTATGTGTGTATGCTCTCAAGTCTCAATCAATACAAATCACATTTGTATTTACTTTTGATCTCTTCTCAATCTTGATATCACTAGATTAGCAAACGATCCATCGCTCCATGTCTGTTCAAGTGGTATCAGAGTTATCAGGTTATTTTTGATGATCAATTTCTGTGATTTTTTAGATTTCTAGAGAGAGAAAGTGGGGTTATGATCATTTTTCATCAAACTTTCTCAAATCCGTGTGTATCTGATGTTGAAATTGAAATCTAAACCTTCCTATAGTATTTTTGCTACCTACTGTTGCAAATTACAGCTCAAAACGTCCAAATTTTCAAAAATCAGTCGAAAATGTCATGGTACGCCAGATGAATATGTTTGTCCGCCATCTGGTATGCAAGGCAATCTTCATCTAGTGATTGGTACGCTGATTGGTACACTACCTGGTACGCAAGGTAATCTTCAACCGTGGTATGCGACGGTTACTGGTTAGTACGCTGACTGTTACGCCGTACCAAGGTGGTACACTGAGTTCACTGATACGCTGATCTGATTTGGTCCGTAGATTGGTTTGTTGAAGGGGTGGTACGTTGTTGGTCCGCTGGAGATCTTTGGTACGCTGGTTTTATTGGTCCACTACTTGGTCCGCTGGCAGAGAAGTTGTGTTCACTAAAACTGACGTAACTTGAGAACCGTTAAGAGTTACGAAACCCAATACCAACCAAAACAACCATCTCGAAAAGATCTACCCTTTTACTGCCTAACGGCTAGTACCCTCCGTTTTGGTACCCAAGTTCTATTTTTAAGACGCCCGTTTTTTAGTTTGAAGTTTTTACATTCGCTATCATAATTTCAAAATGAGTGACTTTCAAGCGTTTGCCGCAATTCAGAATTCGATGCAAGCTACAATGCAAACAATGATGAACTATGATAATGAAATTGGAGCAAGTCAGAAAGTTCCCAAATTATTCAAATTGGAAAATTATCATAGTTGGGTTAAACGGTTTGAAGCGTATGTGGATACGAATGATGTTGATATGTTGTTGTCGTTCACTGATCAATACGTCTATCCTAAAGATGAAACCGAAGAGCCGATTCTTCAAAGACAAATTTCGTCTGAATAAAAGAAAGCATATCAAGCAGAGAAAAAGGCATATGGTACCTTGACAATGGCATTACCTAAAGAATTACTACATCAATTTTCTGGTAACTATACATCGAAGAGTTTTTGGGATGCTTTGGAAAAAGAGATGTGAGGGTAATGACCAGTATAAGAAAAGTCACCAAAAGGTTTTGAAAAAGGAATTTGATAGGTTCAAGCATTATCAGAATGAATCAATTCCAAATTTGATTGCAAGATTTGCACATTTAATGAGTGAGATGCGTTTAGCAAGTCTTACAAAAGAAGAGGCTGATATGAAAGAAAAGATATTGGCGACATTACCTAAGAAATGGGAAAATTATGTGATGATGATTACTCATGATAAAGAGTATCCAGGTTTGTCTTTTAATGATCTGATTCAAAGAATACAAGCAAGGGATATGTAGTTAACTGTGAACAAGTCACTTCCTCCACAAATTCAGAATCCTGCTGTGTATCATGGTGAAAATGATTAAACAATCAATGCTGTGAAGTTCAATATTTTAAATTCCGCACCTCCTACAGCATTCAGTGCAGGTAAATCTGAAAATTCTGGTTATTTTGCTGGTTGTACTATTTCAGTTCCTAGTTCATCAATTCATAATGCTTTATCTGCACAAACTATCGATGGTTATAATGCTTTAATGTCTGCATTAGTATCTTCATATTTTGGTGTTATTACTAGTTCTGTGAGTAATGCTGAATTGACAAATGAAGATTACGATCAGATCGATTATGATCATTTGGAAAAATGGATCTGAATTGGAAATATTCTATGTTAGTTCGAAGGACGAATGTTTTTTAATAGAACTGGTAAGAAACGATTGAATCAGGATTGTAAGATTGGTTTGGACAAATCAAAGGTTAAATGTTTCAAATGTTCCGTGTATAGACATTTTACCCGAGAATGCAAATTGTCTACTGAAAACAAATTGAAGACGGGTCAACATGCTCATTTGGTGTTTACATCCTCCAATCCAGATAAAAAAGATCAAAGAGTATCAGATTCTGCTGATAACAATTTGACTGAAATATTTTGGCATCCAGATGAATTTGCCTAGAATGTAGATTCTAGTGTCCCAAAATGTTCCAATTACTGTTGCATTGACAGCTCGTCAGGATGATGATAGCATTTTAACTGATTATGATTCTAATTCGAAAATTTCAATGATCAAAGAGGCTAAGATCGAAGAATCAAAATCTCTTGAATGTGTGAAGTTACGCAACAAAAAATGCAACATTAGAAAAGGATTCTGTATTATTAACTGAAGAGATTGTGGTGTTAAAGAAAGAATTGGAAGAATTTCAGAAGAAATATTATGAATTGGTTCATGTTCATGATGGTGTAGTGAAAGAAAAGGATCACTTGGCTAAAGAGTGTGAAAAAGCCAAAGCTGAAGCTTTAGATGTAGCTCAAGATTTTGAAAATCTATTTGAGAAAAGTTATCCAGTTCAAAAAAAGTATGAAAAAGCAAATGCACTTGTTGTTGAATCTGCTGCTACAATTGAGAAACTTCAAGAGAAAGTGTCTACACTTCAAGATTCTAATTTTCTTCTTCAAGATAAGACTGAAGTCTTAACGAAGGATGTGGATATATACATCAAGAAGTGGGAGAAAGTTACCGAAGAAGTTTTAGCTGAATGTGAAATTCAAAAGTTGCAAACATATGAGTACAATGACCTCAATGAAAAGTTTATTAAGTCCCAAAAAGAGGTGTTTGATGCTGAACAAAAATCTCTTAATTGAAGATGGAAATTTTGGAGTTAAAAAGGCAAGTGAAGAATTGCAATTTATCACCGACTTTGCTGAATTTCTTATATAAACAAGATCAGAGTGAGGATAGTTCCAAAAAGAATGTTATTCACATGGTTCCTCAACAGGTAGATTTATCTGAATTTACATCTGCTCCTCTTGATCCAAAAGATGAATTACATGATTATTCAAATTTTGCCTCTCAACCAAAGAAGAAAAAGTCCAAATCAGAGAAAAAGTAGAAACCATTGGGTGAAGCTCTGAAGTTTAACTCAAAGTCTATTCTTTTGGAAAATGAATAGATTTTTGATAAGGTTGCTTCAAGTACTTCGTCTAAAAATGAAGAAGAAAAATATTTAGGGGGAGAAAATTTGATATCACTAGTTCAGCATGTTATGTTCAATATGATCCCAAATCGTGATCTTTCTCACAAAAGAAAAAAAATAGTGTCTGATAATGTATTGCATTTACTTTTCTATATCATAAAATACCAAAAAGATTTTAGGTGTGTTTTGATATAAAGTTTCTAAAAGCCAAAAACATTTTATTTTCGACACTTGATACAAAAAAAAATCAAATTCAATATCTTGGATTCTTAAAAGAGAAGTTTTGCGCCAAGATTAAATTAATTTTTGATAAATCAAAAACGAAAAACTGCACTTTTGTCTTCTAAAGTTGCAGGTTCTGTGTGTCAAGACTCAAGCATGGTGAAAGGGGGAGTTATTGAAGTATTCTTATAAGTGGATAATAAAGTTCAAAGACTGTTCAAGTTCTGATCCAGCCATGCAAGCTCTATTTCTGACAAGATTTCAAGTTGAAGATTGGATATAGCAATGTTGAAGATTGTTGACTAGAGATTTATTTAGAATAGATTCCATACACGTTAAGGGGGAGTTTGTTAGAGCATATTCCTATTCTACAATGTGTCTCGTGTATTGTATCTATGTGAAGAGCGTTTATGAGAGTCTTAGTAGCAGTGTACCAAGCTAGTCCACCATACTAATGGTATGCTCGTACCAATGGTACGTTGGATGGTACGCAGCTCAGTTAGATGTCAGCTATAAATAGATTGAGTTGTTTAGAAGGTGAAAACTTTTGGTCATTGATCTCAGTTAACTGTGTGTTTCTGTGTGTGTATGCTCTCAAGTCTCAATCAATACAAATCACATTTGTATATACTTTTGATCTCTTCTCAATCTGGATATCACTAGATTAGCAAATGATCCATCGCTCCATGTCTTTTCAGAAACATCCAAAATCGTAAATTTTAGACAAAATATGATTTCGCTCGTCTGAGTTCGCCTCATGCATTTTCAGTTCGCCTCAAGAACTTTCAGTTTGGATAACTAACCGCTCCGAACTCCAGTTTGGACAGTGTCCAAACTCCGGTGTGGACACAGTTTGGACACTGTCCGAACTCCGATTTGGACACAGTTTGGACACTGTTCGAACTCCAGTTTGGACATAGTTTGGACACTGTCCGAACTCTAGTTTGGACACAGTTTGGACACAGTCCGAACTCCAGTCTGGACACAGTTTGGACATAGTTCGAACTCCAGTTTGTATACAGTTTGGACAAATTTGGAATTTTTGGGTTGTTTCACTAAAACTGACGTAACTTGAGAACCGTTAAGAGTTCCGGGAGCTAATACCAGCCAAAACGACTGTCTCGGAGAGATCTACACTTTTACTGCCTAACGGCCAGTACCCTCTGTTATTTGAGGTTGAAGTTTTTGGAGTGTCAGTTTCTGGTTTTCGTAAAGAGTGATTCAAGCATATTGAACTGATTTTATATAAATTGTTCGAAAATGAGTGCATCACAAGCTAGTCCTATGATACCTACACTAATGAAATGAGAAGATTATCATGAATGGAAAGTTGATTTTGAGATTTACATCAACAAACATTTTGAAGATTTTTGGAAGATAATCGATAAGCAATTCAAATGGCCTGTTGATACAGATGGACAAGTAAAAATACATTTACATCTTTCTCTAGAAGAAAAAGCTTATATAGACAATGAGGACAAAGCTAGAGACATTATGAAAACTGCTCTTTCAAAAGTGTTATTTCTTGAACTCACAATGGGTTATACTGCTAAGGATAATTGGAATGATTTGCAAGAAAAAGGTTAGACATATGCACACATTCAGACTATGAAGGTTGGCTCAGTTTCTACTAATTCAAAATCATATGATTCAGCATCAAGTGGTTTGGAATCAGGAAGTGATGAGTTGTCAAACAAAAAGGATTGTCATATTATTTTTAAGATTAAACACACTGATAGTTGTGTGTCTGATTCTGATTCTGATTCTGAAACAAGTTCTTGTCTGATATATGATAAAGGAGATGATAGTGACTTAGAAGCAGTTCAGAATGAAGTTTCTTTAAAGTGTTCAAAGTGTGCTGAATTTGCTAAGATTAACAAGAATTTTTTGAAAGAAAAGGATAAATTGTTTGTTGAATGCGAAAAAGCTAAAACTGAAGCTAAAGAAGTTGCTCCAGATTTTGAAGCATTATTCAAAAACGCTTATCATGTTCAACAGAAATATGAAAAGATTAATCAAATTGCTCTTGAAGCTGCTGAAAAAGTAATTAGTCTTCAAAAAGAACTTTCAAAACTTCGAGATGAAAATGTTTTGGTTCGAGAAAAGAACGAAATTTTGACTAAAGATATTGAATATTTCAAGAAGTGGAAAAGGTTACCGAAGAAGTTTTGGAAGAATGTGATTTGAGAAGAAGACATAAGTATGAATATAATGAGCTGTCGGAACAATTCATTGCTTCTCAGAAAGATCTGTTGGATGCTCAAGTGAAGATTTCAGAAATGAAAATTGAGATTCTTGATTTGAAAAGACAAGTGAAGAATTGCAATTTGTCACCGACGTTTTTGAATTACATTTACAAACTGGAGAAGAATGAAGAAAGTGCTAAGGTTGATTTACATAATGTTTTGTCACCGGTTGATTTATCAATTATTCTATCTGCTTCTATTGATACAAATGGCAAAATGCATGATTATTCAAAATTTGTCACACCGGTCTCAGCAAAGAAAAAGAAAAAGTCAAAGTCTGAGATGAAGAAAATTATCAATGGACAAGCTCCAAAGTTTGATGTTGGTTCATCATTTTTGGAGGATGAGAAGATATTTGATAATAGTAAGAAATCTGTTAGTACTTCAACTGAAGTTGAACTTGATAAATCTTTGATTCATGAGAATAAGTTGACGGATATTAAAGATATATTTACAAGAAGAGCTAAAGAAAGAAATGTTTCTGATTCTAAAGTTGAGTCATCAAAGATTTCAGGGTTAAAGCATAAAGGTTTGGGTTATGAAGTCAAGGATGTCTCGGTGTAAAAAACAACATAGAAACAGAAGAAAGCTGTTGTTAAGCATGTTCATCAACTTCAACAACAACCAAAGAAATCGTTTGTTAAACCTATTCAGACTCAGCAAAAGCAAGCTCATTAAAAGAAGTCAAATGTTTCTACATCAAGAAATGGTTGTTATCATTCTGGAGGTTCGTCAAGTGGTTCTTACTACTTACCTCAACGATCATCTCTCATGTATGATTCTTCTAATAATTTCTTTGATTAATTTGCTTCTGATCATTCTCTTAGTTATTATGATTCTCCTGCTGCGAATCATAGTTGGAAACCAAAGAATTTTGTTAAATTCTCACCAAAGTTTCGTGAAAGAATTTGCTATGCATGTCGTCAACCTAGACATATGGCTGCAAATTGTCTGACGACTGCATACATCCACAAAAATGCCACTATGTGGATAATAACGGTCAATTTTTTTATGAACCTTGGTATCCAATGTACAAACCAACTAGCAAGACATTTTGGTCCGAACCAAAGACGCCGGTTGAAATTTTTTAGGTTTTGATTCAAAATTTTCATCATCAATGATCTGGAAACCAAAAGTTGTTTCCAAGGCCAACACCGAGTATGTGGAAGACACTAGGCGACCCGATGCTGTTAAATCGGGTCGATCCCAAAGCATCTAATTTTTTATTTGGTGTCAGCAGGTATTTTAGGAAGACCTTTCGGTGATTGGAAAATTGCTGATTGTGAAATATCTCTGATAACTTAAATTAGATTTCAAAATCATTTTTGTTTTTAAAATACTAAACTGCTAGTATTCGTGTTGGTTGATCAATTTCTGTTTGTTTTTCACTTCATCTCATTTTGAGGGGGAGTTTGTTTTTTCAAATGATAAAAATGAAAATCTAAAAATAGAGTTTGTCATTTTTAGGGGGAGAAAATTTGAAAAGACAAAAACATTGAAAAATGCAAAAATTCAAAAACATTGAAAAATGCAAAAATTCAAAAACATTGAAAATGAGAAATTGTATCCGACATGTTTGGGAAATGATGGTACATTGGTTTACATCTTCTGACTTATGGATAAAATATATGAAAAGGCCATAAGACCATTTGATCTATGTGTAAGGTAGGCTCAGCAAATCAGAAATTATTCAAATGTGATATACACTAAATCTGATGCTTGACCTAGTGGACAACATCTTGATGCGTATCTTAAGATATATCAAGAAAAAGATATGTGAGAAGAAGAATGAGAAGTCACTGTGTATACATGTGTTCAATTTGCAAAGATTCAAACTTCTTTGATTTTCTTTGTATTCTCAAACGATCGGAATTTCTTTGTGTACCGAAAGATCGACCGTATTGTTGTTCGTTTGAGGTTCTTCTTTATTTTCTTTGGTGTTTCGTATAACTCATCGGACTTTCTCTGCATGTACAGGAGCACCGACCTGATTGTTATGGATTTATACAATTTTAACTTCTTTTATTTTTTATTTTGTTAAGTCCGAGGCCTTATCTGCGTAACGAAAGATCGACCTTAAGGTAGACGATCTAACGTTCTAATTTCTTTTTGCATGGAACACAGTTGACTATATCATGTATAAAATCACTATGTGTTACATCACAAGTGAAATCACTAAAGTGTGATAAACAAAAGCATATCTGAGTATGTCTGATAGTGTGGGGTACACTGGGCAAAGCAAATCTAATCAATACTTTAACATATCCAGATGTTATGAGTATGATTATACCTGAGTTTAATGCTGGACAAATTATATCTGCAATCGACATGGCTTATGTGCTACAATAATCGAAATTGAAGTGTAGTTCAGCATGTTATGTCCAATATGATCCCAAGTCGTGATCTTTCTCACAAAAGAAAAAAAATTAGTGTCTGATTCTGTATTGCATTTACATTTCTATATCAGAACATACCAAAAAGATTTTAGGTGTGTTTTGATATAAAGTTTTGGAAAATCAAAATGATTTTATCTCTTATTTCTTTTCGATTGGTCAACACGGAATACGAAATTATTTCAAAATCAAAATATCTTGGAGTCTTGAAGAGACGTTTTGTGCCAAGATTATTTATGTTGGCAGGTTTCTATGAGGGAAAAGAACATCACAACTTTAAGTCTTCTGAAATTGTTGATAAAAAGATTACGAACGCTGCAATGTCAAGTATTCGAGATCAGACTCATCGTCAAACTGAGGAAGAGTTTGAATGAAGATACAAGCTTATGTGGAAGTTGATACTGCACATGTCGAGGGGGAGTTTGTTGATGCATAATTCTAGGTCGTCATGTGAAGTATCAAATACAAGACAAGAAACACAAGTATGCTGTGATCCGAACTATAGTCGGACTCCAGTTCGAACTCACACGAACATGTCCGAACGGGAGGTTCGGATGATCGGTATTTTAGCTTAGGATATTCATCCTATAAATAACATGTCTTGTATAGGAATTATATCTTCTTGTCACATTCTACACCTTTTGTGTGTGTTTCTATGTGGGTTTTCTCTCAAGCTTGATAATACAAATTTCATTTGTATTTACATTTTGATCTCATTACATCACATAATCACTAGATTAGCAAACGATCCAACGCTCACGCAATTTCAGATCGTGCCACTAGACTTGAAAGTTTGTGAACCTAGAGAAACTAACGAAGCTAGGATCCGGAGGTGGGGCTGGTGCGGTAGGGTGCGAGCTTTGAATTAGCACTTCGTCCGTTATTGTCTCTCGAAATCTGTAGCTTTGGGAGATTTGTGGTGATGGGTTTGGAATTCCTCCTTAGATTGCTCCAGGGTAGTGATAGTGATAGCGCGTGTAGAAATAGATTAGAATCGAGTTATAAGACATGGTTGTTCTTCTGCAGATGGGGGATCCTACCTAAGGATATTAATAAGGCTAAGGCCTATGTTCTTGAATCTTGCAGCCATCGTGATGAGGTTTTGGGTATTTTTAATGTTTTTTTGGTTTTTATAAAATAAGAAATAAATAAGAAAGAAAATAACTAACTATAACTATAATACTAGGGGCTAGAAACTAACTAGGTCTTTCTTAGATTAGCCGTATCCCTGGAAACGGCGCCAAAAACTTGATGCGCGTTTATCGTGGCGGTGAAACCAAAATGTATAGTTACATAATCAGGTTTTAAATTTATAATACCCTAACATTACCTAGACCAACCACATACGCAATATAGGCAAGTGTACCTATCGCTAAGTAATATAGTCTAATCGGAAAGTACAGGGGTCGATCTACAGTGATACAAATCTCTTACTCAACCTAATATATCCCTGACCTAAATACCCTAACCTAAACTAACTAGCCTAGCTGTAACCTAAACTAGCTTAACTAACTAATTGAACTTATCAAGTGATTATTAATTTGGAGGATATCAAACCTAATTACTAAGGGTACCTATAACGACAAATCAAATATAATAAAGGGCATCATCTAGGATTCAAATCATCTTAACTTCATCAACCCTATGGAATGATCTGCTATGCTAACTATTCTAATGGACCTAGGACTCTCTAAAGCACCTAAGTCTAGGAAATTGGTCATTATCTACCCTCTAAGATAGGCACGAGTCAACAACCTATAGATCTCTAACAACCATTATAAAATATCCAACTTGATCTAAGATAAAGGTCCAGACCAGCCCCAGCCTGACTAACCAAGAGGACAAGATCTAACACCCAAACATATGACCTAGAACCGCAATTTACCTAAGTTAATGCTAAACACCAAGACATGAGTATTAAGCTAACACAAATAGACAGTTCTATTAACCAGTTACCTATGCTACCGAATCTTCCAGATCAAGCTAGCCTTGCTGAAGAACTAGACTCAATCACAAGTACCTAAACAGGCGACTTAAAGAGAAAAATCTAAAACCCTAAACATGGAAGTGCACTTCCATATCATCAAGTCTTAAGATACCAATCGATGGATTATCATAGGCATATATAAAAAATGCCAATCACATGCAAGAAAAATTAGAGCTTTACTAAAATCATCATGTAAATATAGCAAACATCAATCCAACAGAGTCGAATCATTCATGAATCATCTAATCTAGATGGTAAATACAACTAGCCTAGCATTCTAAACATGAATTCAGATATGTTCGGAACATAAAGCATGACTAAAAAATAAAACAAAACAGAAACAATGCAAACCGAATGATAGACGCGTAGTAGCATCGACGGGTGAGGATTCCAAGCCTCATAAACCTTCATGATCTCTCCAATCTTCTTCCTCTATGTTCTACAGCAGTAACAGGTCGTTCTGCGGCGGAATGGTCGACCCCAGCCGTCTCTAGTAGTTCCTAAACATCACATTGTATTTATTGGCCCAAAATTAGGTTTTTTCATCGATTAGGGCCGTCACGGGCCATTACAGGGCATGTTTGACTTTTCCAGCAATAACCTTGAAACGTTCATAACTTCTTTGTTACAACTCAGAATTGACCCCCGTTTTCGCCTACGTTCATCATTTAACATGATCTATCATCTCAAGTAGGTTTCAAATCATAATGAGGCTGGAAAATAAGGGATCACATTTTCAATCTCTAAGCTGAACATTCTGATTTCGCCTATTTCTTCGTATGTTCTCTGTTTATCACCGTTTTTCTTCCAAAAAAGTATAGAAAACGTATAGAATGTCGGGAATTATTTCCAGAAAAGATATGTAATTACAAGCACATCAGACACCAAGGAGAAATGAGCGAGTCGCTAGGGTTACACAGAAAACTCAATCCAACCGTTTGGATCTAAAACTTCACGTATCGCGAATCTCCTCCGATTGACTCGTCGCGTACCATGATGTCTCAAATGATGGCAGTGACGAGCTCACGCCAAGAGGATAAGATGACGTAGACAGTGGCGGCTAGGGTTAGCGGTGGAGGTGACGTGATGGAGGCAATGACGGCTTTCAACGGCAACGCTGCTGAGATGGCGGCACGTGAAGAGAGTAGCGGTAGGAGGTCCGTTGGTGGCTGGCTATGGATCGGGTGGCGGCGGTGGTACCGATTTCAAGAAAAGCACAAACGAGGGCCGAGTGGTGATGATTCGGTGACCGCCAGTTGGACAGGGCGGCGGATGGTCGCCGGCGGCTAGGGCTTCGCGACGGAAGGGGGAAGCCGGGGATCACTTATTCCTCCACCGTAATGAACCACTTATTTTAATGATTGATTAATAAAACAACTTTATCAATGCAATCGCTGTAGACACGAGAATCAATAAACTCAGATAAAATTTATCTGATTTATTAATTTCATCACAGACGTTAGTCGATGAATAGTAACGTCATATTCTGCACTTTATCGTAATTAAACATATGTTTGTTAAACAAGAATAAACCATAATTAATTACTAATTTCTATGATTTACCGGTTAACAATTTAAGCGGATTTAATTCTCATTGCCCTCAGCGTAACTCTTACGAGTCTTAACCGGGTCGGGTTCTTGGTGTTGTCGGGTCTGGACATGCAATATCCAACAAGCTCCCACTTGGACAGATTTCGACAACATTAGAAGAAACAGTCAAAGGCTCTCTAGCTACACATGGCTATCCTAACCAGTTATGACACTTCAAGTCAGTAACCAATATCTATAAACTCGCGTTATAGTTTAGACTTATGGTAATTCAAAGTCATACGTTCCCTTTTATATAAGACATCAATAGAACAAGAGACATTGATTTAATTCATTATCTTTAACGTTCAATCATTGTATTTCTCGTTTCATCAGTTCGAAGTGATCCAAGCAAACACACATTAAGTTTAGGTAAGGCCTTACACTTAACACTTGGAACTAACCAGAGGGACCACGACGTCTAATTGTTGCATGCTTAGTGCAAGAGTACAGAATCCCATCTTGACTACATACAAGTCCCACTAAGCTTCAGATCTATTCCCAAAAGTAGCCATTATGACTGGCAGTTACGCGACAGCGTTAAGCTACAATCAAAGAATAGTCTTAGGCAAACTCGAGGTAGCATATGTATCTCAGGTCAAAGGATACTATTAAGCATACCGTTTAATCATATTTATCTTATGATTAAATCCATGAAGATAATTTGATACGAGTTACGTCATAACGCCATTCCTTAAATCGGAATCATTCCCACATCTATTGATCGACTACCGACGGTTTTGAATATTTTAAAATATTCACGGATATTAAAACATATAAAATTCAAACACTCTGTGCAGAATTCAGATTCTGCATCTAACCTCTTAGATCAGATTGAATGATTTGTGCTAACGTTAAAGTTAGATATCCCAACACTAAAGTAGAACATTGTGGTAGTATATAAATCAGGCACTATGTAATAGTGTTAACTTATTGATCAGACTTGATCAATGGAACTGTGAATTTTATGCTATGTTCTTTAACCTGCTGTTAGAGCATATACCTATGCTATGATGTGTCTCGTGTATTGTATCTAGATTAGAATGAGTTTGTGTGTTGTAGTGACTATATCATTGGTGTCGTACCAAATGGTACGCCGAACCATATGGTACGCACGTTCCAGATGGTGAACCATTTGGTACGCAGGCTGTTTAGTCACTAAGTATAGATAGGTTTGTGGTAGAATGTGCAGGTAACTAGTTGAACAATTCTATCATTTCTACACTTTCTGTGTGTGTTCTAGAGAGAGAAACTAGAGAGAGTCTTTTTAGTATCTTCAAGTGATGAATAAGAATTCTCTTATTTACATCTCGTGTTCATTACATTGATCAAAACATGCAGTAGTAAGATCATATCTCAGTTTTACAAGTGGTATCAGAGCATTTGGTTGCTCTACTGCTGTGTTTTTTTTATCAATTTTCGGATTTTTAGAGAGAGAAAGTTAGGGTTTCTTACATTTTTCATCAAATTCGTCCAATTCCGAGTGTTTCAACGATGAAAAATGATTTCTGAGTGTTCCTGGAGTGTTTTCGCATCATACTGAATCAATTTTCAGCTCCAAAAGTCAAAATTCCCGAAGATCAGTCAAAATCAGCCTCGAACAGTTCTGGTCCGTTCGAAGAAATTTTGGTTCGTAGGTTGTTCGCAAGGGAAACTTCATCCGAATTCTGGTTCGTTGAAACTGGTTCGCAAGGCAATCTTCAAGTTGGTCCGTGGCAGTTTCGACGTACCATTTGGTTCGTTCAGTATTTTTGGTACGTTGAAAGGTGGTTCGCCAGTGGTTCGTTGTTGTAATTCTGGTCCGTGTTTAGTACGTGAAAAATCTGGTCCGCAGGAGATATCTAGTCCGCTTTTGGTCTGTTAGAAGATAACTGGTCCGCTTCTCGTCTGTAGAAGATAACTGGTCCGTTGGATATAAATTTGGTCCGTTGAATTTAGTTGGTTCGTTGGCAGAAAAAGTGATACTTACTAAAACTGACGTAATTTGAGAACCGTTAAGAGTTACGGAACCCAATACCAGCCAAAACGACCGTCCTGACGAGATCTAGATGTTTACTAGCCTAATGGCCAGTACCCTCAGTTTTGACACCCAAAATCCACTTAGAAGACCTTCGTTTTTGAGTTCGAAGTTTTTGAAGTATCATTTTTGGTGGAAAAATGTCTGATTTTCAAGCATTTGCAGCTATGCAAAGCACAGTGCAAGCTATGCTCAATTTTCATAATGAAATAGGAACAAGTCAGAAAGTTCCTAAGCTGTTGAAGTTGGAAGATTATCAAAATTGGAAGCATAGTTTTTCTACATACATCAACACAAATGATATTGATTTGTGGATTCCGATTCGAACGTTGTATGTACGTCCAACTGAAAATGGAGAGTATAAAGAAATTCAAGATTTTGATAAGGATGAAAGAAAAGGTTATGAGCTTGAACAAAAAGTTTATGGTTATCTTACCATGGCTTTACCTACTGAGCCGTTGCATCAGTTCAGCACTTGCAAGAAAGCTAAACAGTTATGGGATGCTTTATCTGCTCGATGTGAAGGCAATGACCAATACAAGAAGAGTAGACGAAAAGTGTTGAACAAGGAATTTGAAAACTTTCAGCAATATGAAAAAGAAAATATTTTTGCTCTTGTTTGTTGGAACTTAAAATCTATGTGACTGACGCCATCAAATCTGTTTACCGAAGCATTCGACTGAAGAATCCATGTGAATTGATTCAGAGACGCGGGTTGTGATGCTCGAGGCTTGCAGATTGGACCGAAGACCGTTTTCTGGAAAAGTCAACCGTTCGGGTCAACGGTCAACGTAAAAGTCAACGGAAGATCGGTTCGAGCGAGTCAAGCTTCGGAATAATTAAATCAACTTTGATTTAATTAATATTTATGTTATTTGCCTTTCTTGTAATTTTGTTCAGTTTTTATGTTTTTCTATTGTTAGTCACCCTCACTATATATATAGTGAGGGTGCCCCATTCAAGAGGGTCTCTCCAAAAAAAAATGAGAGATGGATGATGACTCTTTAGTGTGTGAGATTTCCATTCTAGAGAGAGAGAGTGAGTCATGGATTTTCTAGAGAGAGATTGTGTGTTCTTCATGATTTCTTGATTGTAATCATTCGATTAATGAAATCATTCGATTGTTCATCATCTTTCTTATTTTTGATTATCATGATTCTTCTTCATCATCTTCATCTTTTTCTTATGGGTTTTTGAATCTGATCCTTGTTCTTGCTCAAAGTCATGATTCTTGATGTGAGAATCGGTCCTGACAAATGGTATCAGAGCGGGTAACCGATCAGATTCATCTCACCGTGAATCTGGTCACTCGAATCTGATTTTGAGCTTGAATGGGTGAAGATGAGAAAACCCACTTTTTGAGACTTTTTCATATTTTTCTTCATTTTTTGGATGATTCTGGATGGATTTTGATGATATGGATGATTAATTCATGTTTGGGAGTTCATCTGGATGTTATTTCATCTTTTACTTCTTCAAATCTGTGGAGAAATTGAAAATCAGAGCTGATTTTTTCGTAACTGTGGAGTTCTTCACGTTTTTAGGGTTTTTTAAAGATTTTGGAGCTTTGATTCTGCGTTTTTGGTGTTATTGTTGATGGATTTGGATGAAACGAAGCATGAATCTTGATGGAAAACGCGTTCCGGATCCATTGGAAGCATCCGTTTCGTCTGAATCTCAACCATTTTGAGCGGATCTGAAAAACACACAGTAGTGCGTGTTCTAAGGTGTTCTTCAGGTATTTCTAGATTTTGGGGCATAGATTCGAGATTATGTTGCTGTTTTGAGTTCGTTGATGGCCATAATTGATTCAAAGTGGTATTTCGATCATCTCTGTGTCTTCAATCGCTGGTTACCACCTGTTTTTTATCCATCAGAATCGCATCTGGGTGTTTAAGTGTTCTTCAATTTTTCTGGGTTTTTCCTTAAAGATATGAAGATTGTCTTAACGATCTGGACTCAGCTTGAAGATGCTCTAAACGATCTGGACTCGTTTGAAGATTGTCTAAACGATCAGGCTCTTAACGATCTGAGTTAACGATCAGGTTGGTGAACTTAACGACCAGCCTATGTTCTTAATGATCTGACCTTAAGTCTTAACGACTTGGTCTTGGTCTTAACGACCTGGTAGGCAGATCGTTCATACCTAACGACTTGGGTTTTTGGGTCTTCGTTCGAGACGTTTTCAAAGGATTTGGTTCGTCTAGATGTGTAGAGCTTCAGATTACGAGTTCTTGGGTGCAAAAATCGAAAATTTTCATTGAGTATTCACCGAGATATGAAGGAATTACGCTTTTCCGGTGGAGTTGCGCAAGTCCGACGACTCATATTAGGGTTTCAGGAGTTGGCTGATGGATTTGGAGATGACGATGACGTGTCGCTCCCTGGTTGGTAAACATGGAATTTCTCTCTCTTCTATTTTGTCGGCTGGCAGATTCCCCTAGTCAAACCTATTGCGTTGTCCCCTTGTGATAGGCTGGATTAAAAGCGCGTGGGGACCACCTGGGCAGATTGAGCCGTTGAAGGGAATGAGCTGCTGAGCTCTAATTGGGCGAAACCCACTTCACGCGGATTGAACCTCCACAGCCCTTAGATCTTCTTTATTCCAGCCGTTAGATGAGAATTAAATCTCATTTCTGATTGGCCCATTCAGGAGCACACGGATTCTGGTTTTTCTGCACTCAAATCTGATTGGTTGATGATTATTTTCAAGGATTAAGGTTTTTCTTGAGGGATTTAATTGATTTAATTAATTTTTCTGCATTATTTCGTCAAATGCGGGTAATTTCTTATCAGTTTTTCAACGAGACTTAACGAGATAACGCCCGAACGGAATTACGGAAAATTCTATTAGTCTCGGATTTATTCCATTTTATTGGGGTTCTCGTTTATTGACGTCGCGCGCAACGTTTGCTATCGATCACTGACGAGTTAGCTTTATTATCCGGTTAATTACTCAGCTTTCTCGTTATATCTCACGGTTTATTTTTTAGTGGATGCAGCGCGGATGTCAGTGAACCGGATTAACTGGAATCTCAGTTAATTATGGATTTTATCCGTTAAATCTCTCGGTGAGCCGTTTCTTGATGAAAACTGACGGAATTTTTCAGATCGCGCCGTTTTCACCGATAATTCTCAGAAATCTTCACGGAATATTATTCCGAGCTCGTTTTTCTTCAAACAAAATTACAAAGACTCCGATTATGATTATTTTCGCCCGGGATCTCAAAATTTCACAGATTTGACGTTTATGTTTAATTTTCGCATCCAACCTAGTCACGCGGATTATTCACAACTGTCAGCATCCGGCTTCCGGTTTTTCGCGAGATTGTCCGATTTCAAGATTATTTATCTGGTTTCTCTAGGCAACCGATCGCGACGGTTCGACTCTTCGCATCAGATTTTTACGCTTCCGACTTGATGTTTTTGGAGGGATTTAGAGAAATAAGAGGAATTATTATGAATTTGGATATCGGGTCGATTATCCGGAGTTAGAGCATTTTCAGTGTTTGATTGGTTTATCTGATTCGGTTTGTTGCGGTTTTGACTCCGAGATGTAGCATTTTCTTAGTATTGTACCCGACCGTGTGAACCGAATGAGGGCAGCACTTGGATCTCGAACTGGAGCAACGAGAACAGAAGAAGCTTATTCAGAGGGGGAATCTCTATGACAGATTGTCTCCGGTTTATCAGTTTCTCATTGAAGATGTACGACAGAGCGATTCTTCAGCTGTTGAACAGATTTGAAAGCATCAGTCAAGGGGGAATTGTTGGAACTGAAGAATCCATGTGAATTGATTCAGAGATGCGGGTTGTGATGCTCGAGGCTTGCAGATTGGACCGAAGACCGTTTTCTGGAAAAGTCAACCGTTCGGGTCAACGGTCAACGTAAAAGTCAACAGAAGATCGGTTCGAGCGAGTCAAGCTTCGGAATAATTAAATCAACTTTGATTTAATTAATATTTATGTTATTTGCCTTTCTTGTAATTTTGTTCAGTTTTTATGTTTTTCTGTTGTTAGTCACCCTCACTATATATAGTGAGGGTGCCCATTACAAGAAAGAGTCTCTGAGTGTGGAGATGATGATTTTCTTGTAGAGTGTGAGATTTCCATTCTAGAGAGAGAGAGTGAGTCATGGATTTCCATGAGAGAGTGTTTGTCATGATTTCTTGATTGTAAGCATTCGATTAATGAAATGATTCGACTTGATTAGCACCTTTCTTATGTTATGATTATCCTATGATTCTTTCTCATCTTCATCTTTTTTTGAGTTTTTCGAATCTGAACCTTTGTTCTTGCTCAAGATCAGGATTCTTGATGTGAGAATCGGTTCGAACATTGTTTCAAGGTTTTCACATCTAAATAGTGAGATGAAAGTGGTTAAAATTAAAAAGACCGAGGAGGAATTGAAGGAGAAATTGATGGAAGCATTACCGGAAAAGTGGGAAAGTTATGTGCTATTGCTTACCCATGACAAAGAATATTCTGAATTATCATTTCATGATTTAACTGGAAAGCTTCATGCAAGGGAAATGGAAATGATGACATCAAACAAGTCAACTGCTCAATTACAAAATCCTGAATTGTATCATGGTCAAAGCTCTGCAAGTATCAATGCAAAGTCTAAATCATTTGGTGTTGATTCATCAAATCCGCCTCAAACAGCTTTTGTTGCTGGTCATGGTTCAGGAAGTTCTGGAAATTCATCAAGAGGATGTAACTTCACTATTCCAATAATTCAAGTCAAAGTTCATTTTCAGCAAAAACACCTGATGAACATTTGGCATTAATTTTTGCTTTATTATCTTCTTATTATGGATTGCTGAATGGTGGTTTGACAACATCTAATCAGATTGAAGAAGATTTTGATCAGATTGATCCTGATAATCTTGAGCAAATGGATATCAATTGGCAACTGGCGATGTTAGCTCAAAGAGTTAAAAGATTCAAAAAGAAGACAGGCTATCAAAGTTTAAATCCGGATGGCAAGGTTGGAATAGATAAATCAAAGGCAAAATGTTTCAAATGTTCTAATTTTGGACATTTTGCTCGTGAATGTTCAAAAACAAATGCATCCCATCAAAGCCTTCAACAGCTTTAGTTTCTCAAGTTGATAAACAATATAACTGGGGACGAAGTTCTGATGATTCTCAACCAATTGCTTTAACTGCTATTACTTCTGCATTAAAACCCTGGCATGTAGATTATGATTGGGTTGCTGATGAACCTGATGAGTCTGCATTTCGTGCTCTGATTGCTCAAGTTGTTCATAATGATGGTGACGTAGAAGCAACTGATTCTGAATCTGAAATAAGTGAATCTGGAAATAGTGGCTATGAATCTGTTTGTGAGTTTTGTTCTCAGAAAGACAAGAAGATTCAAGGATTGATAAAGGAAAATGGGTTGTTGATTGAGGAAAATAAAAGAAGGATAGAAGAATTGGCAAATGAACAACAAAAGTTAGAAGATCTAATTCAAGAATTCTTTTCTCAGAAAGAAAAGTTTTCAGATTTTCAAGCAGAGGTTGTTGAGAAAGAATCAAAATTTTAAAGTGTTAAGCAGGAGTTTGAACATAAAGTTACAAACTTATCTGAAGAAAATGTTGCATTAGTTCAAGAAGCGAACAAATGGAAGGATGATGCTGCAGATACAGCAAATGATTTTCAAAATCTTTTTGACAAATCAAAGTCTAGACTTGATACTCTTACTAAACTTTCTAATGACCAAGCTATTAAGATTCAATCCTATCAGCTTGATATGGAAAAGTTACTTGATGAGAAGAGGGAGTTGGTTAGAGTGAACAAGTTGCAAAATGCAAACTTAGATATTCAGAAAAGAAATGAAGATAAGCTGCAGAAGGAATTGTGGGCTGGACTAGATGAGTTAAGATTGCAAAAGTATGAAACTCAAAAAGTGGCAAGGAAGCTGATTGCAACCGAAAAGGAGTTGGCTGAAGCTCAACAAAAGATTTCCGATCTGAAATTAGAAGTCATTGATTCAAAACATCTTTTGAAAAATGTTACTAATTCACAATCTTTTACAAATTTCTTGGTCAAAGATGACAACTTTGAGAAGATGTTCAATAAAACTGTGTCACCACCAGGAAGTCTCAAAGAAGGAATTCATGATTTGAAAGACAAGGTTGAGACTGGTGATTATTCTGAGTTTGTTGGTTCCAAATCTGTTGAAGAAAAGAAAGCGAACAAAGGCAAGGATGCTGAAAATTCTGAAGTTACAAAGGTTGTGTCTGGTTCTTCATCTAATGGCAAAGAGAAATCTGCACGTTTAACAACTGATATTGTTGAAACTATTGTTGATGCTCCCAAGGATATTACCAAGATCAAAGCAGAGTTCTCTCGTCTTGCAAAAACCGGGCATAAAACATCTGGTTCAGAAGAGAAGGTTTCTGGAAAACATACAGGCTTAGGATTTCAAAATAAACAGGTTAAAGTGAATGTTTCTATGGTTCAACAGCAACAAAATTTGAAGAAAATCGGTATGAAGCAAGTGAAGAAGGAGATTTTGTATGCTGAAAAAGTTCAACCGGAGCGATTTTATAAACTCAAAGGCTCAGATCAAATATTCTCTGATATGGAGTTTCCACTTCACTGTGTGGATTCTCAGAAAATAGCTGAGGTGTTTATCAAATGTACTGATGCTCCAAACACCAAGAAGAAACAAACTGCTAGGGTTTATCTGGAGATTCAAATTATACTCCACAAAGCCCGACATCCAAATGGGTTCATGATCATCGCTATCAAGTATTCGATTCTTTTTATGATCATTTTGGAGATGTTAATATTTGTGAAGCTCTGCAGATTCCCAAAAGGCGAAATGTAAAAAATCGCTTGTGTTATAATTGCCGACAAAAAGGGCATATGGCACAAGATTGTCCGGTTTCTGCTCTTCTAGTTCAAGAAAAGGAAAGGTTCCACATGTTGGTAAATCTGCCAAACTGCGATTCATTGACGAATATGGCAGAGTATTTGATGAATATTCACAACCTACGTTTTTCAAAACTCCAGGAAGATTTATTCCTCGTTTTCAAAATGTTCCATATGTAGGTTGTTCGTCACAATCAACTGTGACTGGTTCATCAGATAATGATTTACCTAAACAACAAATCTGGAAACCTAAAGTGGCTTCGAAAGGAAACGGAGATACTGGTCGACCAGAAGCGATTCGCTTCGGGTCATTTATAAACTGATGTGTTTGACCTGTGTGCAGGTACTTTTAGAAGACCTATCGGTGATTGAAAAGTTGCTGATGGAGAAGTATTCTGCTGATTTAAGTTAAATTACCTATGATATCAATTTCAAAATTGAAATTTTTCTGAAAGCTAAAAACTGCAAGGTATCCATGTCGAAAGGTCAATTTTCTTTCTTTTACATTTCGTATGTAGTTTAGGGGGAGAAAATTGAAATTACCAAAAAAAAAATAGTGTCTTTTTGTTTTTTGTTAAAATGAAAATCCAAAAATAGAGTTTTCATTTTAAGGGGGAGAAAAAATGGAAAAATACAAAAACATTGAAAAACATAAAAATATAAAACATTGAAAAATGAGAAATTGTATTCGACATGATTGGGAAATGATGGTACATTAGCTTACGTGTCTGACTCGTGGATAAATTAAATGAAAAAGCCATAAGATCATTTATCGATGTGCTTGGTAGGCTCGGCATTCAATCAGAAAGTATTCAGATGTGATAAACACATTAAATACTAATGCTTGACCAAGTGGACAACATCTTGATGCGTATCTCATGATATATCAAGAAAAAGATATGTGAAAAAGAAAATGAGAAGTCACTATGTATACATGTGTTTATTTTGCAATGATTTAAACTTGTTTGATTTTCTTTATTTTGTCAAACATCGGACTTTCTCTACGTATCGAAAGATTGACCTGATTGTTGTTTGTTTGACGTTCTACTTTATTTTCTTTGGTGTTTCGTATAACTGATCGGACTTTCTTTGCGTGTACGGGAGTACCGACTTGATTGTTGTTGGGTTATACAATTTCAACTTGTTTTTATTTTCTTATTTTGTTAAGTCCGAGGCCTTATCTGCGTATCGAAAGATCGACCTTAAGGTAGACGATTTAACGTTCTTATTTGTTTTTGCATGGAACACAGTTGACTAAATCATGAGTACAATCGTTATGTGATTAAATCAAAATGAAATCACAAAGTGTGATATAAAAGAAAATACATATCTGAGTATGTCTGATAGTGTGGGGTGCACTGGTCAAAGCAAACCTAATCAATACATTAACATATCCAGATGTTATGAGTATGAGTGTGCCTGAGTTTAAGATGGACAAATTATATCAGTAATCGACATGACTTATGTGCTGAAGTAATTGAAATTGAAGTGTAGTTCAGCATGTCATGTTCAATATGATCCCAAGTTATGATCTTTCTCGCAAAAGAAAAATATAGTGTCTGATTCTATATTGCATTTTATGTTTCATATCTGAAAATTACAAAAAGATTTTAGATGTGTTTTGATATAAATTCTCAAAAAGCCAAAAAGATTTTATTTCTTATTTGTTTTCGACTGATCGACATGTGATACGAAATCAAATTTCAAAAATCTATCTTGAATTCTCGAAGAGAAGTTTTGCACCAAGATTAAATGAATTTTCAAAAGAAAAAGGAAACCGCGTTTCTGTCTTCTGAAATTGCAGGTTATGTGTGACAAGATTCAAGCATGGTGAAAGGGGGAGTTTGTTATATCTTTCACAAGTGGATCTTGAAGATCAAAGATGATTCAAGAGTGATCCAGCCATGCAAGCTCTATTTCTGACAAGATTTTAAGTCGAAGATCGGATACAGCAATGTTGAAGATTGAAGACTGGAGTTTAGTTAGAATATAGATACACTACACGTTAAGGGGGAGTTTGTTAGAGCATATACCTATGCTATGATGTGTCTCGTGTATTGTATCTAGATTAGAATGAGTCTGTGTGTTGTAGTGACTATATCATTGGTGCCGTACCAAATGGTACGCCGAACCATATGGTACGCACGTACCAGATGGTGAACCATTTGGTACGCAGGCTGTTTAGTCACCAAGTATAAATAGGTTTGTGTTAGAATGTGCAGGTAACTAGTTGAACACTTCTATCATTTCTACACTTTCTGTGTGTGTTCTAGAGAGAGAAACTAGAGAGAGTCTTTTCTGTATCTTCAAGTGATCAATAAGAATTCTCTTATTTACATCTCGTGTTCTTTACATTGATCAAAGCATGCAGTAGTAAGATCGTATCTCGGTTTTACACCTGTGTTTTGGTATTGCCTATTGAAGGTGTTTCATCAGCTGTAGTGTTTATCATGAACGGTAAAAGTACTTTAGTGAATTTTGTTAGAACCTATTTGTTAGCAACACAAACTTATTGTTTTCTTATCTTGTAATTGATACTTTATTTTGTAATTGTCTTTTGATATGTACTTGGTGAACTTGGTGTATATGTTAGCGTACATGTTATGCTTCTTAGCGGACTTGTGATTTATGCTCTTAGCGGACTTGATTTACTCTTAGCGTACTAGTTTGAATGTTATCTTAGCGGACTTGTTTATTCCTAGCGAACTTGTTTACTTAGCAGACTTGTTTTGTTCCTAGCGTACTTGATTTGTTCTTAACGAACTTGTTAGCGTACTTGTTCATGTTAGCGAACTTGATTATGCTTAGCGTACTTGTTAGCGGACTTGTTGCTACTTAGCGTACTTGTTAGCGGACTTGTTACTACTTAGCATACTTGTTAGCGGACTTGTTACTACTTAGCGTACTTGTTAAGTCTTAGCGAACTTGTTCTCCTGTTAGAATATTTTGCTGAATTCTAGGTAATGATTGTGTTGTGTCAAACATTCCTTTTGTCCCAGGTTCTCTAGTAGTATAAATACCATTGAGAAAACCCTATTGAAAATGCTTGAAGGAGTATTATTCCTACAGAGAGCCTTTGTGTGTGTGTTCTTGGTGTTAGTGTGTGTTCTTGAGCTTTAGGTATCATCAATGGGTGAGCATTGATGCTGATCCATCCGGAATCGACCATCACACATGATTTCCGCACTTGTGTGATGAATCATATGAGAACAATGTTGCTCAAATCTGGTACTGACAATTGGTATCAGAGCCTTGTTCTTCATTTTTGAAGGTTTTCTCAAAATGGAGAAAATCTCATATGAGTTGTCGATTTTGGATGGATTTGCTAGTTGTTTGAGTTAATTCTTGGTAGAAATCACTCAATAAACTCAATGCCATACTCAGATTTCTGAAAATCTCAAGCAAAATGGTCCGATTTTCGGATTTCAGCCATGAACATCGCTTTTTTGTTAAGTTCTGTTCTTGAGAAACTTTTTCAATCTTGTTTTTCTGTTGATTATCTGTTAAAATTGATTAATGGCGAGTTTAAGACTACTAAAACCGAATCTATAGCCGATTTCTCTCAAAAACATCAAGTATTGAAGATTTTAGAGGCTAAAAGTGGTGATTTTTGGCGTTCTTCACATAAACTCACTATTCCATTGATTTAGGTCATTTAGAGTGATTTTTGGAGTTCATGACAGTTGAGTAATGTATTCCTACATGAATTTCGAAACTATTGATGGTCTTAAACATTGAATTTGTCAACATTGATTTTTGAGTTTGAATTTGATCAAGAACAAGCTGTTCAAAATTTGGCTAAGTCTGAAAATCTGACTTTTCAAATTTTTTGCTGAAATCTCATTTATGAATGACTAATGATGTTTATTATTGTTGGTCTTGTAGGATTTGGGTATTTTCAAGCAATTTACAACTTTGCAAGCAAGTGGACCGATTTCGACTCGTTTGACCGTTCGCTTACTTTGTCTCGAAATTGACAAGTGTTGATCATTTCAACATGTCGGATCACTTCACTCCTGCCACTCAAGGCAACAATAGGCCTCCTAAACTCATGGGGGCAAGTGACTTCGATGATTGGAAGGCGAAATTCCTATCTTACATGGAATTCGTTGACTTTGACCTGTTGACTTCTGTAGTCGAAGGTCCTGCTGTGTTTGAAGTGGAAGAGACTACCATTGCTGGCACTGCAGCTGCTGTTTCTGCTGGTGCTGATCCTCCTCCTAAGAAGATGATTCCCAAACCAAGAAACAAGTTGGATGCTGCTGAAAAGGTTCAATTGAAAACTGACATGCGTGCACTTGGATGCATTAAGATGGCTATCAATGATGAGTTGCAATACCAATTGCGTGCTGCCACATCGGCTCATGAAATCTGGGTAGGGTTGGAAAAGAAATATGAGGGCAACCCGGCTACTAAGGAAAGAAGATTGGATAAGATCAAGTTGGCATTCAACACGTTTTCTCATAAGCAAGGGGAATTATTTGAAACACATGTTAATCGATTTTGCCGCATAATCACTGAGATGACGACAAAGAACATCCGACCTGAAAACAGTGCCATCATCAAGAAGGTCCTTCACTCCTTTCCTCAAGAGTTCGTTTCATATGTGACTTACTTGATCGACGGTAATGATCTCTCTACTGCCAACTATATGGATATGATCGACAAGGTTTGTGAGTATGAAGTTCGAGCCGTTGAGCCCAACGGAAAGTCTCTCATGGGTGCTATAACTGTTAGGAGTTCTTCTATTGCTCCCAATGCTGCGTTCATTGCTCCAGATCTAGATGATGAGTTCCAGTTCTCTGTTCCTGCAAGTCAAAGCCCACCTGTCTCTACTGCTGTTCCAGCTGCTCCTCCAACTGAAGCTGTTACTGCTCCCGTCACCGGTCAGACTCCAAATGTGACTTTTGTGCAACAATCTCCAACTGGTTACTTCGTTCAGCAATCATCTCCTACATCCCAACTGAACACAAGTATGGATTCCTACTTGTGCAACGCTTTTCTGGCTTGCATGAATTCTCCGATGTCCGGAAGTCTTGAGTCTATGACCGTCTGTCAAGAAGACCTTAAATGGCAAATGGCTATGATAGCTGTCCGAACTCGAAAGTTCTTCAAGAAGACTGGAAGAAAGCTTTTTCAAGCTCCCTCAAACACCAACATCGGCTTCGATAAGTAAAAAGTGCAATGTTACAACTGTCAAGAAATGGGTCATTTTGCACGTGAATGTCCTAAGCCAAGGACGTGGAACGGGCAATCCTATTCTGGCGGAAGTAACCAAACTCATCAAAAGCAGGGTGGTGGTGTTACCCAATCTTGTCATAAACAAGGCAGTTCGTCTTTCCAGAAGCCACAGGGCACTAGCTCAAATGTCTCTCAACAACCACAAAGATCGGATGAAAGCAACAAGGTGTTGGTATCGCTTGAAGACTCCAACTACAACTGGACCTCCTCGTCTCAGAATCCGTCTTCTAGCCAGACAACCTATGCTCTTGTAGTGAAGGCAAATGATGGAGAGATAGATGCGTCTAACACAATTGACCCTCTCTTTCCAACTAACTTCTGCTTAATGGCTGGAATTGATGATCTGACTGAAGACAATGCTCAAGAAAATGGAACTGTTACTGAAGTGAGCTCATCTGAAGTTGAATCTGAGGCAAGTAAGAGGCTTGTAGAACTCCAACGCGAAACCATCCCTGATGAGGTAAAATCTGCTTTATGTTCTGATAAATGTATTCAGGCTGTAGCTCGCTATCGCGCTTACAACCTTGAATTGGTCGGTAAGGCGAAAGAGAGTGAGAGCCAAGTTGAGAAATTGAAAGAAAATGAGAAAGACTTTTTTATTAAGATCAAGTCTTTACAAGATGGCATTGAGGTCATGAAGCACACAGAAACAACTCTAACTATTCAAATAACAGATCTTTTGGAAAAACTAACTTCTCTGAGGACGAGCTATGCTTAGGCTCGAGAAACCATTGATTTGTTAAAACTCAATCCGGCAACTCTTAGCAATACTTTTGGCCGTGATATTTTTGCTAGACTTAAAACTGGACTTGGCTTGACTAGGGAAATTGATGATAGTGCGGCAGAGCATCCACTTAACCATAACTATTATAGAGTTCCCGAGTTAACCAAGATTAACTCAAAGAGTCATTTAAAATTCATTAATCCTGAGTTGGTTCCAAGTGCTTCCGAAATCCCAAAGATGGAAGATCAGCTCTCTACCCACACGAGTGGATCTGATCTCCCACCAACCGATGTCGCACTTCACTTTGAGGAAGTCAATCCTGATATTTTAAAAGGTGTTGATACTAGTTTTTCTGAGACTCTGACTAAAGAGGCAGCTGAACATGAATTCCTTGATTTGTTGAAAACATCTGCCGTGGATGGTCAATCGTTTTTGTTTGACGACAACTACGAGATTCTAAAACCCACTGTTGCTCTAAAACGAGCTAAGACCACACGAAGGCGAAAGCCTAGGCAGAATTCCAACAAGGGATTCACTGATCAGTCTGATGTGAATGAGGATGAGTTCTATCGTGCATTTGCTGAAATGGCACTCAAATATGGTAAGACTGTCATGCACACACAAGCTGGTCTTGTGATCACTGATGGTAAGGTGAAGTCTATATCAAGTGCCTCAACTGGAACTCACTCTACATCAACACCACATGCTGGGAAATCTCCTCATTCAAGCAAATCAAAAGCTGTTGTTGAAAGTTCTGCTCCCACTGGAGCTGTTGACTCGAAAGTTGAATCGGTAAAGATTGTCAAACCAAAGATGAAGAGTGTTGCAAAAGTAACTGGTTCAACCTCCTCTCCAACTGTTGAGTCTGCATTGATCGTGGTAGAGCCTTCTGCTCCAATAACAGATAGTGTTGAAGCTGTTGTTGTGGAAAAGAAGAAGAAAACTAAAAGAAGAAAGAAGAAGGTTGTTATTAATGATGAGAAGACTCATGCTACTTCATCTGTTGAACCATCATCTGTGGTTCCTGTTAATGAAAATGTTGCTTTTGTTGTTCCAAATGCACCATCTGTGCAAAATGGTTGTGCTATCTGTGGCAATCCTCATCACGATGCAATGGTGTGTATCTACAACCAAGGTTACAACACCTATGGCAACGCACCAGTGCCACCTGTACATTATTATGAGCGGGATGATTCTATGTTCCAATAGTCTTATCCCAACCAAACGTACATTCCGAGTCAAGCCCCGTATCTACCACAAGGCTTAGGGGGAAGTCTGTATTCAAGTCAGCCACACATCAGACAACCACCAAGGATGAATGCACCAAGTCTGACTCCATTCAGGTCATGGAACCCAAGGCCAATACCCGGCTTTATACCAAGGCCATTTCCGTCTCAAAGGCCAATGAGAGCTCCAAGGCCTGCAACCACCTTCGTTCCATCTTCAGTTATTCCATCAGCTCCATCGTCTTCATCCGCACCATCTTCGTCAACTGTGAAGAAACCGGTTACCAAGAAGACCCAAGGTCAAAATGACCGGGGTCCCTCCTTAAACTAATCAATTTCTTTACTTGTGCAGGGACGTACCCGAAAAGCTGTAAACACATGGTACATGGACAGCGGGTGCTCCAGGCACATGACAGGGAACAAGGACTTGCTGTATGATGTTAAAACAATATCTAACGGTAGTTCTGTTGCCTTTGGGGGAGATGTGTATGGCAGAAGAATAATAGGAAACGGTCTCTTAACAAACTGAGAAATTTCATTTGATAAGGTTAACCTGGTATCGAATCTGAAGTTCAACCTACTCAGTGTGTCGTAAATCTGCGATAACCAAATGCCGATGGTGTTCAACGATCGTGAGTGTCTAATTCTGAAGCCTGGTCTCAAGATACCTGCAGATCAGATCTTGTTTTGAACACATCGAAGAGGAAACTTGTATGCTTTGGATATGGCGGAAGCAAAACCTGCAAATTCAATCGCTTGTTTTCTAGTAAAGGCATCGGAAGAAGACTCAACCATATGGCACCGGCGAATGGGTCACGTCAACTTTAGGAACATGAATCGACTCGTAAGAGGAATACACGTTATTGGGCTACCGGAGAAAGAATTCGTCCATGTCGATAACTGTGTTGCGTGTTCCAAAGGCAAACAGCACAAGACGTCTCACAAGCCGAAGCCACCTGGTAGAACGACGACAATTCTTCAACAACTCCATCTCGATCTTTTTGGTCCAGTGAACATCATGACCTTAGGGGGAAAGTCTTATTGCCTCGTGGTTACTGACGACTACTCCAGATACTAGTGGGTGTTTTTCCTGAGAGAAAAATCTGAGACAGCTGAGATATTGAAGAATTTCGTTACTCGCATTGAAAACGCCAACAGAGAGCGGGTTAGGATAATCAGATCAGATAATGGGACGGAGTTCAAGAATCAAACATTTGACACTTTTTGCAATTTGAAAGGCATCACACGACAGTTCAGTTCACCGTACACGCCACAGCAAAATGGTGTAGCGGAACGGAAGAATAAAACCATCATCGAGTCTGCCAGAACCATGCTTGCTGATTCTAACCTTAAACTCTCTTTTTGGGCAGAAGCAGTGAACACTGCATGCTACGTTCTGAACAGAACACTCTTGGTCAAGCATGCTAACAAGATGCCGTTCGAACTGTTTTCTAAGCAAAAACCTGTTTTAACAAGACTAAAACCGTTCGGATGTCCTTGCACTGTTCTTATATAGTCTGATAAGTTAGCCAAGTTTGCCCCTCGGGCAGATGAAGGTTATTTTGTTGGATATTCTATGTCCTCAGTGGCGTATCGAGTATACAACAAAAGAACTCAAGTGATCATGGATTCGTGCAATGTTAATTTTAATGAGCACACTCGGATCACTCAAGAACCTGATTCAGATAGCATGTATTACCTTGACGCTCTTTCTTCTACTTTTAATATTGTTGATCCTGGTGTTTCAGGAAATACTATCTCAGATGACGATGCTCGTGAGGAAGACTTTCCGACTTTTGACACTTTTGCTCTTGTTTCTTCATCGATTTTGGGAACTATCTATTCGGCAGACCCTCCTGGTCTAACATGGAGAAATCAGACGAGTGAATCATAAATCGATCCGGAGAATAATCTTCATCAGCAACTCCTGATGAAACAGTAATTCCAGTGCCAGATCCAGTTATTGTAGAAATAGAACCAGCACCTGCAGCAGTTCAAGGGGAAACCAACGTGGAAACTGCTCCTGAAGATCATGATTCTGATTCAGAAGTTGAAGCTGAAATTGAAACCAGTGAGGTCCCGGGAAATGATCTGCAAATTGGGAACCTTGAATCTATCATCGAAGACACCGTTGTTGAAGAATCAAGGGTTCATAAAATTCATCCAACAAGCCAGATTATAGGCCCCGTAGACAAAAGGATCACCCGAAGTCAAATAGAACATGTTAGCTCGTGTCTATTTTCATGCTTCATATCTCAAGAAGAACCAACTTCAGTTGCTGCTGCTCTTAAAGATGACAACTGGATTGAAGCCATGCAAGCAGAGTTACTTCAGTTCAAACTGCTCAATGTTCGGCATCTTGTTGAAGCTCCAAAGGGTGTTGAACCCATTCCGGTCAAGTGGATTTTCAAGAACAAACGAGACGACCGTGGAATAATCGTAAGAAAAAAAGCTCGATTAGTAGTGAAAGGGTACATGCAAGAAGACGACATTGATTATGACGAAGTCTATGCACCTGTCGCTCGTCTAGAAGCCATTTGGATTTTCTTAGCTTATGTTGCGTCTATGGACATCACGGTTTACCAACTTGATGTTAAGACTACATTTCTTTATGGCGAGCTGGATGAGGACGTGTATGTACATCAAACTCATGGGTTTGTGAACAAGTCATTTCCAAAAAAATGTTACAAACTTAACAGGGCCCTTTATGGTCTACACCAAGCCCCGAGGAAGTGGCACAGACATTTTCTACATATCTGCTGGAAAATGGATATAAGAGGGGTATTATCAATCAGACTCTCTTCATTCGACAGGTCGGGAAGGATATGCTTTTGGTTCAAGTATACGTTGACGATATCATTTTCGGGTCAACGAACGTGAATTTGTGTCATGCATTCGAGGACTTTATGAAGAAAAAGTTCGAGATGAGTGCCATGGGTGAATTGACATTTTTCCTAGGAATTCAGGTGAAACAGTCGCCAGACGGTATACTGATCAGCCAAGGGAAATATGTTAAAGAAATTCTGAAGAAGTTCAGTTTTCACGACTCTAAGGGATTTTCTACACCAGTGGAAACTTGTCACAGACTGAATACTGATGCTCATGGTATCTCGGTGGATGAACACTTATACCGTTCGATGATTGGGTCGTTGATGTATCTGACGGCAAGTCGTCCCGATATCATGTTTGGAGTCTGTCTCTGTTCAAGATTTCAGTGCAAACCAAAGGAATCACATTTGACTACGGTTAAGAGAATTTTTCGATACTTGAAGTCGAATCCCAACCGAGGGCTTTGGTATCCAAAAGATTCAGCCTTTGATCTTAAAGCCTACTCAGATAGTGACTATGCTGGTTGTCAACTCGATCAGAAGTCTACAACGGGTGGAGCTCAGTTTTTGGGAAACCAACTCGTGTCGTGGCAATGCAAGAAGCAGACTACGGTGTCCATTTCAACTGCCGAGGCTGAATACATCGTTGCTGCATCATGCTGTTCTCAAGTTCTCTGGATACAGAATCAATTACTGGACTACGATTTGAATTTCATGAGTACTCCTATTCATATTGATAATTCTGCTGCTGTATGTATTGTTAAAAATCCGATTCAGCATTCTAAGACTAAGCATATAGAGATTAGACACCATTTCATTAGGGACTGTGCTGAGAAGAAACTAGTCACCTTAGTTCAGATTGATTCAGAAAATCAGTTAGCTGACCTTTTCACTAAGTCATTTGATATGTCTAGGTTCAAGTTTCTGGTTACCTCTCTAGGAATTATCAACTTTGACTAGGACTGGAACTTCTTGCTCTCTGATACGTTAGTGTCTTGCTCTCTAGGTTGCTTTCTTTTGTGAATTTTCTGTGAATATATCCTAAGTCTTGCATTCCTCTCACTAAAATCACCAAAAAGATTTTACACTTCTTGCTTGTTTTGCATTTTACTTAATTATTGATGTCTGTCTTATTTTATATTATATTATTGCTTTTGTTACTCTTTTGACTCACTTGAGTCTGTTCCTATGTTGTTTGACTTGTTTTGGCTGAGAAAAATATTTCAGTATGTTTGTGTCTCGAGTCAAAATGATTTATGACCTAAGGAATTTCTTTTCAGTCAATTAGCTTGTTTTTGTGTCTGTCTGCCGTGCCTGCATCTGTGGAAGATAAAACCAAAAATAGTGTCAATTTTGTAAGTGTTTTGTATTTGTCTATACTCATGTGCAGTAAAAATAGCAGAAAATACCAAAAACATTGAAAAAGCTAAAACCTTTGGTCTGTGGTCGGACAATATGTCAGGAACATGATATAATTCTGGTCTTGTAGATCTAACCATAGGATATGATCCAATCGACCGGTAATTCTATCATTTGATGTGTCGGTAGGCTCGACATACTTAGAAGTAGACTATGTCTGTGATTACACATTAATTTGCTTAAAAATGTGAACCTTTAAGTCTACCAGTGCAAAATTCTTTAAATTTGGCTAAGTCTGAGCTAAGTACGATATGCCAACACAGACGAATATTTCTTTAGCATTAAGTCCCTGATTTCACTCATCAGCACACCATCTGTTTTGCTTACGCAAAGACCTTGGTGTCGCTTCATCCATCAATAAATCCGTGGCACATCTGCTTTGCGAAAGCGATGACCTTGTGACCACGCGATCCCATCATCACATTCATCATTTATCCGTGACACATCTGCTTTGCGAAAGCAATGACCTTGTGTTCACGCGATCCATCATAATATCTATTCATGAAATCAGCTACTTAACACTAAAGAAATAGGGGGAAATAATATAAGTTGTCATATGTTGAAGAAATTCCATATGTACCAATTTTAAAATTCCTATGTGTGTGGGCTGTATCCGAAGTGCAAAAATGGCCCATGGTAGAATTCTGGTGACTTAAGTTGTATAAAAGGTTAATCATATCTTTCACTAATCGGACAAAACATGATAAATATGTCACAGAAATTTGTTGAAAATTACCTTGTCTGAGCTTAAGTGGATAAACAATACCGACAATCTGACTTAGGGTACCGGATCCGAAAGGTGATTTGAATTGTAAGTGTTATTGATCACGTAATTGATCGGTATGATTCTAAACATGTCTGACCACGACCATACAAAAATATGTGAATTCTCAAAGCCAATGTGCTAGAATTTCCAAGTTTGGTGAAAAATTGACCAACTTGTACTAAAATTAATCTTGGTATTGGTTTGAAATTAACCAACTTGAAAGAAAATGAATTCTTGAGTTCGGGTGGAATATTGACCCAATTCGGATGAATTTGGAAATTTTGAGTTTGGGTGGAATTTTGACCGATAAAAGTCAAATTTAGGTACTAGGTGTGTCATCATCAAATTTGTTGAAATTAACTGGTAATTGTGTTATAAATTCAAAATTTATCTTTCTGGTAGGTTACTAGTGGCAGGCATGTATTTTTTGTTCTCTTTTTAAGTTTTGTAGTTAAATAGTAAATTTTTATATCTTGGTAAATTTTTTGGACTTAGAAATTTTTGGTGTTTTTTATGAAGTCTGTTAAGAACAAATTGTTCTTAGCGAACTTGTTTTTATTTGAATCATTTGTATGTTGAGAAGTCCGCTAAGATGAACTTGTCCTTAGCGAACTTCTCCTATGTTTTGATTAATTTTGGTTAAGTGTTTGAGAAGTCCGCTAAGAAGGATTTTGCCTTAGCGAACTTCTCCACTTACATTTTATGTCTACTAAGGTTAAAACAGTTCTTAGCGAACTTGTTTATACCTTACCGAACTTCTTTTTTACTTATAATTTTTCTGTATCAAGTTCTGTTTAGGCCTTAGCGTACTTGTTTTGCCTTAGCGAACTTCCTAACTTAGCGAACTTCTCTCAAGCTTAGCGTACTTCCCTTAGCCTTAGCGAACTTCATTAAGCTTAGCGAACTTCTCTTAGGCTTAGCGTACTTGTTTAGTCTTAGTGAACTTCCTGGGTTAGCGAACTTCATTTTGGCTTAGCGTACTTCTCTGAGGCCTTAGCGAACTTGTTTCTCCTTTAGCATACTTGTTTCGGTCTGCTAATACTTAGCGGACTTGGAGACAGGCTTAGTGAACTTGTTTAAATTCAGATATTTACAAGTCTGCTAAACCCTACACTATATAAAGGAGACTTAGTCTTATTTCTTCATTCACGCATTCAAAACACACATTCGTTATCAAAAACGAACTGGCGACTCTCTCCATTCCACTGTTCAATCGAAATCTCTCGAATCTCTCTCAAATCTCTCTCAAATCTGTTGTTCTCATTGCGATTAGGGTTGATTCGCACACTCCCATTGCAATCACAGGTTCGGTTTTATATATTTGAGTAGATTTTGGGTTCGGTAATGTTGATGAGCCGTGGGTTCGGTTCTCTAACTTTTAGGGTTCTAATTCTTTAATTTGATGTAAATTACAGATTTCTTTCATCTTTACTTGATCCTAATACACTTGTGCTCAAGTCAAAGGTCGTGAATCTAAATCTCTCATTTATAATTTTGAATCCGAGAACATTATGTTATGGGTTGTGTTTGAATGTGTTTTGATCATAATATTCCTTTGAGTGTTTCACAACAGTTGGTTGCTATAATGTTCTTGTTAATCAATTTAAACCCTAATGGTTGTTTAGATTGATAAAAGATTAGAAGTAGTAATCCTCTGTTATATGAATACTTAGGAATTTTTCTTTAAATTGTCAATCTTGGAACTTTGGTTGGCTTGATAGAACTCAATTTGGCTACTGCCAATTTAGTTTAGTTAACTCAAATCTGATTGTGTATATATGCCTGTGAGTTCACCTTTTTGCAACTTTGAAGTTTCAGTTTATTTTTTCACTCATGATTGGCTTGACTTAATGAATTCCACATTGTGTTGAATTTATATTGTCTCCAATCAAAATTTATTATTCATTATTGTCCATAACTTCAAATTGATTGAGACTTCAACTTGAGAATCTGCTGATAATTGGTGATTAGTCTAGTCACTCATCACATTGATAGATTAAGTTTAAAGTTTCTCATGTTATGCCTTTAAGTTCTAATTGCCTATATCTTTATGTGTTTGTCTAAAATTTTGAAGTCTAACATAACTTGTCTGATCACAAAACAGAACTTATTACTGTTGAGAGATTGATCAAGAGCATTGCGTCTTTTTCATTGATCTTAGCATACCATAGATCATCAAAAAGGTATGTTGTTCTATTAAATGGCAATGTGAGTTAAGACTCAATTTTGGCTACACAGGGGCAATCCTTATCTTATTTTAGTTAATCTGACACTTACTTGATTTCTATTACAACTTGCTTGATCCCAGCAGATAACTCACTGAGTCATTGAGAAATTCTATTCATCTTATATTAGATCTTAGTCATCCTTAGATCTTCAGAAAGGTATGTGTTTCTCAATACAAGCATTCATGTTATTAATCAGGTAGTGCATCACCTTATTTTTATTTTTATGTACTTGTATGCCTCTCTCTGTGTAAATTGATATCCAATTGAGCCTAACACTGGTGGTTTAGACTGGTTAAGATCCACATGGGTCTGAAAACAGGTCAATAACTCATCAGGTGGAAGGATCTTGGACACAGTTAACACTAAGATAGACATAATTGAATGTCTTGACCTAACTAAGTTGAGTTGACCATTTTTGTGACTAATTGAGAGCATTTATACATAGGATGTGATCTATGATGCCTCTAAGGTTCATATGAACTATCTTAGGTATGTAAGCTCTGTATGAACACTCATTTGGTCATTTTGACTTTAATAAGTCAAATCTTGCATGAAATTGTTTTTATGTGACTTATGTGACTGTATTAGCTTAAATGTGAATTTGGTGATTTGAGTATGTGTTAATTGATCCATACATGCTTGTATTTGTGTGTTAGGATTAAATGTGACATGTAAATGGTTCCATCTAATCTGTTAAGCTTACATAATCACATCTTGTCCTTTAAATGATCAAATTGGAACAATTGACCCGTTTGGATCTTTTACTTGCTTATAAGTGTTACACTTATTACCTACATCTAATTGACCTTTGAATTTTTAGTTTGTTTGTATTCCAACTTTCTTGTCTTACATTTAAAGCACTGTTTTTAACTAAGTTCTTTCTTGTTATAATCATATGATATCAAATCAAGGAGTTCACAAGCTCGGGTGGAACAAAGTCCCAATGTGACTTTCCCTGAACTGACTTGACAAATTGGGACAACCTAAACTTCTAGGTGTTGATCCCAGTGTGCCAAGCCCTCCTTTGCTTGATATCTGTGACCGTTGTTGAGACCAAGTAGTAGAATTCTCATTGAAACTCTCCTTGACTCTCCACCAAATCAGAATGTAGATAACTTAATCTTCATTTGGGTCATTATTCCAATTTTTATGCAAAAACATTCAATTAAGTCAATGTTAATGGAGATTTAGGTTTGGCTCCTTGTTTTCCAGATTTTATTACTTCACACACAACTGTTATTTTTTCTTGAAATACTTACATTTGTTAATCATGACATTCCGGTTGCTTGTGATCATTTTGAAGTATATGCACTATATGAGTTAGTTTATGTCATTAATACTCAAATGAAAAACTCTGTCACTATCACGGGTTTAGTGTGACATGACATTCATCTAGTGTTGAATTAGATGTAATCTTTTAATTCTATATGTGCAGATGCCTCCCAGACAAGCTGCAGAAGCTTTAGAGTATGGTCGCCTGCACAACAGAAGGTGCATATTTAACAAAAATTGGGAAGGTGCTAACGAGCAAGCCCTTGATCTTGTGCTACAATCAAACTGGGCAACGGCCATGCAGATTAACCCTGTTATCTACAAGGGTATTATTGAAGCATTCTGGTACAATGTTGAATCTGCAGAACTGGATGATGGAACAAGCGTAATAAGATCTAGAATTCAGAATATTGATGTTGAGATTACTGAAGAAAAGATCAGAACTGTCCTGGATCTACAAGATGCTGACAAGCCCAAGACTTTTTCTAAGGCTGTGTGGCAGTCGACTATCACAAGAATGGGATATTCGGGTGTCTTTCTTCCTGATGTCAGCAACAAAGTTCAGAAGACTTTATTCCCGACAAATTGGAAATTTATTATCAGTTTCTTCATTGCGGCGTTTGGACACCAAAAGGCAGCTCCAGATGATTTCATTGATGATACTGCATGTGCTATCCATGGGTTCGTCTCAGGTGATGGTTTCAATCTTTCCCACCAACTGCTGAAGTGGATGATTTCCAACCTGCACCCCACTGGAAGGAAAAAGAAGTTTCTGATGTACTCTCGCTTTGTTCAAGCCATCCTGGACCATTACTACCCAACTTTGATGAAGCAAGGAGAAACATTTCTCCACAAGTTCTATGAATACTGGCTCGTATAGCAAGTACCACAAAGGTAAGTATCAAGGGAATGAGGTGCGTTTCTTTCCCGAGATGATAGCTCGACTAGCTCCCGTTGATGCTGAAGGAGATGTTCACATGGATGAAGCTGCAGATGAAGCACAAATTGAACCCACTGATGCGGCTCAAGTCCACCATGAATTGGACTTGAATGCCCTAGTTATCTCAGATCCTGCTACTGCTGCTGAAGACCTTGGGAATATCCAAGGTGAAAATGTTGAAGCGTCTGAGCATGTTGAACACTCGTTGAGTCCAGTGTATGTGATCTCTTCAGAAGCTGAGGAAGGTGATGACACCAATGATGATGATTCTAACTCCTCAAGCTCAGATGACAGCCCTGCTCAAACTGCAGATGTTCACCCTCGGAAAAGGCAAAGGACTGGAGAATCTTCCAGGGCCTCGACGAATCTGACACAACAATCATCATCAGATGAAAGCTATAAACCATCCAAGGATGACTTAGATGAAGACGACTTATCGGTGTCTCTCGATCAAGAGGATTCTACACATGATCTTGCAGCTGAGACTGAAAGTCCTCCTAAGTCTCCTCCTAAGTTAACTTTAAGCAAACTTACAATTACTGCTGATGATCGTAATCAATCGTCTGAGTTACTCACGGTAAGAGCTGTAAGAAGCAAGTCCTGCACAGAGAAACTCCAAGTCAAAAGAAAACCCGGTTCCACTGATGAGTATGAAGTTGTTGGTTTATCTAGCACTCAACTGGATACAACTTTGGCTACAACACCTGTTTCTCCATCTCCTACTGATCACAGTGATAGGATTGATATGGATATGAGACCTCTGGGGATCATAGCTGAAGATGCTGTTGTTACCACTAACCCCTCTGGTACTGTAACTACAAGCCCAACAGTTTCTGAATCTGAGAAGATGATGGAATTATAAGCTGAAGTTTTTAATATTCAAAGTCAGAACGATCATCTCAATTGTTCTCTGCAAGTGGCTAACCAAAAGATCAGTGAACAGTCACTTGTAATTGCTAAACAGGCAGCTGAGATTCAAAGACTAGAAGGATTTGTTAAGCAAATCAGGTGAAGACAAACAACATAGTGACAAGCCAGATGGTGATGATGGTGGTGATAAAGAAAGTGAGTTACCTGATGACCAGCCTCAAACCAACCAAGGAACTGATGGCGACAATTCTCAAGATCCTAATTCTTCAACAACCATGCCTGCTGGTAAAGGTTCTACAGGTGCTCATGACTCCTCAAGCCCCCTGCATGACAGTGATTTCGAGTTTGATGAAGATACCTTCACAGAAGGAGATGGGCTGAACTCCTCAGACGATGATGAATCTTTCGTCAACAGTCTCCTTCATGACGATCCTGTAGATGAAACTCCGAATTCAATCAAGAAGCTTGCTCATGTGCTAGAGAATCTGAAACTTCCAAGATTTTCACAGGCAGCCAAGGCACTTGCTATTGAGGGAACTTCAAATGAAGAAGCTGTTGATGCATCTGGTTTAAACCTTCAACTCTCTCTTGTACCCTCTTTTCAGACTTCAACTGACACATCCACTGCCTTAGTTCCCCTGACTGAAGGTGTCCGTCACATGCACGTTGACCCGGCCTTTCTAGATTTTGCAATGGCCAACTTCAGGGAATACTGTGCAGAAAAGATCTACTCGAGAAGAAACTCTTGTGGTATATTGATCGATTCAATCAAAGATGACACTGGTGAAGTCTCATATGAGGAACATCCATATTCTGTAGACTTCGGTGATGAAGAAGACATGAATGAGCTACAAGAACCTATGCATGTGCTCATGAATGAAGCTAATCCACTGAATTACATTGATTTGGATCTGATCGAGAGTGAAGATGAAGAAATGGAACCTCTGTTTCCCACTCCTATTCAGGTGAAGAAGGAGGTGGATGATATATATGTACAGGTTTCACTTTCTGAGCTTATGCAGACTTCAGCTAAGGCTTCTGCTTTGGATATTGCTCCCCATGTTCCAGGTTCTATTCCTGCAGATGCAAATATCATCGACCTTGAATCAAGTGTTGCCCGAGAATCTGAGAGTCAATCTGTTCCTACAGTATCGACTGAGCAAAGCTTCCGTGATCAAATCTTTGAAGCCTCCTTTATGCACTTCTCCTCTGAGTCTGACACTGAAGATGAGCCAAATGTGACTGCAACTCAAGATCCTGCAGTTATAGAACAACCTGGTCCTTCTACTAAGGATACAGGAAAAAGGATTTTAACTCTTGAAGAAATTGCTGAAGAGCATCGTAAAAGAGAAGCTGAGAAAGAAAGATCTCGTAGAGCGCTTACTGATGAAACTCTCAGTGAACAAAATAGACTTCTCGAGGAAAAGGCTGAAGCACTCAAGAGATATGAATCTAACCATCCTCCAGCTGTCATGTATGCAAAAGGGTCGAGCACTTTGCCAGAACGTTCAGAATCAATCAGAACAGATGAACCTTTTATTCGCATTGTCACAAACTTAGAGGGTACCAATGTGGATGCTGATGACAACTCTGTTACAGCCAACATGGTTAGAACTCTGATGAAAGACAACTTCTCATTGAAATATCTGATGAGTCTCACTGACACTGAGTTGACCAAGTTATACACCGATGAGGAGAGGTTGAATTCTCACCTACCTCAAAATCAAACTGTTGAAGCACAATCTGATCTCCTAGCTGATATCTTTGCCGACACAAACAAGACTGTGGACTTCCTTCCTATCCGTGATCATTTCTCTGATCTTACCCTTGATATCGGCAACACATACATTCCTCCTCCAGAGAACTCGTCCATTGATCCTCCTGACTCTGAAGCTTACATTGAATCCACCACCAACAGTATGAACTCTGAAGCACTCCGCAACTTCTGTAAATTCAAAAACATTGATAAGAAGGCATACTACCAGAAGAGACTTACTGGTCTCCGGAAGTTTGTGTGTGAGTACCGGAAGAGAGATCGGTTAGCTAAGTTGGAACAAATCAGAATCAATGAAGAGGAACGGGCTGAGGCTCTCAAGAGAAAAGATAATCCCCAAATCTATGACGAATGGGAAAAGCTAACTCCTAACCTGAAGGCCATGCAATTATTTGCTGCCAAGAACTTAAGCAAAATGCCTAGCAACCCTAATCTCAATCATGGGATAAAGATCTTGGGTTGGAAATATGATGAAGCCTTTGATGCTTTCATAGTGAAGAGGAGAAATGGCTATGTCCAAATATTTGGAGACTTCAAAGCTCTCACTAGCTTATTCCCTTGGGAACTCAAACAGCTCAAGTACCTAGAATTGGTCAACCACACTAATCATCCAAAGGGTGTAAGAGCTGCTGCGTTGATCCTGTCTGCTTATAATGATAAAAGATTCAGTCAAAATCCAGAAGCAGATAGAAAAGCTCAGTTGGCAGAAGAGAAAAGAAGGCTTCGTGCTCCTCACCAAGGTATGTTCAAGGATATAGGAAAGGAAGTGAAAGCAAAGACTATCCCTGGAAACCAGAAGAATGCTCCTATGATCAGTTGGTACTATAACGGGATGACTCATGAGTTGGTAATCGAAAGAGATGGTGCTGACGCTATCAGAATATTTGTTGCTATAGAACTCCGTCTTCTCTCTCGATCTTACTTGAAGATAATGTATTACGAGAAGATGCGGACCATACCTGTTCACTTGAGACCTTATGAATGCTATAATGCCAACTATTTTTTGATATTCTTAAACTGGTGGTGTAAAAGGCTAGCAGAATTAGGTAGACTCACTCTTGATTCAGAACTCCTGAGAACAGCAACTTGTTGGTTGATTGAAGAACATGGTTCAAGTGTCATTTTGGAAAAGTCAAGACGATTGGTCGAGCTGAACAATTATAATGACCTGAACAAGCTCGTTTGGCAAGATCTCTTTAGGCTGTATGATATGGGTATTCACATACTGTCTGATAAAGACAAACCTGCAGCCAGAGAGAACTGGAGATTTCTCCTAAAGCTGACCGGTCAAGATGTTTGAAGCTCGAGAGTTTGCATTGCCAACAAGGGTGGAATTGTTAGAACCTATTTGTTAGCAACACAAACTTATTGTTTTCTTATCTTGTAATTGATACTTTATTTTGTAATTGTCTTTTGATATGTACTTGGTGAACTTTGTGTATATGTTAGCGTACTTTGTTATGCTTCTTAGCGGACTTGTGATTTATGCTCTTAGCGGACTTGATTTACTCTTAGCGTACTAGTTTGAATGTTATCTTAGCGGACTTGTTTATTCCTAGCGAACTTGTTTACTTAGCAGACTTGTTTTGTTCCTAGAGTACTTGATTTGTTCTTGACGAACTTGTTAGCGTACTTGTTCATGTTAGCGAACTTGATTATGCTTAGCGTACTTGTTAGCGGACTTGTTGCTACTTAGCGTACTTGTTAGCGGACTTGTTACTACTTAGCGTACTTGTTAGCGGACTTGTTACTACTTAGCGTACTTGTTAAGTGCTAGCGAACTTCATTTAAGTCTTAGCGAACTTGTTCTCCTGTTAGAATATTTTGTTGAATTCTAGGTAATGATTGTGTTGTGTCAAACATTCCTTTTGTCCCAGGTTCTCTAGTAGTATAAATACCATTGAGAGAACCATATTGAAAACGCTTGAAGGAGTATTATTCCTACAGAGAGCCTTTGTGTGTGTGTTCTTGGTGTTAGTGTGTGTTCTTGAGCTTTAGGAATCATCAATGGGTGAGCATTGATGCTGATCCATCTGGAATCGACCATCACACATGATTTCCGCACTTTTGTGATGAATCATATGAGAACAATGTTGCTCAAATCTGGTCCTGAAAAATTTGAATGTGTGATAAAACTTATGCCCTTGGTATGCACATGCATTACTGTGTTATCACATGAGCATGTTAATGGATTATTTATAGAATCCAATTAACTATCTTGAATGTACCATTACATTTATGATTCAATATATCAGTCAAGGTGGCTTTGTCATTCAGTGAGTACTAGATCGTACTTATCATGAACATTTTACATCATCAGAAATTGTGATGATGTGTTTTTCCAGCTTATGTCATTGTGTAACCTTTTATAGTGACATCAATTCAATATCCATATATTGGATTACTTTTGTTTCATATCTAGTATGATACGACTCGTTTCAAGAAATTGATCAAATATGTGGATGCTCTTCCGTAGATGGCTTCAATTATGGGTGTTCTTGAAACTTGGACATAAGTTAAGGTTTCATTTAAATTCAATCCAGTAAACTTCAATGAACATTGGATTAACACATAATCGGTTATCCTGATAAGGATTGGTGCTGATGCTCCCACTTGCTTTACGTAGACCATGTGTAAAACCATTTTGTCCCGATCTAGTGATTTGTATACCGAATTTGGACCGAAAGTTCTCCGAAAACTAAGAACACGAAGAACACAGAATTAACTAAATAAAACTCATTGCATAGCACTGATTGATCAAGATTACAATGATATAAATTCAAGAATGTGTATGTAATCAAGAAACACGATCAAAAATTCCTCCCTATAGGATTGACTCAGAGAAACGATTATGGGGTTTGTTGGTACGTTCAGAAGTTCTTGTGAGGTTGTGATTTCTGCAACAAATCAATAGATATATATGTATACTAATCACTGGTACACTGCCCTCCCCAATACTGGTACATTCGTTGGACCTCCAAATAGTACGTTGACTTCTTCAAATTGCAAATATATGAATCTCAATTATGAGATTCATATATTAAACTCCTAAATCCCTCAAGTATAGTAGATTGACACTTTCTACCTTATCACATGATTTAACAGTTCTAAATGAATCAACTAACGAGACTAACTGTGATACACAGACGTCACATAGAAAATTCTCTAACAGACTCCCCCTTGACGTGTGTTGTATCAGATCTTCAAACTCTTTGTATCTGTTGTTAGTTAATGTAGGGAAGACATGGCAGGAACAGGACCGAGTCAATTGAACCATTGTGAAAGTATCTTTCATTAGCTTGTACTTTGACTGGCTAAAGGAATAAACTCTTTTACAGCTTTGCCACCATGCATAAAATTTATTCTGAGATCTGTATTTGAGAGACTTTGATCTTTTCAACCTGCAACATTCAGAAGACAGAATTTGCAACTTTTCTTTTCCAATCATAACTTTAATCTTGGGCAAAAATCTCCTTTGGAGAACCAAGATGATTTTAAATCAGTTTTTTAATATTTGATGCATCGCTTGTCGATCAGATCGAAAACAAATAAGAAAGAAAATCTTTTTGGATTTTACAAAGTTTATATCAAAACACTATTTTTTATTTTGGTGAGAAAGATCATGACGTGAGATCATATCAGACATAACGCATCTAGCACACTTCAATTTCAAGTTAGTCAGCATTCAGGAAAAGATGATAGAAGATACAATAATTTCCTATTTATTTCAGCATGCACAAATCAATTTTTATAGCTTTCTGATATATTACAGGGTATACTTTTCAAGCACTGATAACATGGTCCTCACACTTTTCAAAGATATTGGCAACTCATCATTTTTCAAGCTAAGCCACTTCATATATATATTTTCAATCATACACATCTTTGTGCTTACTTTATAGAATTTAATTTTCTGAGATGTAAACATCCATTGTGTGTCATGGAAAGAGAAAGCATAATGTTAAATCGTCGATATTTTCGATATGCAGATAAGGCCCAGATTTAACAAAATAAGAAAAATAAAACAAGTTAAAGTTGTATAATTCAACAACAATCAGGTCAGTCTTGTGGACACGCAGAGAAAGTCCGATGATTTATACGAAACAACAATAAAATAAAGCAGAAACTCAAACGAACAATAATCAGGTCGATCTTTCGATACGTAGAGATACTCCGATCGTTTGAGAAAATAAAGAAAATCAAACAAGTTTAAATCTTTCAAAAGAACGCATGCATAAACAAGGATATCTCTTATTCTATTTTTGTAGATTTATCACACAATACTCATCAAGATGATAAACCACAGTTATCAGGCATGCATTTTCTTGATATCATACATGCATATATCAGATTTGTCATGCACATCACACATATCAAGCAATAACCTACATCCTTTACTTCTACCTTATCCATGGTAGATAACGTATATGCTGATGTACAATCATTTCTCACATAGTCGGATCAATTTCTCATTTTTCATTTTTTTAATTTTTTATATTCTCCCCCTTACATGAAAACCACACTATTTTTTGCTTTTTCAAATATTCTCCCCCTAAAATTCAACAAACTCTAATTTTGAATTTTCCAAATTTTCTCCCCCTAAAAGTATGAAAGAAAGTAAAAGGAAAGAAAATCAAATTGATCGACCAACATGGATACCTCGCGTTTTAGATTTTGAAAAATCATTTTTCTCAAAATTTTTGTGAAATATCAACTCTGTGAAGCGCTAACTTAGGTAAAATACTCCACTATCAACAACTTTGTAATCACTAATATGTCTTCTTGAAGTACCTGCACACAACCTCAAACAATTTTTAGTTAAATACGAGAACCCTAACCGGCTTGGGTCGTCCTGTATCTTCAACATAATCATTTCCCGCCGAGGTTGTCATTTTCTGTTTCCAAGAATGAAATGGTTTAAACGATGTCGCCTGATGCGAATCAAAACCATTGACATACAGTGACAAGTTGGAAACAATATGCAACAACTCACCGATTAATATTTTCTCAGGTTTTGAGTGATATTGTCGATGCCCATAATAAGAAAAATCATTTGAGTAAGACATTTCAAAATCATTATGAAAAAATGTTTTCCTTTTGAAAATTGTTTTGGTTTTGAAAATTGTGGGAAATATTCATCAAAATGTAAAGTTTTACCAACAAACGGCTTCTTGGTAGTTGACTTCCGTTGATGATTCTGATGTCGCTTGACTGGGACCTCATTGAAAATCAGCGAATCAGATAATGATGATGATTGATTTGAACCACATGAAAATTTTTGTCGAATATCACAATCACGAATCACATGTCCCGTCTTGTTGCAGTAAAAACAAGCTCTCTCATCAACCTTTTTAGGAGATGACATGAATTCCGTAGAAATTGTAGAATTTGAAGAAAAATCACTCTCTTGACGCTCTAACTTAGAATTCTGCTTTGGCATAAACTCAGCATTTCCAGCATTAACTTTCTCATCTTGACCATCATTAAAAATTTCATCCATTTTGTTGACAAACTCCTTTTGCTTCAATGTAATTCTCTCAGATAGTTTAAGCGATATATCAAAAGATGAATTTTTAGTCTGATTCACCATTGATTCTTCATGCACTATATCATTTTTGTTCTAAAAACCCAAACCTTTTTGTTTATAACCAATTAGCTTCGAAAGTTTAGCTTGAGAATTAGATTCTCCTTTTCCCATTTTAGCAACTCTAGTAAACGAAGCCTTAATTTCCTTTAGATTGTTTGTTTTGAGCAAAGTGTCATCAATTTTCTCTTCAGACGAAATTTTATCAACCTTGATCTTCATCTTCTTCCACTGGATTACCATTCTCATCATATTCTAACTCATCATCAGAACTATCAGAATGTTTTGCAGCACCATTAGCAGGAGCCACATAATCAGGTTTTGCCAAGTGACCAATTAACCCCTTTACTGGAGGAGCCACATGTGCCCCTTTTCTCTTTTGATACACATGTAACTTTCCAACAGCAACTTCATTCATATGTTTCAATTTCAAAATAGAATCTGGATTCTTCAGAAGATTTGGATGCAAATCATTTAGAATCATTTGAAGAAATCTAGGATACATTATACTCTTGTTCTGCTTTGATATAATATTCTTTTCATGTAACTGAATATCCATCCTGAGAACTTAAACTCTCGATTCATCACTAAAGCTATGAAGAAAGATAGAATCTTCATATCAAACTCCTCATGACCCCTTAATCGATTTCCAAAACACCGGATTATCACATGCATCAAATATTTATATGGAGGACTTAGATTTTCTTTAAGAAACCAAGAAGCATATAGATTCCCATCATACTTGATCCTTCTCAGTAACACAACCATATCTATCTCGTCAAACTCCTTTGGAAATGTTGCTTGATCATTGAATCTTAACACCCTTCGAACATCATCTTCAGAAACAATGACATCACTCTGATTAATCCTTGCACGTATCACTGAAGGCACAACCGAACAATCAACTTGTGCAGAATTCCAGAACATTGTAAGAAGATCTTTTTATGGTGTACAATCACGCGTAGCAGCATAATAGATTCTCGATCTTTGCAGAAAATCGAATATTCCTCCACAATGAGGTTTCCACCGTGCATATGCATTCAAATACGCACAAATATTATGCTCATCATTCGACTTTAAAGCAGCCATAACTGAAACATTCACAAACAACACTTGTTATTAAAATCCTGAGACAAAATCAAAACCGCTCACAATCGACACTTTGATCTTTTGAAAATTTTTGCCAACGTACCACGTCACGTACCACTTTGGTCATACGGACCAATCTGGTACGGACGGACCAGATTTGTTAACCACATATCAGAAAAATCCAACGTACCACACGCGTACCACATTAGGCAGCGTACCACATCTGGTACGCGCGTACCACATCTGGTACGCACGTACCACATGGTACGGCGGAAGAACAGACAGCCGAATGGACTTTCGCGATTTTGACACTCAAATTAGAGTTTGTTTTGAAATCGACCAACAGGGTTTACTTCTATATCAAAAACCGAGCAAAACCATGTGTTTAAAACTGATGGAGATGGTTTATAACCCACTGAACCAACCAAGTGTTCGGTTTGATGAAAAACCGGAACTTTAAATCTAAAAATCATGTGATTTTGAACACGAAAATGGAATCCAAGACTATCATTAGATGCGCAAATCCAAGACCTACCTATAGCAACAAAAAATTTGAGCAGAGGTTCGTTAACAAGTGAAAAATCGGTGAAAAACAGTTGTGGTGAACTTAGGATTTTGCAGAGCAATTTGGAAGTGGGACGTGGGTTATGAGACTTACGTACCACTTTCGCCCTTTTATATGCGAAGTGGTCCGTCCCGGCGTACCACATGGTACATCTGGACCACAATTTGGACAAATGACCATTTTAACCTCAACTGTTTATCTTTGACATTTTACACCCAAAAATTCAAGATTTTTCCAATTGAAAAATGATGAGCTGATTCAAGCTTCGATTGTGGTTCTATCATCAAAAATTTTGCCGTTCCTGTATTCAGTTGATAAAAAATAAAGCAGAAATCAAATCTTTTTGAATTTTAACAACTTTATATCGAAACACACTTAAATCTTTTTTATGTTTCGAATATGCTAAAACACACCAAAAATCTTTTTGTGATTTTCTAAACCAATGAATCAACAAAAAACAAAATGTAAATGCAATAAATTATTTTTTTGTACACCGAATTTGGACCGAAAGTTCCCCGAAAACTAAGAACATGAAGAACACAGAATCAACTAAATAAAACTCGTTTTATAGCACTAATTGATCAAGATTACAATGATATAAACTCAAGAATGTGTATGTAATCAAGAAACACAATAAAAAAACTCCTCCCTATAGGATCGACTCAGAGAAACGGTTATGGGGTTTGTTGGTACGTTTGGATGTTCTTGTGAGGTTGTGATTTCTGCAACAAACCAACGGATATATATATATATATATATATATATATATATATATATATATATATATATATATACTAGTGGGGTGCCCGCGCGATGCTGACAGTTTACAACGCGATACTCGTTCATATTAGCACGATGAAGCCGACAATTTATAAGACTCATTACATAGGGTACAACCCACGCAATGCTGTGGCGACGGACTATGATCGTGTATAATGATATGATGATGCGGTAACGACAATCAACCAACACGGTACTTGTCATGAGTAAGAATTTTAATGGATGAAACTAATGGAAATAAACGAAAACATTTTTTGAACGAAACTAAGGGAGAAACCCACACGATGCGGCATCGACGACAATCAATCAACGTGGTACTTTTTCTTGTTAGTTTATTAATCATCTTGTAATATATGCCATTTTACAAATTTTTTTGTTTTCTCGTTCATAAGCTTGAATTAATTTATCTAACCTCTTATAGAGCTCAAATAAAGAGTAACGTATATAGAAATTTAACAGAATTTATAAGTACGGTTCCAAACAATGAAGTTGGAACTTTGGATCATAAACCTCGACGTTTATGTCATCCATATCAAGAAAATAAAAAATTGCAATGATTTCTTTTTAAAGTTTTACTTTTTTTTTTTTGCCACATCAGTTGATTTTTTAAATTTTGAGTATACTTGTTTTTCTTTGGAGAACAATAGCAATTTGATATAACGATTGCTTAAATAATAAGAAGTAACCTATACAACAATATATTTTGACATATCCAGAAAAAAAGAATACATATTCTTCATGCAATGAAACACTAACTAAATGCATTCAGGTAGTAGCAAGTTGCAACAGTACACACTAAAATCCAAGCATTATTTCTACCTAAAAAAAATATACACGACAGATTATGAACAGAAAGAAAATGCAAATCAGCATGGCAAAGGGCGAGATGTCTTCTAGTTATAATAAAAATTAAAACTGAGATAAGAGTTTCCCGCCTCTTGAGAGCATATGCCACCCAAACCCATTGTAAAATCAATGTACTCACAATCTCATGCCTGCTCAAAATAAATAAATGAACATCAAATAACAAGGTATTAACTTTACAACCCCTCATCTAGTGCCAACACTGTTCTTAACTCACCTTATGACCACCAAATCTCCCCTCAAATTCTTTTATATGAATCTTGTCACACCCCCAAAATACCACTAACGGAGTTTATACCGTTAAGGGGCGCGACTAGACCAGGATCCACAACCACATATTTTTATAGTTCATCATGTTCTTATATATGTTTTATGATTGTGGTTAAAATTTGGAGAGGTTTCGACGTATAACGAAGGAGAACGATCAAAAGGAAAAAGAAAAAAAAACAAAACAAAAGAAAAGAAAACAAAAAGGAAAAAAACGGATTTATGCCAGCCGCGAGATTCGAACCGGTGACCTTTTGTTTCAGATACATGCTACTAACCATTGGGGGCGGATTCACTTAGTTGAACTTTGTACATTCCAGCTCTATAAAACCTTCTTTTTCGCTGTGTTGATTTTTGCCCAGCACGACTATTTTGTCGTTTTTGGGGTGTTTAAACCAACTAAACTCGTTTTTCTTGCTTCCTAATCCTATCCTAATGGTTCCTAATCACATATAATCATCTAGAAACATCTAGGAACATTTAAAAGCTTCCTAAACCCTTTACAATTGATGAATTAAACTTTTGGATAATTATTCAAAGAATAATTATCATTGTCCATATCAATTCGACCCTTATACGGATTCCCCTCTATATATACCATCATAATTCGTTCAAGGGATCCTCACAAATCATTCTTGAGCCTTCAATTGCTGCAAACAAGCTCCAATTCAAAAAATCAAAAGTCAACGGGTCAGACTTTGACCATCCGATTTCTCCATTGATCTTCGACTTTCTGAGGTAATTTTCTTCACGAAAGTTGTTCCTTTTACTGTTTGCACTTCAAGATCGTACTCTTCGTTTATGTTAGTTATGCTTAAATCAAAAAGTCAAACTTG
>JBCNJP010000006.1:31109723-31150257 GCA_039602395.1 Deinandra increscens subsp. villosa
TCAACCTTCAACAACTTCCTTCTTCTTACTCTTGAGGATACTTTCCCCACCTCCTCCGGCACCATCCTTGATCACTTTGACAACGTCAGCAGCATCACTACCCCCAGATTCGACCTCAGGCATTTTTTCAGAAACAATGGTATCCGACTGCACATCCACATGCGGCTCAACTTGATCTTGTGTTTTTTCGGGACGGTAATCCAAAAAAGAGCTGGCAGTCTGTCGAAGAAATGGCATAGACCCTTCTTCCATAACCTCAGCACTGAGGTCGATATCATCAAAGTTCAGGGGTAAACCAAGCCCTACTCATTCTACAAAAAAGGAGAATGGCTTCCGGGAGTTCTCGGATAGGACTTGCACATGATACTAACTTATCAAAAGACTCCTGATTATAATCACCGTCGCTTGGGTTTGGATCATGAATTACATCTTCCACATCCCTCCACTCCATCTGAAGGGGGATGCATCGATCATCGATATAGAAAAAGTTGGACTTCCAAGAACGAGGGTTGGGCGGGAGATGAGTGCTAATCCTCTTAACGGCTCTCCTACGTTCGAAAGTATACCAATCACCAGCCATCGTGATTCTATAAAAAGCCCTAAAAAGATTGACGCTCGGAGACACATTAACAGCCCTACAAGTGGCTTCGAAATGACTTAAACGCGAAAACCCTTGGATATGCATCTGAGAAATATGGATCTTGAAAAACATCAAAATTCTCATAAGAAACTTGGTAAAAGGGAGACGATAATTCCCAAGTTTAAACATATCAACATAAACCCCAATTTTACCATCTGGAAAAGGGGAAATGGGAGTTTTTGGCAATGGAAGAGTTGGATTCAGTGAAAGAGGAATATGGTATCGCTCAATAACTTCATCTAAATCACGAGGCGACATAGATGAGAACGAGATGTGCATATTATGCTTACTCGAATCGTCATCGGCCCTAACTGAAGGAGATGCCATGAAAATGCAGTAAAAAACAAGGAGGAAATCAACTGACCTTTTTTAAAAAGAACAGATCGAAGATAAAACTAGGGATTGAAGAAGAAAGAGAGCGACGGCAGTGAAGAATGTAAAGAATGGAAAATGAGTAAGGATTATATATGAGGCAAAAATCTCGGATAGAAATAACCGTTTGAATTTAGAAAATTCAAAAAGCAAAAAACTGTCCTGTCAATTAATCCTCGACTGACACGTGTACTGGCAGATATCAAAAGTACTCGAGTGCAAATCAACATGCAAAACACGCCTGACAAGTCAGTTAGTATTTTACACTTGCAGAAGCGTCTTTTTGCAGAAATACATTAATATTCTTGTAAGAATGTGACGATTACATTTGCAGAAGCGTTCTGCTTTAAAGACAAATAAAGTCTTTTGATCTATCAGAACTGACTTCACAAGCATTTCCTATGATGATCTTTGTACTTTAGTCCTTAGTCATTTCTACAAAACAACATAAGGACTAGGGGGACTTGATGACCAGATCTATGAAATCGTTAAAAATTGGAAAATTTCTGATCTTTGAAACTTATGATCTACACAAAAGAGAGGTGTGTGTTATACTCTTTTTTCCTTAGTTTTGGTTTTTTTCCACAGGGTTTTTCCGAACAAGGTTTTTAATGAGGTAACAAATCAAAAGCATATGCGAGCTCAATAAAGATGGTCAATAAAAGTTCCCAAAACTCGTCGGAAGTACAAGACACTTTTAACTTCTAGTCCAATAATTATTTCTTGAATAATCAATGGACTAGGGGGACTTGATGAGGATAGGTCAAGACCGGACATGCAAATGGCTCAACATCAACATTTCCGATGGTGAAAACCTCGAGAGCAAGTGTCGCACAGAGAATGAGTTGGAAGCAATGCAGTTGTAGATGAACAAGATGCAAGTGCATCTGACCAACTTACGAAGATGCGACTTCGGAAGCTCTATAAATAGTTCTTTCATTCACTTGCAATGTAACTTCTGGATTCGGAAAACCACACATTGACTGTGTGTTTTCCTTGTTTGTACCCAAATATTGAGATATTAATAAATCCATTGATTCATCGATTATTCTTCTTAGATTAACTTGTTCCTAGTTGAATTATAATCTCTCATTTACATACGGTGGGATTTTGTGGTTCATAATATATAAACCCGTTTTCCAAACAAAACGGAGGGTAAACCCCAACGTAGAAGAAGTGGTGAAAAAAGAGGATGTTAAACTTCTGGACGCCGGTCTTATATACCTTATATCTGACAGCCCATGGGTTAGCCTTGTTCAGGTGGTTCCTAAGAAAGGAGGAATGACTGTCGTCACAAACGATAAAAATGAACTCATTCCTACTCGCATAGTCACTGGCTGGAGAGTCTACATAGACTACAGAAGGCTAAATAACGCCACCCGAAAGTACCACTTTCCTTTGCCATTCATCGATCAAATGCTAGAGCGTTTATCTGGATACATGTATTATTGCTTTCTCGACGGTTTCTTTGGATACTTTTAAATCCCCATAGATCCGGAGGACCAAGAGAAAACAACCTTTACATGCCCATATGGCACCTTCGCCTATAGACGCATGCCTTTTGGCTTATGTAATGCTCCCGCTACATTTCAGCGTTGCATGGTTGCCATCTTCTATGACACGATCGAAAAATCCATGGAAGTATTCATGGATGAATTTTCGGTTTTTGGCAACTCGTTTGACCATTGTCTGCAAAATCTTGAGAAAATGCTAGGCAGATGCGAAGAAACTAATTTGGCACTCAACTTGGAAAAATGTCATTTTATGGTCCAAGAAGGCATAGTTCTTGGCCATAAAGTTTCCCAGACCGTATTGGAAGTAGACAAGGCCAAAACAGACACTATCTCCCGTCTACCCCCGCCATCTTCTGTCCATGACATTGGCAGCTTCCTCGGACATGCAGGTTTCTACCGACGTTTTATCAAGGACTTCTCCAAGATATCTAGGCCCTTGACAAACCTGTTGGAAAAAGAAGTGGTCTTCAACTTTGACAAAGACTGTGTGGAGGCTTTCTCCCTCCCAAAGGATAAACTCGTCCATGCACCAATTATGACCGCACCAGACTGGTCTCTCCCCTTTGAGATCATGTGTGATGCAAGTGACTATGTTCTGGGGGCAGTATTAGGTCAACGGAAAGATAAGCATTTTCACCCAATTTACTATGCTAGTAAAACGTTTAAGGACGCCCAGGAAAACTATACGGTTACCAAAAAGGAGTTGTTAGCAGTGGTGTTTGCCTTCGATAAATTCCGTTCATACCTGGTGTTATCCAAGACTATTGTTTTCACTGATCATGCAGGTATCAAATACCTCTTTAAGAAGCAAGATGCTAAACCCAAGCTCATACACTGGATTCTCCTTCTCCAAGAATTCGACATTGAAATCAGGGACAAGAAGGGTGTTGAAAACACTTCTGCTAATCACCTTTCTAGGCTTGAAAGCAATACTCAGTCTTCAGAAGGAGAAATAAATTAGAAATTTCCTACAGAATACCTTGAAAGAGTTGACTCTTCCGTTGAACCCTGGTTTTTACAGATATGGCAAACTACCTCGCAAGTGGCCTCGTACCTAGAGGGTTAACACAACAGCAGCGAAGAAAATTCTTCGTTGACGTTAAGTACTACATGTGGGAGGACCCATATTTTTTCAAGGTATGTGTCGACCAGTTGATACGACGATGTGTCTACGGTCCCGAGACCACTAGCATCCTTAAACATTGTCACTCTGGACCTTGCGGCGGCCATCATGGAGCCAATGCCACCGTAAGAAAAGTCCTCAACTCTGGCTTTTACTGGCCAACAATATATCAATACGCTCACAAACTGGTGCAAACCCGTGACGCTTGTCAACAGACTAGGAACATCTCCTCGCGCAACGAGATGCCTCAGAACTACATCCAGGTTTGTGAAGTCTTTGATGTATGGGGACTCGACTTTATGGGACCATTCCTAAATTTGAGAGGAAAAAACTACATTCTTCTGGTCGTGGACTACATCTCCAAGTGGGTGGAAGCTGAAGCATTACCCACTAACGACGGCCGACTAGTTGTTAAATTTCTCAAAAAGTTAATTTCTAGATTTGGGACTCCAAGAGCGTTAATCAGCGACAAAGGAACCCACTTCTATAACTATCAAATGGAAAGAGTCCTAGCTCGGTATGGAGTAATCCATAAGGTTTCAACAGCCTACCATCCTCAAATGAACGGTCAAGCTGAAGTAACCAACCGAGGTATAAAGAGAGTTCTACAAAAAGCAGTGGGTAATCACCGAAAAGATTGGACTGATAAGCTAGACGATGCACTTTGGGCATTTCGGACAACTTACAAAAATCCAATCGGTACTAACCCATACAGAATGGTTTATGGAAAAGCCTGTCATCTCCATATCGAACTTGAGCACAAGGCCTACTGGGCCCTTCGCACTCTGAATATGGACCTTCAAAAATCAAGTCAGAATTAACTCGGACAACTAACTGAGCTCGAAGAATTACGCGACCAAGCCTACGCAGACTCAAGCATCTACAAGGACCGAATCAAGAAATATCATGATTCGCGAATAAAGAAGCCGACGAAGATTCGGGAAGGAGATAAGGTTCTACTATATAATTCTCGTTTATGACTGTTCCCTAGCAAGCTAAATCCAGATGGACTGGACCCTACCAGTTGGTGCGTGTTTATCCATACGGTGCTGTTGACATAAGCGACAAAGATGAATCAGAATTTAAAGTCAACGGCCAACGTCTCAAACTCTATGAAGGAATCTACGATCACGATGAAGAAACCCTTGTTCTGGAAAGTGATGCGCATAGTGTATCACCGGGTCCGGCCTAGGACCCAGAAATAAATTTAGTTCACCTATCCTTAGTTTAGAAATTGAATAAGAATGTCAAAGTCAAGAAAACGCAGAAAAACGGTTCAGTACGCTCCGTGTTGAACTCAGCATGCCCCGTGCTGCCTGCGTAATCAAAAATCAAGGTCACGAGAATCAGCAATTAAGTCAGACAGTAGAGCACGGCCCGTGCTGCCTTTCAGCATATCGAGCAACACGAACAGTATTTTCGGAAGGATTGTAAAAGTAGTAACCCATTGTTTCCTTTGGGTATCCTACGAAGATGCACTTAGTAGTCCTGGGTTGTAGTTTGTCAGGCGTATCAAAGGAGATAAGGTTCTACTATATAATTCTCGTTTATGACTGTTCCCTAGCAAGCTAAAATCCAGATGGACTGGTACCTACCAGTTGGTGCGTGTTTATCCATACGGTGCTGTTGACATAAGCGACAAAGATGAATCGGAAATTAAAGTTAACGGCCAACGTCTCAAACTCTATGAAGGAATCTACGATCACGATGAAGAAACCCTTCTTCTGGAAAGTGATGCGCATAGTGTATCACCGGGTCCGGCCTAGGACCCGGAAATAAATTTAGTTCACCTATCCTTAGTTTAGAAATTGAAAAAGAATGTCAAAGTCAAGAAAACACAGAAAAACGGTTCAGTACGCTCCGTGTTGAACTCAGCACGCCCCGTGCTGCCTGCGTAATCAAAAATCAAGGTCACGAGAATCAGCAATTAAGTCAGACAGTAGAGCACGGCCCGTGCTGCCTGACTGACTGCGAAAATTTGAATTTTCTTGCACATTCTAGTTAAATAACAACTCCCTACACTCTCCATCACCTTCTAACTCCCTCTTTTGAAGACACAAAGACATATACCAAACAAGGTAAGTCACACTTTGTCTTCAACTTTTCATATTCATATGCTTTCTTCTTCTAGCCAAGAACACCAAGAAATCTGGTGATTCATGGAGTGTTTCTCAACTCCTTCTTGTTTCCTTTGACCCATTAGTGCATGTTCAAGTCATGCAACCTTCAAAGGTAGTGTTGGAGTTGTCTAAAGTCAAGGTTTTTGCTCATAAATGGGACTGAGACATGCACTAATCCAGATTTTGAAAACAAAAACTGGAATGGGTTGAAGAAATGAAGCTTCCCTGAAAATTTCAAACTAGAACTCTCATGTCGTGACGAGCAACACACCCCGTGCTCATTCAGGCATGGGCCGTGCCGCCCCACTGTGCATGAGAAAATTCACGTTTATTTTTTATTTTTTAGATGGCGGTGATTGAGGAAATCGATGAACATAGCATGCAACCAGGAGCACCACCTACCATCGTGTCTCCCATGAATCAAGTTTTGACATTGAGAGCCGACCTAGACAAGGCTCACAACCAAGTCCTGGAGCTTAACGATCAAATCAACTTCCTTATGATTGTTGTAGAAGCATATTCCTGTGCTATGAGTGTCTCGTGTATTGTATCTATGTGAGCATGTCTGAGTATGAGTTGTGGTAGAAATGTCTTCAGTGGCGTATCACATGGTCCGGCGGACCATGTGGTCCGGCGTACCAGTTTGGTACGCTGGGTGGTTAGTCACTTAGTATAAATATGTAGTGTTAGAATGAGAGCAGAACACTTCTGAACACTTCTGTCATTTCTACACTTTCTATGTGTGTTTCTAGAGAGAGAAACTAGAGAGCTTGTGTTTGTAATCTTCAAGTGATTCAATACAAAATCTCTTATTTACATTCGTGTTTACTATTATTGATCAAAGCATGCAGTAGTAAGATCGTTTCTCGTTTCTACAAGTGGTATCAAAGCTATTGGTTGCTCTATTGCTGTGTTTTTGATCAATTTTCGGATTTTTAGAGAGAGAAAGTTTGGGTTTCTTCACGTTTTTCATCAAATTCTTCCAATTCCGAGTGTTTCTGAGATGAAAAATGATTTCTAAGTGTTTCTGGAGTGATTTCGCACCTTACTGAATCAAATTCAAGCTTCAAAAGTTGCAAAATCGAAAAATCATTCGATTACAGCTTGGTCCGCAGGTCGAAATTCTGGTCCGCCGGATGAGTTTTCTGGTCCGCTGGTTGGTCCACCCGTGTATCTTCATCGAAGATCTGATCCGCTGATCTGGTCCGCGCAGGCAATCTTCATAATTCTGATCCGTGGCAGTTTCAGCGTACCATCTGATCCGCGGCAGTTATTTCAACGTATCCCCTGGTCCAACGTACGAAATATGGTCCGCCGGACGAAATCTGATCCCGATTTGGTCCGCAGGTACAAATCTGATCCGCTGGTAGTATTTTGATCCGTCGATTTGTTTTGGCCCGCTGGCAGAATAGTGACCTTCACTAAAACTGACGTAACTTGAGAACCGTAAAGAGTTACGGAACCCAATACGAGCCAAAACGTTCGTCTCGACGAGATCTAGGACTTGTACCCGCCTACGGCCAGTACTGTCCAGTTTTGACCCCCAAAATCCGCTTGGAAGACCTCCGTTTTTTAGTTCGAAGTTTTTGAAGTATTATTTTCGGTGAAAAATGTCCGATTTTCAAGCGTTTGCGGCTATGCAAAGCACAGTACAAACTATGCTCAATTTTGATAATGAAATAGGAACAAGTCAGAAAGTTCCCAAGTTGTTAAAATTGGAAGATTATCAAAATTGGAAGCAACGTTTTTCTGCATACATTAGCACAAATGATATTGATTTGTGGATTCCGATTCGAAAGCTGTATGTGCGTCCAACTGCAGATGGAGAGTTTAAGGAAATTCAAGATTTTGATAAGGATGAAAGAAAAAGTTATGAGCTTGAACAAAAAGTTTATGGTTATCTTACCATGGCTTTACCTACCGAGTTGTTGCATCAATTTAGTACTTGCAAGAAGGCTAAACAGTTATGGGATGCTTTATCTGCTCGATGTGAAGGTGTTGATGCATGAACCTTGTGTGGTCGTTACTGTTCGAATTGTCAAACAGACTGATTTGTCGGAAACATGAACTGAGGTCCGAACCTCAGCCGAACTCCAGATTCGGAGTTGTCCGAAGGTGGTCCGAACTCCAAGTTCGGAGGAGGCTCGGAGCAGGTTCGGAGGTTACCCAGTTCGGACAGAATGAAAAAGTATAAATAGATTCGTCTTTGTATTTCTTTGGAAGTTTCTGTCTTGTGTCTGTGTGTTGAGAGGGGAGGTTCTGTCCGACCTTCCCCAGAGCTTAAACGTTTGTATACTCCTTCGTTATGTAATCATTCGACATGATTCAATGACAAAACTTCCGTCTCATCCATAGAATCGATCCGTAAACGGTTTTTCAGTTTACAAACGAAGGAGTATACAAATGTTTAAGCTCTGGGGTGAAAAACCTGAATTATATCATGGACAAAATTCTGCAAGTATCAATGCAAAGGAAAAATCATTCAGTGTTAATTCATCAAATCCACCTTAAACTGCTTTTGTTGTTGGTCATGGTTCAGGAAATTCTGGAAATTCTTCAAGAGGGTGTAACTTCACTGTTCCAAATCATTCAAGTTCGACTTCATATTCAGCAAAAACACCGGATGAGCACTTGGCATTAATCTCAGCTTTGTTATCTTCATATTATGAATTATTGAATGGTGGGTTAACTACATCTAATCTGATTGAAGAAGATTTTGATCAGATTGATCCTGATAATCTTGAGCAAATGGATATCAATTGGCAACTGGCAAAGTTAGCTCAACGAGTTAAAAGATTAAAAAAGAAGACAGGTTTTCAAAGTTTAAATCCAGATGGCAAGGTTGGAATAGATAAATACAAAGCAAAATGCTTCAAATGTTCTAATTTTGGACATTTTGCTCGTGAGTGTTCAAATCAACTGCTTCTTCATCAAAGTCTTCAACAGCCTTGGTGTCTCAAGTTGATAAACAATATGATTGGGGGCAAACTTCTAATTCTCCAATTGCCTTAACTGCCATTGCTTCTGAGTCCAATGAAGGTTTTGGTTGGGATGCTGATGTACTTGAAGCATTTGAAAAAGCACGAACATCGAATCAAGGCTATGATTGGGTTACTGATGAAATTAATGATGAGTCTGCATGGACTGGTTCATCTGCGATGATTGCTCAAATTGTTCATAGTGATAATGAAGTAGAGATAACTGATTCTGAATCTGATTCTAGTGAATCTGGAAATAGTGGTTATGAATCCGTTTGTGAATTCTGTTCTCAGAAAGATAAGAAGATTCAAAGTCTGATTAAGGAAAATGAAGATTTGGTTGCTGATTGTGAGAAGAAAATTAATGATTTGGTTATTGATAGAGAAAAGTTGGAAGGTATGATCCAAGAGTTAGAATCTCAAAAAGAAAAGTTTTCAGATTTTCAAGCAGAGATTATTGAAAAAGAATCAAGATTTCAAAATGTTACACAAGAATTTGAACAGAAAATTACAAAGTTGTCTGAAGAAAAGGCTGAATTAGTCCAAGAAGTGAAGAAATGGAAAGATGAAGCTGAGGATATTGGAAAAGATTTTCAAAATCTTTTTGATAAATCAAAGTCCAGACTTGATACTCTTACTCAACTTTCTGGTGATCAAGCTACTAAGATTCAATCTTATCAGACTGATATGGAAAAGTTACTTGATGAGAAGAGGGAGTTGGTTAGAGTGAACAAGTTGCAAAATGCAAATTTGGATATTCAGAAAAGAAATGAAGATAAACTCGAGAAGGAATTGTTGGCTGGTTTAGATGAGTTAAGATTGCAAAAGTATGAAACTAATAAAGTGGCAAAGAAGCTCATTTCAACAGAAAAAGAGTTGGCTGAAGCTCATCAAAGAATTTCTGAATTAAAGATTGAAGTCATTGATTCAAAACGTCTTTTGAACAATGTTACTAATTCACAATCTTTTACAAGTTTCTTGGAAAAGGATGAGAATTTTGAAAGGATGTTCAAAAAAACTGTGTCACCACCAGGAAGTCTCAAAGAAGGCGTTCTTGATTTGAAAGACAAGGTTGAGACTGGTGATTATTCTGAATTTGTTAGTTCTAAATCGGGTGAAGGAACGAAAGAGGAAAAGGGTAAGAGTACTGAAAATTCTGAAGCTAAAAAGGGTGTGTCTGGTTCTTCATCTACAGACAAGGAGAAATCAGCAAGTTCAAACACTGACATTGATGAAACAATTGTCAATGCTCCAAACGATCTCAAGAAAGTTAAAGCTGAATTTTCTAGGTTGGCAAAGAATGGGCATAAATCTACAAGAATGGGAGAGAAGGGTTCAGGAAAGAGTGTTGGTTTGGGATTTGAAGGAAAAGCTGCTCATGGTGGTAGTTCAAAAGTTCCAAAACCACAACAACTGGAAAGAGTCAATGTGAAGCAAGTAAAGAAAGATGTCTTCAAAGCTGAGAAGGTTCAACCTGAGAGATTCTACAAACTCAAGGGTTCGGAGCAAATATTTTCTGACAAAGAATTCCCGCTACACTATGTGGATGCTCAGAAAATAGCTGAAGTATTTGTGAAGACTGCTGATCCGAGGAACAAGAAGAATCAATTTGTCCAATATTCTTCTGGAGGATCAAATTCTATTCCAAAGAACCCGACTTCTAAATGGGTTCATGATCATCGTCAACAGGTATATGATAATTTTTATGATCATTTTGGAGATGAATATTTTTATGAAGCAATGCAGGTTCCATAACGAAGAAATACACAATCGCTTGTGTTACAATTACCGACAAAAAGGGCATATGGCACAAGATTGTCCGGTTTCTGTTGCTTCTAGTTCAAGAAATGGAAAGCTTCCATTTGTTGGTAAAGCTGCCAAACAACGATTCATTGATGAAAATGGCAGAGTATTTGATGAATACTCACAACCTACATTTTTCAAAACCCAAGGAAGATTTATTCCACGTTTTCAAAATGTTCCATATGTAGGTTGTTCGTCACAATCAACTGTGACAGGTTCATCAGATACCGATTTACCAAAACAAAAAAATCTGGCAATCTAAGGTGGTTTCGAAAGGAAACCAAGATACTGGTCGACCAGAAGCAATCCGCTTCGGGTCATTTATAAACTGACGTGTTTGACCAGTGTGCAGATACTTCTAGAAGACCTATCGGTGATTGTAAAGTTGCTGATGGAGGAGTATTCTGCTGTTTTAAGTTAAATTTCATGTGATAACAATTTCAAAACTGAAATTTTTCTAAAAGCTAAACCTGACAGGTATCCATGTCGAAAGGTCAATTTTCTTTCTTTTTACATTCCGTATGTAGTTTAGGGGGAGAAAATTGAAAAACCAAAAATAGCGTCTTTGTGTTTTTGTTTAGTTTAAAATGAAAATCCAAAACTAGAGTTTTCATTTTAAGGGGGAGAAAAACAGAAAATACAAAAACATTGAAAAATAGAAAAATACAAAAACATTGAAAAATGGGAAATTGTATCCAACATGATTGGGAAATGATGGTACATTGGCTTACGTGTCTGACTCGTGGATAAATTAGATGAAAAATCCATAAGATCAGTGTTCGATGTGCTTGGTAGGCTCGGCATTAAATCAGAAAGTATTCAGATGTGATAAACGCATTAAATAATAATGCTTGACCAAGTGGACAACATCTTGATGCATATCTCATGATATATCAAGAAAAGATATGTGAAAAAGAAAATGAGAAGTCACTGTGTATACATAGGTTCATTTTGCAAAGATTTAAACTTGTTTGACTTTCTTTATTTTGTCAAACGATCGGACTTTCTCTGCGTATCGAAAGATCGACCTGATTATTGTTCGTTTGACGTTCTGCTTTATTTTCTTTGGTGTTTCGTATAACTCATCGGACTTTCTCTGCGTGTACGGAAGTGCCGACCTGATTGTTGTTGAGTTATACAACTTCAACTTGTTTTTATTTTCTTATTTTGTTAAATCTGAGGCCTTATCTGCGTATCGAAAGATCGACCTTAAGGTAGACGATTTAACGTTCTTATTTCTTTTTGGATGGAATACAGTTGACTAAATCATGAATACAATCATTGTGTGATTAAATCACAAATGAAATCACAAAGTGTGATATAAAATGCAAAAACATATCTGAGTATGTCTGATAGTGTGGGGTACACTGGTCAATGCAAATCTAATCAATACAATAACATATCCAGATGGTATGAGTATGATTGTGCCTGAGTTTACGATGGAAAAATTATACCGGTAATCGACATGACTTGTGTGCTGAAGTAATTGAAATTGAAGTGTAGTTCAGCATGTCTGTTCAATATGATCCCAAGTTGTGATCTTTCTCGCAAAAGACAAAAATAGTGTCTGATTCAGTATTATATTTATGTTTCATATCTGAAAAGTCCAAAAAGATTTTTGGTGTGTTTTGATATAAAGTTTCAAAAAGCCAAAAAGATTTTATTTCTTATTTGTTTTCGACCAATCGACATGTGATACGAAATCAAATTTCAAATCTATATCTTGGATTCTCGAAGAGAAGTTTTGTACCAAGATTTTTAATTTAATTTTCAAAAGAAAAGGAAACCGCGTTTCTGTCTTCTGAAATTGCAGGTTATGGATATCAAAGACTCAAGCATGGTGAAAGGGGGAGTATGTTTTATCTTTCACAAGTGGATCTTGAAGTTTGAAGATGATTCAAGAATGATCCAGCCATGCAAGCTCTATTTCTGACAAGATTTCAAGTCAAAGATCGGATGCAGCAATGTTGAAGATTGAAGACTGAAGTTTAGTTAGAAAATAGATACACTACACGTTAAGGGGGAGTTTGTAGAAGCATATTCCTGTGCTATGAGTGTCTCGTGTATTGTATCTATGTGAGCATGTCTGAGTATGAGTTGTGGTAGAAATGTCTTCAGTGGCGTATCACATGGTCCGGCGGACCATGTGGTCCGGCGTACCAGTTTGGTACGCTGGGTGGTTAGTCACTTAGTATAAATATGTAGTGTTAGAATGAGAGCAGAACACTTCTGAACACTTCTGTCATTTCTACACTTTCTGTGTGTGTTTCTAGAGAGAGAAACTAGAGAGCTTGTGTTTGTAATCTTCAAGTGATTCAATACAAAATCTCTTATTTACATTCGTGTTTACTATCATTGATCAAAGCATGCAGTAGTAAGATCGTATCTCGTTTCTACAATTGTTTTTGAATTCTTAGCTGGGTGCATGGCAACTTTAAGTGAAAGACTCGAACCCATCCTAGAACCTACTTTCGTGCCTTCGGATACCCCTTGGTCCAAAGATAAGATGTTTGGAAACGTGACCTTTTTGTCACACATGCTAGAGGACAACATGCTTACAGACGTCCTGATAATGGACAATATGCTTGCAGACGTCCCGGTGATGGACAACATGCTTGCAGATGTCCCAGTGCTGGATGAGGTTTGTCATCAACCTAGATGACGACAAGGATCTCCCATAGCTCCTGCACAACCAGGTGGGACAGTAGAGGGCGCCCTCGATGTGAAGCTTTTATGGAACTATGAAGTAGGAGTAAGAGTAGAAAGAATAAGGTAGTTTGTTGACATTTGCATGATGCTTGTTGACCAATGAATCCCGACTAGTGAGATTATTTTGACATGTCTTAGAAATTGCAATTAGCAGATCTTGGGTTAATTGTAATTCTAAAACATGTATCTTGATGACTACTTGACTATGACTATGTTATGATTTATCTTTATTGTTTTCCTAGATTAGTTCTTGTAGTTAGTTTAATAATTATGTCATGAGTAGATTGAATGCAAGTTCTGGCTTTATAATCTGATTCGGACCAGAAGGTCACGATTTCTGGCATGGTAACCATCCCACGGGACGCAAAGTCAGAAAACAGAGGAAGTGTTGCCAAAATTTTCCAAACCTAAAACTACTTTTTATCGTCATTGTCTCTAATTTACTAACGTACGGGTATGTTGAGGACAATGTACATTAAGTGTGGGGACGGAAAAATTATGGGTAAACTTTTTCGAAACTTAAACAATTGCTTTGTCCGATATCGAGCCTTACACAAAACTTTCTCAAAATAAGCCTTGATATCTTCCCAATTTTTTCAAAAAACTTTGTTGCCCAAATGGAACGATACATATAAAAGTTTTCCTCCCGTATTTAAAAGATTTCAAATTCTATTAAATTATGAATGAATTTTCTAAAAATAAATTGAAATACTCCTTTATGGGAAAATGAATAGAGAAACTTATTTTTCCCCTTTCCCCATGCCAGTGAGAAATTGAGCCTAAAATATAACATGATCAGCTATATACATGCTCATTCCCTAAATCATGAGAGAAACCTGATGATTCGACAGAGGTAGAACTTGACATGTGTATGCGTCCCGAGATGGACAAAATTGTGAAAACTTATGTAAATGACTGAGGCACCTAGGACTTCCCGCCATCCACTTTTTACCCCCCCCCCCCTTTTTTCCTTCACTCTAACAAAATTCCCCCTAGTTAACCCCTTTGAGTCTTAGCCTTTCATTTCTAAACCCCTCTTATTTTGTAAAATCACCCACTACTGCAAAATAACACACGCCTTTTTATTTCGTAAAAAGCAAATCTTTCATGAGAAATTCAACCCTGTGACTTTTCCCAAGCAAAATAAAGCTATAATGTTGATCCACAGGTCCTGGATCTTCATTCAGATGATGTTAGTTTTTGTCAAAAAATAATAATAAATAAATAAATAAAACATATAAAATAAAATAAAATAAATGTTTTGGTACTATTCGCTAGAATAGAGGGGACTCACAAATTCGCCATGACAAATAAAGAAGAGCAAAGCTCTCTATAAATGTAGTTCATTCTTTTGAAAGTCACTGGAAAAAGAAGAAAAATCTCTGAAAGAACCGCTCTTTTACAAGTTTTTACCCCTTTTTCTCAATAACCTATCCAATCCCTACCCCAAGCCTACCCTTTAAAGCCCTCATGATACGTATGTGGAATCCAATAAGATCTGTGGAGGTTTGATCACATGTCAAGCCTATGTTGTCTGCTCGTCTTCAACCATGTACGAGTGTTCACCCAAATAATCAGATACAATCCCTGAGAGTTGAGTGAATAATTGTGAGGTTAATAAGTTTAATAAAAATAAATTTTAGTAGGTTTGTCGTAAATTTTTGTATTTCAATTTAAATAAAGAAATGAAAATAAATCGATGGAATAAGCTATCCAAAAAATGAGGGAGGAATACTTTTATAAGGCCAGATCTATAGGAAACAAACAAATGCAACATTTGGGACTGTCAAGATTATTCTGTACTAAGTTTTTCTTGAGGACAAGCAAACGTTTAAGTGTGGGGATTTTGATAAAAATCAAATTATACATATTTCTACACCAAATATCCTTCACAAACCGGCACAAATCTGATTTACTAACACCAAAACAAGTATATTTTGTTTCCTTTTTATTTTTTTCAGGTTCAAAAAGGCAAAAGTCGTAAAAGGAACAGATTACATTAAAAACAGAAGAAAAATGCAAAGTTCCGAGACCAGCGAGGACCGGCACGCCCCGTGCCTGGCCAAGCACGCCCCAGGCCCACCATCTGAAACAACACGCCCCGTACCTGGACAAACACAAACCCTGCCTCTAATAACAGATCGTACCGCTTAACACAACATGCCCCGTGCTAACTTTAGCACGACACGTGTCGCCGCAGGTGTGTTTAATGACTTTATGAAAACTCTTTTTATTGAAAATGTATTACTGATTTTCTGAACCAAATGTGCACTACGTATCACATACCATTTGGGGAGTCGAAACCCAAAGGCCGAACTTGTGACACCCGGTCTGGGGATGATGCATGATCCGGAAGGTGACTCGCATCCCATGCTACATGATACGTTTGAGGTCCTTATGTCTATGTAAGCAAACTCGGCTGACCACGCAAGTGCGGGATGAAAGTATTTAGTTGGAAATGGGGGTTGGTAATATTTTGTCACTTCACGGAAGCCTAGATGGTATGTGTTTGTGAACTTGGCTCTGGTTACGCCGGACGTGCGTGCGCGAGAGCGGTGCATGGAAGAAATGAACCTTAGTCCCTTAAAAAGATCATTTTCATAATAATATAATTCGTCACGCAGGGTTGTTCACCTGCTGGTTCAAGACAACGTGTCAAGTACGGTAAGTCGGCCGGTTTGAGGGACCCCGTAACTAAGTGGCATTACACCACTTTATTTGTTCGCTGGCAGCACTTTCCCTCGGCATTCGTACTCCTGGTAGACGATTAGCAGTTGGATGGTGAATCAGCCTAAGATTCTAAAAGGTGGCTGATCTTCTGCTAGTGAACAATCTTAAGTGAGGATATAAGTACGTGTCGAGCCCTCCTGAACCACTGGTAAGTTCTCCCAAGTAATATTAACTTCGATCTACAGTTCTCGAAAACACCATCTTATTTTCTTCATTTCTTTTATTTTAGTTTATTTTTATTTCTTTCTTAAAACTAAAAGTTAGACCTGGCTAGATGATAACAGCGGACTGAGTATCCAGAGCTCTCATTTTCCATTGTGTCATGCTCGACCCTGATTCAACTTGCCGCTACTATATTGCCCATGATGGGTATACTTGCCCGTGTAATGTGGTGAAATAGTGGCTTTTAAGTAAATCATGTATTATAAATAAAAAAAGCTTAAAACTGCTAAATAGGTTTGAAAAAATATATAGCCATATTTTAAGTACACCTCAGCACACACCAATAAATCATGACTAAAACAAAAGAAAAAAAAACAGAAACAATGCAAAGCGAATGATCGACGCGTAGTAGCATCGATCGGGTGACGATTCCAATCCTCCTAAGCCTTCTCGATCTCTCCAATCTTCTTCCTCTATGTTCTACAGCAGTAATAGGTCGATCCTGGGGCAGAATGATCGACCCCAGCCGTCTCTAGTCATTCCTAAACTTCACGTTGTATTTATAGGTCCGAAATTAGGGGTTTTTGTTGATTTGGGCCGTCACGGGCCGTTACAGGGCATGCTTGACTTTTTTTAGCAATAACCTTGAAACGTTCATAACTTCTTCGTTACAACTCGGAATTGACCCCTGTTTTCGCCTATGTTCATCATTTTCCATGCTCTTTCATCTCAAGTAGGTTTCACATAAAAATTAGGCTGGAAAATAAAGGATCACATTCTCAATTTCTGAGCTGAAAGTTCCGGTTTTCGCCCGATTCTTCGTATCTTCTCTGTTTTCACCGTTTTTCTTCCAAATCTCCATCAAGGCTTCTAGAAACATAATATAACTTATTTTAAGTATCTAAGCCTCATATTCATTCAAAAACATATTGAAAACGTATATAATGTCGTGAATTATTTTAAGAAAAGATATGCAATTACAATCACATCATATATCCCCACACTTAGACATTGCTCGTCCCTGAGCAATCCCTATTCAAAATCAGAATTCAATAATTTCCGAACATGTATAAATATCTCATATACTACTGCAACGAAAATTTAACACATAGACATATACTACATTGAACTACCAAATCCGTAAGGTTTTACCACAATACTAAGATTTACAACCCAACAAGTTATAAGTTATTTAAATCACAGGTAGTATCGACTAAGTTTTCCTAGAAAGCCTAGTATTTTATCAACCAACTCACTCCACTTACCATGTCACTTGACTCTAAGGGTTATTTTTCAGGTGAACGCTCAAAGTCAAGTATGTCTAAGCGTATTCTTAGGCTTATATATCGATCATGCTACCGTATCTGTTATGGGATTCGACCAAAGAATAGGGGGAGAAATTCAAAAGTTGCTCAAAGATACGGGTGTATGAGCTACCACCTTAACGTATATCTTGGCTTATACGTACAACCATGTCACAATAGTCATTGTGATTTATTTTCACACATATATTTTTTTCTTTTTTTTTTCATATTTTCTATTTTTTTTCTTTTTGGGTAATAGGATAAGCATGTTCGAGTTATGTAGAAAGTCCAACATCTTCGGGCAATTGACGACCTGGAAAAGATCCATAACAAACTCAAGGAAAAAACATGGTCTCAACATAAACCTAGAATCTTGTATTAGACACACGACATTCCCTCATTTCATATATTTTTTTCATCTCCTTCTTTTCATATATATATATATATATATATACTAGCCGTGTGCCCGCGCGTTGCGGCGGCGACAGTGTATAGCGTGTTATTCGTCTTCTGTTCGCGCGTTGCAACGGCACAACAAACTACAATGCGTTATTTGTTTATTTGTTCGCTTGTTATGACGGCACGACAATTTACATTGAGGTATTCGTTTTTTTAGAACTCTAACAAATAGCAACAAACACCCGAATTGAAATATATATTGGTCACAAACATAGTAATATAAAACCAAATGAGTTGTAAGATAGAAGCGATCAACATAGTCTTAAGATATCAGTAATAACATAGTACTTTTTAAATCAAAATCCGAGGGTCAATGAATTCCATATTGAGGAAGTCAATCCGTGTCGTACATCATGCAATCAGTTATAAATAGTATCTTAAGTTGAATTCATGAACATAATAGGGTGCATCATGCGAGATGTGACGGGAAAAAATCAACTAACGCGGTACTTGTTTTTGGTAATTTTTCATGTCTCTGGTGATATATTGCAATGTACGTTTGTTACTAACCACCAGCGCAATGCAGCGGCGACAACAATCGAAGAACGCGGTCATGTTTTCTGTTACTTTATTAATCCTCGCATTATATATTATAGACTGTTAGTTTTCTCATTTCTAACATGGGTGCCGTCTATATGTGTCGTAAAGTTTTGCAAATCTCAATTAAATAATAACGAAAACAAAATGCGCGACAATTCATAGGGCGTTATCAATGCGCGACAATTCATAGGGCGTTATTTGTAATACAAACGTGCAGAGCCATATCGGACGGATGAACTGGGACGGGCGCCATGTTGTGAGCAGCCTTATAATGCAGTACATGCGCGTTGAGCGGTGGCAATAACTAACATGATATTTTTTTTCTTTAGTTTGTCAATATTCTTGTGGCATACTTCCACAGTAGCTTAAAACAAATAACAACGGACACCCGAATTTAAAACATAAAGTTTAAAGACATAAGTCATAAAAAATAGTTTTAAGATAGAAGTCATAAACTTAGTAGTTTATAGTTACGAATCCGCATTGCGGCGGACGTACTAATCAAATATATTATATATGCAACCCCTTTGCATACAACAAATAAAAATATTATTAGTTATGACATTTATCCATTACGACAAAAAATTCAAAGAAGTCACTAATGTTATTAAAAACATTCTAAACAAAAGACTCAAGTAACTGATGAACAAATAAAACGTTAAACTAAAAATTCAAAGAAGTCACTAATGATATTGAAAACATTCTAAACAAAAGACTCAAGTAACTGATGAACAAATAAAACGTTAAAGTGTGTGATACTATTTAAAATAATAACTACAAATAACATTATAAAAAGGGATTCCTAGTCATAAAAAAATACATAATTTCACGGGAATGATTTTGAGCATCATGTACCATTTGTTGTTTACTACTACCACCATACACATGATTATTATTGATTAATATGCTTATCGTGTCAATATTTAATGCTGCTTCGGTCTTTACCAAATTTTAAAAGCAGCTTTTGGTCTTCACCAACTCATTGTGTATCAGGATAGGATTAACAATAACTATTAAATGTGCTTATAAATGGATCGTGACCGAAGAACAAACTGTACCTGCTTACATATAACTTGATTTCAAAAGATAACTTAATTATTCAAACCAAACAAAAATATAAACAAACTATATCAGAAGGTTTAACTCCCCACATGTCTGGTTGCAGAACTCCCTAAAAGAATAATTATCATCATTATTGTTATTACTCATTTTTTTACATACATATAAATAAATTGTGTAAACATTCACCTAGTAAAAAGGACTTCCTTCCTATGTTTCATAGGTGCCTTCTTCTTCAACACAAGCTGCTAGACTTTATAGCAAACCGTAAAGACAGGCTACACGATCAACAGAAGCTGTTAGACATTTGAAGTTTTGAACCAATAGCATATCTGGTTTTGAAACTGATATTTTAACCTAACAAGAAATCCTCTCAAATTGAGATGATAATTGAAGCATAAGTTAATTCATGATCCTGTCAAGATAATTAGTAAAATTAGTAGATTTATTATTAATATTTACCCAGAGTTCCATTCAGCACAAGCATATGGACCAATTCTGAGATGGGCGTAGAGTACAGTAGCTTACTTAGCACAATGAACTTCACCAAACCCTCCTTTTTCCTTCTGAATAAGATCTGGCCACATCTGAGACATCAAAATATATGAAAGAAGATTAGTACAACCAAATTCCCAGAAGTCAATTCTTGATGTTGATCTGAAATTATAGAAGGAAACCAAGAAACAAAGTCCAAGAGCAATATGCACTACCAAGATCTACATAAACTTACACATTGATGAAAAAAGGTAACTACTTTAATCATCATCCAAAATCTTAAGTATCTCAACAAGACCAAAGATGATCAGAATATTTGGAGCATGGCCAGTAGAGCTTGGAACTTCATCTATACAGAAGGAAATAGTAACAAATTCATTAGGTAAGATTTAATACATAAACTATCGCAGACACCATATTAGCCCAAGCAAAATCAGCAATTTATACTAACATTTAATCATCTGTAAGTAAATGGAAAAAGTCTATAGACAAACCAACCCAACGATATTCTATTTTACCAAAAAGTTACCAGTTTTGAGCTATTGCTCAGTTACCCAATCCACCCAATCCTCCCCTTTTTCCACCTCGGAGTAGATAAAACACAATATACCATAACTCACCAGCCACTTGACCAAGATTTGTATCAGAAAATTGATTCTTGAGGAGAGGTTTATGAAGCATATATGTACCAGGAAACACCATCAAACTCATGCCCTTCATTGCTTGCCATTAACGATTCCTCAAGTGGCTTGAAGCCAAACACTTCGGTCCATGTTTTAAAAGGTTCAGGGATTGCAGGAATCACCAGCTCTTCAACACCAAGGAAACAAAGAGCCTGAATAAAAATTTTACATATAATTATTTCTTTATTTAAAATTATGACTTTATATATTAGTTAATAAATGCACTGGAATGTAGTTATAGTGCATAGAGGATAGATATCCCTAAATCATAATCATGAGTCATGAGCTAATCAAGCATGAAATAGTAAAGATAGGTGCAGAGCCATCATATCTCGCTTATTGTTGCTAACAAATGATCATTCTGTTAATTTTTTATGTTCAATGAAGTACATTCACCCATTTGAGTTGTCAAATTCCTACACCAAATTGGGATGCATTAACATCAAAATCAGGTTCACTAAAATTCTCAAAAAGGTTTTCTTAACTTTAATTTATAACCCAAAAATGTAATCAATAGATTGATGTGTCTAAAATAAATAGTTGCAACACCACATTGCAAGCTGAAATAGATGATGGCTTACACTCAGGATTGTATTTACAGCCTCTGTAGTAGGCGATAGAGTATTGAAGGTACAACATCTGCGCAAATTTAACACAACATAAGCACCAACAAACTTGTGAAGGAAATCATAACTATTAAGCCAATTATGCAAAGAAAATGATGATAGCACCGAATCATAACTATTAAGCCACTACAATGCAGCAATCAAAACAAATCCATACCAAGCAAGCAAGGAACCAACTCATGGAACAGTCAAACATGAATGAATAAAGTAAACAGAAAGTAATTTATTACACTTCCCGAATTGAATATGTCCATGTAACTTTTTTTTTCTAAGAATGGAAATCGTGAACACGATTACATGAACTTTTATACAAATACCTGATATAATACCTCAAATTAGACTTTGGGAGGATCACACCAACTACTTTGGTTCAGCCTGCAAAGAGTGTGAAGAATTTCATGTATATGATAATCAAGTTTGAAGTAAGATCTTTTGAATTTTGATTTTTTTCATTAGCAATTAGTTTAACAAACATGTTAAAGAAGTATAAAACTATATGATTCATTCAATGTACTTGCCACACAAAACACACAAATTCAAATTGGTTGTACTTCAGCATTGCACTTGTTGGTTAGTATGATAACACGTCCTAAATTTTAGCAGATAAAAAACCCAAGAAAAACAGTGAGAAAATAAATCACTCAAAACAGTTAACATACATGGATAGGAAATAAAAAACCCAGACAACAAATCACCTACAACCAGAAAACACAAAATACATCAGACATTACACATTAGAGAAACAATTCAAAGATAAACTTTAATAGAAAGAATACGATAATGGACAATCTAAAGTGCACTAAACACAAAAAATAAGGCATATAATGATATAAATAACTACAAAATAAAATCTTAAACTACATATCGGTTACTAAAAATTAAACCTGCAACATGAAGTCTTGCTCCCTTAAACACAGAAATCCATGTTCAGCCAGAAACAAACAAAGAGCATAATCTTCATGACTCACTTTTAATCCTCCCACCTACACCATATAACAAAATCACTGCTATTAGAAAAGGAAAACGGGCTTCAAAAGGCGTAAAGTAACATGTGACTAATGCACAATATAGTAAACAAATAAACGTGTGACTATGTGAGCATAAAACAACAGGTGAAGCAACCTCATTTGTTCACTCACTTAAATTCATACACAAATCAGATCTACATTTTTCTTCTTTTTCTAATAAATATATGTTCACTAATAGCATGAAGGATAGATTCAACTTTTCACTTAGAGAAAGTAGACCAAAAGTTGTTCCATCACAAATTTTCGTAGTGAACTCGCAAAGTCCTTAAATTAAAGAACCATAAGCAATCCATAACCAACAAAACCTAATTACAGAACCAAAAACACCAAATACGTATGAAGAAGTTCGAGCAATATGTCATAAAACCTCAAAATCAGAATCAAAAACACCAAATACTTATAGAGATGAGTTGAAGGGGTTCCATACTTTGTACTCAATCTTTGTTCTATCCATCTGTATACAAAATCATTTAGTTTTTTAGATTAATAGTTAGATATGAGCTATAATTTAGCTTATACCTGCTCAAAGACCCTCTTCTCGCTGTTACATGCAAATCTTGCCTAGTAAATCAGTATCTTTGAAAAGGGAAGGCAGACTTCGGTTTCCCTAAATTGACCAAGCGCTTGTGTGAAAACCCTGGAGCCAAACCGATTAGGAGTGAAAACCCCAAAATTGAAGTAGATTACCTTAGCTTCCATCGATTAAACAAACTGTAAGTGAAAAATCCTAAGATTGAAGTAGAGGCTCGGAGCATCGCGCATCCTAAGATTGAAGTAGAGGCTCAGAGCATCGCGCATTCATCCACCAGAGAGAGAGAGATTCCAGGATTACACGACGAAAAATATGAACAAAATTGAAGAAAGACAATGTCATTACCTAGAAGACAACTTTCAGATGCAAGATGAGGCTGGTGGAGGTTCCGTCCAACATTAAAAAATCCTAAATCAAAGAAGATGAACTAAATTTATGAGAGGGCGACAATTGCTTACCAAGAGAGAGAATATTTAGAGAGAAAAAATAGATGAAGGCGGTGTGTTTCAATTTTCAAAATTTGAAATTTTGTGAGACATACAAGAAAGACAGGTGAACCTTTTCTGGTTATGGTAGGTCTGGAGAGTTTGAAGATCAAAAGGAAGGGGATGAACTCTTGATTTGGAGAGATTCCCTCTACACTGTCATGGATTAGGTGCCTGTGAAAAAGAGAAGAGGGAAAGATCACAAATCAGCCGCCTGAAATAGATGGGGAATGTCAAAATTGGGATTAAGGACTGATGACCCTGATAAAGCATCTGGAATCTTGCCATGGGATAGTCTCGATCGATAGCTGATGTTAAGGTCATGGTTAAGAATTTTGGCTTTAAAGACTTGTACAAAAGCTGTAATTACTTGTAAACTCTTAAAAATTCAACATCCCTCATTTTCTCTCTCTTATATATATATTAATGTATTATATATATATATATATATATATATATATATATATATATATATATTATCACTCTATGTTATCTAGAAGGGATTACTATTCTAAGGCAAACTCACAAGGGAATAGGGTAAATGGGCTTATTAGGCCTGCTAGATTTTGTCAAATACTCCTGATCATGGGTTTTTATCAAAGAGCTTGTTAGGTAGACTATTCCTGCTACTTATAGATACGATAATGCAAGCAAGTTCTAAAAACGAATCTATGAATTATGTAAAAAAAAGTGCACTTTTGTGCAAATTGGGAATTGAAAGTTTTAAAATTTGTTCGGATTTTTCTTTGTTAGCTTTTGTTCATTTTCAGGGGGTAAATATATATAATTTATGATTTGTTCCCGACATTCCCATTCCCTCACTTATAACTGTACATTGTCCCTAATGTATGTTTAGAAACAACATAAACTAAACATGTAAATTAAAGAAACAGGGATGGAACGAGACTCCCCTGGGGATTTGAAGTTCGTGCATAATTGTATATAAGTGTCGTCACACTTCCTTTCAGCATCCAGCACGTATGCTCCAGTAAGAATACTCCTTCATTATGTGATGTCCAACTTAAAATTTGTTCCTGTAGACACATATCTAGAAGAAGGACCAGAGCATCCAATTCATAAGTAATTATAACATGCAAAGTAACATACTTATGTGAAATCAAAATTTACAAAATTAGATGGGATGTTCCGATACAGACCGCGATAGTGTAAGATGGTCTGGTGTGAGATTCACAAAATTGAGGACCATCCCCACACTTAGTCTTTGACAACAATCACATAAATTAGGTAAAGAGTAAGTTAACACAACTTAAGAACATAAAGATTAGAAAAACGTTCAGTTTAGCAAGAACACGTTAACAAAATAAAAGTAAGTACTAGAGAGTTTAAAACTCGGTTTGCCTCCTGAGAAGCGCTAAATTTAATTACGAGTCTTCAGCCAGACTCGGCCTTGCTTTAATCGCGATCAGGTGGCTTCTCCTTGATTCGCTTCCCACCTGTGCTCTTAGGTTTCACTTGGTTGACATCAGGTGGTTGTTCTTTTATCTGCTTCCAACCTGCCTCGTATGGTCTTTCTTTCCTTTCATTACTAGCAGGTGGCTCTCTAGCAGATTTATTGGTGGTTGTGTTAATTTGAGCATCATCAGGCCACTAACTCTTAAATTTACGAGGAACGAACTTAATCGTCCTAAGATATGGATGGTGCAAATTGTAGAAATTGTGGATGCATACGTATCAACACACTTGAATCCTTAGTTGCCCCTTAGTAGACTCCTCATCAGTCAGTGTTTGTTCAGAACTCTCATCTTTATAATGTAGCAACGATTCTAGCGACCTTCTCCTTTCATTGTCCGAATTAATCATCAACAACTTGTTTGAGTTTGGCGAGCGTAGCGAGCCGTTACAGGTGTAACGGGCCGTTTCGAACTCATTGCATAATGGGTTATTATTAAGTAATGAGGCGTTACAATCTTTAGGACAGAAAGGGTTTGAGATGTCTTTATCATCAGACAGCTTCAGCAATGCTTCAATCTCTACAAAATCTTTCTCTGGGTCGAATGTTCCAGTCTCCTCATCCTTAAGTTTCACAGTTAACCAATCGTCACCGAATTCCGCTATCATTTAAGCTTCAAATGCTTCCCTAAAGTTCATCTCCTCGTGTAATGGCTCCTTCTTTATTTCCGAGTTGTGTGATAACAGATGATCTACCAACTAATTTTTAGATAACGAGCCGTTATATGGATAACGATCAGTTTTGTTGTTAGTATGTAATGACCCGTTGTAGGGTAATCAAGTTTTACGATCATCGGAACAAACTGGATCTCCTGATTTGTGTGGAGAATCACTTTGTTCGAAAATATTTCCAATGTATGAATCATCGCACTTATCTTCCCAAGGCATGCTCGACTCATCCTCTATTGCTTCAGGTAGATCTAGGCTATCAATGTCGTCCTCGTCATCACTCCAGTCGCTTACACACTCTAGTTCAATCTTAATGTTGTCCTCATAAGGCTCGTATCGTCCAACTTCCCAATTCTTCATGTTCATCCTTAACGACTTGTTGGTTAGCTGACTCTTGTTGATCGTGTTGATGCATAATTCTAGGTCGTCACGTGAAGTATCAAGTACAAGACAAGAGACACAAGTATGCTGTGATCTGAACTATAGGCGAACTCCAATTCAGACTCACACGAACATGTCCGAACTGGAGGTTCAGATGATCGGTATTTTATCTTAGGATACTCATCCTATAAATAGCATGTCTTGTATAGGAATTATAACTTCTTGTCACATTCTACACCTTTTGTGTGTGTTTCTATGTGGGTTTTCTCTCAAGCTTAAGAATACAAATTTCATTTGTATTTACATTTTAATCTCATTTCATCTCATAATCAGTAGATTAGCAAACGATTCAACGCTCACACAATTTCAATTGGTATCAGAGCAATCTGGTTACATTTGCTAATCGAATTGTAGTGATTTTTTTTAGTTTTTCTAGAGAGAGAAAGTGGATTTTTGCGAGATTTCATCAAGTTCATCAAATTTGAGAGCTTTTTGTGTTAAAAAATATTTCTGAACGTTCCTATTGTATTTTCGTTGCCTACTATTGAAAATCTCATTAAAAAACTGTTAGAGCATATTCCTATGCTACAATGTGTCTCGTGTATTGTATCTATGTGAAGAACGTTTATGAGAGTCTTAGTAGCAGCGTACCAAGCTAGTCCGCCTTACCAATGGTACGCTCGTACCAATGGTACGTTGTATGGTACGCAGCTCAGTTATATTTCACCTATAAATAGATTGAGTTGTTTAGAAGGTGACAACTTTTGGTCATTGATCTCTGTTCACTATTGTTTCTATGTGTGTATGCTCTCAAGTCTCAATCAATACAAATCACATTTGTATTTACTTTTGATCTCTTCTCAATCTTGATATCACTAGATTAGCAAACGATCCATCGCTCCATGTCTGTTCAAGTGGTATCAGAGTTATCAGGTTATTTTTGATGATCAATTTCTGTGATTTTTTAGATTTCTAGAGAGAGAAAGTGGGGTTATGATCATTTTTCATCAAACTTTCTCAAATCCGTGTGTATCTGATGTTGAAATTGAAATCTAAACCTTCCTATAGTATTTTTGCTACCTACTGTTGCAAATTACAGCTCAAAACGTCCAAATTTTCAAAAATCAGTCGAAAATGTCATGGTACGCCAGATGAATATGTTTGTCCGCCATCTGGTATGCAAGGCAATCTTCATCTAGTGATTGGTACGCTGATTGGTACACTACCTGGTACGCAAGGTAATCTTCAACCGTGGTATGCGACGGTTACTGGTTAGTACGCTGACTGTTACGCCGTACCAAGGTGGTACACTGAGTTCACTGATACGCTGATCTGATTTGGTCCGTAGATTGGTTTGTTGAAGGGGTGGTACGTTGTTGGTCCGCTGGAGATCTTTGGTACGCTGGTTTTATTGGTCCACTACTTGGTCCGCTGGCAGAGAAGTTGTGTTCACTAAAACTGACGTAACTTGAGAACCGTTAAGAGTTACGAAACCCAATACCAACCAAAACAACCATCTCGAAAAGATCTACCCTTTTACTGCCTAACGGCTAGTACCCTCCGTTTTGGTACCCAAGTTCTATTTTTAAGACGCCCGTTTTTTAGTTTGAAGTTTTTACATTCGCTATCATAATTTCAAAATGAGTGACTTTCAAGCGTTTGCCGCAATTCAGAATTCGATGCAAGCTACAATGCAAACAATGATGAACTATGATAATGAAATTGGAGCAAGTCAGAAAGTTCCCAAATTATTCAAATTGGAAAATTATCATAGTTGGGTTAAACGGTTTGAAGCGTATGTGGATACGAATGATGTTGATATGTTGTTGTCGTTCACTGATCAATACGTCTATCCTAAAGATGAAACCGAAGAGCCGATTCTTCAAAGACAAATTTCGTCTGAATAAAAGAAAGCATATCAAGCAGAGAAAAAGGCATATGGTACCTTGACAATGGCATTACCTAAAGAATTACTACATCAATTTTCTGGTAACTATACATCGAAGAGTTTTTGGGATGCTTTGGAAAAAGAGATGTGAGGGTAATGACCAGTATAAGAAAAGTCACCAAAAGGTTTTGAAAAAGGAATTTGATAGGTTCAAGCATTATCAGAATGAATCAATTCCAAATTTGATTGCAAGATTTGCACATTTAATGAGTGAGATGCGTTTAGCAAGTCTTACAAAAGAAGAGGCTGATATGAAAGAAAAGATATTGGCGGCATTACCTAAGAAATGGGAAAATTATGTGATGATGATTACTCATGATAAAGAGTATCCAGGTTTGTCTTTTAATGATCTGATTCAAAGAATACAAGCAAGGGATATGTAGTTAACTGTGAACAAGTCACTTCCTCCACAAATTCAGAATCCTGCTGTGTATCATGGTGAAAATGATTAAACAATCAATGCTGTGAAGTTCAATATTTTAAATTCCGCACCTCCTACAGCATTCAGTGCAGGTAAATCTGAAAATTCTGGTTATTTTGCTGGTTGTACTATTTCAGTTCCTAGTTCATCAATTCATAATGCTTTATCTGCACAAACTATCGATGGTTATAATGCTTTAATGTCTGCATTAGTATCTTCATATTTTGGTGTTATTACTAGTTCTGTGAGTAATGCTGAATTGACAAATGAAGATTACGATCAGATCGATTATGATCATTTGGAAAAATGGATCTGAATTGGAAATATTCTATGTTAGTTCGAAGGACGAATGTTTTTTAATAGAACTGGTAAGAAACGATTGAATCAGGATTGTAAGATTGGTTTGGACAAATCAAAGGTTAAATGTTTCAAATGTTCCGTGTATAGACATTTTACCCGAGAATGCAAATTGTCTACTGAAAACAAATTGAAGACGGGTCAACATGCTCATTTGGTGTTTACATCCTCCAATCCAGATAAAAAAGATCAAAGAGTATCAGATTCTGCTGATAACAATTTGACTGAAATATTTTGGCATCCAGATGAATTTGCCTAGAATGTAGATTCTAGTGTCCCAAAATGTTCCAATTACTGTTGCATTGACAGCTCGTCAGGATGATGATAGCATTTTAACTGATTATGATTCTAATTCGAAAATTTCAATGATCAAAGAGGCTAAGATCGAAGAATCAAAATCTCTTGAATGTGTGAAGTTACGCAACAAAAAATGCAACATTAGAAAAGGATTCTGTATTATTAACTGAAGAGATTGTGGTGTTAAAGAAAGAATTGGAAGAATTTCAGAAGAAATATTATGAATTGGTTCATGTTCATGATGGTGTAGTGAAAGAAAAGGATCACTTGGCTAAAGAGTGTGAAAAAGCCAAAGCTGAAGCTTTAGATGTAGCTCAAGATTTTGAAAATCTATTTGAGAAAAGTTATCCAGTTCAAAAAAAGTATGAAAAAGCAAATGCACTTGTTGTTGAATCTGCTGCTACAATTGAGAAACTTCAAGAGAAAGTGTCTACACTTCAAGATTCTAATTTTCTTCTTCAAGATAAGACTGAAGTCTTAACGAAGGATGTGGATATATACATCAAGAAGTGGGAGAAAGTTACCGAAGAAGTTTTAGCTGAATGTGAAATTCAAAAGTTGCAAACATATGAGTACAATGACCTCAATGAAAAGTTTATTAAGTCCCAAAAAGAGGTGTTTGATGCTGAACAAAAATCTCTTAATTGAAGATGGAAATTTTGGAGTTAAAAAGGCAAGTGAAGAATTGCAATTTATCACCGACTTTGCTGAATTTCTTATATAAACAAGATCAGAGTGAGGATAGTTCCAAAAAGAATGTTATTCACATGGTTCCTCAACAGGTAGATTTATCTGAATTTACATCTGCTCCTCTTGATCCAAAAGATGAATTACATGATTATTCAAATTTTGCCTCTCAACCAAAGAAGAAAAAGTCCAAATCAGAGAAAAAGTAGAAACCATTGGGTGAAGCTCTGAAGTTTAACTCAAAGTCTATTCTTTTGGAAAATGAATAGATTTTTGATAAGGTTGCTTCAAGTACTTCGTCTAAAAATGAAGAAGAAAAATATTTAGGGGGAGAAAATTTGATATCACTAGTTCAGCATGTTATGTTCAATATGATCCCAAATCGTGATCTTTCTCACAAAAGAAAAAAAATAGTGTCTGATAATGTATTGCATTTACTTTTCTATATCATAAAATACCAAAAAGATTTTAGGTGTGTTTTGATATAAAGTTTCTAAAAGCCAAAAACATTTTATTTTCGACACTTGATACAAAAAAAAATCAAATTCAATATCTTGGATTCTTAAAAGAGAAGTTTTGCGCCAAGATTAAATTAATTTTTGATAAATCAAAAACGAAAAACTGCACTTTTGTCTTCTAAAGTTGCAGGTTCTGTGTGTCAAGACTCAAGCATGGTGAAAGGGGGAGTTATTGAAGTATTCTTATAAGTGGATAATAAAGTTCAAAGACTGTTCAAGTTCTGATCCAGCCATGCAAGCTCTATTTCTGACAAGATTTCAAGTTGAAGATTGGATATAGCAATGTTGAAGATTGTTGACTAGAGATTTATTTAGAATAGATTCCATACACGTTAAGGGGGAGTTTGTTAGAGCATATTCCTATTCTACAATGTGTCTCGTGTATTGTATCTATGTGAAGAGCGTTTATGAGAGTCTTAGTAGCAGTGTACCAAGCTAGTCCACCATACTAATGGTATGCTCGTACCAATGGTACGTTGGATGGTACGCAGCTCAGTTAGATGTCAGCTATAAATAGATTGAGTTGTTTAGAAGGTGAAAACTTTTGGTCATTGATCTCAGTTAACTGTGTGTTTCTGTGTGTGTATGCTCTCAAGTCTCAATCAATACAAATCACATTTGTATATACTTTTGATCTCTTCTCAATCTGGATATCACTAGATTAGCAAATGATCCATCGCTCCATGTCTTTTCAGAAACATCCAAAATCGTAAATTTTAGACAAAATATGATTTCGCTCGTCTGAGTTCGCCTCATGCATTTTCAGTTCGCCTCAAGAACTTTCAGTTTGGATAACTAACCGCTCCGAACTCCAGTTTGGACAGTGTCCAAACTCCGGTGTGGACACAGTTTGGACACTGTCCGAACTCCGATTTGGACACAGTTTGGACACTGTTCGAACTCCAGTTTGGACATAGTTTGGACACTGTCCGAACTCTAGTTTGGACACAGTTTGGACACAGTCCGAACTCCAGTCTGGACACAGTTTGGACATAGTTCGAACTCCAGTTTGTATACAGTTTGGACAAATTTGGAATTTTTGGGTTGTTTCACTAAAACTGACGTAACTTGAGAACCGTTAAGAGTTCCGGGAGCTAATACCAGCCAAAACGACTGTCTCGGAGAGATCTACACTTTTACTGCCTAACGGCCAGTACCCTCTGTTATTTGAGGTTGAAGTTTTTGGAGTGTCAGTTTCTGGTTTTCGTAAAGAGTGATTCAAGCATATTGAACTGATTTTATATAAATTGTTCGAAAATGAGTGCATCACAAGCTAGTCCTATGATACCTACACTAATGAAATGAGAAGATTATCATGAATGGAAAGTTGATTTTGAGATTTACATCAACAAACATTTTGAAGATTTTTGGAAGATAATCGATAAGCAATTCAAATGGCCTGTTGATACAGATGGACAAGTAAAAATACATTTACATCTTTCTCTAGAAGAAAAAGCTTATATAGACAATGAGGACAAAGCTAGAGACATTATGAAAACTGCTCTTTCAAAAGTGTTATTTCTTGAACTCACAATGGGTTATACTGCTAAGGATAATTGGAATGATTTGCAAGAAAAAGGTTAGACATATGCACACATTCAGACTATGAAGGTTGGCTCAGTTTCTACTAATTCAAAATCATATGATTCAGCATCAAGTGGTTTGGAATCAGGAAGTGATGAGTTGTCAAACAAAAAGGATTGTCATATTATTTTTAAGATTAAACACACTGATAGTTGTGTGTCTGATTCTGATTCTGATTCTGAAACAAGTTCTTGTCTGATATATGATAAAGGAGATGATAGTGACTTAGAAGCAGTTCAGAATGAAGTTTCTTTAAAGTGTTCAAAGTGTGCTGAATTTGCTAAGATTAACAAGAATTTTTTGAAAGAAAAGGATAAATTGTTTGTTGAATGCGAAAAAGCTAAAACTGAAGCTAAAGAAGTTGCTCCAGATTTTGAAGCATTATTCAAAAACGCTTATCATGTTCAACAGAAATATGAAAAGATTAATCAAATTGCTCTTGAAGCTGCTGAAAAAGTAATTAGTCTTCAAAAAGAACTTTCAAAACTTCGAGATGAAAATGTTTTGGTTCGAGAAAAGAACGAAATTTTGACTAAAGATATTGAATATTTCAAGAAGTGGAAAAGGTTACCGAAGAAGTTTTGGAAGAATGTGATTTGAGAAGAAGACATAAGTATGAATATAATGAGCTGTCGGAACAATTCATTGCTTCTCAGAAAGATCTGTTGGATGCTCAAGTGAAGATTTCAGAAATGAAAATTGAGATTCTTGATTTGAAAAGACAAGTGAAGAATTGCAATTTGTCACCGACGTTTTTGAATTACATTTACAAACTGGAGAAGAATGAAGAAAGTGCTAAGGTTGATTTACATAATGTTTTGTCACCGGTTGATTTATCAATTATTCTATCTGCTTCTATTGATACAAATGGCAAAATGCATGATTATTCAAAATTTGTCACACCGGTCTCAGCAAAGAAAAAGAAAAAGTCAAAGTCTGAGATGAAGAAAATTATCAATGGACAAGCTCCAAAGTTTGATGTTGGTTCATCATTTTTGGAGGATGAGAAGATATTTGATAATAGTAAGAAATCTGTTAGTACTTCAACTGAAGTTGAACTTGATAAATCTTTGATTCATGAGAATAAGTTGACGGATATTAAAGATATATTTACAAGAAGAGCTAAAGAAAGAAATGTTTCTGATTCTAAAGTTGAGTCATCAAAGATTTCAGGGTTAAAGCATAAAGGTTTGGGTTATGAAGTCAAGGATGTCTCGGTGTAAAAAACAACATAGAAACAGAAGAAAGCTGTTGTTAAGCATGTTCATCAACTTCAACAACAACCAAAGAAATCGTTTGTTAAACCTATTCAGACTCAGCAAAAGCAAGCTCATTAAAAGAAGTCAAATGTTTCTACATCAAGAAATGGTTGTTATCATTCTGGAGGTTCGTCAAGTGGTTCTTACTACTTACCTCAACGATCATCTCTCATGTATGATTCTTCTAATAATTTCTTTGATTAATTTGCTTCTGATCATTCTCTTAGTTATTATGATTCTCCTGCTGCGAATCATAGTTGGAAACCAAAGAATTTTGTTAAATTCTCACCAAAGTTTCGTGAAAGAATTTGCTATGCATGTCGTCAACCTAGACATATGGCTGCAAATTGTCTGACGACTGCATACATCCACAAAAATGCCACTATGTGGATAATAACGGTCAATTTTTTTATGAACCTTGGTATCCAATGTACAAACCAACTAGCAAGACATTTTGGTCCGAACCAAAGACGCCGGTTGAAATTTTTTAGGTTTTGATTCAAAATTTTCATCATCAATGATCTGGAAACCAAAAGTTGTTTCCAAGGCCAACACCGAGTATGTGGAAGACACTAGGCGACCCGATGCTGTTAAATCGGGTCGATCCCAAAGCATCTAATTTTTTATTTGGTGTCAGCAGGTATTTTAGGAAGACCTTTCGGTGATTGGAAAATTGCTGATTGTGAAATATCTCTGATAACTTAAATTAGATTTCAAAATCATTTTTGTTTTTAAAATACTAAACTGCTAGTATTCGTGTTGGTTGATCAATTTCTGTTTGTTTTTCACTTCATCTCATTTTGAGGGGGAGTTTGTTTTTTCAAATGATAAAAATGAAAATCTAAAAATAGAGTTTGTCATTTTTAGGGGGAGAAAATTTGAAAAGACAAAAACATTGAAAAATGCAAAAATTCAAAAACATTGAAAAATGCAAAAATTCAAAAACATTGAAAATGAGAAATTGTATCCGACATGTTTGGGAAATGATGGTACATTGGTTTACATCTTCTGACTTATGGATAAAATATATGAAAAGGCCATAAGACCATTTGATCTATGTGTAAGGTAGGCTCAGCAAATCAGAAATTATTCAAATGTGATATACACTAAATCTGATGCTTGACCTAGTGGACAACATCTTGATGCGTATCTTAAGATATATCAAGAAAAAGATATGTGAGAAGAAGAATGAGAAGTCACTGTGTATACATGTGTTCAATTTGCAAAGATTCAAACTTCTTTGATTTTCTTTGTATTCTCAAACGATCGGAATTTCTTTGTGTACCGAAAGATCGACCGTATTGTTGTTCGTTTGAGGTTCTTCTTTATTTTCTTTGGTGTTTCGTATAACTCATCGGACTTTCTCTGCATGTACAGGAGCACCGACCTGATTGTTATGGATTTATACAATTTTAACTTCTTTTATTTTTTATTTTGTTAAGTCCGAGGCCTTATCTGCGTAACGAAAGATCGACCTTAAGGTAGACGATCTAACGTTCTAATTTCTTTTTGCATGGAACACAGTTGACTATATCATGTATAAAATCACTATGTGTTACATCACAAGTGAAATCACTAAAGTGTGATAAACAAAAGCATATCTGAGTATGTCTGATAGTGTGGGGTACACTGGGCAAAGCAAATCTAATCAATACTTTAACATATCCAGATGTTATGAGTATGATTATACCTGAGTTTAATGCTGGACAAATTATATCTGCAATCGACATGGCTTATGTGCTACAATAATCGAAATTGAAGTGTAGTTCAGCATGTTATGTCCAATATGATCCCAAGTCGTGATCTTTCTCACAAAAGAAAAAAAATTAGTGTCTGATTCTGTATTGCATTTACATTTCTATATCAGAACATACCAAAAAGATTTTAGGTGTGTTTTGATATAAAGTTTTGGAAAATCAAAATGATTTTATCTCTTATTTCTTTTCGATTGGTCAACACGGAATACGAAATTATTTCAAAATCAAAATATCTTGGAGTCTTGAAGAGACGTTTTGTGCCAAGATTATTTATGTTGGCAGGTTTCTATGAGGGAAAAGAACATCACAACTTTAAGTCTTCTGAAATTGTTGATAAAAAGATTACGAACGCTGCAATGTCAAGTATTCGAGATCAGACTCATCGTCAAACTGAGGAAGAGTTTGAATGAAGATACAAGCTTATGTGGAAGTTGATACTGCACATGTCGAGGGGGAGTTTGTTGATGCATAATTCTAGGTCGTCATGTGAAGTATCAAATACAAGACAAGAAACACAAGTATGCTGTGATCCGAACTATAGTCGGACTCCAGTTCGAACTCACACGAACATGTCCGAACGGGAGGTTCGGATGATCGGTATTTTAGCTTAGGATATTCATCCTATAAATAACATGTCTTGTATAGGAATTATATCTTCTTGTCACATTCTACACCTTTTGTGTGTGTTTCTATGTGGGTTTTCTCTCAAGCTTGATAATACAAATTTCATTTGTATTTACATTTTGATCTCATTACATCACATAATCACTAGATTAGCAAACGATCCAACGCTCACGCAATTTCAGATCGTGCCACTAGACTTGAAAGTTTGTGAACCTAGAGAAACTAACGAAGCTAGGATCCGGAGGTGGGGCTGGTGCGGTAGGGTGCGAGCTTTGAATTAGCACTTCGTCCGTTATTGTCTCTCGAAATCTGTAGCTTTGGGAGATTTGTGGTGATGGGTTTGGAATTCCTCCTTAGATTGCTCCAGGGTAGTGATAGTGATAGCGCGTGTAGAAATAGATTAGAATCGAGTTATAAGACATGGTTGTTCTTCTGCAGATGGGGGATCCTACCTAAGGATATTAATAAGGCTAAGGCCTATGTTCTTGAATCTTGCAGCCATCGTGATGAGGTTTTGGGTATTTTTAATGTTTTTTTGGTTTTTATAAAATAAGAAATAAATAAGAAAGAAAATAACTAACTATAACTATAATACTAGGGGCTAGAAACTAACTAGGTCTTTCTTAGATTAGCCGTATCCCTGGAAACGGCGCCAAAAACTTGATGCGCGTTTATCGTGGCGGTGAAACCAAAATGTATAGTTACATAATCAGGTTTTAAATTTATAATACCCTAACATTACCTAGACCAACCACATACGCAATATAGGCAAGTGTACCTATCGCTAAGTAATATAGTCTAATCGGAAAGTACAGGGGTCGATCTACAGTGATACAAATCTCTTACTCAACCTAATATATCCCTGACCTAAATACCCTAACCTAAACTAACTAGCCTAGCTGTAACCTAAACTAGCTTAACTAACTAATTGAACTTATCAAGTGATTATTAATTTGGAGGATATCAAACCTAATTACTAAGGGTACCTATAACGACAAATCAAATATAATAAAGGGCATCATCTAGGATTCAAATCATCTTAACTTCATCAACCCTATGGAATGATCTGCTATGCTAACTATTCTAATGGACCTAGGACTCTCTAAAGCACCTAAGTCTAGGAAATTGGTCATTATCTACCCTCTAAGATAGGCACGAGTCAACAACCTATAGATCTCTAACAACCATTATAAAATATCCAACTTGATCTAAGATAAAGGTCCAGACCAGCCCCAGCCTGACTAACCAAGAGGACAAGATCTAACACCCAAACATATGACCTAGAACCGCAATTTACCTAAGTTAATGCTAAACACCAAGACATGAGTATTAAGCTAACACAAATAGACAGTTCTATTAACCAGTTACCTATGCTACCGAATCTTCCAGATCAAGCTAGCCTTGCTGAAGAACTAGACTCAATCACAAGTACCTAAACAGGCGACTTAAAGAGAAAAATCTAAAACCCTAAACATGGAAGTGCACTTCCATATCATCAAGTCTTAAGATACCAATCGATGGATTATCATAGGCATATATAAAAAATGCCAATCACATGCAAGAAAAATTAGAGCTTTACTAAAATCATCATGTAAATATAGCAAACATCAATCCAACAGAGTCGAATCATTCATGAATCATCTAATCTAGATGGTAAATACAACTAGCCTAGCATTCTAAACATGAATTCAGATATGTTCGGAACATAAAGCATGACTAAAAAATAAAACAAAACAGAAACAATGCAAACCGAATGATAGACGCGTAGTAGCATCGACGGGTGAGGATTCCAAGCCTCATAAACCTTCATGATCTCTCCAATCTTCTTCCTCTATGTTCTACAGCAGTAACAGGTCGTTCTGCGGCGGAATGGTCGACCCCAGCCGTCTCTAGTAGTTCCTAAACATCACATTGTATTTATTGGCCCAAAATTAGGTTTTTTCATCGATTAGGGCCGTCACGGGCCATTACAGGGCATGTTTGACTTTTCCAGCAATAACCTTGAAACGTTCATAACTTCTTTGTTACAACTCAGAATTGACCCCCGTTTTCGCCTACGTTCATCATTTAACATGATCTATCATCTCAAGTAGGTTTCAAATCATAATGAGGCTGGAAAATAAGGGATCACATTTTCAATCTCTAAGCTGAACATTCTGATTTCGCCTATTTCTTCGTATGTTCTCTGTTTATCACCGTTTTTCTTCCAAAAAAGTATAGAAAACGTATAGAATGTCGGGAATTATTTCCAGAAAAGATATGTAATTACAAGCACATCAGACACCAAGGAGAAATGAGCGAGTCGCTAGGGTTACACAGAAAACTCAATCCAACCGTTTGGATCTAAAACTTCACGTATCGCGAATCTCCTCCGATTGACTCGTCGCGTACCATGATGTCTCAAATGATGGCAGTGACGAGCTCACGCCAAGAGGATAAGATGACGTAGACAGTGGCGGCTAGGGTTAGCGGTGGAGGTGACGTGATGGAGGCAATGACGGCTTTCAACGGCAACGCTGCTGAGATGGCGGCACGTGAAGAGAGTAGCGGTAGGAGGTCCGTTGGTGGCTGGCTATGGATCGGGTGGCGGCGGTGGTACCGATTTCAAGAAAAGCACAAACGAGGGCCGAGTGGTGATGATTCGGTGACCGCCAGTTGGACAGGGCGGCGGATGGTCGCCGGCGGCTAGGGCTTCGCGACGGAAGGGGGAAGCCGGGGATCACTTATTCCTCCACCGTAATGAACCACTTATTTTAATGATTGATTAATAAAACAACTTTATCAATGCAATCGCTGTAGACACGAGAATCAATAAACTCAGATAAAATTTATCTGATTTATTAATTTCATCACAGACGTTAGTCGATGAATAGTAACGTCATATTCTGCACTTTATCGTAATTAAACATATGTTTGTTAAACAAGAATAAACCATAATTAATTACTAATTTCTATGATTTACCGGTTAACAATTTAAGCGGATTTAATTCTCATTGCCCTCAGCGTAACTCTTACGAGTCTTAACCGGGTCGGGTTCTTGGTGTTGTCGGGTCTGGACATGCAATATCCAACAAGCTCCCACTTGGACAGATTTCGACAACATTAGAAGAAACAGTCAAAGGCTCTCTAGCTACACATGGCTATCCTAACCAGTTATGACACTTCAAGTCAGTAACCAATATCTATAAACTCGCGTTATAGTTTAGACTTATGGTAATTCAAAGTCATACGTTCCCTTTTATATAAGACATCAATAGAACAAGAGACATTGATTTAATTCATTATCTTTAACGTTCAATCATTGTATTTCTCGTTTCATCAGTTCGAAGTGATCCAAGCAAACACACATTAAGTTTAGGTAAGGCCTTACACTTAACACTTGGAACTAACCAGAGGGACCACGACGTCTAATTGTTGCATGCTTAGTGCAAGAGTACAGAATCCCATCTTGACTACATACAAGTCCCACTAAGCTTCAGATCTATTCCCAAAAGTAGCCATTATGACTGGCAGTTACGCGACAGCGTTAAGCTACAATCAAAGAATAGTCTTAGGCAAACTCGAGGTAGCATATGTATCTCAGGTCAAAGGATACTATTAAGCATACCGTTTAATCATATTTATCTTATGATTAAATCCATGAAGATAATTTGATACGAGTTACGTCATAACGCCATTCCTTAAATCGGAATCATTCCCACATCTATTGATCGACTACCGACGGTTTTGAATATTTTAAAATATTCACGGATATTAAAACATATAAAATTCAAACACTCTGTGCAGAATTCAGATTCTGCATCTAACCTCTTAGATCAGATTGAATGATTTGTGCTAACGTTAAAGTTAGATATCCCAACACTAAAGTAGAACATTGTGGTAGTATATAAATCAGGCACTATGTAATAGTGTTAACTTATTGATCAGACTTGATCAATGGAACTGTGAATTTTATGCTATGTTCTTTAACCTGCTGTTAGAGCATATACCTATGCTATGATGTGTCTCGTGTATTGTATCTAGATTAGAATGAGTTTGTGTGTTGTAGTGACTATATCATTGGTGTCGTACCAAATGGTACGCCGAACCATATGGTACGCACGTTCCAGATGGTGAACCATTTGGTACGCAGGCTGTTTAGTCACTAAGTATAGATAGGTTTGTGGTAGAATGTGCAGGTAACTAGTTGAACAATTCTATCATTTCTACACTTTCTGTGTGTGTTCTAGAGAGAGAAACTAGAGAGAGTCTTTTTAGTATCTTCAAGTGATGAATAAGAATTCTCTTATTTACATCTCGTGTTCATTACATTGATCAAAACATGCAGTAGTAAGATCATATCTCAGTTTTACAAGTGGTATCAGAGCATTTGGTTGCTCTACTGCTGTGTTTTTTTTATCAATTTTCGGATTTTTAGAGAGAGAAAGTTAGGGTTTCTTACATTTTTCATCAAATTCGTCCAATTCCGAGTGTTTCAACGATGAAAAATGATTTCTGAGTGTTCCTGGAGTGTTTTCGCATCATACTGAATCAATTTTCAGCTCCAAAAGTCAAAATTCCCGAAGATCAGTCAAAATCAGCCTCGAACAGTTCTGGTCCGTTCGAAGAAATTTTGGTTCGTAGGTTGTTCGCAAGGGAAACTTCATCCGAATTCTGGTTCGTTGAAACTGGTTCGCAAGGCAATCTTCAAGTTGGTCCGTGGCAGTTTCGACGTACCATTTGGTTCGTTCAGTATTTTTGGTACGTTGAAAGGTGGTTCGCCAGTGGTTCGTTGTTGTAATTCTGGTCCGTGTTTAGTACGTGAAAAATCTGGTCCGCAGGAGATATCTAGTCCGCTTTTGGTCTGTTAGAAGATAACTGGTCCGCTTCTCGTCTGTAGAAGATAACTGGTCCGTTGGATATAAATTTGGTCCGTTGAATTTAGTTGGTTCGTTGGCAGAAAAAGTGATACTTACTAAAACTGACGTAATTTGAGAACCGTTAAGAGTTACGGAACCCAATACCAGCCAAAACGACCGTCCTGACGAGATCTAGATGTTTACTAGCCTAATGGCCAGTACCCTCAGTTTTGACACCCAAAATCCACTTAGAAGACCTTCGTTTTTGAGTTCGAAGTTTTTGAAGTATCATTTTTGGTGGAAAAATGTCTGATTTTCAAGCATTTGCAGCTATGCAAAGCACAGTGCAAGCTATGCTCAAT
>JBCNJP010000006.1:31150757-31330623 GCA_039602395.1 Deinandra increscens subsp. villosa
TACAGCTCTATTCGGATCCACATTATCATCCTCGTCATCATGATCCGAATATGGATCATTATTAGAATGATTCGGTAATTGAAACACCGAGACTTTTTCACTAGGTTTTCCAGCTGATTCCTTTCGAACTATGAATGTTCTTCGGTGTTCCTTCTAGATCAAAAATGGACTTCTTCTTCACTGACTCATCCGATTGCTTCTCCATTTTTCACCAATTCCTGAGAATACGGATGGCGCCAATTGATGAACCACAAAATCCCACCGTATGTAAATGAGAGATTATAATTCAACTAGGAACAAGTTAATCTAAGAAGAATAATCGATGAATCAATGGATTTATTAATATCTCAATTTTTGGGTACAAACAAGGAAAACACACAGTCAATGTGTGGTTTTCCGAATCCAGAAGTTACGTTGCAAGTGAATGAAAGAACTATTTATAGAGCTTCCGAAGTCGCATCTTCGTAAGTTGGTCAGATGCACTTGCATCTTGTTCATCTGCAACTGCATTGCTTCCAACTCATTCTCTGTGCGACACTTGCTCTCGAGGTTTTCACCATCGGAAATGTTGATGTTGAGCCATTTGCATGTCCGGTCTTGACCTATCCTCATCAATATACGTCCTCATTTAAGATTTTGTGGGTGTAGAGCGACGGGCTGATTCCTTTGATAACCGATAGTTTCCATGTTATGGCCTTTTTGTGCTTTTGCAGGAAAGCGAGTAGTGCTCCTTTTTCTTGAGAGGTTAGGCGTGCGGAAATGATCACGGGCAAATTACGATAGTCATCCTGAAAGGCGTACTCGAGATGTTCGGGGAGTTCTTTTAGTTCCAGAGTCGGTTGGTCCACTGCTGTCGGCTTGCTGTTAGAATCTTTGTCTTCTGGGTTGTCGTGGATAGCGTAGATAGACTCGTATGTTGCGTGATCTAAGATAAGAGATGGGTTCGTCTCCTCTTCCAGGGCTTCCTGTGTGAGTTCCTCTTCTTCTACTTCTTGCAACCAAGGAGGGTCGTCAACAACAGGGTATTCAAGGGATCGTTCGATCTTGACAGATAGCACCTGATCTCCCAGCTGTAGTCTCATTTCCTCATTGTATGGGTTAATCACAGACTTCCAAGTCTCTAAGAGGGGTCTTCCGAAGACCAAAGGGGTATCATCAAGAATGACGAAATTAGAGGGGATGTTAACGTTGTTAACATGGATTAGGACATCTTTGACGATTCCTTTTGAGAGGCGGATAAATCAATTAGAGAGGATGAACGGCAGACAAAAAGGGGTCATTTCTCCTAACTCTAGTCTATTAAGCATGTAAGTAGGCATCATATTTACAAGCAAACTATCATCAACCACTATAATTTGTATTTTCTTTTTGATAAAGCATGGCACATATTTTTTATCAGAAAGTTGTCTAAAGTGTAATGACTGTTCTTTTGTAAACATTACTTGTTGTAATTCCTCGAGTTTAGGGGAAGTGAACAATTCCTTGAAAAATCTAACATTAGTTGGCACATTAGAAAAACTTTCAAAAGAAGGTGGAGAAATGCGTACCTGGGTTGGAAGAGGTTTACTCTTTCCATTACCTCTTTTTTTGTTGGGTCTAAGCACTTCTTTTGCTTTCTGGCGGGTTCATTGGCTTGGGTGTACGGGATCTGAAGAAAAGGGGTTGCGTCCAACTCCTTTACTTCAGGACTTGTTGAAATGGTGGCTGTAGCGATGGGATTTGGCAGAATTTCCTTGATTATGATTTCCTCTTTTTCATCCTCCTTTATACGGCTAGAGTAGTCCTTGAGAACCTTAATATGTTCTAGCATTCGTTTTATGGTTTCTTCAAGATCTGACTTAGGACGTATATAGGGGGTTATTCTGTATGAGGTGTGTGAACAAAGTTTGTGCCTTGGGAATTTTGCTGTTTACATTTCATACAGACAAAGAAAAATCATGGGAACAAGAGGTAGAGGTTGGTGTTACTAGTTCATTTTCAAAATTTCACACTCTAATATCTTCTTGCCAATAATTCAGTTTAAGCTCAGGCTAATTTATGTTTTGACAAAAATTATTATTTTGCGAAAATTGAGAAAAAGATCTACAACGATGACTGGTGGACTCAGCTGGTGGTTCATCTACTCGCAAGAACGCAGGCATTCGTGCTAATATGTAGCAGTCCCGAGAGTAATCGGGACCACCACAGATTCTGCACCAAACAGATTGAGGTCATCCATCGTTGGAACCGAAATAATCCTCCGGATTTGAATTCATCCTTGCAATATTTCTCAGAGAAAAATAGATGAATAAAAGTAAAGTTGGAAAATAGAATTTTAAGTCTAACTAAAAAGGAAAAGAAAAACTAATCTAAACTATTGGCTAGGCTGCTAACTTGGACTTTTTTCCAAATCCTCGTTTGTGACCCCGACAACGGCGCCAAAAAGCTTGGTGTGGGCTGAGGTGTACTAAAAATATGGCTACATTTTTTTCAAACCTATTTAGCAGTTTTAAGCTTTTTTTTATTTATAATACCTGATTTACTTAATAGCCACTTTTTCACCACATTACACGGGCAAGTATACCCATCATGGGCAGTATAGTAGCGGCAAGTTGAATCGGTGTTGATCAGGACAAAATGAAAAAATGAGAGCTTTGGATACTCAGTCCACTGTTATCATCTAGCCAGGTCCAACTTTTAGTTTTAAGAAAGAAATAAAAATAAACTCTAATAAAAGAAAGGAAGAAAATAAGATGGTGTTTTAGAGAACTGTAGATCGAAGTTAATATTACTTGGGAGAACTTACTAGTGGTTCAGGAGGACTCGACATGTACTTATATCATCGCTTAAGATTATTCACTAGCAGAAGACCAGCCACCTTTCGGAATCTTAGGCTGATTCACCATCAAACTGCTAATCGTCTACAAGGAGTACGAATTCCGAGTGAAGGTGCTTCCAGCAAACAAATAAAGTGGTGTAATGCCACTTAGTTACGGGGTCCCTCAAACCGGCCGACTTACCGTACTTGACACGCCGTCTTGAACCAGCAGGGGAACAACCCTGCGTGACAGATTATATTATTATGAAAATGATCTTTATAAGGGACTAAGGTTCATTTCTTCCATGCACCGCTCTCGCGCACGTACGTCCGGCGTAATCAAAGCCAAGTTCACAAACACATACCATCTCGGCTTCCGTGAAGTGACAAAATATTACCAACCCCCATTGCTTACATAGACATAAGGACCTCGAACGTATCATGTAGCATGGGATGCGAGTCACCTTTTGGATCTTGCATCGTCCCCCGACCGGGTGTCAAAAGTCCGGCCTTTGGGATTTTGACTCCCCAAATGGCATGTGATACGTAGAGCACATTTGGTTGATAAAAAAATTAGTAGTACACTTTCAATAAAAAAGGGTTTTCATAAAGTCATTAAACACACCTTAAGTGAGTGTATAAGGCTGTTAGCCATCCCACCAAGGGTTTGTTACTTCCTAAGTAAGTATAAGAATTTAGCCAGGCATGGCTTTAAAGATTTGTTTAAGAGAAGGAGAAGATTTCATAGACAAAAGCTTACTAATTCCTACTTATGTTAAAGTTCTTACAAAAATGATTACAAGACTCGAAAATGACCAAATGACTCAATACTTAGGGGAGAAGAAAAGAATTGAGCGAGTTATGAAATGGCGAGAGCATGGCTTTTATATAGGCAGATTTCAGACTTGGGCACGGCCCGTGTTAGGTTGGGCACGGGGCGTGTTATATCAGACGGACCTGCAAGAGTTTGCAATTATGCGGCGACACGAGTCGTGCTAAAGTAAGCACGGGGTGTGTTGTGTCAGGTGGTACGATCTGTGGTCAGAGGCACGAGCATGTTTGTCCAGGCAGGGGGCGTGTTGTGTCAGACGGTGGGCATGGAGCATGCTTGGCCAGGCACGGGGCGTGCCGGTCTTCGCTGGTCTCAGGACTTTGCATTTTTCTTCTGTTTTTTATTGTAATTTGTTCCTTTTGCGAATTTTGTCTTTTTGAACCTGAAAAACTAAAAAGAAAACAAAATAGACTTGATTTGGTGTTAGTAAATCAGATTTTTTCCGGTTTGTGAATGATATTCGGTGTAGAAATATGTATAATTTGATGTTTATCATTTATGTTCTGAACAGATCTGAATTCATGTTTAGAATGGTAGGCTAGTTGTATTCATCATCTAGGTTAGATGATTCTTGAATGATTCGACTCTGTTGGATTGATGTTTGACATGATGATTTTAGTAAAGCTCTATTGTTTCTTGCATGTGATTGACATTTGTTATGTATGCTTATGATGAATCCATTTATTGGTATTTTAGGACTTGATGATATGGAAGTGCACGTCCATGTTTAGGGTTTTAGGTTAACAAAATTGTCTATTTGTGTATGCTTAATACTTCTGTCTTGGATATATGGTTTAGCATTCACTTAGGTAAGTTGCGGTTCTAGATCATATGTTTGGGTGTTAGATCTTGTCCTCTTGGTTAGTCAGGCTAGAGCTAGTCTGGTCCTTTATCTTAGATCAAGTTGGATCTTGTCCTCTTGGTTACCATGGCTGTTAGAGCTTTATAGGTTGTTGACTCTTGCCTATCTTAGCGGGTAGATCATGACCAATTTCCTAGACTTAGGTGCTTTAGCGAGTCCTAGGTCCATTAGAACAGTTAGCATAGCAGATCATTCCATAGGGTTGATGAAGTTAAGATGATTCAAATCCTAGATGAAGCCCTTTATTATATTTGATTCATTGTTATAGCTACCCTTAGTAATTAGGTTTGATATCCTCCAATTCAATAATCACTTGATAAGTTTAATTAGTTAGTTAAGCTAGTTTAGGTGACAGCTAGGCTAGTTAGGTCAGAGATAGATTAGGTTGAGTAAGAAATTTGTATCTCTGTGGATCGACCCCTGTACTTGCCGATTAGACTATATTACTTAGCAATAGGTACACTTGCCTATATTGCGTATGTGGTTGGTCTAGGTAATGTTAGGGTATTATAAATTTAAAACCTGATTGTGTAACTATACATTTTGGTTTCACCACCACGATAAATGCGCATCAGTGTTTCAAACGTTTGTTAGAACACAGCCCAGGTATATCTAAACTCGGTTTTAGATTAGATGTTTAATTTTGATTTAGTTATCGTAATTGTTTTTGCGTTATGTTTTAACGTGAATGATGTTTGTGTGCATTTTGGTGATTGTGATCATGTTGTCGTGTTTACGACATTTAAGGTTTACACGTTAGATTAGTTTAAATCATTTTATTCCGATACATAACGGATTACTTGTTTAATTCGTTTAAACTCTAATTTACTAAATCTCTGTCGGTAACAATGAATATTAAAAGTAAAAGTTTGTTTTGTCGTCATCGGGCACCCGTATGCCACTGTCGTAACCCAAAAGAGGTATTCCAAGAATGAATTGAATTTTTCTTTCCATTTGTCGAAGTCAGATGCACCCATAAGTTTAGGTGGCTTGTTGGTGTTAGGCAACATGTTTGAAAAATGGTTCCCTTCGGCCATTAAGTTAGTAAGATGAGTTTCTTCAGTAACCAAGTAAATGGGTTAAGCGGGTTGAGCTTGAATTTGCTCAAATATTGCTAATTACTTGCAAGAACCGTTGTTAATTGCTTGAATCCTACAAACACAAAAAATAATGAACAAATTAGACAAACACAACCACAAAATTAATGAAATTAAGAATTTCAAAATTTTGGACTTAGTCAAATTTTCATTAGACTGTTCTTCATGAGCTTAATGAATGTTCAAAATCAAACATGATGAAATCATGAATTGACTACATCAATAGGTTCAAAATTTTTGTAGGAACAATAAATTCTACTACATCAAACACTCAAATCAACTCCATGATTCCAGATTTGATCAAACAGTGATCGCGAGAAATTTTTCAAAAATTTGGATTATAGGGTCTGAAATCCTCAATACTTGATGAAATCAAGTGATTTCAATTGCAATGATTTTAGTTTTGATAGTCTAACAGGTGACTATACTCAACTTTACCCTAGAAATCCCCCCAAAAAAAGGATTTGAAATGTTTTTGCTCAAGAACAATGTGACGAACGGACTTAAAATCAACAAAACTTAAAAATTAACCTATCAAATGATGTTGATTGATAAAATTGAGCATAGCATTTGTCAGGACCGATTTCTCGTCACAAACCCAAATCGTGATCAACTAAGTGTTCGAAAAAGGTGAGACGGGGTGACAAGAATCTAGGATCAAGCATGATAAAGTTGAATGATTCATTGATGATAACAATAGGTGAATGATTATATCAAGAAATTACAATAGTACATCATAAGAAATCCATGGTCATCTTGAGTTGAGCTCAAACCTAAGATGAGATTCTCTCTCTCTAGAAGTGAAAGCTTGTAAACTCGATTTGTCTCGATCTAGTGATTTATACACCAAATCTTAACCTAAAATTAATCTAAACTCAAGAACACAAAATCATAAATAAAACTCAGTTTATAGCTCAAATCGGATCAATGATTGCATGAATACACTTGTTAACGGTTCTAAACATGATCCTATCAATGATTCTCTCATAAATTCAAGACGGAAAACTCTCCTTTCAAGAAATTAAATCTGAGAAAAAAGGTTGTATTCTTGCTTGCTGGTTCACGAACTCAACCACAAATATATAGCAGATCCAGTTCGTTGCAACGAATTCCAGGTTCATCTTCCAGTTTTACCAGCAACAAATGCTGTAGGAGGTGCCTGAGTAAACACACTTGACTTCCCAGCATGAGTAGTTGAATCATTCTCTCCATGATATACTGCAGGATTCTGAATTTGTGTAGGCATTGACTTGTTCACAGTTAATTCCATATCTCGTGCTTGTATTCTCTCAACCAAATCATTAAACGACAAACCCGAATATTCTTTATCATGAGTAATCATCATGACATAATTTTTCACTTTTCAAGTAATGCCTCCATCAATTTTTCTTTCAAATCAACATCTTCCTTTTTAATGTTTACCTAAACCATTTCAGTGATCAGATGCGAAAACCTTGTAATTAGATTTGGAATGGGTTCATTTTGATAATGCTTGAAGTTATCAAATTTTTTCTTTAAAACTTTCTCACGACTTTTCTTGTATTGATCATTACCCTCACATATTTTCTGTATTGCATCCCATAAATCTTTTGCAGTAGCGTACGTAGAAATTTGATGTAATAATTCCTTGGGTAATGCCATCGTTTAAGTTCCAAAAGCTTTTTTTCAGCTTGATATGCTTTCTTTTGATCAGACGACAAACTTTTCCGTAAAATTGGTCTTCCATTTTCATTTGTTGGATACACATATTGATCAGTATATGATAACCAAATAACCACATCACTCGTTCCAACATATGCTTCAAATCATTTTACCCAACTATGATAGTCCTCTCATTTGAGTAATTTGGGAACTTTCTGACTTGTTCCAGTTTCATTATCATAATTTAGTAAACTTTGCATCGTTGTTTGCATCGAAGTTTGCATTGCAGCTAGAGCTTGATAATCAATCATCTTGTCTATTAACAAAGTGGTACGTATCGATGCAAACTCACACAAAATAATACAAAGTGATGCGAACTGGTCCGACCTGGATATGAAGTAACAATATACAAAGTCACACGAACTGGTCCGAACTGAATATTTGTGACAATCTTTCTTTTCAGCTCTTTTCCTGATTTAAGTAAACCTAAACTGTTATAAATGTTAGTGTGAACATTTATCTGATTGACGTGTGTTGACCTTAGCAATTAGGGTTTGTGTAACCATTACTTTACGAGCATACACTTAAAGTCTAGACATTTAATATTCTATGATTTTATTTAAATCATATGTTGTGATTTTATGTGAACATTTTATCATTTTATGTGATAGTTAGGGAACTATATCTATGATTTTATGTGAACTTAAAGTATATATTTATAAACGTAAATTCGTGATTTTATGTGGCAAAAGAAGATTTATAGTTCATAGTCGTTATACGTTATGTCTTGACATACATTTGTATATCCGTCGTCAAGTTAGTCCCGTTAACCCCGTCAGAGCTTGTTATCATCTTTTAAACTTGGAGGGACTAACCGTAGCCTTTTCTAAACTTCTTTTAAATAACCAAAATTGAGAGGATCTATTCTGTAATTACCCAAAACCTACGAGCCTGGTATGTAAACGAAAGAGGGACCATTCTCGTCATTATTAAAAGTCAATGTGAGTATCTGATTGATAACATACGACGGTCTCCATTTAAGTCCGGTAACGGTTTCACTTCAACACCGATCATCAAAGTTGATCGGTTATGATTAGCTTAGTTGTGTACCATGTCGGTTGATGACGTGTGTATGTTCAGCGAACAATACAACACACAAGGTTCGACCTAAATAAGGTCGACCACACATCACGGTCGAAGCTAACTTCGGCCACACAGAGGTCGAACCCCCAACCACCATATGAGGGTCGACCATGCAGCAGCACCATCTGTCCATGTCACCTGCCGAAGTGATTCCACGAAGGTCACACTCCGGCAAGGACATGACACCCTGAATTATGTACAGAACAACGCTCACACGACAATGTCAGAAACATTCCTACAACGTTGTTACGGCCACTAACGGCCTCCACTGAGGGGACACAAGGACGGCCACGTCAGCATGGATCGTACCTTTCAGTGGTAGGCGCATAATCCAGAGTAAGAGAAGGATTGATGAGTATAAATACTCATCAATCATCAGGTAAACAAACAAGTTCACAAAAAACCCTAATCTTCTACATTCTTCTCTTACTCATACCGGAACCCATACTGATTCTCACGCCGGAGCTTGGTCGCAGGACACCCTGTCCTGCGCTCCAAGAACAACGGTTTGTTGTTTGTGCAGGTTCCAGTAAAGAAGGCAATCTCCATCGTCATTCGTCCATCCCTGTAGTCTAATATCCTCTTCAATCCGTCCTAGAGCTTCTATCCGATTGTCGGAGATATCCAGATTCTACATTGGCGCCATCACACGGTCCTTCATTCATCAGCCATGAATGAATCTGAAGAAAACACAAGAAATAACGACGGTCCGGCGTTGGAGACGGAGGAGCAGCCGTTATCACCCGGCGGACGACATGTCATCGAAGACAGCTCATGCAAGATCATGTGGCCGCGGAGCGCCTGAAAGGCGTGTGCATTCGCTTGGACTACGATGACCCAACAGACGACCATATGCACACCCCGATTCCAACGCTAACTACAGGCTCCGGCGGAACCGCGCTGAAGGCCATAGCGACAGACAGTACCAGAGTGTCTAGTGACGCAACACAGCGGCAAACGCCGCCGCCAACGTCAAACCAGGCGCAAGGCTCACAACGACCGATGCTCTTTCAGCAGCAACCGCCATATTTCCCAATGTTCCAAGGCCAGCAATACTTTCCCCAACAGTTCATGGGTACCTACGGGTCATAGGGTTACCAAATGCCCTACTACACACCATTTCCGGTGAGTTTGCCATTACCATCCTCCTTGCCACCTTCGGCTTCCGCCGCAGAAACCACCACAAGCACAGGCCCTGCGCCACAGCTGATTCTTGATAACCAAAACGCTTCGGTCCCGACAACTGTCGACGAAACCACCGTTGCAGACGATTACTCGAAGCCATACATACCTGATGAGGAGAGCAAATTCACGAACAGAGTGGAGCACGCCCCGTGCCCACCGAAGGCAAAATTGCCAACCGTCGTAAAGACTTATAACGGCAGCACTGACCCGGACGATCATTTACATGCCTTTAAGTCGGCCTGTAGCATCTTATAGTGGTCAATGCCCACCTGGTGCAAAATGTTTGTCCAAACACTCACAGGACCAGCAAGGGTATGGTTCAATTCACTGCCCAACAAGTCTATCGATAGCTATGACCAGCTTCGGCAGCTCTTTGCAGACCACTTCGGCCAACAGCGAAAATGCACCAAAGACCCAATTGAGTTACACAACATAAGGCAAGGTGATCAGGAGTCATTGCGTACCTTCCTGGAAAGATATAAGTCAGAGTCCTTGAACATCGGTCATACCGATGAGAGGCAACGAATTTCAGCCTTCATACATGGCATAAGAACAAGACAACTGCTCAGGGAAATGAGCGCCCGAGTACCCCTCACGATTCAGGAAGCCTTCGATCGTACCGAAGCTTTCATACGAGGGGAAGAGGCGGCCCAGGCCCGAGACCGGTCTTCGGCAAGTCAACCTAGACAAGGTGGCCGAAATCAGAATCAGCGGGACAATCGCCGCCCTTGGCAACAAGGTGGCGACCGAAATCAAAGGGATGACAGGCGGCATTCAGGTTTCACACCCTACGACCGACCATCGGTGTGACATCCGAGAATTCCAAGGTTAACTTCCGTTAGACAAACTCCGTTAGTTACGTTATAAGCGTTAACTTAGTAACTAATGCTTAACTAGGCCGAATGCGTCCACGTCCTTTGGTTGATCACCGAACCCGCCCATATGTGTTATGTGCTTATTTATTGTCCTTATGTGCAATGTGATTTAAATACATGACTTAGTATTGTGAATTGCATGACAAATTGTAAATACTTGATTGTGTGGAAAACTTGTCTTTTTGGTCGCCAGCGAAACTACCGGGCGAAACTGTAGTGTCGCCCGGTAGCCAGCTGAACTACTCGATCAACATGTGACCAGAGCTAGTTTCGCCTGTCCAGCGAAACTGCCAGCGAAACTAGCCTCTGATATAAATAAACTTAATAAGCCCTAGTTTCTCCATTTGCCTCATTTCATCACAAACACACACACACTCCTCTCTGGAACCTGGTCAGCCGAGAAAGTCACCCGAGGACCAAGATCTCAGCCTCTAGGCCATCATCTCATCTCATCTATCGATTCTTGATATCAAACGTGAGTCCCAAAACTATGTTTTATGCCTTTCTATGTGTTTTTCTTCTTAAAGCATGATCAAACCTTCATGAAAACTTGTATGCTTCTGAGATAATACTTAGGAATGCTAGATCTATCATAAAGTTAGCGACTTTGCGTATGAAATCCAGCCATGATAGAGATTTATGCTATTTTAGCCATTTTAGGGTTTTATATGTATTTTGGGTGATTTGATGACAAAATGCATGTTTAAGGTGTGAAAGCTTGCTGATTTATGTTGGTAAATGCCTATGTATGCTAAATAATGAATTGCATGTAAGATCAGAAGCTGTTAGGTTGATTTTTAGGCAAATCCGTATGTTTTTCGCGACCAGCGAAACTGAGTGTTCTCTGGGCGAAACTGTGTGGCGAAATTAGGCCTTCATTCAGCGACACTGCCGAGCGAAACTATAGTGTCGCTAGCGAAACTGACCCGACCAGCTCGAACGAAACTACCGAGCGAAATACCTGAACGAAAGTTCAAACCAGTTTCCCAGCGAAACTAGGCTAGCGAAACTGCGTCAGCAGTTTCGGGCGAAACTAGCCTAGCGAAACTGTGTCACCGGGCATAGCCTAGCGAAAGTGCTGCCCGTGCACCCAGCGAAACTGCCTAGCGAAACTGTGCTAGCGAAACTAAGACCTGACCTGAAAACCAAACTTGTGCAATTTGCTTGAATATTATGCCACGACTTACATGATTATGCTATGATGATACATGTTTGATTTCTGTAATATGTGAACCCTTGTTTATGATCAACCATCGGTATCGTGTGTCGGTATGTCGAGTCTTAGTTGCAACGTGCTATGTTATGGGCCATAGTGACGTTAAGTTAAAGTTTAGACACAACCTAACACCTAAGACCTTAATGTGATTACTAGGTCTTCGTTAGCAAACATAAATTGGATTAACAAGTGTAGCTGAGCAACCTAAGGTGAGTTTCACAAACCCTTTACTTGTGAGCCCGTTTGGGTCACAACGAACATACTAAACGGAAAACAACGCTGACAATTTGAGGTATTGCCTAATGGGGTACCTGTTATGGAAGTTGGAGTGTTTTATGGGGAACACTTGCAACTGTCCATCCTTGGGGTTTCAAATGAAATCCGGAACCAACCATTATGACACTTAAACTCTTTTTGGGATTTCAGATGAAATCCGGAATAAACATTTTTAATATGACTAGTGTAGGTTAAAGTCTAAACCAAATGATATCACATGATTTCTAAGGATGCTTAAAAACTTAAAGACCTCAACTTAGTACTGATGATCTGGAAAGCGAGGGGATGTTGGGTAGATCTACTGAGGGTTTGACAAACCCTGCTCCGCGGTACACAAATGTGTAGCCAACCGGCCGGGGGCCGAACGGAGTGCAATATCAGCCTGTTCTTAGTTGTGGGCATCCCAAATGGGACACAACTGGAGGCACAAACCAACGGCAAATGCCGCACTCTGTTACGTCAGCTTTCAGCCCTAGTACGACTTCCTTAGTGCATGGAAACCGGATTAGCTACCCGCGATATCGGTTGACTGCTTTAACTTTTACTTAACTAGTGCATATTCGAAAATTCAACACTCGACAATATTTTGCAAAACATTATTACTTATGTATATGTTGGTACATACGATTATTGAGACTGGGCCAATGCATGTCATGCCCACCGTGAACTCACCAACCGTTAGGTTGACACTTGTGTGGTTTTCACTTTTGCAGATCGTTGAAGAGTATCCGTTGAAGGTTGGCATGGCACGCGAAGACTTTTACTTTCATTAAACTAAATTGGGAATTTGAAATTGAAACAATGATTTGTAAAGCACGTGGCTAGTGCTAAGATACTGATGTTTTTAAATTCCGCTGCGTATGTTAAACTGTTTTTATTTATGAACATTGGACTTTACTCTGATTCGTTTAGTATTTGTAACTAATGGTTGTGGTCCTGGTCTAGTCGCGCCCCCTTAACGGTATAAACTCCGTTAGTGGTTAATTGGGGGTGTGACAATCGGCATCGGGTCCCAGAAGCAATGACAGAAAAGACTACCCCAGCCTAACAAAAACTCCTAAAGAAATTCTCCAAACGGAAGACGCTAGCCGACAGTTCAGCAAGCCCAGAAAGATGGGCCCCAACACCACCAACCGGAACATGTCCAAATACTGTGACTTCCACCTGGACAGAGGTCATGATACGGACGACTGCCATCAGTTAAAGAAAGAAATCGCGCAAGCCGTAAAGACGGGGCAGCTAGCGCATCTGATGAAGGAAATCAAAGAGCAGAAACAGAAGAAAGACAAGAAGGCAGATCTCCCCGTAGTTCACATGACACAGAGTTCAAAGGCAAAGAAACCAAGATTGCGAAGAGAAGCGTGGGCAAATCAAGTCATTTCGTTTCCGGCTCTGAACACCGCTGCACCGACCCTCAGTCCGATGGTCATAAGAGCCGAAGTGGGAGGTCACCATATTCACCGAGTGTACATTGACGGCGGCAGTGCCTCAGATATCATGTACAAACATTGCTTCACGAAGCTCGCGTCCAGCATCCAACAGCAGCTTCGGCCTTCCAAAACTACGTTAATGGGCTTCGGTGGCGAAGTCGTCATTCCAACAGGCGAGGTGGCGCTCTCAGTCACGTTATCCGACAGCGCCCATGAGCGAACCGAGCGTGTAAACTTCCTAGTAGTCGATCGACCGTCGAAGTATAATATTCTCTTCGGTCGACCAGCTATGTACAAGTTCGGCTGTTTCGTCTCCACAGCCCACAGTTTAATGAAATATCCAACAGAAACAGGAGTTGCCTCAATCCAGTCAATGCAGGTTGAGTGTGATTTAACTGCCGATGTGTCTGATGAGTTGTCACATAATCAATGGAGAATCAATGAAGAATATCCCGACCAGTTGATCACCATCGGAGCAGATGTCGCAAACCACACAAGAGAAAAATTATACAACCTCATGAGAAACAACACTGACATCTTTGCATGGACACCAGCCGACATGACTGGTGTACCACGAAAGATTACCGAACATGTGCTCAAGGTAGATCCTAAGCAATTTCCAATCCGACAAGGCAAAAGAGGTATGGCTCGGGACCGAAGTCAGGCAGTCTGCGACGAGGTAACCCAATTGGTGAAAGCAGGAATTCTGAAGCCCCTGCAGTGGGCAACCTGGGTGGCGAATCCAGTCATGGTAGCCAAAAAAGACGGGTCTTGGCGCATGTGCGTGGATTTCACAAGCCTAAACAACGCTTGCCCTAAGGATTGCTACCCCCTCCCATCCATCGATGCTAAAGTGGATGCTCTATCGGGCTACACGTTCAAATGCTTTCTCGATGCTTACAAAGGCTATCACCAAATAAAAATGGCTAAAGCTGACGAAGAAAAAACAGCCTTTCATACTGACAAAGGCATCTACTGCTATCGCAAAATGCCCTTCAGCCTGAAGAATGCTGGAGCCACTTATCAACGACTCGTCGATCAAGTTTTCGAACCTCAAATCGGTCGAAACATGGAAGCATATGTCGACGACTTAGTCATAAAGAGCCACACCGAAGCAGACATGCTCAGAGACAAAGAAGAAACCTTCGGGCGATTGAGAGAGATTAACATGAAGCTTAACCCCGCAAAATGCTCCTTCGGCATGAAGCAGGGAAAGTTTTTGGGTCATATTGTTGTTGGCAAAGACATCATCGCCAACCCCGACAAGGTACAAGCCATCAGACAGATGAAACCCCCACAGTCGCTAGAAGAATTGCAAAGGCTAAACGGTCGGCTGGCAGCCTTACATAGGTTCATATCCAAATCCGCAGAGAAGTCCATGCCATTCTTCAAAACACTAAAACAATCCACCGAGACAAAACAATTCTTATGGAGTGAAGAAGCCGACCTAGCCTTCGAAGAACTAAAACAGGCCCTATCTCAGCTAACCCCAGTAACGGCACCAGATGCAGGAGAAGATGTGATCCTCTACCTCTCGGTAGGCAACAACGCCATCAGCTCGGTACTCTGCGCCGAAAGAGGAGACACCCAAGTCCCAATCTACTTCATCAGCCGAGCTATGAAAGATGCCGAAACAAGGTATACAAAGTTAGAGAAACTCTTGCTAACGTTGTTACACACCGCGAGGAGACTACGCCGATACTTTCAGGCCTACAAGATCACAGTTCTAACCAACTTTCCTCTAAAGGAAGTCATTCAGAGACCCGAACACTCCGGCCGTTTCATCAAATGGGCCATCGAGCTGGGTGAATACGATATTCACTTCAAGCCTCGAACAGCCATCAAAGGCCAAGTGTTAGCAGACTTCGTCTCTGAATTACAGGTTTCTACCTAGAACCTCGCATTCACGCATGCCTTTCACAAATAAAGTCGACACTCGGCTAACTTTGTCTCTGAATTACAGGTCCTTGACAGTCCAGGGCAGCTAGCAGACAGCCAGCTCGGCACGGTGCGGGCTGAGCCTAAGGTACCTTTACCACACAGCTCGATCCGCCTTTCGGCAAACGATCATAACGAGCATATGACTAACATTGCGTTCCATTCACAGGTTCCGGGGCCGTTATCTAGTGCCGACGCATGGACCCTCTACACTGACGGCGCAAAAAATAGTGAAGGGTCAGGCGCTGGTCTCGTTCTAATCGATCCTCAAGGAGTCGAAGTCACATATGCTATCAGGCTGAACTTTCCAAACACCAACAATGAAGCCGAGTATGAAGCCCTCCTTGCAGGCCTCCGCCTAGCAAAGAAAATGGGCGTCAGAAAACTATCAGTCAAGGTCGATTCTCTGCTGGTATCCAACCAAACCACAGGTGAGTTCGAAGTGAAAGGCGAAACAATGCAAAGGTATGCTGACAAAGTCAAGGAATTAATTTCCCATTTCGACGAATTTCAGATCTGTCAGATACCAAGGAGCCAAAACAAGAATGCAGATGCCTTGAGCAAACTAGCTTCCTTGGCATATGCCCACCTGACGAAGCAGGTCCCCGTCGAAGTCATACACAGTCGGACAGATCAAATAGAAGAAATCTTCACGACCGAAACTGACATCAGCAACAGTTGGATAAAACCGATCTTTGATTTCCTGAAGCACGACACAGTGCCGGAGTCAGCCTTCGAAGCCACGAAGTTAAAAGCACAAGCCGCTCAGTACACCATTCACAACGACAAACTTTACAAGAAGTCATATCTCCAACCCCTGTTACGCTGCTTAACGACTGAGGAGGGCATATATGTCATGAGTGAGTTGCATGAAGGTATCTGCGGCACGCATTCAGGCCCTCGGTCGCTCGTTACCCGAATGATGAACATGGGCTATTACTGGCCGACCATGTATACTGACACCGAAAACGAAATACGCAAATGCCGAGGATGTCAGATGCATGCCAGTGTACAGCGGGTGCCGAAGCATAACATGATACCGGTAACATCGCCGTTGCCCTTTTACAAATGGGGCATCGACATTGTCGGCCCTTTTCCCGAAGCTCCTGGCCGAATCAAATTCCTCATCGTCGCAGTCGACTATTTCACGAAATGGGTCGAAGTTAAAGCCGTAGCCACAATCACTGGGAAACAAGTAGTGAACTTCGTCTGGGAACAAATCGTCTGCCGATACGGCCTCCCAGGAAAGATCGTCTCAGACAACGGCAAACAGTTCGCCGACAACCCATTTAAGTCGTGGTGCCAGGAGCTACACATAACTCAAGTGTTCACATCTGTGGCACACCCACAGGCCAACGGCCAGGTCGAACGCACTAATCGTTCCATCGTCACAGGCATCAAGGCAAGGCTCGGAGAGCACGGCAAAAGTTGGCTGAACGAGCTTCCAAGCGTCATCTGGGCACTTCGGACGACCGAAAGAACAAGCCACGGCCATACTCCATATAGTCTCACCTTCGGATCCGAGGCCGTCATACCAGCCGAAATCGGGATGCCTACTTACCGAACCGAAAACGTATCAGAGCTCACCAATGACTCAGAGTTGCTAGTTAACTTGGCCTTCACGCAGGAACGGCGAGACCTGGCAGCCATCACCGAAGCTCGATACAAGAAACAGATGGAAGGTTATTACAACCAGAGAGTTCGAAGTGTCGACTATCGGCCAGGAGACTATGTCTTCCGAAACAACGAAGCCAGTCGACAGGAGAAACAAGACAAGCTGGGACCTAACTGGGAAGGCCCATACCAGATACTCGAGGCTCATGAAAAAGGCTCATACAAGTTAGCCACTTTGGAAGGAAAGCCAGTGCCTAGGCACTGGAATGCTATGCAACTAAAGAAATGCTACATGTAGACACAAATTTCCATGATATTAAGTTGTAATCGTTGGGCGTTTGATAAGTCCCATTTTTAATGAAATGATAAACATATCATCTTCGTCATTTAATACCTTTTCTTTTAAGTCGTTAAAGAAGACAGGGCCAACACAAACCCTGTCCTAGGCGCTTTGGCGCCGAAACTCGTAAGAAGGTTATCCGAACCGGGTTACACAGAAAAGCATTAATTTGTTCATTTCTCACAACTCAATAAAGTGGTCGACCGGCGTGCTCAACATGGCCTCAATACACAGACCATCTGACCGAGCCGGACCACATAGACCATAAGTATTATGGTCGAACCTAGGTTATATTGCGCAAAATAAATATTTAAATACAAAGGCATGTATGCCGAAACAAGGACAAGGTCCAAACAATTGAAACAATCATGTAAAATACTAAAGCTGACGAGCATTAGTCATACACATATACACATTCGGGAGGCCGAAGGCCAACCCCAATATTTCTGCCATAGGAAATTATACAACATTACAAACATGCAATAAATAAAGTACACAATGTATTTCAAAATTATTTCCATTAATACAAAGGGACCGAAGTCCAATACAGTACATGCGTTTTCACGCCAAAAGAAAAGATACATACGGCTACCTACAACGACATATTTCTACTAGTAATGCTTGTAGGCCCGCCTTCGGGTTTAGGCTCCGAGGTACCTTCGGCATCAGGGGGTAAATGTTGGTCTGGCATTACACGCCTTAGGTCCTCCAATGTCTTATTGGTACACAAGGCCAAATCATCAAAATAAGGATAATGGACAGCGGAGTAAGCCTCGGCAGTTCTCTTAAGAAGCTTGCCTGACTCCGGATTGTATCTTTTTCCTTCCTCTTTCGGCTTACCCTGCTGTCCCAGCTCATAACCTTCTAAAAAACCCAAGTGCCCCGCCCGGGCAGCCACGGCATTCTGAAACTTGCCCAAAGGCAGCCGATACTCCTTGCTCTTAGCAAGCCGAGCCATCACCCAGTTAAAACCCTCCTCTATCAGCCATTGGCGATCATCACCAAGTTGTTTGGCGAGCCGTTGCTCACCAGCATACAAGTTGGAGACCCTCTCCTTCTCCTCTTTTAACTTGGCTACTTCGGCCTCCAACCCAGCTTTAGCGGCAGCATCGTCTTGCCGACCCTTTTGTAGGTCAGTAACAGCAAGACGAGCCTCTTCCAACGACTTCAACATTTCAGCATGAGATACCAAGGCCCCGGCTTTCTCCTCCCTCAACACCTTCAGCTCCTGCTCGATCTCGTCGACCCTGGCCAAGGCCGAAGCAGCCTTCTCACCTTCAGCAGTCAAGGTCTTGATCTGACCCTCATACTCAACAATTTTATCCCTAGCTTCACGCAAACCTTGACGGCGCTCCTCGGACCGAGCCTTCGCCTTCATAAGACTAGATTCCAGGCGAGCGTTTCGGCTGATCATGTTAACCCCCGAAGCATAAGCCATGGTCAGTTTCACATACGCCTTCCGGCGAGCTTCGGCGTGGTCATCCAGCTCCAGTTCCGCCACCTCACCCGAAGGTATGGACAAGCGGGCAAACTCCCGGCATAACTCCACTGAGTCAAATTTCGACTCATTCTTCAATCCCCAGTTGGGATAAAAATATGGCCCCGAGTGTTGTCATCCATTTCGGTGACGGGCTCTGCATCCGACGCTTCGACAGTTGGCTTCTCAGTCGACATGTTGCCTCGGCCGATGTCCCTTTTCATCTGAGACAGTTTCCCCAAACCACCGGCTGTAAAGCCACCCCTCGCCCTCAAAATAGGATTCTCCTGCATACGACGGACGAAATCATCAAATGCTTCATCAGACATAATCGATGAAAGAGGCTGGGCCGAGACACTTACAATAGCAGTGGCCGGGTCGAGTGTAACCTTCGCCTTTCCACTTGAGGTATCACCCCCCACATTCATCTCGGCAGTTGGAGACAGCCTCTGCGTCTCCGGAGATATGACATCTCCGTCAACCAGTGTGAAGGGCGACTCGCCGCCAGCAGACTCAACGGCCGAAGTAGAATCCTTGCTACGAGACGCAGCATGCTTCAACCTAGATCTCTTCACACCCTTATCTTCACCACCCTCGGCTTTGCGTTTACGGTCGTCACCCTTACCCTTCTTGGCAGCCCTCTCTTTCGACCTATCCTCCTCCATGTCAACAAGCTTGTTCGTCGCCCCGCCAACATCCTTACCAGCCACTATGGTCTCACCCACCTTTACAACAAAGTCCTCATAACGATGCTTCGACCCAGCATCCACAGGGGTCGGCTCATTTTCATCTAAGGGCACCTGACCCTGTATCACTTCTTCATCATCCTCCAAATTAATAAACTCCAGCAAGTCAATCACTGCAAGGGCAAACAAATACATTAAGAAGATAACATAAAGTCGAAGTGACATACATGTAACAAACTACAAACAGGGCATACCCTGGCCGTTAAGAAAGAGGGCAGGCTTTCGAGTCAGAGACAGCCAGTTTCGGCTCAACCCGGTAAGAATCAGGACCCTCTCAGGGTATTGTACCAGCGGCACCTGTAGTGCAACGAGCTTCGTCACAATATCTTCGTCGAAGGGCAGCTCCTCAAGAGTCCTCTTCTTGTACTTCGTGGGCTTCCACGGGATGTCTCCCAAGCCCAACACTTCCTCAGCAACAAAGAAAAACTTATCCTTGAAATCTTTCAAGTTAGTAGGCAGCTTCGTTAAATATCGAGGGCTAAAAGTCCCATCCTCATAGGTTATAGCTCGTTGCTCGAAACAGAACCAATCACCTTGATGCGTCAACCGGTAAAAGGCATGAAATTCACCAATAGAAGGTTCGGCGTTCACAATCCTACAGCAGACCTCGAAGTGTGTAACCCGAAGGACCGCATTCGGGTGTAACTGACCTATGTGCACACGGTTGTGCCTAATCACGTCCCGAAAAAACTTCGTTAAAGGGAGTCGAAGCATACCGGCACTAAAATGTTTAGTATACAACCCTATCTTGCCATCAGGGGCATCCTTTATCGACTGCGTCGCCGTCGGCAACACCGGTCCAAGTTTTCGAGATATGCCATACATCTCGCAATGTGCCTTTAACCCGTCCTTCGTCAACACCGAACGGAAGTCCCTAATGCCTCGTCGGGACGACTCTGCCGATCCACCTTTACCCCCTTTCGTGGCCATGATATATAAACAAGAAAATCGAAAACAAAGGATGTACGGACCTATGAAAAGACGATAGCGTAAACGCAATAGCGGATGATGCTAACGAACACGGCAGCGAGACAATCAGACCCGATCTGGTAGCAATGTGCCGAAATAGAAACGCAGAGAGAAAGATGAGATCGAGAAAAAAAATTGAAAGGTGTAAAGGATAAAATGAAACCGTCGACCAGTATTTATAGGACTGGGGCAACCTTTCAGTTACCCCCGTCCCATCAATCGTCGACGGCCCGACACGTAAAACCTACAGCTGTCGCCCACTTGCTTTTCGCCCAAACAGGCCCATCAAAGCCCATTAGGCGGCCCACACAGCTTTCGGCGCCAGGATTTGGCCAGTCGACATGCAACTTTAGTCCGATGACGAAGTCGAGACCATCATACATCGGACTGGGGGGCTGATGACGTGTGTATGTTCAGCGAACAATACAACACACAAGGTTCGACCTAAATAAGGTCGACCACACATCACGGTCGAAGCTAACTTCGGCCACACAGAGGTCGAACCCCCAACCACCATATGTGGGTCGACCATGCAGCAGCAACATCTGTCCATGTCACCTGCCGAAGCGATTCCACGACGGTCACACTCCGGCAAGGACATGACACCCTGAATTATGTACAAGTACATGCCTTCGGCTAATGACAAACGCCGAAGTACTTGACAAAGGTTGCTTCACTTCGGCCAGTCGATACTCGACCTACCGAAGTTCGCACAACAGACCAACGCTCACACGACAATGTCAGAAACATTCCTACAACGTTGTTACGGCCACTAACGGCCTCCACTGAGGGGACACAAGGACGGCCACGTCAGCATGGATCGTACCTTTCAGTGGTAGGCGCATAATCCAGAGTAAGACAAGGATTGATGAGTATAAATACTCATCAATCATCAGGTAAACAAACAAGTTCACAAAAAACCCTAATCTTCTACATTCTTCTCTTACTCATACCGGAACCCATACTGATTCTCACGCCGGAGCTTGGTCGCAGGACACCCTGTCCTGCGCTCCAAGAACAACGGTTTGTTGTTTGTGCAGGTTCCAGTAAAGAAGGCAATCTCCATCGTCATTCGTCCATCCCTGTAGTCTAATATCCTCTTCAATCCGTCCTAGAGCTTCTATCCGATTGTCGGAGATATCCAGATTCTACATCGGTGCATCATTTTAGTATTAATTCCGTTATCAAACATTTTCTTCCTCTCACGCTCCTCTCATAATCCTCCGATAAACCACCGTGAAGAAAACCCACCTCCGTCTCGGAAGTTTGATCGCGTTTTATACCATCGCTACCACCGCTATCACTGTCCACTGACCATCGGTAAACACTGGTTAGCCACCGTATTCTGCTCTTAAATCAATCACCGATGATGCAGTGGTGCACCGAAAAGTACCTCGTGGAAAAAAAATCCACTTCAGTTTGAGATCATCGCTATCGTTTGCGTTCTGATTTCGTTTATAATTAAGGTAAACCCAAAAATCATCATTGTATTCGTTTGTTGCATTTTAGCCAGTCGATTCGTCCTTACAAGCTTTTGAAACTTTAAGACGTTCATCAATGGAGTCGGGTGCAATAGGGTTTTTGGGTGAAGGTGATGGCACCCGACACACACAAAAGAAGTACTTTCTTTACCAGATTAAAACCAAATGCGGCGGTGTCCGGGTTGTTGTGCACTTGATTTAAACCCAAGGGTCGGGGGTTCGAGTCTCGACAACCTCTTTATATTCCTGATTTTTTTTTTGTTAAACTCGATTTCCATGCACTGTTAAAAGAAAACCAGTTTCTGAGGACTATAAACCAATATCAGATTTCATCCTGGTGGTTTGGGTTGCTGTATGTTAACCTAGAGGTTACTAGTTCGATTCTGGCAAACTCCAAATCTTTTTAACTTATTTTCTATAAGTTACTTTTTACTCCCATTCTCATGCAATTGGTACCCAAGCCTTTCTAAATGTGTTCCAAGCCTCGTAACTGTCAAATACATCGTTTTTTCATTAAACCTTGTATCATGGATTTGTAAAGATTAAATTTAGTGTTTTAATCCGTTTACTTGTTCTTTAAAGCTTGTTTACAACACATTTACATGTATACATGTTTGTTAATATATGTATTGATTTGGCCAAATGGTTAAATTAAAATTTTTACTAATCAAATAACTTATCGAGACTTTTATATCAACTTGAGAAAAATATAAATATGTGAATGTATTTTGGAATGTGCAAAATATATATGAACTATATATTTAACCGTGTGCGTTTTTGGGATTTACCAACGTATAATCAAACAATTTTTCGATAATTCGAACGTAACTGAAATAAACAATATTGACGGTTAATATGGGTTAATCGTCACTATCACTCGCCGATTCTGGAAACTGACACACACATCGAGTCATGGGCATAATGGTCAAACATCGTCGTCAAGGTTGCGTTGTTAGTATTCTAGACACAAACTTACGTATGTATACTCGCTAGGTGTTTGGTAAAGAACACAAGACCTACTGGTTGCTACTTGATGTGTTATTTATCTGGATTTGGTATGCACCCTAAGGTGAGTTTCACTGCCCCACTTTACTCTTTTCTTTTTCGGGAGAGAACATACAAAATTACTTACTGTTTTTATACAACTTTTATATTTCCAACATATCACATGTACTAGATTTGCTTGACACCAAAAACTAAGTCCTTACAAATCGAACCGTTAATTGTTAAAAGCGAGGTAATGTTGAGTAGTACTACTGGGGTTTGACAAACCCCTCTCAGCGGTCACATGACGCATCACCCGACTGGCGATCGGACTGAGAGCAATATTAGCCTAAACGTATCGTTGTTTCTGGTGGGACACGGGAAAGGCAAAACACGTAAGGATTATTCCTAAGACTAATTAGTCAGCTTCGGTTGCGAACTATCTAGCTACCTACGATATGTAAATATAGTATAAACTTTACAACTTATTTATGGACCGTATAACTATTCGTTCCATGGACTGAAACTTATCTTGATATCAAAACTGTGAACTCACCAACCTTTGGTTGACACTTTCTTTTAAACATGATTCTCTTAGGTTGCGAGTGACGATGTTTTTATTTAGATACCTTTATTTTTTACGCGTCCGCATTTGTAAAACTCTGAATTTATATTTTAATGAAATAAGAAACATTTTTTTATTAATTATTGGTCGTTTGATGTAACTAATGGACTGCAATCCTGGTTTGTCATGCTCCTTGCGGTGGTATTCCGCGCGTGGATTTTTGGGGGTGTGACAAATTGGTATTAGAGCCCGTGGTTATAGTGAACTAAGATTTTCGTCTTTGACTGTAACCGTTTGCATTAGTTACACACTTAAACATTTTTCTCATGCATCATGACACTCACTCCAACACGCACCTGGCCTATAATATGTCGTTTTGATTTTATCATCCAACTCTCTTATACTCACGGCGAGGAGCCGGTTATTTTTTAGTCTTCTTCAACATCTCTAAGTCGTGTATCTCTTGGATAATATACATGGACGACGAGACGTCGAACCAGATCAGAGGATCACATCTTCACCCTTGACGAGTCGTTTGCTTCTCAGGATTATTCTAGACTAAAGGACGAGGCCTAGTACCCAGACATTACCTAGGAGGTTCTTGTTAACCTGCCCTTCATAACTTAGGAGGTTCTTGTTAACCTGCCCTGCATATACCTCTAAACTCACCTGTTTAGGAAATCTTATCATGGTGTGCTAGTAGTGCAATCGTTTAGCTTCACTAGAGGCAGTTATCAAGTGGTTGCCTATGGGACATTTATGTCTGCCTTCATTATCCTGATCTTTTCACATTTTCTTTGATCTTCTAAGATCCTTCCCTTCTCGTTTCTGTCACTTGGTTGCGTTGGAATGAAGCAACTTAAATGAGACTCTTATAAACTAAACAGTACCTGATGTGTACTAACTGTATTTTTTTCTCATAGATATCAGACTTGTGATCAGGTTGGTATTGTAGTAATCATTCTATATCTTTGAGCTAAGCTTAGGTCATTGTGATAAACCGTATTCAAATCCTATTGAGCTAAATTTCTGGCTGACTCGCTTCGGGTGGGTCATTCCAATTAAAGCGAACTTTTTATTCTTAAAACTAGTCTCTTTAACAAATTTTGGTCAAGATAACATTGGGTTAGTGACTAGATTCTTGATACCCACATTGTGGATATCTCATATGTACTACATCACACCTGGTAGCTGAAGTAAGAGAAATTAGGGTGATCATATAAAGTAAATCACAGTTACGGGTGCACACGTAAATGTAATTTGCAGCATATGGAAATCCTAGAGAATCCTACTAGGCAAGCCAATGGTCGTATTAGGACCAAATTCCTTTAAAAAAAATTCCTCGTGGCATTAAATGTTGAGCATGTTGAACTTAACCGGATGATCAAAGTTATCTATCTTTGTAAATGTTATCGCACATGATCTCATCTCTCCTCTATATGGATTCTAATCCATTCGAGAACTCTTTTGGAAGCATATTACCAATATTAGTCCTGGAAGGACACCATTTCACTCGTGTATTTCAATGACAAACCTCCCATAATTGTGAACACTCTCGAAGAAACCTTTGACCGGTTTGAATTCATCTTAAGTCACAATTCTACTTTTACGACTTACCTACCATACCCATCCTTGGAACTTTACGATCGTGAGACAACTCGGATATACATTCACCGGACGAATATCCACATAACATGGGATAAAAGAATTGGATAAATTATATACCGCGAGCGTTGGACCATATCTCTTGGCAGGGAACTCTGGTGAGGTCTCTTTCCCTAGTCGCGTGTTCCCTGTAATTTCTTGTGCCAACAGCACCATCACGGTCGCACAAACCGCCTACCTCACTGCAAAACATATTTTACCTAATAGGGTAATGTTAGCGAAAAGTCTTTCTGGTTACAAACTGATAACTTACCCGTTTTAATGTAATGACTACTCCGATTGACCTTTGGAACTTGTGCTATCGATATTTGTTTGCATGATGTGAACCTTCTATGATTTAACAACCGGCAAATTTGAATTCTCACGCATTTGTAATCCTTTATGTCTTGGTTAAACTTTAAGCTTTGAACGAGCAAGAGTTACACTCATGGTTAGCATTTCAACTAGTTAAGACCATTGATAATGAGAGTACCTTGTGCCTTTATTATTGTAACGGTACAAAGTCTTTCATGAAAACCCTATTTGCACTCATTGAGCATGAACCTATTGTTATCTATAGCTAATCTTTCGACCTTGTATTTCCCTTTCTTACGAGATAGGTACACCAAGTTATCCGTATATTTTGTATATATATTAACGCTTATGTCATAAAAACTATCCACAAATTTCTAGTACATAGATCCTCATCATCCTTTTCAGGAAAGTTTCATTGATGAACCCCAACTTGTACTTAAACCAAATGACCTACTTTAAATTTTGGATCGTCTTGAAATCTGAAGCACTAGGATAATTGCATTGCGTGTGCCAAACTCTCGACGATCTTCACTAGAACGACAAACTCTATGCATCCTACTGGTCTTGTGAATGGAAATACCTACACCTTTTACCTGTATAACATATTGGGATTTTAATCTCTCGCGCCCTTTACATTCAAGCGTATGGGAGAAACTTGACGTCCCCTATTTCCGTTAGAAATATCTAATGTGGTTTGACTAGTAACTAGTAATGGTAGGTAGTTGGTACGCCCTCAAGGTGCTGGTTGTGTGGTGGGTTACCTGCGGTACACCCTATATATATGCATTAGTGGCATGTTGAATGTGGGACCAATACCGGACCAAGAATTGACTTTAGACTCATACGCAAAACCTCATCTAGAGAAACTCCATCTAATGGGACTTTATTATCGACAAAACTTTTTAATGCTACTTTTTTCTAAGATAACACATATCTCTTACGTGTTTCTACCAAGAGAGACAGACCCGATATATTCAAACCCCATGCTTTTAATTGTCCGCGTCTAGAGGAAAAACTCTCCTAAAGTGAATTTCCTGCCACGATTCAGACGTGAATTCTGACTTAGATGGACATCAACATTTTAAAAACATGAGATTTTCTCCTCTCGTTAATGAAAAATCGCATGATCAAATGAACTTCTCCAACTTTTAGAAGCATGTGTTAAAACGTTGATTGACTTTCGCTTAAGGGACACTATTTTGGGTAGACTTCTTTGTTTTTTATAAGCTCTCTGGCATTCACTGAGGTGATAGCCTCGATCCTTTTCTATGGAACATCCGATTAGATCTTTTGACCCGCGGTAAACCTACACTGAACCCTAGCAAAAACGCATATGTCCAGGCAACCCAAGCCAAAGCCACTTTTGAACATCTTGATGTTTTTTCCTTTGCAAACACCCTTTTATAACCCTTTCATGCTTTATCTTACTTTTGAAGACCATTTAAACCGTGTTTGACAAGAAAGGAATCATGACGCATGAAGCGCAAGGACACCAAGGATATTGAGCATGCCGGTGAGCTTAAACAATGAAGAATTCCCTAACGAGACGTTTACTCTATTGGATTGTATAGCCGTTGACACGTTCATTTAGATATCTATTTATGCAAATTTCTCGCCAAAACCTGTCAAGAAGGTTAGATGATTTTCTTTGAACTCTACGCTATCTATTACAACATTTACAATCTCTCAGTTTGTATCTCAGCCGATGCCATTTTAAGCTCACATATCATGCTTTGGAACATGTAGTTGTGACTATCGTACGCTACCATCGAAACACTCACTTGAATTCATGACCTAAGCCTTTGGCGATCTTCGTCTAAAATTTGCTACCCGCATACTTGATGCCATGCACCATTTTGTAGGACACCGTTGATTATCGGTACCTCATAGTTTATACTTTTATTTTATTGAACTTTCGCCTTTATCTTTGGACCCTTACCAAGGGTAATATGTATGATGATATGTTGTATGATTTTAAATCCTAGTTTGAACTTGAACCAAATTGTTTACATTATTACCTGCGTAATTCTTAGCAGAATTTAGTAAATTTTTTAAAACAAAGTTTTACATATTACCTCTCAAAGGCAATAGTATCACTCGATTCGATTATGGTTTGGATCTCGGTTGTGTTTTCACGAACTCTATACGTTTCCAGCTATGTTTCAGTATGTGAGCAATTGTTAAACCATTTTAACCATGATAAATGGTATGTTTGCTTTTGACCTTCTCATGAGAAATGTTTACAAAACATATGTGTTTATGCATGCTAAATTTGAGAATCTAATCTAATGTTTAGGGTATAGAAACTTATAAATTATTGAAGTGCTAGTTTAAACATAAGTTATGTAGAATTGCATGATTAGTTATGTGTATGAAACGTGTTAGGAACCAGAAAATGACATGTTATGAATGTATTATCCTGATTGAGTATGAAAACCATGCACCATACAAGGTCCTAAGTCTCCTATCCTGGTGGGAATGACAAGACTGTGTGAAGTTGCTCCATCAACTTTTCACCGTATGGGTTGTGTTGGTTAGTTTATGAATTTATGTGCTAAAGATAAGTCATGTTAGGGTTGTATGCCAGTATATAAGGTGTTGGGACAATTGAGACAATTGTATGCGTTGTATGGTAAAACCTTCATGAGAGATTGCATGCTAGTATGCGTTGACCTTATGAACCACTAAAGGAAGCCTTCCTAGAGAGTCAAATGCTATTGGAACCGTTATTGCATGAAAAGTGATTTTGAATATTACTAAGAATTATGTGAACTTAATTTTTCATAACTCCATAAAGTACTAAATCAACCAATGGGTCCTCATGTTAACTTGGTCAGCCTTGTGTAAATCTATGCTATTTGTTGGTTGGTAGGCAAATTCAGACCTTTATGTTTTCGTTAGACTTAAACAAACACCGATTGACCGGATGCACACAAAATTTCTCATAATCAAATTTCCTTTTCTCCGATTCACCTGGGCTATTGGTTAATGTGAACACCTTAACTGAGTACGAGACACGACGTGGGAACCTCACTTCCAACACTGGGTATAATAGCTAAAGGCTAGTCAGATGTATTATGGTTTTCCTCCCATTGAAACTTTTGTTTTAGATACTTATGTTATCTTGTCACTCGGTTCGGCCTTGCCACTCGGCACGATTACTGTAATACTTTAGATTCCAACTTCTATTGAATTCTCCAAACATTTGATATCTCCTCAACATCGGGTACACATTCTTGATCATAACATCCACCACTCCATTTGGAGTAGGATACCTGAATTCTTTTGATACGACACTATCAATTTGACTTTTCAAACAATTGTCACTGATTTAAATTTCGGGACGAAATTCTTTCAATAAGGGGATGATATGACGACTGGGAAAAAATTTCTTTCTGTTGTGACCAACTTGTTAACCATGTTATTCAATTTTCGGGATGAAAATTCTTTAACAAGGGGATACTGTGACAATCCGTCTTTTCAGCTATTTTCCTTATTTAAATAAACCTAAACTGTTATAAATGTTGTGTGAACATTATTTGATTGACGTGTGTTGACCTTATCAATTAGGGTTTATGTAACCATCACTTTACGAGCATACACTTAAAGTCTAGACGTTTAATATTCTATTATTTTATGTAAATCATATGTTGTGATTTTATGTGAACATTTTATCATTTTATGTGATAGTTAGGGAACTATATCTATGATTTTATGTGAACGTAAAGTATATATTTATAAACGTATATTCGTGATTTCATGTGGCAAAAGAAGATTTATAGTTTATAGTTGTTATACGTTAAATATGTCTTAACGTACATGTGTATATTTGTCGTCAAGTTAGTCCCGTTAACCCCGTCAGAGCTTGTTATCATATTTTAAACTTAGAGGGACTAAACATGGCCTTTTCTAAATTTCTTTTAACTAACCAAAGTTGAGAGGATCTATTCTGTAACTACCCAAAACCTAGGAGCCTGGTATGTAAACCAAAGAGGGACCATTCTCGTCATTATTAAAAGTCTATGTGAGGCTTTGATTGATAACAGGCGACAGTCTCCATTCAGGTCCGGTAACGGTTTCTCTTCAAGACCGATCATCAATGCTGATTGGGTTATGATTATCTTTGTTGTGTACCATGTCGGTGTATCATTTTAGTCATAATTCCCTTCTCAGACATTTTCTCCTCTCACGCTCCTCTCATAATCCTCTGATGAACCATCGTGAAGAAAACCCACCTCCGCCTCGGAAGTCTGATCGTTTTATACCCTCGCTACCACCGCTATCACTGTCCTCTGACCATCGGAAAACACTGGTTAGCCACCATATTCTGTTATGTAATTAATCACCGATGATGCAATGGCACACCGACAAGTACCTCATGGAAAAAAACCCCTTTCGGTTCGAGATCATCGCTATCGCTTGCGTTCTAATTTCGTCTACAATTAAGGTAATCCCAAAAATCATCATTGTATTCGTTTGTAGCGTTTTAGCCCTGTCGATTCGTCCTTACAAGCTTCTGAAACTTTAAGACGTTCATCAATGGAGTTGGGTACAATAGAGTTTTTTGGGTGAAGGTGATGGCACCCGACACACACACATGAAATATCTTCTTTACCAGATTGAAACCAAATGCGAGGGTGTCCGGGTGGTTGTGCACTAGATTTAAAACCTAAAGGTCGGGGCTTCGAAACCTGACAGCCTCATTATTTTCCTAATATTATTTGTTGAACTCGATTTTCATGCACTGTTAAAAGAAAACCAGTTTATGAGGACTATAAACATATATCAGATTTCATCCTGGTGGTTTGGGTTGCTAGCCTCGTAAATGTCAAATACATCGTTTATGCATTAAACCTTGTATCATGGATTTCTAAAGATTAAATTTAATGTTTTAATCCTTTTAATTGTGAAAGAGCCTGGATACGGATCGGTCTGGACGAATTGATCAATGCAAACGTAATCAAGTATGAATCAACACACAAACGAGTAAATAAACTCAATCTCTTTATTGAATAGAGAATCAGAGTACAGAGAATTACAGAGAAAACCTCACTGACCAGTTCACTCAAAACTCTCTCAAAAACTTACTAAATTACAAAGACACAAACCTATTTATAGACCTACGGACGTCCGAACTCTACTGCTTGTCCGAACCTCAGGTTCGGCCAAGGCTCGGCCAAGGTTCGGCCAGAGTTCGGCCGTCAGACCAAAATCCAAAACTTGTGTCTTCGCTTGATCCAGCTCATTGCCATTTCGGGTATCAACAAACTCCCCCTTGGCAACAGCTGGACCGATCTTCATCAACCCTGAGTATCTGTAGCTGCTCCATCATCTTTCCAAACCAACTCATGGTTATTTCCAGCATAAATGTTGAACGCAAAACAAACTCTGACCACCCTCTGGAACTTCAATGCTTGATCCATAAAATCAGGATGATACAGAATTGGATTGTGATACAACTCATCAATATCAGCTTTTGACAAGTTAATCAGCCACATGGGATCATAAATCTTCACAACCTGATTTTCTTCCTTCAAAACAATAACAGCTTCACCAGTCTTCTCGTTATAATACCACCACCTCAGATCTTTGATAAAGTCTTGTTGCATCTTCATCAGTGGTATCTTCTTCATAACCTCAGGCTTCTTTGGGAACACCAGAACTATCAGTTTCTTACCAGTCAATGCATGAATTCTTGTTGAAGATCTACGTCGTTTTGGCCTTTGTGGATTCAAAAACTGAAAACCATCACGACATTCTTTCTCAAGAATCTTCTTAAAATGCATACCCATCGCATCATCGCCATAGCAACAAAAGGGTTTTCTTGTAAGCTCACGAACATCCCAGACTGGTAAACTATTGAAATCCCTGGCTCGTTTGAAGTATTGAACTCCTTTTTCACGCTTAATTCCATAACACCTCAAACTCGAAGCGTACATCCAGCTAATAATTTCACCCGATACCCGACCCTTAAACTTGAAAGAAGATCTTTGCTTAACAGGTTTCGGAGGCGGCACATAATTTGCATGAAAGGTCTTCAGAAACTCATTAACCATCTGACTTTGCTTCTGAACCTTTGCCTCTTTAACCACAGGGTCTTCGGGTTTCTCAGCTTCTTTCTTTTTCAAAACCTCTTCTGCTTGAGCATCTTTTTCTTTTGGAAACACTTCAAACTCATCACCATCTTGACTATTGTTGAAATTTGAGTACATTTCAGGATATTCTTCTGCTGTAACATCCTCCACCTCAACTTCCTCTTCAAACATCCCATCAATGTCATCATCAGACTCTGGTTCTGGTTCAGTGTACTTTTCAGGTTCTTTCTCAGTTGTCTTTCTCAGCTCTTCTTCGTTTAATTCAAACACACGTTTTAACTCTTCCACTGTCAAATCACCAACAACTTCCCCTTCTTCAAGCGTCTGCAACATTACAGCAAAGTCGTTTAGACTTGTTGCCGCTTGATTTGATGGAATCACTGAAATTGGTACGGCTTCTGTTGAATCTTTCTCCCCCTGGGAAGATGATGCACCAGCACCTGAACCCGAAGTTCCAGATGGGCCTGGTCCGCCACCAACATTCCCTTGGTCATCTTCATCAGGATCCTCGTTCAAGAAACGCATCGGGTCTTCATTACACCCTGAACCGTCTCCTAACTCCCCCTGAGCTTTAAATTTCTCCACTAAGAACTTTAATTGCTCATTCATCTCAAGAAGCATTTTTGACTGATTCTGACTAACTTGCTTCAATCTTAAAATCTCCTGATCCTTAATATCATCACGACGTTGCAAAGAAACAACTCGCTGCGTCAAATCTTCATTATCAAAACGCAGCACTGTAATCATCTTCTCTTGAGCTTCAGTTTTAGCCTTCAAGGCATCAATCTGTGATTGATGATCTGAAAGAGCACTTTGCAAGATGCTAGCTTGAGAGAAAGACACTGAACCTTCTTCAAAGTTAAATGTCACATCTGGTGTAGACTGAGTGGATGCTGTAGCAGTAGCAGTAGCAGTTGCAGAAGTAAAAACTGGCGTTGAAGATCCCATAGACTGACCAACAAACTGCACACCAGCACTTGCTGAAGGTGCTGTGCCAGCAGTTGTCGATTGGCTCTCATTCATCAAGTTTCTCAGAAAATCAGCTTGTGAATCAGACACTGAAGTCTGAACAGTCGAAGCAGCTTCAGTAGACACCGGAATACTAGTACGCGGTTGCAAAACAAATTGTTGCACACCTACACCTTTCCTCTTCTTCATTCTACCTCCAACAACTGATTTCTTTCTCCCTTTTGATGGAGTACTCGATGAACCTGCCATCTGCTGTTTACTCTTACCGGAAATCCCCTCGGTTTCAGGAACATAATCTTCATCAGATTCAGAGTCCACTACATCATATACTCTATTCCGGTAGCGCTCGATGCTTTTGTTCTGACTAACTCTGTAAGCAATATGAGCATCACTTCCTATCTTCAGCTTCACATATTTAGAATTAATCAAAACACGAACAAAAGGATCGTTCGGTTCAGACAAATCCTCAGAATCAGCTCCAGTTTCCATGAAATCATCATCAGATTCAGACTCATCAATCAGGGTATTAACCGCTGGTGTCTCAGTCACAGTAACAGTAGCTGAAACCACCGGTTCTGACATCGGCGGTTGGGAAACAACTGGTACTGGTTGCGGATCTTGATTCACTGGTTCTTGTACTATTGGAATCTGCCTCTTAGGCCTTTTTACTCTTCCCTGTTGAGGTATCTGATTCTGCTCTACAATCCAACTATAATCCAACTCCTCGGAATCACTTCCATCATCATGCCGAGGTGCACCTGTAACTGGTGCAATATAATTGACATTGGCAAGATGGCCAATCAATCTTTTCAACTTAGGCTGAAACTCAGGTGCCTTCTTCTGATATGTTGCTAAAGCTCCAACACTTGCTTCAGACATGTGTTTCAGTTCCATTCGATGAGCTGCATTCTTTGTTAACGTCGGATATAAATCATTAAGAACCATTTGGATGAATCTGGGATATATTGCAGCCTTCTTCTGACGTTGTGTCAGATTGTCTCTCATATAGTGAAATATCATCCCAGATATGTTGTAAGGTCTATTCAACACCAACGCGTTCATCAATGACAGAATTATCTGCTGAACTTCATCATGCCCAGAAATTCTATGTCCCAAACAAACCAGTAATACATGTGCCAAATACTTGTACGGGACACTCAATGAAGACTTGTATATCCACTCCTTGCTAGGATCATCAGTATACCAGATACGCTTCAAAAATGCCACGTTATTTTCATGAGGAAACTCAATTCTGGCATTCGGTGAATCAGACTCTAGATGCAACACCCTACGAATATCAGCTTCTGAGATCTGAACTGGTCGGCCTTGTACTGTTGCAGCAATTCTAATCGGTGGATCAGAAATAGTATGAGCCGTACTCCAGAACTCCAAGATTATATCTCTATAAACATCACACTGCTGAGTAATAGCATGATGAATTCTTGAACGTCTCAGAAAATCAAATATTCCCGGTCCTCCAAATTTATCAAGTTTGCTTCTCGCGACCCCAATGTGTGCACAGATGTTATGTTTATCACCAATCTTTAAATCATTGGCCATATCTGAAAACACATAAAAGAAAACATTCATTAAATTCAATGTGATTAACAAATATCATCATCAATTTTGTCAAATCATTGTCGTTTGCGTAAACGAACAACATTTGTATCAAAATTTTGAAATCGCCGAACTCTGTCCGATCTCCCTCCGAACTACAAAGTTCGGAGCCTCCGAACTCTGAGTTCGGAGCCTGAAGAACTCCGAGAGATTTGAATCTCAAAAACGATGAAAATGACCAAATCAAACAACACCAAATCACACACACCGTCGGAATATGATAAGAAACACATAGGGTTCAATTTTAATTGATAAAATCACAGATTTAATACCCTATTTTCAGATCTATAAACTGTTATAGTCCGAACACGTTTTCTTGCAAAAAACCTCACAAAAACAGAGTAAAAACACAAACCAATAGTACCAGTGCAATCGGAACTTCAAGATTTACCTAGAACCAGTCTTTAAATCGCCAAAAACACGTTAAAAAGAAAATTGAAAATTTGGGCAGAGGTTCGGTGCACGTTCGGAGTTTACAGTAACAATGACCTCCGAACTTCACGATTGGAGTATTTATAGCCTCACACATTCGGACCTCCGAACTTCAAGTTCGGACGAACAGTGACTCCGAACCTCCCCATCGGCCAACCCCAAACCTTGTCCGATTATGGAGTTCGGACCTCCGAACCTCACTAATTAACACCTTCGGACCTCCGAGCCTCACATTCGGCCGTCCGATCTTCACATTCGGTCCTCCGAACTTCACGTTCGGTCGTCCGAACTTCAAGTTTGGAGATTTGCAAATTTTTCAAAATATCCCCTGATTTTGATGAATTTCTCAAATTGAACCTCAAAAGTTTTCAAATTTACCAAAAATCTTAAACTTCGTTCAATTTTCTGATGAAATTTCTGGAATCAAATCCATTTGGTTGTTTCCGGCATAATTGGTAATCTTTCACCAACGGTTGATCGAAAATAAAACAGAATTAAAATCTTTTTGATTTTTATAAACTTTCAAACACACTAAAAATCTTTTTGAATTTTTCTAAAATTATGCTAAAACACACCTAAAATCTTTTTTTGAATTTTTCAGATATTCAAAGAAACAAAACAAACATAACTAAAATGAAATAACTAAGACTTGATATATAACTTAAATATTTTTGTGAGAAAGATCCAGACGCGAGATCATATCGGTCAAATATGTATCAGACACACTTCAATTTCATCTATAATCAGCATGCAAGTCAAGTTGGCAGCAAATACAACTTTTCAGTTTATTTCAGCTTGGGTAGATCAATTTTTATAGCTTTCTGATATGTTAAGATGAATTAAGCAAGCATTGATAATATGAAAACCCACGCAATCAGAAATATCGGTAATCTGGCTTATTCTTACTATTTTTGTATTTTTCACAGAATTTAATTTTCACAGAGATTTATAGTTCATGGTGTTTCATGCAAAAATAAAGCAGAACCCTAAACAAACAACAATCAGGTCGGCTGGTAGGCACGCAGAGAAAGTCCGATTGTTTAGGAAAATAAGAAATGTAAAATAAAGCAGAAATTGTATAACCCAACAACAATCAGGTCGGTGCTTCCGCACACGCAGAGAAAGTCCGATGAGTTATACGAAACACCAAAGAAAATAAAGCAGAACGTCAAACGAACAACGATCAGGTCGATCTTTCGATACGCAGAGAAAGTCCGATCGTTTGACAAAATAAAGAAAATCAAACAAGTTTAAATCTTTGCAAAATGAAAACATGCGTACACCAGAACATCTCTTATTCTGTTTTTGCCTTTTTCATCATTTTTTTTAATGCCAAGATCACACAATACTCATCATGATGTGTCTCACAATTAATCAAGCAATTTCTTTATGTTTATATCATACTAGCATATATCAGATTTACCCTAACGCATTCAACTAACCAAACAAGCACCGACAGCCTTTAATTTTACTTTATCCGTGGTTGATAACACATGCCGATGTATTATCATTTCTCGCTTGGTCGGATCAATTTCTCAATTTTCATTTTTCCATTTTTTTTAATACTTTTTGCATTTTTCATCATCATTTTTTTTATCTTTTCTGATTTTCTCCCCCTAAAAATACAAAGACGCTATTTTTGGATTTTTATAACAAGAAAAGAAACAAACAAAAGACAAATAACAAAGAAAAATGATCAACCGAAAGTTACTCAACTTGGTAACTTTTGAATGCCGTTGATCTGCAAAAGATAACGGAAGCGGGTTTTATCAAAAGCCTTTGTGAAAAGATCCGCTTTTTGAAAATCAGTGTGAATCTTTTGCAAATCAATCAAGTGTTTTTCAAAGCAATCGCGGATGAAATGATAACGGATTTCAATGTGTTTCGTTTTAGAGTGATGGACGGGGTTTTTGGTTATGCAAATCGCAGCCGAATTATCTATGTAAATTGGTGTAGTAAGAAACTTCAAACCGTAATCCCGCATCTGCTGTTGGATCCATAAAACCTGTGAGCAGCAACTAGCAGCCGCTATGTATTCAACTTCAGCCGTGGATGTGGCAACAGAAGTCTGCTTCTTACACTGCCAAGATACTAATCGATCGCCGAGAAACTGACATCCAGCCGTGGTAGACTTGAAATTAATCTTGCAACCACCATAGTCTGAATCAGTATACGCCGACAAATCGAACTTATCATCATGAGGATACCAGATCCCGAGATCTGAATTACCCTTCAGATAAGCGAGAATTCGCAACACTGCATTCATATGCGAAACCCGAGGAGCTGCCTGATACCTGGAACACAAACAAACAGCAAACATTATGTCAGGTCGACTCGCTGTCAAATACATCAATGAACCTATTATCGCCCTGTAACGTGTGACATCAACTTTATCACCGTCTTCATCAGGACATAAGCCATGTGACAACTGAATCGGAGTTCCCGGAATGCGAACATCTTCCACTTTGAACCGAGTCAGAACATCTTTCACATACTTTGTCTGATGTATGAAGATACCCTGATCTGATTGTTGAACTTGTAGACCGAGGAAGAACGACATTTCACCCATGGAACTCATTTCAAACTTTGTTTGCATTAACTTCTCGAAATCTCTCGAAAGTTGTTCGTTTGAACATCCAAAAATTATATCATCAACGTAGATCTGTACCAGTAGAAAATCCTCCCCCGTTTTTCGACAGAAAAGAGTAGGATCAACCAACCCGCGCTTGAACCCGTTATCAAGTAAATAACTAGACAATGTCTCATACCAAGCTCGAGGAGCCTGATGGAGACCGTACAAAGCTTTGTCTAACTTATAAACCTTCTCCGGATAATCAGGATCGAAAAATCCCGGAGGTTGTTTGACATACACCTCTTCCTTAACTTTTCCATACAAAAATGCACTTTTGACATCCATTTGAAACACTTTAAACCCGCGATGTGCAGCAAACGCCAAAAATATTCTGATAGCTTCAATTCTGGCAACAGGTGCATACACTTCGTTAAAATCAATTCCTTCCTCTTGCGAAAAACCTTGAACAACCAACCGAGCTTTATTTCGGACAATGATTCCGCGATCATCCCGTTTACATTTGTAAACCCACCGTGTCCCACACGGTTCTTTACTACCTTCAGGTAAATCTTCTAGATGCCACACACCCAACTTTTTGAATTGTAATAATTCTTCTTGCATGGCTTCAACCCACGAACCGTCTAACAATGCTTCATGAACATTTGTCGGCTCAGTTTGTGAGATAAAGCATGAATGAAATGCTTCGTCCTGAACTCCAGATTCCAAGATTGAAAGCAAAGCACTACTCTCAATTTGATGTCTTGTGCGAACTCCTTCATGTAAATCACCAATGATGTTATCTTGTGAATGAATGGTGTTTATCCGGAGTGTTTGATTAACAGGAACTACCACCGTTTCAGGCAAATCAGGAACAGGATCTTCCTCAACCACCACAGTATCAGTATCATTAACATCAACGTCATTAGAAGTAGATTCAACTGGTGGATCAGGTTGCTGAACAGGAATTTCCACCTGATGTGACACGGCTTCGTGAAATTCACTTTCATCTTCAGAAGACATTTCATCAGCAGCAATAGTCGTATCATTTGATGGCTCAGTCAAATACTCATCAGCGACAGGCACTATTGGAGTTGGCAGAGTTTGAATGTTTAGAACCGGTGTATCATCTTGCAATTCAATGAAAACTCTTGTAAGTTGTTCATCAGATACATCTGGTATCGATTTAAGATTTTCAAACAAAGTCTGATAATCAAATAACCAATCCGGTCCAACGCCTCTGGGTGGTAAAGTATATGATTGAAAATCAACATGTAGATATTCCCCCACTATACCGGTCTGCTTATTGAAAACACGTTTCTTCTGATTTGAATAACCAACAAACAGTCCCTCAAAGACTTTGTCATCAAACTTTCCTGCAGCAGCCAATACAGTACAAGGACACCCAAACGGCTCCAAATAGTTGAGATTCGGCTTACGGTTCTTCAGAAGCTCATAACATGTCTTTCCAAGACGCTTCACAGTAAGCACCCGATTCAGCACATAACACGCTGTGTTGACAGCCTCTGTCCAGAATGGTACAGGTAATTGAGCATCAGCCAACATAGTACGCGCTGTTTCAATAATGGTGCGATTCTTTCTTTCTGCCACGCCGTTCTGCTGAGGTGTGTATGGTGTGCTGAATTCATGCACAATTCCTTTTTCAATACAAAACGTCCTCACGGCTATATTCTTAAACTCCGTGCCATTGTCACTTCGAATTCTCCTCACTTTCAATTTATACAGTGATTCAAGTGTGGTAATCAAATTGAGAAGAATTCTTGATGTTTCATCCTTGGAGACCAGAAAATCAACCCACGAATACCTGGAATATTCATCCGTAACCACCAAACAATACCAATTTCCCGAGATACTTTCACGATTTACAGGACCAAACAAATCCATATGAAGTAACTCTAATGGGACATCTATTGAATGATGTTTCTTTAATGGATGGGATTTTCTTTTCTGTTTACCCTTCTTGCAACTCACGCATATATCATTAAACACAAACTGTTGCTTCGGAACGCCTTCAATAAGCCCCCTCCGCACTAGTTCGTTCATCTTTCTGTAGTGAATATGACCCATGCGACGATGCCACAGAACAGAATCTCTTTCAGATGCCTTAGACAAGAAACATTGACCTGCGACTGTTGCCTTTGCTGAATTCATGTCAAGCATGTACAAATTTGAGAATCTTGGTGCCCGCATCATCACAAACTCCTCAGGAATCTTGAATTCAGGCTTCAGAATTAAGCATTCACTCCCTGTGAAAGCTGTTGTGAATTGCTTATCACAAATCTGGGAGACGCTTAGAAGATTATATTCTAACTCTTGCACATACTCAACGTTGTCAAATGTGACAGCACCATTCGAAAGTTTACCAATACCGGTTACCTGACCTCCTTTGTTTCCAGCAAACGTTACTTTACCTCCATCGAAGTGTTTAACATCATGCAACAAAGAAATGTCTCCGGTCATGTGCCGAGATGCTCCGCTATCAACAACCCAGATGTTATTCATCAGTTGTCGCGAAGATCCCTGCATAAATTAAACCAAAAGATTAGTTTCGGGACGTACCCAAGCCTGAAGCTTTGGGTCGACCGTCATCTTCAACAAAATCTTTCCCTGCCATGGACTTAGGTTTTTGTCCATCAGTTACATCACCCTTGGAGCTTGAAGCAGAATTTTTCAAAATCGATTTTGTTTTAGAAAATTCTTTTTCCGATTTCTTTTCATTTTTATGAAAATCTGATGATTTTACATTATAATGAATTCTGCCTTGCTCATCCACAAATCTGACCTTTTTCTTAGTATCAGTTTGATAACCTTCAGACATGTCGTCAGACTTTTCTGTGTCAGATTTAGTGGATTTGGGTTTCTTCAACGGACAAGTCCGATATGTATGACCGCGAATTTTACATTTAAAACACTTTCGTTTATCAATAATGACCTTTTCATTCGCGTCATCATCCACCTCGGACTCAACCACCCGGTTTTGAAACTTGGGTTTAACAACCTTCTTAGTAACATAACGATGTCCAAATTCATCGTTACGTCTTGAATCATACCCAGACACATTTCCCTGAAATTCATCATAAAAATGATGATCTCTGAAATTCTGAAATCTATTCCTATACCCACCAAACCGTGAATTATATGCACTTTGACCTTCAAAATCAACCCTTTTTGAAATTCTTCTAGAACCAGACTGATTTGGTCCACAACCAAACTCATCATAAAACCCTTCATCATTATAGAATTGAGACCTTTTAACAAATGGACCAGGTTTTCTGAAATTTGATTGTTTGTTATCATAAAAAACTTTTGGTGGTGGTGGTGTATGAACATTTGAGAATTTCTTGTTCTTCACACTATTGACCAACCCAGACTCAGATTCAGATTGAAATGTGTCCATTGCATTAGCACCACTGCTATTTCCCCTCCTAATGGGCACATTTCTCACTTTGGGATCATATGCTGGATCATATTTACATGAGAAAATTTGATCGATTAAATTTGGGTTCACCATATCTAATGGAAAATCTTTGTCACTATAAACTCTATTAGAACCCTTTAACCGATATGTTACCCATGGTTCAACCTTGTCACAGTTGGTGTCCAAAGTAGAATTGTGAGCCTTGGCATTTGTAGGTTTCAAATTTTTCGGAGAAAAACTTTTTTCAGCAGTTTTAGATTTAGCCGAGGACTCAAATCCGACTCCACCATACTTTGACTTCTTACCTGTAACAGACTTGCTCCGAGCAATCTGCTTTTGTTCGTAGGTACTCAGTTTGGAAAGCTCAGATTTAATTGTTGGAAAATCATGTTTGGAGATTAAATTTTTATGATCTGGCTTGCCAACTTTAGACTGAGCATACACCGAACTTTCAACATCAGTCTCCGACACTAAGTCATCGACTTTGTCAAAATCAGAAACATCATAAAAAAGCTCATCAACTGTTGAATCCAAAATGGACTTTTCAGTTGACACTTTTTCTGAATTGTTTTGTTCAGTTTGATGAACAACATTTGTCGTTTCCTCAGATGAAGGACCCGGTGTGATATTCACCGGAGATGGGACTTGATTAAGCTTGCCAGAAACATCTTCTTTTCCAGATTTATACAAAAAGTTTGTGAAAGAAGATGAAATTTGAACAGAATCTAATTTTTGTTTTAACTCAAAAACCTCGATTTTCAAATCAGCGACAAGTTTGTTACTAGCAGCTAAATCCTTCTGAACAGACACGAGCAATTCGGACTGATTTGTGAAATCAAATTTTTGCAAACGCAATTGCTCATGTACTGACAGCAATTCCTGGGTTGTCCCCTCCCATCTTTCCTTATAAATGTTTTTATCAGCTTTTGCTACTGCCAGAAGATCATTTAATTTTGTCTTCTCATCTAAGAGCACACTCTTAGCAGTAGCAAAATCATCACATGATTTACACATTGAAGGATATGAAGTTACCTTAGAAGAATCGGCCATCAAAGCAACAGTTTCAGTAAGATTGCTTCTTTTCAATGAGCCAATTTCCTGTTTCAGACTTGAATTTTCATCAGTAATTTTCTGCATATCCCTCTGCAATGCAAGCATCTTATCAGCAATTTCAAGAGCATTCTGTTGTGCTTTTTCATATCTCTCTTTCAGCGGAAGACTCTTCTGATAAAGATTTTCAAAATCATTTGCTGCATCAATTGCTTCGGCTTTTGCTGCATCACATTCTCGAATCAATGCCTCCTTTTCATCAGTCAGAAATTTAATTTGCTTTTCTAACAAAAGAATTGCATCAGATTCGATCTTGTCAGACACATCAGCCATAAATGCAAATTTTTCTTCATTCACAGACTTATGATCACTTCTACAATGTAAAACTTCATCACCATCAGTCATTCCATCAAAAGCTTCCTCAGTTTTCTCATCATGTACTTCTTCTTCATTGTCAGTTGATTCAGTCAGAGTTTCTTCATCCTGCACATGAGTAACAATTAAAGCAGAAGAATCAGCAAATTGATTTCCCCAATTATATGTTTTATCAACTTGAGAAACAAGAGCTTTTGATGATTCAGATTTGGAACTAGAAGTACTCCCTGAACTCGATGAAGTGTTAGATCCAGGAACATTTGATTTTGGAGTAAATTTATGATATTCCTGCTTCTTTGGCTGCGGACATTCACGAGCAAAATGTCCAAAATTGGAACAATTGTAGCATCTGACTTTGGATTTATCAAACCCAATCCTGCCACCAGAATTCAAATCCTTTCGTCCAGTTTTCTTCAAAAACCTTTTCACTCGTCTCGCCAACATAGCAAACTGCCAGTTTATATCCATTAACTCCAAATCATCAGGATCCACCTGATCATAGTCTTCTTCAGTCAACTCAGCATTGCTAACCTTTCCAGTTATCAATCCATAATACGATGACACTAATGCAGAAACAAGAGCCATGTAATCTTCAGTGGTAGATACCGACATAGCCATCTTTCCCGTGTTCACCAGATTACTTGCTGGAATTGACGTACTACTAATTCCAGGACTATAATTGTAATCAGTATTTTGTGACCCTGATCCAGTCCCCGAATTTGAAACAAATCCTTGTAAATTTCCATCCACAAATGCTGTAGCAGGTGCAGAACTGGTTACCTTAGCTGATTTCCCAGAAATAGTTGCTGCATTTGACCCATAGTAGACATCTGGATTCTGAACTGCAGCTGGTGTAGTGTTAACATTCTTCATTTCTAAATCCCGAGCTTGCAATTTACCCAAAAGCTTCACAAAAGTCAACTCAGCATAGTCTTTGTCATTCATGATCATCAAAACATACGACTCCCATTTTGATGGCAAACCTTCCAACAATTTTTCCTTTAACTCTTCGTCATCTTTCTTAATTTGGACATTATCCATTTCAGACAGTAAATGACAATATCTCGAAATTAGTTCAGGAACGCCCTCACCCTCAAAATGTTTAAAGTTGTCGAATTCTTTATTAAGCACCTTCTTTTTGCTTTTCTTATACTGCTCATTACCCTCACACCTCTCTTTCAGAGTTGTCCATAACTCATGAGAGTGTTTGCAACTTTTGAATTGATGTAATAACTCCTTTGGTAAAGCTTGAGTGATTAAACCGTACGCTTTCTGTTCACGAACAAAATCAGCTTTTTGTGTGAGATCCAAATTTCGCTGCATAATAGGAACATTATTAACGCCAACCGGATACACATATGGTGTATCCATAGCAATCCATAGATCAGGATCCGTTGTTCCGATATATGCCTCAAATCGTTTCTTCCAGTTTGCATAATCTTCAAATTTAAGCAACTTTGGAACTTTCTGAGTTGTTCCAATTTCATTGTCATAATTGAGTAAAGTTTGCATCTGCGTTTGAATAGCAGCAAACGCGTTATAGTCCGTCATGATTGAAAATTTTGAATTCTGATCCGAACTAGCTCCGAACTCGTCACACCCTCCGAACTAGCTCCGAACCTTTACCGAACTGTCAATCAAAAGTCCGAACCCTCAACGAACGTATCTCCGAACTCAAAAGCACCGATCTATCTCCGATCCTAGTCCGAACTACTTCCGAGACAGAATATCCTCCGAACTCTCTCCGATAGTGCTCCGAACTCTCACCGAACAGGAAAACAGACCGAACTTCGCTCCGAACTTGGAACTCGGAGCGGTTTCACCGAACCTAGAGTTCGGCCGAACGTCAAACTCGGAAAATTTTGGATCTCAACAGAAAACACTCAGACTTGAACTCTAACACTCAAAGGAACTAACAACACTCAGAAACAATGAATTTTGACGCAAAACATGGTGATTTTCACGTTAAAATTCAAGAGATCAGAAGGAAAACGAGCTTTGATTAGACGTTTAGCACCAATTCGAACCAAACAGCACCAGAATTGCTCTGATACCACTTGAAAGAGCCTGGATACGGATCGGTCTGGACGAATTGATCAATGCAAACGTAATCAAGTATGAATCAACACACAAACGAGTAAATAAACTCAATCTCTTTATTGAATAGAGAATCAGAGTACAGAGAATTACAGAGAAAACCTCACTGACCAGTTCACTCAAAACTCTCTCAAAAACTTACTAAATTACAAAGACACAAACCTATTTATAGACCTACGGATGTCCGAACTCTACTGCTTGTCCGAACCTCAGGTTCGGCCAAGGCTCGGCCAAGGTTCGGCCAGAGTTCGGCCGTCAGACCAAAATCCAAAACTTGTGTCTTCGCTTGATCCAGCTCATTGCCATTTCGGGTATCAACAAATTGTTCTTTAAAGCTTGTTTACAACCCATTTACATGTATACATGTGACGCCCACTTCCAGACTTGGCTCTAGAAGGGGTCACTAATCGGATTTACTCATGAACACAAGGTAATAACAGAGATTACTAAGCAGCGGAAATTTTAAACTTTTATTTAATTGCCAAGTACTACAAAGTAAGAGATAATTTACATAAGGAAATACTAAGTATCATTACGTTTTATTGCTATAACTATATCTATGCCAGCTTGCCATAACATTCATTCCTTCCGATAGCTTGCCCGTCTAATCCCTTATCACAAGGGCCTTCTCATAACTAGCCGATGTCTCACCCTGACCTGACATACATACATTTTTGGAAAAGGTCAGCTTACGATGGTGAGTTCTATATTTTAAAAGCTTTACCTCGGCGTGAGGTTTAAAAATCCTTGGACCTGCAAGATCCCTTTTTTCATAAACATTTATCAAGTATAATATATATATCACAATATACAACACATAATATTCCTTAACAGGAAATACCCCGTATAAACCATTTATCCCATTATCCCTTTCTACAACCCCAACATTTAATACCAGTGTAAACCCTGCTAATATATAAGCAGAGAAACCATCTTTGCGGACTGCCGAGTTTACCCCTTTAGGGTATTCCCTATAACGGTCAGTTGTCTCGCTTTCCCTTATTTGCTAACTGCCGAGTTTACCCTTCTAGGGCATTCCCTGTAACGGACAGTTTCACCGCCTTCCCCTATTTGCTAACTGCCGAGTTTACCCTTCTAGAGCATTCCCTATAACGGACAGTAGCTTTTTCCCTTTTCTATTTGTAGTGGTCTCTAATCCCATTGAGCAACACTACCTCCTAACTCCCTCTGTACTACTACCTGCCCCTTAGTTAAATATCCAAGAGACTTAAGATTATTAGTAAACAGTGATAAGGTCTTCATATACTGCAACAAGTGGACATCTCCCAATTTATCGTTAGTGTATGTATACAAGGCGTATCCTTCACACTTCTGATATACTGGGTAACTAATATTATTATGTATATATATAGGACGTACCAGCGGCGTATCCACCACATAATAATAAAGCAGATGCATCACCTATTCTCATATAATCATACATATTCACTATAACGTTTACTAATAATTCCTTTATCACTTGACTATCTAATTTTTGAAGCAAATATAACACATATCACATCACAGTCATTATAATTATGTTATAACACATACAATGATTTAATATCATTTTCATAACATATCATATATATATTTCTATATATATTATCCCAAAAGCCTTTTAACAATTTATCAATTCAAGATATTTCACGTATATGCATTTCCACAACAGTCCACATATATATATTAATTCAAGAACAATTTAACAGTTCAATATACCCATTAACAATTAGCACCTTAGCAATCTGATATATATCTACTCAAAGGTAATTCAACAGTTTAATACTTCAATAATTCAGATAGGCAACATTTCAGTTATAAATCATTTAGATGCATTTTATAACATTTGTATGTATATCAGCCCGAAAATATTTAAAACATTTAAAACATTTAAGAGTGGGCTCATAGAACTCACCTTATTTCTTTAACCGGTTACTTGGACAGAACTCCCGCTACGATTCCCGATTTAACCTAATTTGCGTATCGTATGGCGTTAACGCAAGGTTTACATAATAAAAAAAACTGTCTATGTTTATTTTAATATCTTATTATCTTAATAATATTCAATTATTAAGTTTATCCCTTTTTAAAGGTCAAAATGACCAAAATGCCCTTATAGGAAATTATTCGTTTCTTTTAACGATAATATGAAGACGCACATTCCTATAAGTAAACGCTCACTCCGGGATCGCCCAGTGTTGGGATGCCATTGCCCAGATGGGATGGCGACACCCCCGCTATGCCAGAAACCCCAGTGTACAGGCGTTTACCCTTCCGGTCCACACGAACTTCTAATATCCGATTAACTCGGTATTTTCAATATTTCATTATTTATCCATTTTAACTTCATATCTACTTATTATATGTATAAACATGTTACCATACCAAAATTCAAGTCCCCAAACCCTCCGGATTATTTTATATTAAATAACCATATTTAGAAACCCTAATTTCACAAAATTCCCATTTTATTATCAAAACTCAATTATATTCAAAACCGTCTTAGGGTATTATCCATTATAACATTTTATAATATCCTTTAAAATGGCAAAGCTTAATTCAAAACCGTTTACTCAATTTGGGCAGAATAACGACACGAAAACCCTAATTTTTGACCAGTTTACAAAACCCATACCAAACCTTTACCAAGTCTGAAAAAAACTTAGGGCTTTCTTATATAACATCATTTTAAGAGTACCTACAAAAATTCAGAGCCTAACTCCCACCCGATTACCCGAATTTGATGATTTATATCCAAGAACCCTAGTTTTTCATCATTTTTAGAAATAATACTTAGAGATCGAATTTATAAAAACTTAAGGAGGTTATTCAAGATCATACCTAATGAAGGGTGACTGCAGAAATTCGGCTCTTGAATCCAAACGAGGTGTGCGAATTTGACTGATGAAGGTTTCGGTTTATTTAAGGGTTTTTGGAGAGGAGAATCGAGAAATTGGTGATGTTGTTTGATGATTTTGGTCCGATTATATATTGTTCGAGGTCGCTTCTGGTTCTTACACGTCGAGGGATGACTGTTTCGATCGAATTGACACGAATCAGGTTGGATTGGAGAGCAAGAAAGAAGACGTGGCCGTTTCTGCGACCTGGGTCGGGCCGCGTATCGCGCCGGCGAAGGAGGAGTTCCGCGCGTATCGCGAGCCAAGAATCGACAAATGACAGTTTTGGTCCCTGTGTTTTATATTTACATTTTAAGCCCCTAACTTCTACCAAACTGTTATTTTATGCACCGAACTATTATAAAACATGTTAAATAAAGTTTCTAAGGCTCAGGACACTCTCGATGATATACGTATACATACGTATATATTTTTATATATTTATATATATTTTTCATTATTTACACTTTTGGCCCCTCAAACTTTACAATACACATCATTTTATGTTCCGAATCATTTTAAGATATTATTATAATACTTTTTTAAGTCTCGGAATACTTATGATAGTATATATATATATACGTTCATATCTTTCAAAGAATTACAGTTTTAGCCCTCCAACTTTTATCTTATGCATATTTAACCCTAATCTTTTGATGTAACTATCATTTTACATCTTATAACCTTCCTAAACATGTTTCTAACATTCTTGAAGGTTCAGGTCATATATGATAATGTATATACATATATATATTTGTGTATTTCCATAATTTACACTTTCTACCCTTCTATTTTCTTGTTAACTATTTAAGCATGCATTTTTCACATGTATAATTATCCAAACACGTATCTCCACATATATGTTCATCAAATGAATATTCCACATGTATCCATGCTATTCAAACATATTTTTATACATGTATTTGATATAATTAATCACGTAGAGGCATTTACTCCTGGTTATCATTTATTTCTATCGTATTAACGTTTAGCTACGTTTTTCATGCTAACATCATATATATCAATTATCTTTGATATAAAACACATATTATTTCATTTCCTTTCCTCATGTTATCAATTAACACATAAATCATTCATGCAATACTGTTATTTATCAGTTTATTACCCGGTAATGGGTAAACATGCATTTTTCAAACGTTTTAACACGGTTAGCTTTCTAACACATATATCATGTGTATTAATCATATTAATCGCGTATTTCTCAAATTTTGGGATGTTACAATACATGTTTGTTAATATATGTATTGATTTGGCCAAATGGTTAAATTCAAATTTTTACTTGTCAAATTTAACTTATCGAGAGTTTTATATCAACTTGAGAAAAATACAAATATATGAATATATTTTGGAATGTGAAAAATATATATGAACTATATATTTAACCGTGTGCGTTTTTAGGATTTTCCAACGTACAATCAAATGATTTTTCCGATAATTTGAACGTAACTGAAATAAAGAATATTGATGGTTAATATGGATTAATCGTCACTATCACTCGCCTATTCTGGAAACTGACACACACATCGAGTCATGGGCATAATGGTCAAACATCGCCGTCAAGGTTGCGTTGTTAGTATTCTAGACACACACTTACGTATGTATACTTATTAGGTGTTTGGTAAAGAACATAAGACCTACTGGTTGCTACTTGATGTGTTATTTATCTGGATTTGCTGTGCACCCTAAGGTGAGTTTCACGGCCCCACTTTACTCTTTTCTTTTAGGGAGAGAACATGCAAAATTACTTACTGTTTTTATACAGCTTTAATATTTCCAACATATCACATGTACTATATTTGCTTGACACCAAAAACTAAGTCCTTACAAATCGAACCGATAATTGTGAAAAGCGAGGTAATGTTAACTAGTACTACTGGGGTTTGACAAACCCCTCTAAACGGGCACGTGATGCACCACCCGACTGGGGTCGAACTGAGAGCAATATTAGCCTAAACGTACCGTTGTTTCTGGTGGGACACGGGAAAGGCAAGACACGTAAGGATTATTCCTACAACTAATTAGTGAGCTTCGGTTGCGAACTATCTAGTTACATGAACACTTTAGGCTAGCTACCTACGATAAGGAAATATAGTATAAACTTTACAACTTATTTATGGACCGTATAACTGTTCGGTCCATGGACTAAAACTTATCTTGATATCAAACATGTGAACTCACCAACCTTTGGTTGACACTTTCTTTTAAACATGTTTCTCTCAGGTTGCGGATGTTCGAGAATCAAGATTATGCATGCATGATTCTTTGAAACACTTTTAGCGTCGTTGGACAAGTCACGTCACCTTGGGTGATGATGTTTTTATTTAGATACCTTTATTGTATTTACGCTTCCGCATTTATAAAACTCTAGATTATATTTTAATGAACTATGAAACATTTTTATTACTTATTGGTCGTTTGATGTAACTAATAGACTGCGATCCTGGTTTGTCACGCTCATTTGCGGTGGTATTTCGCGAATGGATTTTTGGGGGAGTGACAATATTCACGAAGTTATGCGAACTGGAATCTCACAAAGTGATTCGAACTGAATGTTTCCGAAGTGATCCAAATTGAAATCTTAATAAGTGACCTGAACTGAAACAAAGTGACACGAACTGGAACGAAGTGACACTTCGTGGTAGCTATTCAGCCGAACTCACACTTCATGACGGTTACAAACGCGAAGTGACTGCTCTAGATCCGAACTGAGACGAAATGGAACATTTTTGGATTAAATTTCGTGAATTTGAGCAAATTTGAACAAGATTTTCAACAGTTGATCAAATATAATTGAAAGAACTGATTTAGATTCGAAATTTTGACAGAATACTCGACTGAAATGATCAAAACAAAGCAAAACACACCAATTTCTCAAAAATTGACACTTTTTAGCACAAAACTCGAAAAACAGCAACCAAATGATCAGTAGATTGAACCGAAAGCTCTGATACCACTTGAAAGTGCATGAGCGGTGGATCGTCTACTCGATCATGACATAAGAAGGTAAATACAATGAGGATTGTATTGATAACCACAGAGATATTACACACACAATTTCACACAGTAGATATGACAAGAAGTTACATTCTAAACAAGAAACAAGATATTTAAAATAGTCTTGACTGACACGAACTGGACATGTCATGAACTGCCACTTCGCGTCAGTTTGTGTGTCAGTTCATGTGTCAGTTCGTGTACAGTCTTCCAATTAGCTTTGTCTTGTTCCCGATACTTCACACAACAAACCTGATAATGTTCTAATAAGTTGACAGTTCTCTGTTGGATTGCATAGCCAATGGACCTCATTTTCCTACAATTGACATTTCTGAGATAAAGGAAACCGAAACCTTAGCCGGTGTTCCTGCTCACTCCATTCCCAAAGATAGAAAGTGGTGGAGCGAAAAGGACAAGACCATAGAAATAGATGAGGACAAAGCCAAAACGGTTCTCATCATAGCTCTTCCTCATGAGATATTCTGTCAAGTTGACTGTAATACCTCAGCCAAGGGCATATGGGATGCCCTTGAGAAAATATTTGATGAAGGAGATCAAATGAAAGAAACAAATGAATAAAATTTTTAAATGAATACGAATCGTTCAAGTCACTCCCAAGTGAGTCGCTTGTAAACACTTATAACCGTTTTGCAACCATCATAAACAAATTAAGAAAATCCAATGAGGAAACAAATATTAAATTCATCAATAGTCTTCCTCATGATCGGAAGTCTCACTATGACCCTTCAATCAACCTTAGATCTAGAAGAGAAAAGTCTAAACGATATTTTTTATATCTTAGACTCACATGAGTCAGAAATACTGAACATTTTCAAAACTAAGGTGGACCCCGACTCTTTACTCTGAAAAGAGGAAAAGAAATATTAAACAAGAGGCACTCAAAATAAAAGACCAAAGTGACTCAGAAAGTGACTGCTCTGGTAGTGAAACAGAACATGAGTCACTTGAAAAATCACTTGCTCTTCTGACCAAACAATTTGAGAAATTCAACAAAAGGAATCCCTCTTGGTCAAATAAAAGGATCTTCACAAAAGGTGAAGAGAACAAAAACACAAAATTCAGACTTAAATAAACATGTGGTTGACAAAACAGAAATAAAATGCTTCAAGTGTGGTAACATGGGTCACTATGCCTCGGAATGCAAAAATCAAAGACTCAAAGATGCTACATTCTATAAAAAGAAATATGAGCAAGCCATGTAGAGAGGAAAAGCCCTAATGGCAGAAATAGAGAACTGGAACTCTGAATCATCAGAAGAAGAAGAATGACATACAAACAGATGTCTTATGGCTGATCAAGAGTTCTATCTCTCCGACATCTCTGAACCATCCAATACACCAACTTAGTTTTTCAACTCAACAATATGTCAATAAATTACAAAAATCTTCAAGAGAGTTCTGAAAGAAATAAATTTTTAAATGAAAACAAATTTAAAACTTTTGAGGAAGAAATGAATTATCTCCTTTCTGAACTTCATCAACTCAAAGGAGATAGAGAAAAAGAATTTTAATACTAAGACACCTTGAGACTCAAAACCTGAGTAATGAAGCAAAAATTGATCATTATTAGACTGAACGGGCAACCTCATATCAAAGGTTGCACGTGGAAACCAAGAGGATTAAAGGGCTCATAAATTCTCATGACCAACTAGAGGAAATGACAAATATACCAAGAAATCATTGTCAAGGGATCGGGTACATCCATGGAACTTAATGTTCTAAAACTGTCTTTGTAAAAAGTTGTAGTTCTGAAAGCCCATTGTCAGGACCAGATTTGAGTTTAATGCCTCATCGAATTCATCATACAGGTGCAGAAATCAAGCATGATGATCATCCATGGGTAGATTGCTCATTGCAATCCTTAGATTTGTGAGGAAATCATTCTGAAACTCAAGAAAACCAAGAACACACACACACACAGTGCTCCCAGGTTGCTTGAATGAATGAAGCATTGTTAGGGTTTCATCATTATGTGTATTTATTCTACCTGGGAGCACAAGTGTCAATGCACTGATTACAAGATGAAGGTCCAGAATCAACAACTAATCACGATATTTTAATCACAAACGAGTGCGGAATCCTCGTTTATGATTGATTCAAGATAGAGAAGAGAAGAAACAGGAAGAATACGATGATTAAACGTTAAAAACCTTAACTTTTCACACAAGATGAACTTGTCGAGTACAAAACAAGAAATCATAAACGTGATCCTTTCGGGTTTACGATCGTAATCTCCTTGTGATCGTAAACACTCTTGGCTGCTCCTCTAAGAATCGTAAACTAGCAACTTGAATGAGCAACCCTAAATAGTGAACTCAATAGGGTTTATATAGCCACCCCCATTGGGTTTTACTATTGGGCCCCTATTGATCTTAAACCCAAGCCCAAGCCCATATCTAATAGTAAACTAGTCCACTATTCTAATTAAACCCTCTAAGCCCAGCCCAACATATTTAATATTACAAGCCTCATAATCTAGCCTCTATAATCTTCCCCTAGGCTTGTGATATTAAATGTTTTCAATCTTTGAAATTCTTCTTCTTGACTGGCTGGCATAGATGCTGATGAAGATTCTTTCCGCAGAAATCTTCATTGGGTTTCATAACGGGCACTTGGGACTTTCTCTTGATCAGCATCAGCTCGAACTTCTTGAAATGAACAAGTTAATGAGATGGAGGATTCTCAATGACCTGCTTCTTTTGAAAGAACTGGTTCTTGCTGAATCTTTGGTAACTGTCTTGAGTCTCCAAAAATTAGAGGGTAAATTTTGAAAACCTCCTAACTTTGGAGAACTTGATTGTTGATCTTCAAACTTCATGATCTCTGACTGCTCTCTGTATCATTTTCTTTTTCAAAGATTTGACTTGAAATCTTCAGCTTCCCCTAAACTTGTGAGCATTTTCTTTGAAAACCATTGAAGCTTTTGAAAACTTGTAAAGACACCAACAACTTCCCCTGAACAGTTGCTTATTCAGATGGAAGTCTTGTCCAGCTGGTTCTTTAACTTGAGTAGTAGCAACATCTTTCTATCATCAACTTGTCTGACACACATTTGAAAAAAAATATACTCCACCAGACATTTGATGACCGGTCTTTGGGTTAGGAGGTAATTATCATCTGTTCAGTTGATTCAAATTAACATAATTTTAACCAAAAACCCTAATATAGATTACGGGTTTTCTATAAAACTTCCCCTGAACCCAAGACCTCTAAAGACTTCCCCTTAGCTGAAAACTTCCCTTCAGCCAAGGACTTCCCCTGAGATAATGCATATTATCCTCGAGTTCCCTTCGGATACTATGTACTATGGAAGTCTTTTCGGATAATACTTATTATCCTCCCTCCTTCCCCTAAAAATTTGTCAAGATCTGATGGAGGAAGTCTTTTCCATTAGATAATAAGTATCATCCTCGAGTTCCCTTTGGAAAATACTTATTATCCCATACTCCTTCCCCTAAAAGTTTGGCAAGATCTGTCGGGGGCATATTGTCATGCATTAAAACCCATGAAAAATACATTTTGACTTCTCAAATCGACCTGACCAAGACGAAAACACACCAAAAAGAACTTAACGACTCACACACGAAAGATATAAACTAAACAAATACTTACCATGCCAAACATGAGAAAGTTTACAAGGATTCAAACCGTATGAATCTTACTGAGGAACCCTTTTCAGCTTCAGTTACTCAACTAGTCCAGGTGATTGCCGGTATGTTTGTCCGCTTTAAACTCAAACCCGTTTAATCCCAACCGAATGCGTCATGTTTAATATAGTACAATATTACTATCATGTTTAATTGTCCCCACACCCAAGCGTACATAGCAAAACCTACCCAACCTCAGAGTTTATTGAGGATTCATAAACCCCCAGCTTGAGGAACCATGCAACACCGTTATGACTACCACTTATTTCATTAACCATCAGTTGGTGATCAGGTCGGCCGCTAAGCACGCAAAGAAGACCAACTGAGTGATTATTTATTCTCTTTTCTTTTTCATTTCTTTTTCATTTCTTTTTCTTTTCTTTTTCTTTTCTTTTTCTTTTCTTTTTATATTGTGGTGTAGTCATGACAGCAGAGACATGGCGTGTGAGAGAGTGAATACTAGGTAATTACCACTCTCAACCCATTTTTGCCGGGACTCAGTCTTTTAAACCATGCAACCTGAGATGGGAAACTAAACATATATATCTTTTAAGTTCACTGCACTTTCATTGGAGGTCATAAGTTTAGGTCGAGCCTACCGAGCATATCACCGTGGAGCTTGCCTTTCACTTCCGCCTTACGCGTGTCAGCCATCTCCAACCCGGACATTCATTTTACTTCCCCTAAACTTCTCAAAAACAAGACACAAACAATTAAAAATTGAAAAACACACTATTTTTTAGGGGTCATTTTTTTCTTCATCTTTACATTTCTTCCCCTTGCTTTTTGATTTTTAATGTCACAATCTTGTGAACATCATTTTTCAGTTTTTTTTTTTTATATAAATAAAAAATAAAACACACAAACACACTTAAAAGAACAAAACACAAAATTTTGAAGAAATCTGGCCAAGCTAACTTTCAAAGTATTGATTTGAAAATTTTAGAAAATTGGGTTTCATGACATGCACACTTCATTGGAGGCCAAACACATAATCAAACAACAGCTTAATTGAAACTTTAATGAAATAGGTTTGACTCAAAAGACCCTTTGTTGCCTCATCATTCAAACAACCAAATTAAGAACAGTACCTTTCATGCTGATTTTGACCTTTTACCTCTCAATGAGACATACCTTCCATTTATAGATTACTTGACATGACATGAAGATACGTCTCCTAAACTGTGCCTGGAACAATCACTTATCAACAAACAAATTAGTAATAAAAACGTTAGTGATAATCCTCCTTGATCGTTCTGCACAGAGTGAGAGATTAGTTAGCTAATAGTACCCAGGCCATTGTTTTTCTGGGTACTCCTGAGGAATCAATGAATGAAATTTCTTTTAAAAACATTCCTTTTGAAAAATCAGGAAGTTGGGATGATTCGGTTGTAGCTGCATTAGCCTTTGGTTTCCAAGTTCCAGTTGATTTAACATTTGTTTTAGTCACCTTTGGAATTGTGACCTTAGGTATTTCAACCTTCTTCATTTTAGATTCACTTTTCAAAACAGTTTTTGTTTTAGTCACCTTTGAAGTTGTGACTTTAGGTATTTAACCTTCTTCATTTTAGAATCATTTTTCAAAACAGTTTTAGTTACCTTGGGAGGGGTAACTTTGGGTTTCTCAAGCTTTGGTTGTTTTGAAAATGGTTTCTTCACCTTTTTATGAAAATCTTGGAAACTTGGAAAGCAGTTGTTTTGATTTAAAGATTTTCTTTCAGCTTTGGCAGCACCCCAATGTTGATCAGAGGGTTTAACCTTAGGAGTAACAGTCTTCATTGCCTTAGGTGTTTGCACCATCATTGGCTTAGACTTTACAGACTCCTGAGATGAAGCCCTTTGACTTTTCGGAAAATAGGGTTCATAGGGGCGATAAAGACAGTTTCTAGCAATATGACCAGCGAAGCCACAATTAAAGCAAGTCTGCTTCTTTAGATAGAAGTCAGACGTGTACCCATTCGTCTTTGGTGGCTGATATGGAGCTGGTTTGCCTTGTGTCTGCTTCCTTGCCTTGTCTGCAGCTCCAGATTTGACTTTCTGCTGGTTCCTTGAAGCCTGAGTAGAACCTGTCCTCATCGTCTTTGTGTTCTCTGGATTTCCTGATGAAGAAGCACCATTCTTGAAACTGCACTTACAACTGCATAAAGCAACTGAAGAAATGGGAGACACAGCTACTCCCTTGAGTTTTTCATTCTTCACTCCAGCTGTTGGCTTCATACTCGGATGCTTGATGGTGATCTTTGGCCTCTCAACTTTAGGTCCACTTATCACTCCATCGGTTATTCCCTTGAACTTTGAGGAGAAGGATGGTAATTCATATCCTACATCTGGTTCTTGGTCAAACATTGATCCAGATGTCATAAAGATCTTCCCCTCAGGCCGTGTCGTCAAGATCACCTTTTCCCTTTTGACTTCGTGAATTACTTTGAAGCATGGGGTTTCAATTTTAGGGTATCGTTTCAACTCTATCCCAGCATCATCAGACTTAGAGTTATGACACCTGTCATATTTCTGACACTTAGCATCATTGTCTGATATATCCTTTACTCTCCCTTCACCATAAGTCATGTTTGCTTCATTATCAATTTCTTCTTGAGTCAATGGTGTAGTTCCAACCAAGACACTATCAATAGGAGGAGCAGCTTCTTTATAATCAGACTTGGTTCGTTCAACTTGTTCCTCACTAAGAAGTTTTCCAATAATGTCTCTGGGAACTGGTGGAGGAATGATGCTGTTTGCAGCCAAGGACTTATCAGTTTTCTCTGACCCAAATCCAGATGTGTCTTTCTACCCTCGTTGCAATCATACTTGACCTGCAGCTCATCAAATTTTTGTTGCAGTTCAGTTAATTTCTGTGTAAGCTCAGATATCTCAATCCTAGCCCGATCATATAAGATAGTCTTCTCTGTTGCTAGCTTCTGATATTTCTCAATGTCTCGTTTCTGAGCTTTTACCTTCTCCTCATTCTTTTGCCATCTACCCTTAAAAGAACTCCTCTCGCATTTTATCTCAAAACAATTCTATCTCATAATTTTTACAAATTTACCTAAGTCCAGGAATTAAACGTGCACAAGTAGGATTGGGGCATATCTTAGTATTGTCAACTTCAGCTGCGAAATCATCCTTGTTCTCAACCAAATTATTTTCTTCAACCACTGAACTCATTTTCTTTCTTTAGATATGCAGCTTCTGAAAATTTAGAAAAAACGGCAAAAACGGCAAAATCACTATTCAAAGAATAGTGTCAAAAACTTAAAACTGAAAAACGGAGGCCTTCAGAGTGGAATTTGAGCTTCTAACTCCAAACGAGTCAAAAGTTACGCCCGTTTCCGTGAAAGTGTGAAATAGTGACTTTTTGCCACAAAAGAAGAGTTTCCGGTCGTAAACCCCTTTTCCGATCGTAAACCCTGTTTCCAATCGTAAACACCTGATCATAAACCTATTTCCGATTAAAGTGGATCGTAAACACCGATTCTGGTAAGAATATGTCGTAATCTCCGATTCCGATCCCAGCAGATCGTAAACACACTATTTCCGACTGAAACCAATCGTAAACAGTCAAAAATCGCAGCTTGAACTCGTAAACACGTTTCCGATGAAGATCTTCAAGAACAAGCAGTCGTAAACACACGAAAAACCCAGAAACAGATAGTAAACCTTCAAGAACAGCAATAGCTCAGATCATAAACGTGAAGAACACCTTCAAATCTTCAAAAACTCGAACCTTTTTCCAGAAAAACTCGAATCCAATACCGTGAGAGCCTCGAATCAGTGATTCTTGGCTCTGATACCATATGAAGGTCCAGAATCAACAACTAATCACGATATTTTAATCACAAACGAGTGCGGAATCCTCGTTTATGATTGATTCAAGATAGAGAAGAGAAGAAACACGAAGAATACGATGATAAAACGTTAAAAACCTTAACTTTGCACACAAGATGAACTTGTCGAGTACACAACAAGAAATCGTAAACGTGATCCTTTCGGGTTTACGATCGTAATCTCCTTGTGATCGTAAACACTCTTGGGTGCTCCTCTAAGAATCGTAAACTGGCAACTTGAATGAGCAACCCTAAATAGTGAACTCAATAGGGTTTATATAGCCACCCCATTGGGTTTACTATTCGGCCCCTATTGATCTTAAACCCAAGCCCAAGCCCATATCTAATAGTAAACTAGTCCACTATTCTAATTAAACCCTCTAAGCCCAGCCCAACATATTTAATATTACAAGCCTCATAATCTAGCCTCTACACAAGAGAATATTAATTATACAAAAACATTCTAAGTGTCAGCTAGATTGTATGGAACAAGGCTAGATCGTATGGACAGGTACTGAGGGTCTAGATCGTATAGAACAACCTGTAGATCGTATAGTACAAGTCTAGATCGTATAGAGCAACTCCAGGCAATCTGAGTTCTAGATCGTATAGAGTTATTCTAGATCGTATAGGCAAAGTCTTATATATAGACCAAGTATTCCAGATTGTATGGGTATTGTCTAGATCATATAGACTTAAATCTACACTGTATAGACTTACCTAACTGTTAACATGTTAGAACAATCAAGGCTAGATCATATAGAATAACACACAAGGCTAGATCGCATAGAAGAAATCCAGATCGTATAGAGCAAAGGTAGACCGTATAGAACAAAAGTGTTAGTCCAAATTACAAGTCCAGATCGTATACAATAAATATCCAGATCGTATGAAACCTAACACTATACGATCTACACTTAGAAAAATTTCACAAATACAAAATACAAAAATATTAAAATACAAATCTTCTGATTTCTACTATTCAGCACCAGTTCTTTAGGAAGGCTTCACCAGTAAGACTCAAGGGTGAAGTGTTTGAGTTGCCACCAAAATATAGTTTCCAACACCCATCTCTGATAAATCTCTAAGAAATAAGGATCCTATCACTGAAGTCCTAATGCAGCTCCAAATAGAACATGACAACTCTAACAAATCTAAATCTGAGTCAACTTCTCTCACTAGCTCATCTAGTCAAACTTTGACAATTTTGGTGAAACCACAATATCCAAACATTGTATGTGCATTGAAATGATGAAATTGATTGGAAAACATTACAATATGAAAAGCATATATCCAATCAAATCCAAATCATCCTTGAATGTTTCTTCTAAACCCATGAAATTAATGGGAAGAAATATGATGAAATCAAAAGCAATATCTCATCAAAGAATAATCGAAAGAGCAAATGGGTTCCCAAAAACATCTAATCTTCGGAATTTCTTTGCTGTACAAATACACTTCAAAAATTCTAAAGTTGATCTGTAAAGATCAGAAATTCTCTCTTCACAAGTTAAGGGGGGGGGGGGGGGGCTATCCGCTCCATATATAAACCTTTCAATAAAAAAATTACTTCTTTCTTCTCAACTTTTCTTGAAAAGGGGTAACGTTTGCAAAAGAAAATCATTTTTTTAAAGAATCTAAATTGACACGTGTCAATATCAGATCCTCTATTTTCAAATGTTGACTTTCTCATCCAAACTGAACAAGAAATGATGCCCATCAAATCTCAATTAAATGTTGGCTTGGGTGCCTCAGGAAGCAAATGTCTCTGGTTTAAGCCTCCTAAAAGGTTTAGTAGGGGAACAGTGAGAAAGGAAGTTAATTCTCCCTCACAGACTTTCCCAACCACCTTATCATAGGGGTCACATAGCCAGCAACTCAAACTGCAAAATCATCAGAACTCTGGACTCTTCCCGGCTAGAAATAGATGGATGTCACTATTATCTTCCTTACCCTGTCTCTCTTCAAACATATCCAAAAACAAACATGCACCATTGGCTTTGATCTCACCTTAAACACCCCTATCAGCTATGAACTGCTAAGAGAAGTTTGGGTAAATACCACTTTTGTAAGTACACAGGATGGATCGGTCTACCGGATCCGAAGTCAAACGAGTAATCTGAATCAACAAACACACATAAATAACACTTCTTGTATTGGAAACAATCAGTGTACAATACGGACTCTAGAATGCTCTCACCAGAAACACACAGTTAACCTAACAGTTCTGATCTAAACAAAGAGACTCGACCTATTTATACTAATTTTGGTCAGCGTACTATTTAAGTGAGCGCACCATTTGGTACACCGCTAGCGTACCAATTGGTTTGGCTCATGGTACGATGGAGCATTCTAATACAAAAGTAATAATGTAATGAACAAACACCTAAACCTAGCATTAGACTTCAAAAGTTGTCCAAACAAACTCCCCCTTGTCTCATGCTACTCTTCAGAAGCTTTCGTCTCAGTCTTCTTCCAAAATATTTGTTTGATGTTTCCATAATGAATCCTAAAAGAATAACAGACCCGTATCACCTTCTGAAATTGCAATGCTTCATCTGAATCATCAATATGATATAGAATGTTGTTGTGATAGAGTTTGTCGATATGAGCTTCAGAAAGTGTTGGGCTATACTTTATGAGGCATGAACATTAGAGTGGGCTAACTTGGTTTGGGCTTAGAGTGATTACGATATGGGCATGTTTGGCCGGTTATCCTTAATGGGTTTATGATTGGATTAGGGTTTTTGTAATGGGTACTATATAAACCCAAGTAGTTTATGATTCCACTAGTTGTTGGTTTACGATTTGTGCTCCTCTCTTGTATTTACGATCGTGATCTTCAATCAAAGAAAGTATTTTGTTCTTCAATCAAGATTTGATCTTTTAGTGTTGATTATCACTCATATCAAGTCTATTTTCATCTACTTTCTCTTGAATCCATCTCGTACAAGGATTCCGCACTTGTTCGAGATTAAGATATCGTGAACGGTTGTTGATCCCAGACCAATAATTGGTATCAGAGCTAAGAATCACTGATTCGAGGTTCTCACGGTATTGGATTCAAGCATTTTATGGAAAAGGTTCGAGTTTTTGAAGGTTTCGAGGTTGTTCTAAGCGTTTACGATCAGATCTTTTGCTGTTTCTGTGTTTCCGATCAGTTTCTGGTATTTTTTGGTGTTTACGAGCTGGTGTTCTTGGTTATCTTCATCGGAATCGAGATTACGACTTCAAGAACAGTTTTTGTGAAGGTTCACGATCAGAAAATTTGTGTTTATGACTTCAAGACGCGATTTTTTTGGAGTTTACGACTTTTTTCAACCGGAAGCAACGTTTACGATTTTAACCTGCCGGAAACGTGTTTACGAGTTGCTTTATCGGAATCGAGTTTACGACTGGGTTTTATCGGAATTAAGAGTTTACAATCCGCGAGTGTTTACGATTAATGGATTACGATCAGCATTCGTGACAGCATCGTAAACAGGGTTTACGATCGGAAACTCACTTTTTAGACTTTTGGACTTTTAGTTTTAAGTTTTCCCAAGCTTTCGTTATGGATTTCGAACCGAGCATGTATCAGAAATTGGATTTTGAGATTGGATCAACTACACGTCCTCCTAAGTTTTATTTCAAAGGATTTGGCAATTCTCAATAATTAGTAAATAATCTATATATATATATATCCTCAAAATGCACTTTGATGATAATATTTATGTGACTAAATATTACTAAGTTTTATTTCAAAGGATTTGGCAATTCTCAATAATTAGTAAATAATCGTTAAAAGTGCGCGGTTTAAGCCGGTGTCTGATACGCGATATAATTTCTAATTGTCTTAGAAATTATTGATTTTTATGAAAATGATATTCTAAGATGTTGTGTGTTTCAAAAATACAATTTCTCATATTTTTAGATTCTTGTTTGCCGGTTTTGCCGGTATGGCTCTGGTCAACCCGGTATTTATCTGTTTTACGTCCCGTAATTTTCTTTACCTCATTTCATGTTTCTAAACCATTATAAGACTAATGGTTAGGGTCTTAGCTCTGTTTCAAAAGTCTAAATATTTAGATTGTCCGATTTTAGTCTAAGTCAGTAAACTAGTGTTTCCTCGGTCCGGTTTCATCGTTTTGAGCCCGTTTTCTTTCTAAAAAAAGGTTTTCCATTCCAAGTATTTTTATATCATATAAGAAACATAAAATGGTCATAACCTACTGTCCAAAACCTAAAAAAAAAATATTGGATATTGTTGATCCATTTAAAGTTCACAATTAGGGTTTCGGGTCTCCAAATTGTCATTTTAAGTATCCTAATCTTAGTTACATCAAAAGTGACTTTTTCAAAGTTTTTATAATTCATTTATACATATGTTTCTGCTAAAAAATAACAATATGGTTAGTTTTAGATTTTTGTCCATAAAACCCCAATAATTGTCATTTTATGCAACAATGTTCTATGATTAATTCTCTTATGCTTTAAGCTTACATTTCTTTACCAAATAACAATATATGAACAATAAGAACACCATTAAAATAGGTCATAAAAATTATAATCACATATAGCAAAAACTAGTTGATCAAGGTAACACATTTTAACCGTATTTTTCGCAATTGATTTCTATGAGCATTTCTTTCATGTTAAAACAATTGGGTTGCTATTTTTATGTCAAAAATGATTTGTTTTCATCATAAGAAAATATTCAAGAGTTTATATTTCATAGAAAATTAGCGAAACATGTATTTTGGTTGGTTACAAAATATATAAAGTTTTGAACACAGGGTTTTATCAAAACTTGATAGTTGATGAGTTTTGTGTTATAAAACACATAGGAAATAGAAAAATAAAAGAGATGGTTGTTTTCTTACAAAGAGTCCTTCCTAAATCGAAAAGAAAATGAATGGAGGATGATTCCAACGTCCTTAATGCCCCTTGAGTTGTTGTGGCTTGATGTTGATGATTTTGTTTGAGCTTGGAATAAACAAAATTTGAGGGGTGTAAGGGGGTTTCATGGCTTTAATGAAGGTAAGAGAGTGTTCTTGAGTGTTCATAGAGTTCTTGAGATTTTAGAGCGAGAGGGGCGTGTGTATGTGACACCCACTCCCAGTTTTGGCTCCAAGAGGGGTCACGTGTCGGATTTACTCATGAAGACATGGTACAACAGAGATAGCTAAGCAGCGGAAATTAAAAAGTTTTCATTTATATATTTGCCAAGTACAACAGAAAGGAAGATAACAACATAATCTAATAACTAGATCTTTTCTATTATTATGCCAGTCTACTACCGAGTCTTTCCTGATAGCTTGTCCATCTAATCTGCCCTTGCTAGAGCTGTTCCCTTGCTAATTTAAACATCACCGATACCTGACATACATGCTTTTAAAGGTCAGCTTACGCTGGTGAGTTCTAAGTATTTAAAACTTTTACTTTTCCTTGAAAGGTTACCTCAAACATTTGGGCCTAACGACCCCTTCTTTATAAACATTTATCATGTACAAAACATAACAGAATTATACCAAAACATTTAATCATTCATCCTTTATCAGGTATAAGACATAACAGAATTATACCAAAACATTCATTCATTCATTCAACTAAGCATTGTCTATTGGAACCACATTAGCTCCTCGGGCAACCGTCGCCACCCAAAACCTTTTCATAGAGTAACCGTCGTTACCCCGGGGAACCGTCATTCCCCGCTTCTAGTTGTACAATCACAGTCTTCCTTCTTACATAGACAATCTTCTGCTTAAATTAAAAACTAACCCCAAGGATTATTTTCTTTATCCGGAAAACTTAATTTCCTTTTTCAGACTTTACTTGAAAAACTTTTCAATCTTTTTACCCTTTTGTTATAACATTCCCGAAAAGAGTTTATAGCATGTAATAACTTTAAAGCAGTCATAAGCATTATAACATTTCACGTATGTGTATTAACACAAAACAAGCACAAGGCATTTTAAATACTTTTCAAGTAGTAATATTGCATATATATCAGCCCGAAAACAGTAAAACATTTAAAATATTTAAAAGTGGGCTCATAGAACTCATCTTATTCTCTTAAGCAGTTAATTCAGGCAAAACCTCCGCTATGCCTTCCAATTAAACCTAATCGCGTATTGTATGACGTTAATGCAAGGTTTAATATAATAAACATTTACTATGTTTATTTTAACTTTTTATTAACTTAATAATACTAAGTTATTAAGTTTATTCCTTTTAAAGGTCAAAATGACCAAAATGCCCTTTAGGCTATTATCCTTTTCTTTTGTTGATAATATGAAGACACACATTCCTATAAGTAAACGCTCACTCCGGGATCGCCCAGTGAGGGATGCCATTTCCTAGTTGGGATTTATGCGACACCCTCGCTTTTTCCAGAAATCCCAGTGTACAGGCGTCTACCCTTCCGATCCGCGCGAACTTCTAAATATCCGATTAACTCGGTATTTTAAATACTTTATCATTTATCCATTTTAACTTTATATATATTTATTATATATATAAACATAGTTCCATACCAAAAATCAGGTCTCCATACCCTCCGGATTATTTTATATTAAATAATCATGTTTGGAAACCCTAATTTCCCGTTATTCTCATTTCTTTATCAAAACATATTTTTTTGTTGAAACCAGCTTAGGTTATTATCCATTATAACATTTTATAATGTAATTCAAAATTTTAAAGCTTAGTTCATTATCGTTTACTCGGGTTTGACAGCATAGTGTCTAGAAAACCCTAATTTCAATATTAACACTTTAAATATATATTAACATATTTTAAATATGTTTCAAATATAAATTAAGCATATTCTTTAGTCCGATTGTTACTTTATCGTTTATATTAAATATATATATATATATTTAATAATTAATTACAAAATAACCTTTTAATCAATTTTATTAAATAAAACTGATTAATAATCATATATATATATATATATTTATTTCATTTTAAATATATATTTATATCATTCTATCTTGTTCTATTATGATTTATTATAGACTTTAACTTAATAATAATATTTGTAATAATAACAAATATATAATGTGATTACCTCCTTGACGGGTCGTGAAACGAGTCCGAATAACCGAGATAATAAAGTTGTCCATTTTTGACAAACGAATAGTCCTTCCCGACTAATTTCTTTCTACAAGCATTTCCCCGTTGTCGGTTTGTCATTTGGACCGAGTTATCTCAACGAAAAGTCGTCCGAAAGTGAAGACGGGTTTTATTATCGTTACTATTTTACACCTCGTTCGCCTCCACCGTGGACCACTTTCAACGACCACCAACCACCGCCATCATTCCATGTCATCCGGTAGTTCACTACCGTTGTCGTCATCACCCGTAGTCGACTGTACGTCACCGAAAATCACCCCAAAGAGAGGACGGTAAACCGGGTTTTGAGTTAAGTTAACTCATCGCCTAATTTTCTAACTTGAATTACGATTACCACTGTTCAACATTAACAACCGCCAACCACCGCCACCCTTCTCCACCATCCCGGGTGTTTACTATCGTTGTCGTCGTCAACCGCTCGTCACCAAATCATCCACCGAACATTACCAAATAAAAACCGAACTAACTAAAAAGCATCATCATCTTCATCATGGGAGGGGTCAACAGAGAAGTTGGCTATACTGTTGCTGCCGGAATTCGAATGGAGGAGCTGGGGGGAAGGTCGCAAGTTGCCGGAGGTTGAGATAGAAACACCGCTGCTCGGTGGTGTTTCGCCGTCGTGGGTCTTCGTCGTGCAGGGTAACACCGGAAGCAGGAGGAGTGGCGAGATGGTCACCGAGTTCTGCTGCTGTCGAGCTTCGGTTCGCCAGAGTTGTGTCGCCGGAAAAAAACGAGGGAGCAGGGAAGTCGCTGGTGTCGAGTGGACAGGGAGACGGGGTTTGGTTTCGTTGACGGAACACGAAAGAGAGGGGTTTGGTTCATTCCGCCGGAAAAACGAGAAAGGTGCGGAGGGGAGCCGAGTTTGTAGTCGCTGGAGAATCGCCAGTGAGGTCGCCGGTTCTGATCGTCCGGAACGATGGCAACTCTCTCTCTCTCTCTCTCTTTCTACTTTCTCATTCTTTTTGTCGCATGCAACATGAGATTTCAAATTGTGTGTTGTGATTTTGTGATTTGTATGTATGTCTTTATACACTTTAAATGAAGCCATCAATTTAGATAATTTTTTAAACACGTACATACAATGAGTAAGCTTTTCAATTGATGAATCATATGAAATTTTTGGAGCACATATTTCAAAGAGTAGGGAACAAGTAATAGAATATTTTGTGATAACATGGTATAATATTAATAAGTACGTTTATACCCGGTACTCTGAACGCGTAAAATAATATTTCGCAAATGGTATAAAAATTCCCGAACGTTCACAATATAACGGGAGTCAAATAAATATTAATCGCTATATTTATTCTTCGGTTATAACGTTAACCATTGAATATTCATTTAACTACACGGTATAAGCGATTGTCCAATCGGCGTAGCAATCGCAGCTGTTTCACAGACCGAATACGTCGTCCTGACTAAAATCCTTAATTTTTTATTATAATAATTATTTATGCTTTGCCGAGTCACTAAAATCATCTCGAACGGTAAACCGAATTAATTTCGGTTATTATCGTGTAACAACACCGGTTACCGATTTCATCATTTTTCATGCCGAACGTCGTAAATATATTTTATAACGATTATAAATCAAGTATTTAGCATTGATATTCTAACTTCTCTTCGGTGTTATTTTAGTGACGTTCGTGCTTAAATATAGTTTATTACAAAACGGGCCTAAATCACTATTTTGCGTTTTCCCGTTTTTTTATAACTCGGATTTGAGGTCCGTCTGCACCCACGATCTTTATTTTTCATTATCTATCATATTCTATAATTCGCCTCTTGACGTTCCCACGAACGTCGTGCCGAATATTCATACATGAATCGTGATGTTTCTCTATTATTCGTATATATTTTATACCACATGTATTTCAGCTACTTAACAGATATAGCACGTATATAACTTAAGTTATGAAAATTTGGGGTGTTACAACTCTACCCCTCTTAAATAAGGTTTCGTCCTCGAAACGTGCTAAAATTGTGATTTAACTCACAAATGAGATTTCTCACATCTTATTTTTCTTTCCCGGATTGATCCGGAAACTTTTTCTATGCATCTAATGCATCTATATCATATGAACCATCTGGTTATTAGGCTACGATTTTAACATCACAACAAACTTTCTATGATAATCTGTCATCTACCTCTATCACCTATAAGGTAATTAATATTTCAACTAACGAGATCTTGTTCACAATTTGAATGTGAACCGCATTTTTATAACTGATGCTAGTACTTTTAGGAACGTATCCATAACGAACAGTCTAGCTAACGATTTTGGGAGAATACGTTTCTTAAAATAAAGGAAGTCTTCCTTTTATCAATCACATACCATCTAGGTGGTGTCATAACTCTTTAGCTATATATATGGTAGCCTGATTATGAACTTCACCGGGATATACTTCGAAATTCCTTAAGGTTGAAATTTATCACGAAGCTTTTGCCATCCTGTTTTAACCTTTTACGTACGTTAAACATTTATCCGCATGTTACAAGTTTTGACTTTTTCTTATGGATCTCAATAGTCCCTTAGTTACTTGTCAGTAAGTGACACGTATTCATGAACGCTACTACTTCGTTTTCCATAGTGGCCCGTAATATCCACCTGCACGAGAGTAATTCCAGTGCCACTTCTAGTTGTACCTCAGGTGTATATATATAGGATGTACCAGCGGCGTATCCACCACACCCATGATTCAACTAGAGGTGTACTATCACTAGTCTGGTGCAGGACGATATTACTATCCTAACCACGACAAAATCAGTATAATTCATGACTATTTATTACTTACTTAAATAACTAGCCTGGACATCCTGCGTACAACCTCGTTTAATGTTTACATCTCTTGAGTGTAAATGCTACTGATGCAATTTCTCTCTTCACTAGGCCTAATCGGTAATGATTTTATCGATGCCTGAGTTAATTTGTTTATTACTTTCTTCTAATGCCTCATGCATTCTTCTCTATTCTCTGAGAACTTTAGAACGTCATTTGTCAGCATGCTTAGCCACGAGATTTCTGGAATTGTAGGGGCGTTCGTCATTTAAGTCAATCATTGCGTAATAACTCGTAATGATCATTTTGCTTCCGAAAGTGCATCCTTTTTATAGGCTTACTTCTGATCCTTAGCTCGTGCTAATCTGATCTCAGATTGACCTCTGAGAATCGTCTTGTTCCTCGTAGCTGGTTGAATGGTTTGCTGATCCTTGGCAAAGGGTATCTGCTTCTCGCTGACATCTTCTTTATTTCCTTGCAGTCTATGAATATCCTTGGCTTCCGTCTTTCTTCTTGGAATTGCTGGGGCATCCTAAGGCGATATATTTGGTCTAAAGAAACCTTCTTGCTTATGTTGGAGATAATTAGTACGGTGCTTCTACTTCTGGCGTTGTTCCTGGCGTTGCTTCTGTCGTTGCTTCTGTCGTTGCTTCTAGGGTCGAGTTGATTTTGAGACTCAATTTCCTTATCAGAAGGGCTGCTCATTGGATTCTCTGAATGATTCATTTGGAATTTGATGCATTACCAGTACGTTCTTCTGTTTCTTGGTTTCACCTCCGAGTCAATGGCATATGTTGAGTATGACTTACCTCTTGACCCATGTACTTCCTTGTTTTGTAATCTTTCCTGCCAAGTTATCACGATCCTTACATATGAAGTCGAGCCTTCCAATTTGTGCGTAGCATCCCGCGAGTCAATTCATTTAACGTCTAAATTTATCAATCGTTATTCCTAGCTTGACATTGATCTTAAGAAGAACATTTGTGAAAATGCGTGAGCATCGGATCGTCTACTCGATCTAGCTAATCGGACATCGAAACGTAATTAACCGATTGTTTTATTGATCAACGAAGAACAATTACAATCAGTAAACACTTAGAAACACAACACAGAGAAACACCTTGAAAACAAACACTTAGCAGAAATCTCACACGCTCCGAACTCTCACCGAACACTGACCGAACTCTCACCAATATTGAACTTCGGAGCTCCGAACTTGAGCTTCAGAGCAGTTATGCCAAACTTGACCAGAAACCTCCGAACCTCAACATAAATTTTCAAAAATTTTGAACGAATTTTGATGAGATTTGCAGCAGTAAGACAGAAAAACTGATTAGGAACGAATTAGGAACAAATTTGACACGAAATGCACGACAGAAATGATTAAAATCACATAAACCAACTAGAGAAAATTTCAAAAACGTTCAAAAGTCCGTAAATAGCAACCACATATCAGTAGAGTGAACCAGAAAGCTCTGATACCACTTGAAAATGCGTGAGCATCGGATCGTCTACTCGATCTAGCTAATCGGACATCGAAACATAATTAACCGATTGTTATTGATCAACGAAGAACAATTACAATCAGTAAACACTTAGAAACACAACACAGAGAAACACCTTGAAAACACACACTTAGCAGAAATCTCACACGCTCCGAACTCACTATTACAACGTCCAAACTTCTATATATACCCAGCTGACCGAGACTCGTCCGAACCTCAGGTTCGGCCAGTCCGAACTTTAGGTTCGGACCTGATTCGGCCACTCAGACTTTGGCTTGAACTTGAACATTGCTTAGTACTTCATTTACTCGCATCGGTGCAGTACACTGTGTGACAATTCCTAATATCGAATTCCAACTTCTATGTTTTCCATTGCTACTAGTTTCGAATCATCAGGATCATCTGTGTATCAATTTTGTCTTCAGGTCATTTATCTTGACATCTTTGTATTTGTCCTAAGGAAGAAGTAATCCTAAGCTGTCTATGGTAGCTTGACTACGGGATCCCTTGATAATGCTTTTCCTCTCCTTATGTTGGAATTCTTCTTCATGTAGCTCATCCAATCATCTTGTGCTTTCATCATGCCATTTGAAGGAACAACATCTCTTAGGACGTAAGTTCTTCTTGTCCTACTCTGGACCTCCATACTCCTAAGCTTGTGGATTCTCGATCCATCTTATGGTAACCTTCGTAATTCTTCCTTGAACTATCCTTAACTTCAAACTGCTAGCTGCTTTAAGCCTTCCGGCCTATCACTTATAGTGATGGTTTCCTGAAGGTAGAAACGTAGCTTGGAACATTGTTTCCAATATTTAGGTCATAGCAACTCTCATTTCTTCTTTACTGTGACAGTGTTTATCACGTCTATAGTTTCCTTGCTTTAAGGCGACATTTAGGCTTCTCTATACCTCTTTTCATCTTCAACGGTTCCTGAGTTCTCCATAAAAAACCGTATATGGATCGATTCTATGGATGAGACGGAAGTTTTGTCATTGATTCGTGTCGAATGATTACATGACCGAAGGAGTATACAAACGTTTAAGCTCCGAGGGAGGTTGGACAAAACCTCCCCTCTCAATCACACAGACACTAGACAGAAACTTACAAAGAAATACAAAGACGAAACTATTTATACTTCTTAATTCTGTCCGAACTGGGCACCTCCGAACTCTGTTCGAACTCCCTCCGAACCTGGAGTTCGGCCACCAAGGTTCGGCCAACACCGAACCTGGAGTTCGGCTGAGTTTCGGACCTCAGTTCATGTCCACTCTCAAATCTGTCTGTTAGTCAATTCGAACAGTAACGACCACACAAGGTTCATGCACTAACAAATTCCCCCTTGGACGTTACTGTCGAATCCAGACATTGATCTTCTAGCAATCATCATCAGTCAGTCTGCTACATCTTGAATCTTGATTATCAGCAAACTCTCCTTAAACTAAAACTTCAGGTATACAGGAAACGGTTCGAATCTTGTACAATCTCCACAACCAATAAAATTCCCCCTAGCTTCAAGCACAACCATCCAATTGGAACCGGCATGTATGATAATGGTTCACTTCATAAGTTGTATCCGGAAATTATAAAGACACACGAACATCACTGCATCTTGATAATAATCTTCAATCTTCACTGAATTGTAACACATTCTGATCTTTATAAAAACAGACACGATCAGCATCTTCAATCACAGAAATTCCCCCTCAGCATCAAATCCATCCCAATATATTACTCCGGTAAACGTATATCTCATTGCAGACAGGAATCTGACCAAGTCTTCACAACTCAAGAAATATCTCGTTGCAGACTGGAATCTGACCAAGTCTTCACAACTCAAGAAATATCTCGTTGCAGACTGGAATCTGACCAAGTCTTCCCACAACTCAAGAAAGTATCGGGCATATGACAGAGAGTTCCAAACCATAATTGAAAACTTTGACATATCGGTTCGCACGAACATCAGAATATACCACCTTTCCATGAAGATCAAAAACCACCATCATCCCTGAACTGATTGCTTTTGAATATTCACGTTTTCAATTATGAAACTTTGAAAGTTTTTAGGGTCCCCAATTTCCCCCTAAACAAGTGACATATTCAAATCTTCAATTTCTTATGATTCCAACCCCGCATTCTTGTAGTGGAATGATAAACTCAAGTGGCCCACAACGGAATCTTTAATCTCATTTAATCTTCAGTTTGTGTAGAAAGATAATCTCCGACAAACGTTCCCAAGTAATCATAACCATGTCTCCGAATCTCTGTCCATCATCAGAAACACGTATTCTTGAATCTCTGTCCATCATCAAGAACAATGACTACCCACAAACTCATTTCTTGAAATTCGATCACTAACTCGTAACAAATATCGTGATCTGGATTTTCTTCAAACATAACACCCCACAACTACCGAATCAAGGGTAAACACGATAGCTGATCCGCTTCTTTGAAATTCCCACCTAACGGGGGTTCGGGGGCAGCGCCCTTGAGAAGCGGGGTCCAAGGGGCGGCAGCCCCTGGTGGGGTCCAAGGGGCAGAGCCCCTGGCTGGGGGCAGAGCCCCTGTCTGGGTTCAGCGCGAAATTTTTTTTCTTGAACAAAATTGCTTCATAAAAAATGCATCCGAGTTCGTCCGAACCTTGTCCGAACTAACTTCGAACCCGATCCTCCGAACCCTCTCCGAAACTGACCTTCGGACCTTGTCCGAACCTGACCTTCGGAACCTCCTCTGAACCTGACCTTCGGACGTCCGAACCTGGAGTTCGGAGCGGTTATTTTTCAGATCTGTTCTTTGGCCGAACCTTGTCCGAACTCGAACTGGAAATTTTTGAACTCGAACCAGACTCAGAATTTGATCGAATTTTGACATCTAGAGGCTTCTGTTAGGTAAAAGCATGACTCAGAAAGGATCGATTGATTAAAAATCAATCAGAAACACTTTCAATCACCCCCAACCGAAGGTTTAACGTCTCGAAATGAAGAAAAACGATAGATTTCGACCATAGAAAGAGCCAAAAGCTCTGATACCAACTGAAAAACCGTATATGGATCGATTCTATGGATGAGACGGAAGTTTTGTCACTGATTCGTGTCGAATGATTACATGACCGAAGGAGTATACAAACGTTTAAGCTCCGGGGGAGGTCGGACAGAACCTCCCCTCTCAATCACACAAACACTAGACAGAAACTTACAAAGAAATACAAAGACGAAACTATTTATACTTCTTAATTCTGTCCGAACTGGGCACCTCCGAACTCTGTCCGAACTCCCTCCGAACCTGTAGTTCGGCCACCAAGGTTCGGCCAACCCCGAACCTGGAGTTCGGCTGAGTTTCGGACCTCAGTTCATGTCCACTCTCAAATCTGTCTGTTCGTCAATTCGAACAGTAACGACCACACAAGGTTCATGCACTAACAACTCAGTTCTCTCAAAAAACTTTTACAATTACAAAGACATAAACATATATATAGAGCCTACGGGTGTCCGAACTCCCTGGCTTGTCCGAACCTCAGGTTCGGCCAAGGCTCGGCCAGGGTTCGGCCGGAGTTCGGCCACCAGACCAAAACCCTAAAACTTCATGTCTTCGTTTTATCCAACTCATTGCCATATCGTGTATCAACACTCCACATGCAATTCCTATGATGATGTTTCTCCCACATCTGGCATATCGGCTTTCTTTATTTAGAAACTCCTTTAGCCTTCTCATGGAATTTTCCGCCAATGTCTTCAAGACCGTCTTCATTCTCGGACCGCTTTCATTTGCTTTCATTGGGAACCTATTTCCACCGAAAGCTTCCTCGGGACTAGCTCCACTAGCGGTCACTCTATTGGACGTTCTCCTCGTCAAAGCTTCCGGAAATTGATTAGCAATCGATAACAACGTAACCTTCAATTCTTCTGCCACTATTTCTAATATAACAGCTTTCATTTCTTCGCTGAAGGTACTTGTCTTTACATTTTTATTGACATCAGATTTAGTATCGGATGTTCTATTCATATTCCTATCATGACTATGATTTCTAATCTTCTGATCTTACGATCAAAATAGTCTGACACTTCAGAACTCATGTGACATGAAGTCTCCAAATTTTGAATTCATGATAATTAGATAATTGCAAGCGCTATACAGTTATATAATTTTGATGTGTTCAAAACCCAGTTATCCTCATCACAGTTATTCCTAGTGTCCATACCTTTCCTTTCATCCCTTACCGGTAATTCTAAAACCGTTCTTTTTAAAACTACCTTTCTCTACGCATTCTTTGACCACGCATTTCATACTCAATTAACCAACCCCGAACTAGGCCACACAATAGTTAGAACCTATGATATGTTCATTTGGGTAAACTACCAAATTGCAGTAGCTAATTGCAATTAGGTAGTCTCCGCACTTGCATACCCTAAGTCCTACCTCCTATGTTCCTCATGTAACATTTTTTCTATGGGCATGACTATCCTGACTAGCATTTACATTTCCTATCTTACCTTACTTTATTTACCAAGAGTCCTAGTTTAAGTATAGATACCGTGCTAGTATCCAAATCTCTTAAACCAAGGCTCTGATACCAACTTATTACGCCCACTCCCAGTCTTTGCTCCAGGAGGGGTCACGTGTCGGATTTACTCATGAACACATGGTACAATATAGATAGCTAAGCAGCGGAAATTAAAAAAATTTCATTTATATATTTGCCAAGTACAACAGAAAGAAAGATAACAACATAATCTAATAACTAGATCTTATCTATTACTATGCCAGTCTACTACCGAGTCTTTCCTGATAGCTTGTCCATCTAATCTGGCCTTGCTAGAGCTATTCCCTTGCAAATTTAAACATCACCGATACCTGACATACATGCTTTTAAAGGTCAGCATACGCTGGTGAGTTCTAAGTATTTAAAACTTTTACCTTTCCTTGAAAGGTTACCTCAAACATTTGGGCCTAACGACCCTTCTTTATAAACATTCATCAGGTACAAAACAGAACAGAATTATACCAAAACATTTAATCATTCATTCTTTATCAGGTATAAGACATAACAGAATTATACCAAAACATTCATTCATTCATTCGGCTAAGCATTATCTTTTGGAACCACGTTAGCTCCTTGGGCAACCGCCGCCACCCGAAACCTTTTCATAGAGTAACCGTCGTTACCCTGGGGAATCGTCATTCCCCGCTTCTAGTTGTACAACCACAGTCTTCCTTCTTACATAGACAATCTTCTGCTTAGATTAAAAACTAACACCAAGGATTATTTTCTTTATCCGGAAAACTTAATTTCCCTTTTCAAACAGTACTTGAAAAAGTTTAACATATTTATTACCTGTTTATTATAACCTTCCCGAAAAGAGTTTATAGCAGGTAATAATAACTTTAAAGTAGTCATAAGCATTATCACAAATCACGTATGTGTATTAACACAAAAAAAGCACAAGGCATTTCAAATACTTTTCAAGTAGTAATATTGAATGTATATCAGCCCGAAAACAGTAAAACATTTAAAATATTTAAGACTGGGCTCATAGAAATCACCTTATTCTCTTAAGCAGTTAATTCAGGCAAAACCTCCGCTATGCCTTCCAATTTGTTGATACCTGATATGAGCGTCGTGTGAAGTATCCAATCAAGATTCAAGAACCAAGTTCAAGGCTAGGATTACTGCCAGCCGAACCTGGTCCGAACCAGGAGTTCGGATCTGCCGAACCTGGAGTTCGGACAAGGTTCGGCTAGCACCTATAAATAGGTTGCTTGGTCTTTTTTTTTGTAGACGAGTGAGAGTCTGAGTTAGCCTTAAGTGTTTGTATTCTGAGTGTTACTGATTGTAATTGTTCTTTGATCAATAAAACAATCGGTTAATTACTTGTTTCGTATCTGTTATAGCTAGATTGAGTAGACGATCCAACGTTCATGACTTTTCAAGTGGTATCAGAGCTTTCTGGTTCATTCTACTGATCTGTGGTTGCTATTCTCAGATTTTTTATACGAAATGAGTATTTTCAAGTGATTTTTGAGTGTTTTTTGCAAATTTTTGATCACTTCGATCGAGTCTTTTCTGAAAATTTTGCTCCTAAATCATTCCTCATCACTTTTTCTGGTCCATTGTTGCAAATCTCGTCAAATTTTGTCAAAAATTCAAATTTTCTGAATGAAAATGGTGAAATTCTGCTGTTACTGTTTAAGTTCGGACTAACTGCTCCGAAGTCCTAGTTCGGACGAGGTTCGGAGAGGGTTCGTCCAGTGTTCGGTCTGTGTTCGGTTGAGGTTCGGATACTTTTCTGTTTCGGTCGAGGTTCGTATAGGTTCGGGGTATTTTGAGTTCGGACAGAATTCGGAGGAAGGTTCGGGACAAGTTCGGAAGGAGTTCGGTGATAGTTTAGCACAGCTAGGTTCGTTTGAAGTTCGGAGTACTGTTTGAGGTTCGGAGAGAGTTCGGAATAGGTTCGAATCACAGGGTTATGTTCGGATAAGGTTCGGACAAACAGTTTTTTCAATTTTCAATGATGTCAAAATTTCAAGCTTTTGCCGCTATGCAGAGTGCAATGCAAACCATGATGAACTTTGATAACGGAATTGGAACAAGTCAGAAAGTTCCCAAGTTATTGAAATTGGAAGATTATCAGAATTGGAAGCAACGATTTTCTGCTTACATAAGCACGAATGATATCGACTTGTGTATTCCAATCAAGAAGCTTTATCAACATCCGACTGATCAAGGAGATTTCAAGGAAGTTCATACCTTCGACATTGCTGAAAGGAAATCATATGAGCTTGAACAAAAAGCTTTCGGTTATCTTACGATGGCATTACCCACTGAGTTGCTACATCAATTTAGTACTTGCAAGAAATCTAAGCAATTGTGGGATGCTTTATCAGCTAGATGTGAAGGTAATGATGACTACAAGAAGAGTCGAAAGAAAGTGTTAAATAAAGAATTTGATAACTTTCAACATTATGACAATGAGAACATTACTGCTCTTGTTTCACGGTTTTCACATCTGATTAGTGAATTTAAGGTAGTTGGAATTGAGAAAACCGATGCAGACTTGAAAGAAAATATTATGGAAGCTTTGCCTGAAAAGTGGGAGAACTATGTTTTGTTACTCACCCATGATAAAGAATATTCTACATTGACATTTCATGAGCTTACTGGAAAACTTCATGCTCGGGAAATGGAAATGTTAAATTCAAAGAAGTCAACTGCTACTTTGCAAAATCCTGAGTTGTATCATGGAGAGAATACTGCTAGCATAAATGCTATAGCTAAGCCAAATTTGAGTTCTGCACCAAGTGTTGCTTTTATGGCTGGAGTTTCTGGAAATTCTGATTCTTCAAAAGGCTGCACTTTTACAATTCCCATTTCATCAAGTCAAAGTGCGTTTTCTGTTCAATCGGTGGATGAATGTGCCAAATTTATTGTTGCTCTCATTTCTTCATCCTTTGGAATGATTATAAATGATGTTGGGAAGGCAGAATTGGTTAAAGAAGATTTGAATGAGCTTAATGATGATCAATTGAATGAGTTAGATATGGCATGGCAACTTGCTATGTTAACTCAAAGGTCACAGCGATATTATAAGAAAACTAGAAAACAAGCTTTTACTGGGAAATTGGGTTTTCATAAATCAAATATCAAGTGCTACAAGTGTTCGAAGCTTCGACATTTTGCTAGAGAATGTCAACAAACTCATGGTAGCAAACCTGGTTTTACTCAACCATCGTCTAGTAATTCAACCAAGAAAACAACTTTAACAGTTCAATATGATGGTGTTTGTGATTTGGGTAAACATTTTGATTCATCTGATTTGATTGTCACTCATGATCAACAAGAAGATTATAATTCAGATAAAAGTTCAGATACTAGTTCAGCACCAAGTTCCTATGAATCTGCTGAGAATATGGAAAGTTTGTTGAAAGAAAATGCTTTGTTATTGAATGAAATTCAAAAACTTTCTGGAGAATTTAATTTGGTGAATGAAGAATTGGAGATTTCTATAAGAAATGAGAAGAAAGTTGAATTGAAAAATAAGTCTTTGGTGAAGGAAGTCAAGATGCTTGAAGAAAAGAATGGAAAGTTAAGTGAAGAATAGGAGAAGTTAGTTCAAGAAGTTAAGAAATGGAAGGATGAAGCAGAAGATGCTGCGAATGATTTTCAGAATCTGTTTGACAAGTCAAAAATCAAACTTGATCTTCTTACAAAGGATTTTGAAGAATCTGCTGTTAAAATTGCAAGTTATCAAGTTGTGATGGAAAAATATTTGGATGGAAAACATGAGTTGGTAAGTGTGAATAAGGTTCAAACAGCAAATCTAGAGATTCAAAAGCGCAATGTAGATAAATTGAGAAAGGAATTGTTTGAAGGCATGGAAAATATTCGCATGCAAAAATTTGAAACTCACAAAGTTGCAAAGCGGTTGATAGCAATTGAGAAGGCTTTAGCTGAAGCACAACAGAAAATTTCTGATCTCAAGATTCAAGTTATCGATGCAAATTGATTGCTGAATAATTTTTCAAATTCATAAGTGTTCACAAGCTTTTTAGCTAAACATGAAAATTTTGAAAAGATGTTTGATAAAATAGCTTCACCCCCTGCTCATATTAAAGAAGCTTTCAAAGAGTTGAAGGAAAAGATTGAAGATTCTGATTATTCCAAGTTTTCATCATCTACTGCAAAAGAATAGAAGATTGTGAAGAAGAAGAAATCCAGGAAGAACAAAAAGAAGAACAGAAAGACATCTGAAGGTCCTCCAGCTCCTAAGTTTGTTTTTGGTTCATCTTCTGCTGATAATGAGAATTCAGCTACTTCAAGTGAAAAGATTCGTTCTCAACCTGATTTTGATGAGATGATTTTCTTTGAACAGAAAAATATTAAAGATATCAAAACTGAGTTTTCAAAGTTAGCTAAGGATAGACATCAGAATTTACATTCTGAGGAAAAAGTTTTTGGAAAGCATGTTGGTTGGGGTTTTAAAGCACAGGATGCCAGCATCAACATCACAAGAGTTGAGGAGGTTCCAGCATCAACATCACAAGAGTTGAAGAAGCTCAAAATGAAGCAAGTGAAGAAGAAAGTTTTCAAAGCTGGAAAGGTTCAACCTGAGCGTTTTTACAAACTCAAGGGTTCGGAACAGATATTCTCTGATAAAGAGTTTCCTCTTTATTGCGTGGATGCTCGGAAGATTTCTAAAGTTTTTATGCAAAAGGAAGCTACAAGAAACTTGAAGAATCAAAATGCCAAATGTTCTTCTGATGGTTCTCACTCTCGAAGCCCAATATCTAAATGGGTTTATGATCACCGCAGACAAGTATATAATTCTTTTTTATGATCATGTTCGAGATATTCATGTGTGTGATTCTGTGCAGGCACCTAGACGGTGGGACAAATCTAAACGTATATGCTATGTATGCTGCCAAAAAGGGCATATGGCAAAAGATTTTCCACTTTGGCTGAATCAAATCAGTGGTTTCAAAAGACACCAGTTTTTGGTAAACCTGCCAAACCAAGGTTCGTTAATGAACAAGGCAGAGTTTTTGATTAATGTGAACCTACATTCTCTCTTAAACAAAAATGTTTTGTTCCTATGTTTCAAAAGGTTCAAAATGTAGGTTCATCATCACAGTCACATGTGATGACTTCATCAAAAACTAAATTACCAAAACCACAACAATGGAAACCCAAGGTGGTTTCTAAGCAAAATCAGGACACTGGTCGACCAGAAGCGATCTGCTTCGGGTCATTTATGAAATAATCAGTTTGACCAGTGTGCAGGTACTTCTAGAAGACCTATCGACGATTGAAAAGTTGTTGATGGAGGAGTATTCTGCTTAACTTAAATTACTTGCAATATATTTTTCTAACCTGCAAACTTTTTGAAATTCTAAAACTGCAAGGTATCCGTGTTGATTGATCATTTTTTCTTTCTTTATACATTTTAATTGATAAAAATCAAAAATAGCGTCATGTTTTTGTAAAATGAAAATCCAAAAATAGAGTTTTTTTTAAGGGAGAGAAATGCATGTAAGGGGGAAAATTGTGAAAATGCATGTTATGGCAAGAAGGTGAATACATGTCAAATATATAAAGAAGGTGAATACATGCACAATATACAAAGAAGGTGAATACATGCAAAATATATAAAATTTTGAGAAATTGATCATTAGGAAATGATTGTACATTGGCTTACGTATCTGACTCATGGATAGAGTAGATGAAAGAGCCATAAGATCATTGTTTGATATGTTTGGTAGGCTCAGCAAATCAGAAAGTATTCAGATGTGATATACACTAAATACTAATGCTTGACCATGTGGATAACATCTTCATGCGTATTTCGTGACAAAAAGAAAAATAAGTGTGAAAATCAAAATGAGAAGTCACTATGTATACATGTGTTTATTTTGCAAATATTTAAACTTGTTTGATTTTCTTTATTATGTCAAACGATCGGATTTTCTCTGCGTGTCCACAAGACCGACCTGATCGTTGTTCGTTTGACGTTCTGCTTTATTTTCTTTGGTGTTTCGTATAACTCATCGGACTTTCTCTGCGTGTACGGGAGTACCGACCTGATTGTTGTTGGGTTATACAATTTCAACTTGTTTTATTTTCTTTATTTTGTTAAATCCGAGGCCTTATTTGCGTATCGAAAGATCGACCTTAAGGTAGACGATTTAACGTTCTTATTCCTTTTTGCATGGAACACGGTTGACGATATCATGAAAATATTATACTCTGTGAAAATTCACAAGTTTAATCACACAAAGAGAAAAAGAAAAAGAAAATGTCTGAATATGTCTGATAGTGTGGGATACACTGGTCAAAGCAAATCTAATCAATACCTTAACATATCCAGATATTATGAGTATGGTTTTGCCTGAGTTTAAGATGGACAAATTATACCGACAATCAACATGACTTATGTGCTTCAATTAGTTAAAATTGAAGTGTAGTTCAGTGTGTCATGTCCAATATGATCCCATATAGTGATCTTTCTCATACCAAAAATAGTGTTTAATTCTGTATTGTATTTTCATTTCATTTCAGAAAAGTACAAAAATATTTTTGGTGTGTTTTAGCATAAGTTTGAAAAATCAAAAAGATTTAAGGTTTGTTTTGATATAAACTTTCTAAAAGTCAAAAAGATTTTGTTTCTGTTTTATTTTTGATCCGATCAACACGTGAATCAAATTTTCAAAATCATATCTTGGAGTCTCGAAGAGACGTTTTGCGCCAATATTATTTAAACTTTGAGCAGGTTGCTAAAGTGAAGGAAATCACAACTTCAAGTCTTCTGAAGCTGTTGATAAAATCCAGAGAATCACCAGGCATCGTCAAGTATTCAAGATCGAGCTACGATCAAGTTGAGGAGGAGTTTGTTCGAAGATTCATTTCATTGGACGAACGAACTCTACACTTGAGGGGGAGCTTGATTAAAAGATACAGATTTGAAGATGTTGAAGAGATACTGCACACGACGAGGGGGAGTTTGTTGATACCTGATATGAGCGTTGTGTGAAGTATCCAATCAAGATTCAAGAACCAAGTTCATGGCTAGGTTTACTGCCAGCCGAACCTGGTCCGAACCAAGAGTTCGGATCTGCCGAAACTGGAGTTCGGACAGGGTTCGGCCAGCAGCTATAAATAGGTTGCTTGGTCTTTGTTTTGTAGACGAGTGAGAGTCTGAGTTAGCCTTAAGTGTGTGTTTCTGAGGTGTGATTCTCTAAGTCTGTATTCTGAGTGTTACTGATTGTAATTGTTCTTTGATCAATAAAACAATCAGTTAATTACTTGTTTCGTATCCGTTATAACAAGATTGAGTAGACGATCCAACGTTCACGACTTTTCACAATGGAACCTAATCGCGTATTGTATGGCGTTAACGCAAGGTTTAATTTAATAAACATTCACAATGTTTATTTTAACTCTTTATTAACTTAATAATACTTAGTTATTAAGTTTATTCCTTTTAAAGGTAAAAATGACCAAAATGCCCTTTAGGCTATTATCATTTTCTTTTGTTGATAATATGAAGACACACATTCCTATAAGTAAACGTTCACTCCGGGATCGCCTAGTGAGGAATGCCATTTTCTAGTTGGGATTTATGCGACACCCTCGCTTTTGCCAGAAATCCCAGTGTACAGACGTCTACCATTCCGGTCCGCGCGAACTTTTAAATATTTGATTAACGCGGTATTTTAAATACTTTATCATTTATCCATTTTAACTTTATATTTATTTTTAAACGGCAAACACTCAGTTACCCGGGGGTCTCATCATAGCAAACGATGCTACCCATGACACGCTGCGACCACAGGCCGTGCGAGTAACCAAGACCCTCTATGTTGCACATCCATCCCAGAGGAAACCCACCGCCCTAAGGCCCATTGTGGTAAAACCTCTGACCCACATCTATAATTTTTTATTCATCGTTCATTTTTGTGTCTGGTGGGATTTGAACCCTTAACCTCCACACTGGAAGTCAAGGGTATATCCACTCCACCAAATGGTGGGGGATTAACTTTATATACATTTATTATATATATAAACATAGTTCCATACCAAAAATCAAGTCTCCATACCCTCCGGAATATTTTATATTAAATAGTCATGTTTGGAAACCCTAATTTCCCGTTATTCTCATTTCATTATCAAAACTCATTTTTTTTTGTTAAAACCATCTTAGGGTATTATCCATTATAACATTTTATAATGTACTTTAAAATTTCAAAGCTTAGTTCATCACCGTTTACTCGGGTTTGGCAGCACAGTGTCTGGAAAACCCTAATTTCAATATTAACACTTTAAATATATATTAACGTATTTTAAATATGTTTCAAACATATATTAAGCATATTATTTAGCCCGATAATTACTTTATCGTTTATATTAAATATATATATATATATATAATATTTAATTACAAAATATCCTTTTAATGAATTTTATTAAATAAAACTGATTAATAATCATATATATATTTATTCAATTTAAATATATATTTATATAATTCATCTTGTTCTATTATGATTTATTATAGACTTTAACTTAATAATAATATTTGTAATAATAACAAATATTTAATGTGATTACCTCCTTTACGGGTCGTGAAACGAGTCCGAATAACTGAGATAATAAAGTTGTCTGTTGGATCGATATAAGTCAGAGTTAAACTTAAACAATTCACTTTACTTGCAAATATAACCTTGCGGAATTAAGTTATATTTTACTTTTCTTAAGCAATGTTAGACTCTTGTATAGTGTAAAGGCTTGATTTGCAAAATAGTAGAGACAACGAGATATCGAATATTCGACACTATTTGCATTAACTCAAAGCTATACTATTACAAGTGATAACCTCACTTTGTAAACTTAGAGATAACAAGCTATATATAGTGCAGATGAGATCAATCACATCCATTGATCTCATGTGATCTAATCTAGACCGTTCATTACAAAGTCAAATCTAAGCTACCAAAAGAATAAACTTCAACATTTGAGACGACTTGCGTGTTGACAGCAACAATCTACTTTTGGAGAGTGGCTTGGGCAGATGTAGAAGCATACGAGAAGCTTTTGCAGGATGTGACTGCAGAAAAGACTTCTCAGGAAAAGTCAGGTTGAACTCATTATCTGATGGATAATCGAGTTCACCCGGAATATTCACTAAGTGACAAAACTGCTTCTTTCCGCTTGAACTTGTTGTTCCGCTTGAAGTTGTAGTTCCGCTTCAACTTCAGCCGGAATTGTCAAAACTTGAGTTCAACTGGAAAACTTCAAAACTTAAGTTCCTTACAATCTCCCCCTAAGCTGATGCTGTCAAATTATTCTTCTAAGTCAAAGTTCTTCTTCAAAATTGACTTGTACCCAAAAATCTTCTTCACCTTGTTCTACTTGTCCGTAGTTCTGACACTGGCATCAAGATTCTGAGAAAGCTCTTTGGTGTTTGTTTTGGTCACCTTTACGTGTTTAATTGAATCCCAGTCCATTTTGTTCCATTCTTCTTGAACAGAAATAGACTCATGGATTGTAAAGGTGCCATCAGCTCTATGAACATAGAATAGCTTCTCCTCCTCTTCCCAAATGATAAATTTTATTTCACTGGAGGGCATTTCTTCTTCTTCTCCTGCTGATTCATCATCTAAATTGCTTCGATAGAGCATTCCACATTCCAGCACAGATGGCTCAATTATAAGCCTTAACATGTGCTCGGCTCTTGAAGGATTCATAACTTCTCTGAGTTTTAGAATGATGTCTGTCATTTGCTGCAAAGTGAGTTGAGAAGTTGCCTTGCGAGCATTTACCACCTGAGTTATGCCACTGGCCATAGTTAAAGTGAAATCAAATGTGGCTTCATCCACTGTCCAACTAACAATTCGTCTTTTGCTGGGAGGACCTCTTCTCATTTGTTTTTATTTCTTTTAGACTTGGCATGCATCAGCTTTCTCTTCCTGACCAATCTATCTTCATCAGAGTCAACAGTGGTTTCTGGCACAATGGGTTTCTTGCCTCTGTCAGATGAAGAAGGGCCCGCCTGGACTTCAGTAGGTTTGGTGATGGTGGTAGAGGGTTCATTGATGGTGAGTGGAGGAAGTGATGTTTGTGAAGGTGGTTTACTGGTTTTAGGAGTTGGGCTAGAAGGTGGGGTAGGTGGAAAGATATAAGAAAAATCCATAGTAGGAGGAGGCTTCTTCTTAAAAGGAATGATGGGTGTGAAATTATCAGCTCTGAATTTTGGATTGGCAAGTTTGGTGGCTACTTTCTTGGAGATTTTAGGAGGTTGGTATGGAATCATTGCTAGAGACTGTAACAGGGATGGAACTGATGTAGGCATAGGATTTGGGTCATATGTGAAGGAAGGTGGAGGAGGGATATCTGTATCATCAGTGATCTCAGGTTTAACATTGATGTGCTCGGAACGACTCTAAAAATACTATAAAAACCTAGACCTAAACCTAGACCTAGACACACCTAATTTTACCGAAAATACCTAAACTAAACCGAACCCTAAGGCAAGTGTACCTATCGGATAGTAGTAAAGCTAAGGCGAGACCGGAATATCGAACCTAGGACACTCTAATAACAAGACTTAACCTAGACCTAGAAAATGGAAATTACTGAGAATTTTGATTTGGGTTTTGGATTTGAGATTTGATTAACTAAAATTACCTAATCAACGCACAAACAGACAAAAGCAGGAAACTTTGGGAAAATTCAGAAGAGAAAAGAGTATCACCTAGACCCTGGAATCCTACTTAGCATCTATAACCTCATTCAGCTTCGATTGATCTGATGGTGGCTAGTTCACCTTTTAAGTCCTTCCTAGCTACACTTCTAACGCTCGAACAGGAGTTCACCTTTTAAGTCCGTCCTACCTCAATTACCCTAGTCACCCTCGGATATACCTAAAGCACACCTAGAATAACCGGAGCTACCGATAACTACCATGAATGACACGGAATACCAAGCTAGACGAAACCCTAGGACATTTCCTTTTGGGACAATGCTACCCTAGAACTTTAACCAACCCAACTACCCGTTAAACCTGTACCTTTTAAGTCTCCAGTTTAGCAGCACATTACAATCAAACTATCAATCAATTATCAATGCAATAGTCTAGAAGAACCCTAAACCAATCTATCGCAATTAACCCTAAAGTCAACTACCTTAGATAATCTACCTAAACCGAAAGACATTCGCGGGTAAATTAAGCATCAACAATCAATTAATAATCTGCTCATAACACACATATGCATCAAACATGATAATCATTGGAATTTAATAAAAGTGCAACATCAATCAATCAATCAAAACTGAATAAAATCATAAACACCAAATAATCATCCAAGTGGGTCTAGGCAATACAAACAATTTAGCCTAGCCTCATGTTACTGTCTAGAGTAATAGTAAAAATCTGAACTTTGACAGAAAACATGATTGAAATTAAGAACAATAAGAATAAAGGATGAAACCCGGTAGACCGATGATGATTTGTGTTGAGAAACTGATCCACCGATGATCCCCCCTTTTTCCCTGGCCTTCTCTGCTCTTCAAGTCGCCCAAAATCGCCTCTGAGTTCGTCTGGAAGTCGAAGAATGACGAATTAGAACCCTAAAATCGAATTTATACTCGAATTGCTTCTTTTGCGGGTTTTAGACCTCCAAGCGTATCGCTTAGAGGTATGTCCTCTCCAGGCGATACGCTTTCAGCTCATGTCGCGACAGTTTAGTCGGTCAAACCGACTTAAAGCTCCGTTGACTTTCTCCTCACGCGCGTATCGCCTACCATGCATCAGGTTCCAGGCGATACGCCTGGACCTTCTTGTTCAGCTCTTTTCCTTCTTTTCTTGTTCCATCTTCTCACTTTCTACTCGTGGCCTCGGGAATCTGTTAAAAACCTACAAAACTCATAAAAACATAAACAAGACTCCAAAGACACTAACTTAGCTAAACACTACCAAAACCAATAGAAACCGACTCAAAATTGACTCAAATACATAATAAAAGACATATGAATAGGGCTGGGCAAAATCGGGATCCCGACTCGTATGTGTTAAATCCCGACCGACCCGACTCCCGATTTTCTATAAAACTGATGACCGACAACCGACCCGTAGGTCTATATCGGGTATCGGTCCGGGTCTCTATCGGTTTCGTCGGGATTAGCCTTACACCCGAGACCGACGATAAGAATCCATTTAATGTCGAATTACAAGCAGGTAATGAGTCAGACTCTTCACCATGGCAGCGTCACGGCGGATCCGAGACCTATAATTTCATCCCGGCAACAAAATCTGCGCCAATTGCTTATAGAAGAACCCTTAGTGGGTATCTGTTTCTTACGACATTTTCATGTGCTTAGAGTGCTCCAGTAAGCACCGTGACCTCAATGGGCACCGACGTCCATGCTCATTTGGGTGGAGGTGGGTCTTCGGGTCAGGGATTTCATGGTTGTGAGAGCGGACAGTTGAAGAGGGTTGAGGAAAAGGAGTTGAAGCAGCGGAGGGAGGAGTGGCTGGTGCGGATTTGTGCAGGCGGAGGGAGAGGAGGAGGGGTTGTGGAATTAGGGTGTGATGTGGATGGACATGGCTTCTTTGTTTTGACGTCGGAGAGAGATAATGTGTTATGTTTGAGAAGAAGATTGGGGAAGAAAGGGTGGGGTTTTCTTATCCACGGGATTGCAAAGGTGTTTAAGAGAAAAAAAAGTATAGACAATGGGCCTACAAGGTTGAATTGGTCATAAAAAAATTTGGCCTGAACACAAATCGGTCGGGACATATTTTCTCGGGTTTTCTCGGTCTAATCCCGGGACCGAGACCGAACCCGACTTGGACTAAATATAGGGACCGATACCTATATTATATAAAAAAGTTCGGGTCGGTTATCGGGATTTATCGGGTCGGGTTCTCGGGATTTTTCGGGAAACCGAATTTATGCTCACCCCTACATATGAAAACAGGATGTGTTTGCAACACATCAAATATCCCCACACTGACTCTTTTTTCGTCCTCGAAAAATACTGCAATGGAATCACAACCAGGAAATTGACTCCTAAACCTTTAACATTCCAAAATTCAACAGCCACCATACAATTCCACAAACCATAACGTAATAACACCCTAACTACGATTGCCGATATTTCGATCCGATTAAACCCAACCACCCACCTTTTCTTTCGCCCCCATGTGTTTATAAAATTACCAGATATAAGTTCAGTCGCAATGGATCCCACTAAAGAAAGGTCAAGTTCAACCTATTACCGAATCATATTCAGTCAAAGCAAAGGGTATAATTGATTTAAATTTATATATTTTCTCCAACCCCCCTTAAACCAGATACTAGAATGTCCAAAGAATAACTATGAATTGATATGCAACTTTTTTAAGCATTTATTCACTAAACTAAAATTTTCTTTCATTTTTTTTCCTTTTCTCAATTTTTTTTTCTTTTTCTTTTCTTTATTTTTTATTTTTTATTTTTTTATAGTTGGTTACTTTTACCTAAAATTACCGACGGACATCACCAGAGGTATTCTTTCACAAGGTCTTACCCCCGAAATCATACGTGAGTATTTTGCCCGCGAGATCAGGAACATCATCAGAGGTACTTACCACGGGATACTATCCTTAGTTTGTACATGAGTATTTTGCCCCTTCACTCTAATTCATTAACCAGATTATTAACTACATGCTCATTTGATATTCTAAGGACATAGGAGTATCTAGCCTAAAGCGGTCTCTTTCCTCCTAATCATCAGATTCAGAATCCCTATCACTCCTAAAATGGGAACCCACTAGCAGACTGATTAGCATATTTATACAACAATAAACACACAGGCTATTTAAGCTACTCCTAGATCAGCTGGGCCTACCGACACATCATAGTTTTAGAAATGCTTTCCATTCAACCAAACTTATCCACATTTCCCAAATTTATTCATTAATTAGCATTTAAGCACAAAATTAGACAATCAAATCCCAGTTCCTATCATTTCCCATTTAAATTGCAGCCAGATTCTTGGACATTTTTGAACAATTTTTCAAATTTTTCCAATTTTCAACATTTTATGACTCAATAAAAGACTGACTAAATACGAAAGTATCCCATCCCCACACTTGAATCACACATTGCCCTCAATGTGGAATGGAATTAAAAATAAAGCAGAAATAAAAGCACGAAAAACAAAATAAATACAAACTAAAAATAAAACAAGATAAGTTGAAACGTGTTCACCTGAAATTCCAGAGACTCAGCACAGCAACCACAAACGATCCATCGCAACTCCGGTAAACAGAAATAAAATTAAAATTAAAATTTGAAAATTTTTCTGACTTACCTCCTCCAGGCGTATCGCCTACAACCGTGCATCTCCCAGGCGATACGCCTGGGGCTGCACACAACCGGCCCGCCAAAGAATGCAAGCGTATCGCCTATAACCTACCAACCTCCAGGCGATACGCTTGGAACGTGATTTCCAGAGAATTTTTGGAATTTGGCCCCAAAAATTTTCTATCTCTTTTTCTTCTACAGCAGGCCTATGGTCAAATTTTCCAGCCAAAACCTGTATTTTCGACCTGCACACTCACATTTCCCAAAGTTTGAATCTCCATAATCACCTGCAAACACCAAAAACACAAAAACAAAAGGCGCAACATGCACGAAAACTAAAAATTGCAGAAAATTAGAACACAACTACATAATATACAAACCGGGCACTCCACCAATTAGCACAAAACTGAAAAAGAACCTCCCAAACCATCCGGAGGTTTCGATTTCACATCTTTAACCCCAAAACTACCTGATTCCACCCGATTCCTATTCAACCAACCATCTCCCAACTTCCTAATCCATAAAGCAGCTAACTTTACTTCTCTCAACAACATCTTAAACTTCCAATGTTTGTATCTACCCGGAAGAAAACCAACTTTACCTAGAAAACTCAATTCCGGGTCATGTTTACTAACAACCACATCTAACCTCCCCACACTTGGTCTAAACTCAACCTCATCATTCACAATACCTAAATCGCCAAGTGTAGCTCTTCTATCTACCTCCCCAACCACCATTTCACTCTCCACAGTTGCCAACTCCACGGGTTCTCTTAACGGGTCAAAATGATCACTCTTATCAACTAAGACCTCTAACCCTCCTATATCTTCCCCACACTTATCCACTATCACCACTTCATCCTCAACTACCTCACCGGGTTCTTCTAATGGGTCAAAAATTTCATTTTTATCAACTAACTCAACTAACCCCCCGGTGTCCTCCCCACACTCATCCTCTTCAAAATCATCATCATCCAGCCGATTGCCTACAACCACAAGATCTATAAAGGACATGAAAGCACCTATCAAGCAAACCGATTCGGTGCCCCTATCCTTACGCCTACCCACATACACTCTCATGGTCAACCCTCAAAGTAATCGTTCCCGCAAAAACATCAACTAGCGCCCGGGCGGTCCTAAGGAAAGGTCTACCTAAAATCAAAGGGCAACTAGCATCATATGCACAGTCAACTACCACAAAGTCTATAGGGAACAAAAATTTATCAATTTGAACAAGCACATTTTCCACTATTCCTTTGGGTCTAACAATCGATCTATCTGCCAAAGAAATTGTCATCCTAGTCGGTTCCAACTCGCCCAATCCTAGATGCATGAAAACAGAATATGGCATAACGTTAATCGAGGCACCTAGATCAGCTAAAGCACATGTAACAGATGAATCACCAAAAGAGCACGGAATTGTAAATGTACCAGGATCAGCCAATTTCTCAGGCAATTTATTTTGAACTATAGCGGAACAATTAGCATCAAGAGTAACATCTGAAAAACTTTCAAGCTTCTTCTTATTAGTTAACATATCTTTCAGAAATTTAGCATACTTAGGCATTTGTTTAATGACATCAGTAAAAGGTAAAGTGACCCTAAGTTGCTTAAGAAGCTCTAAGAACTGACTGTATTCACGTGCATTCTTCTGTTGAACCAGACGTTCAGGATACGGCACTTTCTTCAAATCGTCCTCTGTAATCGGTCGAGGCGCAAATCTCACTCTCCTCTTCTCTTTAACAGCCTCCCACTTCAGCGGCTTCTCTCTCCCTACCTCAGCCTCGACGTTTGGTGCGATACTTGCTGGCGTAACACTCTCGTGCACCCTCCCGTCCGGCGTCTCCAACTCAATCTCCTCATCGACCGGCTCCTCCTCAACTACCTCCGGCGATGGACTCTGGACAACTCTCCCGCTCCTAGTGGTGATGGCATTCACATTGGCATTGGGGTTTTTGTAAGTACTACCGGAAAACTGACCCCCACGGGAATTGAGCTCCTTCAGCTGCTTCGCTATGTCACCGACTGACCTCTGCAAATCCAGGAATGAAGCTTGTTGATTTCTTAGCAACGTGTCATGCTCCGCCAGCTTCTTCTGTGTGGCCTCATCTCTCGCGTTCATCTGCTGCAAAATCTGCGTTTGGTTCATGACCAGCTCTGTAAGCTCCTTCATAGTCGGCCCCTCAGTTCCTCCACCATTCTGATTATACCTCGGTTGAAAACCAGGTGGATTTCCTCCCTCTCGCCATCCTGAATTTTGGCCACTCCTCCACCCAGACTGGAACGAATTACCGAACTGGTTTTGGTTTCCAATATAATCCACTTGCTCAGCGGGAGCAAGCGGGCAGTCTCGGGTGTCGTGAGCGCCTCTGCACAGCTCACATTTGGCTTTGATGTGGAGTTTGATTTCTTCTAAGGTTTTATAAATGTTTTCTAACTCCCTAGGTGGTATGGTCTCTGAGCCAATGTGATGGACACCCCGGGTAGATGTAGAAGGAACGAGTGATCTAGTCGGGGCCAAGGTGGCTCTCCGACCTCCGGGTGCCTGCTGTTCAGCAAGTGCGAAGCTCTCAAACAGTTGTTTGCATTCATCCACCGTGAGCTTCTCCATCATATGCCCTCCAGCCGAAATATTGAAATCCTTCTGAACAGGATAAGGAAGTCCATTATAGAACTTTTCTATGATCGCCCAGTCCGTCAACCCGTGTTGCGGACATCTACTCAGAAGGGTGTTGAATCTCTCGTATGCGGCAGAATAAGGCTCATCGGGGTCCATCTTGAAAGAGTGGATTTCCTCCCGAGTACGTGAAGCCTTGGCTGGAGGATGATACTTCTTCAGGAATTTCGTGGTAAGATCGTCCCAGGTGGCGATCGAATTCGGCGGAAGTGTCTCAAGCCACTCGGCGGCTCGAGACGTAAGGGAGAATGGAAATAAACGCAAGTAGATGATTTCGTTCGCGACTCCGGTGAGTCCGAACGTGTTGCAGATACGAATGAAACGGGAGATATGCGTCGGTGCATCTTCGTCCTCACGTCCATGGAACTGGATGGAATGCGTCAAAGCGTTGATGACGTGGGACGGAACTTGCCAATTCGCGGTGTTGGCAATAGCAGGCTATGCAATAGCAAACCGGGCCTCGGTGACTCCGGCGCTAGCCTGCTCGTGGATGGTGCGACGTGCCGCCATGGATGATAAATCGGGGAATGGAATGGGTTTGGTGTCGCGTGTGGTGTGTGGGGACGAAGAGGATGGTTTGGAGTGGGTGGTGGAAATGATGAATGCCTCTAGCTCGGTGCGTAGAAGGCGAAACCGTTCACGAATGTCCGCGTCAGGATCAGAAAGTGGTGACAACTCAGGAGGACCTCGTGAACGGGTGTGTGGCATAAAATGGGGGACGACTCAAGAAAAAAAATTACAATAAAAATAAAACCTAAAAATCTAGACTCGAAACGGAAATCCTAAGACTCTAGACACGGAAAAACCGAAAAGACCCAAAATTTCCTAACGACGACCTAAGTTAATCTTGCCAATTGCCAAGTGTCCCCGGCTACGGCGCCAAAAACTTGATGTGCTCGGAACGACTCTAAAAATACTATAAAAACCTAGACCTAAACCTAGACCTAGACACACCTAATTTTACCGAAAATACCTAAACTAAACCGAACCCTAAGGCAAGTGTACCTATCGGATAGTAGTAAAGCTAAGGCGAGACTGGAATATCGAACCTAGGACACTCTAATAACAAGACTTAACCTAGACCTAGAAAATGGAAATTACTGAGAATTTTGATTTGGGTTTTGGATTTTAGATTTGATTAACTAAAATTACCTAATCAACGCACAAACAGACAAAAGCAGGAAACTTTGGGAAAATTCAGAAGAGAAAAGAGTATCACCTAGACCCTCGAATCCTACTTAGCATCTATAACCTCATTCAGCTTCGATTGATCTGATGGTGGCTAGTTCACCTTTTAAGTCCTTCCTAGCTACACTTCTAACGCTCGAACAATGCTACCCTAGAACTTTAACCAACCCAACTACCCGTTAAACCTGTACCTTTTAAGTCTCCAGTTTAGCAGCACATTACAATCAAACTATCAATCAATTATCAATGCAATAGTCTAGAAGAACCCTAAACCAATCTATCGCAATTAACCCTAAAGTCAACTACCTTAGATAATCTACCTAAACCGAAAGACATTCGCGGGTAAATTAAGCATCAACAATCAATTAATAATCTGCTCATAACACACATATTCATCAAACATGATAATCATTGGAATTTAATAAAAGTGCAACATCAATCAATCAATCAAAACTGAATAAAATCATAAACACCAAATAATCATCCAAGTGGGTCTAGGCAATACAAACAATTTAGCCTAGCCTCATGTTACTGTCTAGAGTAATAGTAAAAATCTGAACTTTGACAGAAAACATGATTGAAATTAAGAACAATAAGAATAAAGGATGAAACCCGGTAGACCGATGATGATTTGTGTTGAGAAACTGATCCACCGATGATCCCCCCTTTTTCCCTGGCCTTCTCTGCTCTTCAAGTCGCCCAAAATCGCCTCTGAGTTCGTCTGGAAGTCGAAGAATGACGAATTAGAACCCTAAAATCGAATTTATTCTCGAATTGCTTCTTTTGCGGGTTTTAGACCTCCAAGCGTATCGCTTAGAGGTATGTCCTCTCCAGGCGATACGCTTTCAGCTCATGTCGCGACAGTTTAGTCGGTCAAACCAACTTAAAGCTCCGTTGACTTTCTCCTCACGCGCGTATCGCCTACCATGCATCAGGTTCCAGGCGATACGCCTGGACCTTCTTGTTCAGCTCTTTTCCTTCTTTTCTTGTTCCATCTTCTCACTTTCTACTCGTGGCCTCGGGAATCTGTTAAAAACCTACAAAACTCATAAAAACATAAACAAGACTCCAAAGACACTAACTTAGCTAAACACTACCAAAACCAATAGAAACCGACTCAAAATTGACTCAAATACATAATAAAAGACATATGAAAACAGGATGTGTTTGCAACACATCAAACATTTATTTGAGTTGACATACCTGAGGTGAGCTCTGAGGGTGTGGGCATCACAAGCTTTGGGTTGACAGCAGCTATATCTCCTTTTAGCTTATGAAAAATTGAGTCAATCACTTGACATAGTTCTTTGACTTTCATTTAAAGCTACCTCTTCTTCAGTTCTTAAGTTTCTGACCACAAATGCCCTTTTTACCCTTTTCAACAGTTGATAATTCTCATCAGTCTTTACCAGCTTGGTAGGCAAGTGAGAGGCAATGGAGATTAGCTTCTGCCTATCGGCTTCAGTCACAACATCTAAATCATATTCCTTCATTATCCAGTTGAAAGACCTGGTCTTTGCCTCTTCCAATAAATTTTCAAAAACAGAATTTTGCATGTAAAGATCAAATTCCTCTTGAATTTCTTTAGCAAGCCTCTCATCCTCTGCTATTCTCTTGGCATCCTCTACCATCTTCTGTATAGCTTCAGCCTCTGGAGTTTGAACCACCTGTTGAATTGTTTTAGGAATTTCAGTATGAACAGGTTCTTCCGCTTGGGTTGGTTCAGTGCTCCCTAAAGTTATGAGGGTTTCAGCCGTTTCTGCCAATTCAGCATTACTCCTTTCTTCCGGTTGAACCTCAGTTGGTTCAGTGGACCCATCAATACCAACAACTGAATTGCCAGGGCCAGAAGTTTCCACCTGGGCAATCGAATGGGCTTCCGGTTGAATAATATTCTCAGCTTCCACAAACACTTCCGCCTGAAGTTCCGCCTGAACTTCCGCTTGGACATCAGATTGATCTTCAGTCACCACCTGAGGTTTGGTGACTTCAGATTCTATATCAGCAACTTCCAACACCTCAGTCCCTTCAACTTCACCAATAGAATTCTCGTCTTCTCCTTCAGAGATTGTAGCAACTACAGTGGTTGCAGCGCTATCTTCGGTTGCCTTGCTGTGATCACTGGCTCTTTCAGCCGGAAATATAACATCTTTCAGAAGTGTAGTGATCATGTTGATGTGCTCAGGTAGAGCACCAGCAATCAACATAGAAGATTCAAAAGGTGAGATAGCAATCAATTGACTGCTTTTGATATTTGCCCAACACTCTTCAACACCAAAGGGATTTATGCCAATTCTTTGACAGGCAGTGGCTCTGACTTCAGCCGGTATCCTTTGATCTTCTTCAATCTCTGTAATAACAGGTCTTGATGGCATCTTCTCCCCCAATTTGACAGTATCAGCTTCTTTAGCTATTACAGCTTCATCAGCATCATTGTGAAGGATTGAAGGACCTGCTTCAGCATCGATTGGAGTAACATTCACCAGTTTGGCAACAGTTGAATTTAGAGTATCAACCTGTGCTTGGAGAGATAGGTACAAAGTCGTCAATTCAGGTAGTTTAAGACTGTCCTCAACTGGCTTTTTGCCAGCATCCTTGGACGAAACCAAGCTATCAATCCTAGATTGATCAGCAGTGGTACCCACGGCTTCTTGGCACCTGGGATTCTCTTCATCTGTCACAACAACTCTTGGTTCCAATGAAGGAACTTCAAGTGTTGATTCAGAGAAGATTGCCGCGAATTGGGTCTTATTGATGTTACTGCTAACACCAGGGTCCAGTGGGGATCCCTGGGCAGCAGCAGCCCTTTCCGCATGAATCTCATCAGTACTCCCGAGATTCACCTCCAGTAAGGAGTGTGGGTTCAGTGCTGCAGGGTCCTGGCTTATCAGGATGTTCTCATGTGATGTGGCAGGTGAGTTAATAACACCTTCATTTAAGCCAAGATTGATAGCACTGTCACTCCTGGGTGATTGGGGTTGAAGTGGTGACACATGTTCAGATGGGGATTGTACATCTGCTTCGAATGACTCCCCCTCAAATGAGGGTTCGTCCCTAAGAGAGAATCCCAATTTGACAAGTTTCCGCTTAGACTTTTTGCCTGGAGCGGGGTTAGAAGCTTCAGGTTGGGTGATGGCACTAGGTGGAGGAGACCTAATAACCACTTGTCTCTGTCTTTTGAAAGTGACAGGAGGAGTTTCAGTTGAGGAGGTGGCAGTGGTAGATTGATTGTGTGCTTTCCTCTTTCTGGATTGAAAGGTTTTCAGTGTTGAGGAAGCAGGGACAGATGTGAGATCAGTAACTGTTAGGTCTACAGTTCTGTCATCTTGAGGAGGGAGCTCAGTTACTCCTACAGTTTCCGGTTGAACCTCTGAGGTAGTAGGTTCATCAGGAAACTGCCTTGGAATCGGTAAGGGGTGGTCACTATCCCTTCCAAGAAATGGAGATTTGTTTAAGGCAAGGTTTGAAAAAGTTTTCTCATTCAGAAGTTTTTGATGCAAAATTGTACCTAGCCAAACTATGTGGGGGTACTCTTCTTTGAGAATGTAAGTCAAAAATCTAGGATACAGGTAAATATATTCAGAATGGACATTTGATTTAAGGGCTTGAAAAATGAGTTTTGAAAAGTTAAAGTTTTCACCTTTTACAATAGCGAAGAAAGCAGAAGCTTGCTCGCTGGAGATTCCATCAAATCCTCCCTTCTTTGGGGACAGACATACCAGAAGTGTATGTGCAAGAAATCTCCACTTGTATGGCAACTGCCCTTTCTTAATGGTTTTGCTTTGCAGCGAACCACCGTAGCCAATATTTCTGAACAAACGTTGATATTTGGTGTGATCAACCATTTCATATCCTCCTTCATCCTTTAATTTCAACAGATTTCGCACCTTTGCCTCATCAATTTCTACTTCCTTTCCTTGTACGGATGACACAATCGCTTCACTACCGTTCGCCCTTTCAGTAACCCTAGGGTGTAACCAAAAATCCTCGATAATTTCTTCAAAAATTTCCGCTTCGACAGTAAGCGCATGATGAAGATGAGAGCTTTTGATAAAGTCAATCATTTCGTTGTAGACGTCTGTTTTGCTTGGTGGCTCCAGATATACCACGAGATTGTGTTCTACAGGAAATTTCGAGTCACTGATGGGCCGCTTGCCACTTGCCTTCCCCTTGGGAGCCATTGTTGACGCAGGTTGACGATTTCCGAATGTTTGTCGGAGAGGGTTTGAGAGAAAATTTGGAGTAATTTTGGAATGGGAATGATGGAAATGGGGAAACTGACGGTAAATTAGGGCTTTTTACCTTTTTCAATGCTGACGTGGAGGAGAGAGGTTAAAAGTCGACGGTTCAGTGACTGATGGGATAGGTGCTTTATAGGTTGGACGGTACAACTGGGTAAAGCGTGTCCTTATCCAAAAGTTAATTTACTGAAACCTCGGATTTAAAACAGTTAAAAATTCAATGGGTAAATAAATGTATATCCGCTTAGAAAATTGTGCCTTCTGGGTAATTAAATGAAAGATTGACTTTGTTGACCCGGAAGTTCAAGCGGAACCCATTTTCTCCTTTTTATTTTAAAAAAAAACAAAAATTCTTCCGTCTGAACATCAAGTGGACAATTTTTCCGCTTGGGAGAATTGATTTTTAAAATAAATTTCCACATCATTGTAAAACATTTTTCCGGTTGAAGTTCACCCGGTGAATTTCAAGAGTTGCCTTTTCAGGTTGAGCCTGAACTTGAACTGGAAATCCAAAACACATGATTTTTGAAAATTTGTGTTAATTATTCATAGTATTATCAGTAGTTACTGACTATGAACTGAAATGTTGTCTGATTAACACTAAAGATTTTCATTTTTATTTTCTTTTTGTATCAAGAGACAGGCTCTTTAAGCACATGTCTCCCTTTTATTAGAATTGTGAAAAATAGTTGAAATTAGTCAAAATTCATCATACCAATGGCACTAATGAGATAGAAAAATCTAGCTTCATCAAATGCTTTGGTAAACAGATCAACCAATTGTTGATCTGTATGAACTTTGACCATTCTAATCAAGTGTTTCTCAGCACAATCTCTAATAAAATGGTACCTAATATCAATGTGTTTTGCCTTTGAGTGTTGAACAGGGTTGTTTGTGATTGAAATGGCACTGTTGTTGTCTGCAAGAATAGGAATTTCCATGAATTTGATGCCATGATCCAACATTTGATTCTGGATCCATAAGACTTGACTGCAGCAGCTTGATGCGGCAATGTATTCAGCCTCAGCAGTAGAAGTAGACACGCAAGTTTGCTTCTTGCATTGCCAAGACACAAGCCTTTCTCCCAAAAATTGACATCCTCCTGAAGTAGACTTCTTATCTAAGTTGCAGCCAGCATAATCACTATCAGTGTAAGCTTTGAAGGAGAAATCTGAGTTCTTTGGATACCACAACCCAAGCTTTGGTTGCCCTTTAAGGTATCTAAAGATTCTCTTCACAGCTAACATGTGTGATTCCTTTGGTTGACACTGGTATCTAGCACACAAACAGACACTAAACATGATGTCAGGTCTGCTTGCTGTGAGATAGAGCAGTGATCCAATCATTGCCCTGTAGAGATGAACATCTACTGGTTTCCCACTCAAGTCATTGTGTAACTTATGAGAAGTGGAGATGGGAGTTTTTGAGGTTGAAACAGACTGCATATCAAATCGTTTCAACATATCTTGAATATATTTGGATTGATTCAAGAAAATTCCATTTGCAGTTTGCTTCACTTGCAACCCTAAGAAGAAATTCAGTTCTCCCATTGAACTCATCTCAAACTTAGATTGCATCAAGCTCTCAAATTCTTTACACAAAGCAGCACTTGATGAACCAAAGATGATGTCATCAACATAGATTTGTACCATCAAAGTATCTTTGCCATCAGATTTCACAAACAGTGTTTTGTCAATAGCTCCCCTTTTGTAGCCATTCACTAGGAGATAGTTTGAGAGTGTCTCATACCATGTCCTAGGAGCTTGCTTGAGACCATATAAAGCTTTAATCAACTTGCATACCCTGTTGGGGTAATGAGGGTCTTCAAAGCCTGGAGGTTGCTTGACATACACATCCTGTTCCAAAAGACCATACAGAAAAGCACATTTAACATCCATTTGAAATACCATAAAGTTTTTGAATGCAGCATAGGCAAGAAATATTCTGATTGCTTCAAGCCTGGCTACAGGAGCAAAAACTTCATCATAGTCAATGCCTTCTTCTTGTTTGTAGCCTTGAGCTACAAGTCTGGCCTTGTTTTTTATTACAATTCCCCTATCATCCTTCTTGTTTCTGAATACCCATTTAGTTCCAATTGGTTCTTCACCTTCGGGTAAGTCAACCAATTCCCAAACCTTCTATTTATTGATCTGAAACAGTTCCTCTTGCATTGCCTCTACCCAGCTTTCATCTTCCAAAGCATCATTGATCTTTGTGGGTACTTCTTGAGACAGATATGCAGCATGGAGGCAAATGTTTGCATCAATAGACTTGCTTCTTGTCAGCACAGGAGCTGACAAGTCTCCGATAATGTTCTCCCTTGGATGGTTCTTTCTAATTCTTCTATCAGGAAATAGTGGAAATTCATGGCTTCTTCCATTGTGAGGAATATTGAGTTGAGGTAATAACTCAATATTGTTGGTTTGTGATACAGGATCTGAGCTTTCTTCATGAGAACTGGGGACTGATTCTGAAATCAGATGCTCAAAACTATACTCATTTGAACCAGCATCTGTTGAGTCATTAGATTCATTGTTCTCAGAATTTTCTGAAGAATTGTTTTCCGTTTGAACTTCAATTCGGAGAATCTACAACTACAGGATCCGCTTGAACTTCAACCGGAAGTTCGATCGGAACAATTTCAGAGATTTTCTTTGAGTTGTTGGGTTTCATAGGCTTGGTGCTGATGGATGAAAAGAAAGTAGGTTGCATTTGCAGATCCTTGGTGCTTGTCTTCCAGATATCATCTGCAGATCTTATGTGATTTTGCTTATGTTCCTGTTCCTGCACTATTGAACTCAATGGCTTCTCAATGGTAAAATTGAAAGCAGTGGTTAGTGCATCTATGTCAAATAGCCATTCAGGTTGTGATAAAAAATTGATAGGAGATTTCTCATTGAAAGTTACATTAATGGTTTCCTCAACAATTTTAGTACTTTTATTGTATACTCTGAATGCTTTTGAAACACCAGAATACCCAACAAAATATCCTTCATCTGCCTTTTCAGCAAACTTAGGCAACAACCTATTAGTTATTAGAATAGTAACAGGACAACCGAAAGATTTAAAGAAGTAAATGTTTGGTTTTCTACCTCTCCAAAGTTCATAAGCAGTTTTGTTCTTACCCTTAACAATCAAAGTCCTATTTTGGACATAGCATGCAGTGTTTACTGCTTCTGCCCAAAATATCACAGGTAACTTGGAATCTGCTAGCATAGCTCTAGCAGCCTCAATTAATGTCCTATTTCTCCTTTCAGCAACACCATTTTGCTGTGGAGTTCTAGGAGCACTGAATTGCCTAAAGATTCCCTTTTCCTCACAAAATGAGTTCAAAACATGATTTATAAACTCAGTGCCATTGTCACTTCTGATTGTCTTAACTTTCAGTTTTGCTTGATTTTCTAAAGATATAATTAGTGTTTTCAACAATTCAGCAGTTTCATCTTTTGTTTTTAAGAAAAACACCCATGTATATCTAGAAAACTCATCAATTATGACAAAGCAATATGACCTTTTCCCTAAGCTCATCACTCTAGTTGGACCAAACAAATCCATATGCAGAAGTTCTAGAGGTTGAGTAATAGAAGACTCAGTATTGGGTTTGAAGGAGGTTTTGTGTTGCTTACCCTTGAGGCAAGAAACACAGTGTTCAGAACAGTTGAATTGCTTGTTAGGAAGACCCTTAACCAAGCGGAGATTCACTATTATGTTCATGTTCTTGAAATTAACATGACATAACCTCCTATGCCATAGATCAGACTCATCCATTGAGGCTTTGGATATAAATCATGCAATTCCACTGGCTGGAGTGGCAGCAGACAGATCCAAAATATATAGTCCTTCTCTCCTAGGTGCTCTGAGCAAAACAAGTTCCTCAGGGATTTTAACACCAGGTTTCAAGACTATGGCCTCTTTCTCAGTAAACATTAAGTTCAAATTCTTGTCACACATTTGTGAGACACTAAGTAAATTGAAATTTAATGTGTCAACGAAATTTACCTTGTCAAAGGTAAGCATCCCATTACTGACATCACCTTGTGCAGTAATGTGTCCTTTTGCACTTCCAAAAGCTACAGGACCTCCATTTATGATTTTTGGATTTTCCAATACTTGTTTGTTTCCAGTCATGTGGCAGGTGCATCCACTATCAACTACCCATAGGCTCTGTTGGCCTTTATTATGCTCCTACACACAGAGAAAATAGATTAATTTCTAAAGGGAACCCAAGCCTTTGAGGTCTTGGGCTTGCCAGAAGCATCATAATACTTATACTCTTTAAGTATTAAAGTATTTTGTATTGGATCCTCATTTAACAGGTCATCTTGATCAATGTTCAAGTGTTCAGACTGTTCACTTGATTCACATTGCCTGTTTGATTTGCTAAGCCTTCTTTCAGCAATCTTCCTTTCTCTGTATTCCCTATATTTCTTCTGTTTGTTGGTCAAAGCCTTTGGCAACTCACTGGGTGAGGTGTAGGTCTGATCAACACTAGTCACTGGTGAGATTCTAGCATTAAGTTTTGAAAATTTGTTTAACTGGCTAGATTTCTCACTGCGAAATGCAAAAGAGGCATTTCCGCTTGAACTAGAGGAAATTTCAGGTTGAAAATTGTGTTTGGTTTTCACAAAGTTTTCTCTAGAGGTGGTCTTGCCTCTAGATGGATTTCTCCTTCCTTGACCTTCAAAGTGGTCATACACATCAGCAAACTGAACTCTGGGTCGTTGTCTAGGTGCTGTAACTGATCTGAGTGTTTTGGAGTTTTCCGGTTGAACTTCTCCTTCCGGTTGAAAATTTTTCCGGTTGAAGTTCAGCCGGAATCCTATTTGATTTTAAGACTGAAAAACTTCCATTCTTGTTATTCCCAATTAAAACCTTGTTTGACTCAGTATCAAAATACTTCATTGTGTTACTTCTTACAGGTGATATTTTACCTGTAGATCTTTTCTGAGTAAAAACAGTTTTGGGTTTCAACAAGTTTTGAGCTTTGCTCAAAGGATTGAATTTGCACATAGCAGCCATGTGACCTTTTTCACCACAGAAAACACATTCAAACATTTTTCTTTGGAAAGAATCTGTGTTTTTGGTTGTTTGGTCATTAGTAACTTGATAGTAAATAAGTTTACCCATTCTTTCAGTTTCAGTTGATTTTGGCTGTTCATTTTTGATCTTGTTTTTCAGAGATTTCTGTGTATTAGATCGTGATTAGAGATTGTAATCGAGTTCAAATCATGTAATCATCGATCAATTCGAGCTATAAACGGAGTTTAATTTAGCTTTTATGTTCTTGAGTTTCGGTTAACTTTCGAACGCGAGAAATCAAAAATTTTCAGAAAAACTCACAAAACTTGACACCTCTCGATCTGAGAATACTCAAACTAACGAAAACGAGCAAAAACAAGCATTTTGAACGTGAAACATGACATTTTAGCTGAGATTTTTGAGAAACAAAGATGAAACACGAGCTTTGTCACACACGAATTGAATCAAATCGAACTAAACTTGACCAGAAAGCTCTGATACCACTTGAAAACGCTGAGCGTGTGGATCGGTTCAGTTCGACATCAATTACGTGTATGAAAACAAGAACAATCGGTGTAAATAAACGACTCAATCTCTCATTAACAACTATCACAGTTACAAGAGATTCAGAGTACAAAACACACACTAGTTCTCACACATAAGCTCTCTCAAAAAACTAGTAAATTACAAGACAAACAACCTATTTATAAGCTGCCAAAACACAGCCTCCGAACCTGGTGTTCGGCCAGAGTTCGGAGCCACCGAACCTTGGGTTCGGCCAAGGTTCGGCCAACACAAAACTAGGTTAAAACATTTGTCTTCAAAACTCTATCTGATCCAGCCCGTTGCCACATATCATGTACCAACATCAGGCAGTTTACCTCCAACTTTTGAGTCTTTGCGCTCATAGATAGTTGGTGGTGGAAAAGCAACTTTTGGTTTTAAGACCTTGGATTGGTCAACAGATGCTGATGTGCTAGCATCTTTGACTTCACAGTTTGATGATGATTCAACAGATTTTGATTCAGATAGTGGAGATGCAGTGCTATCAACACTTAGACTCACACTGCACTCCTTCTGAAGTGCTTGAATTGGAGCAATAGCAGGTGAGTATTCCTTGGGTGGTTCAACATTGTTGTACCAAATACCTGCTTTCCCATGCATTGCCCCATTCCAAAGTTTCTCAGCTTTCTTGTTAGCTGTTTGGAATTTGTCACAAGTGAACAAGGCATCTTTTAGCTTTATTTCAAGAAGATCATTTTCTGCTTTTGCATCTTTTGTTTCTTGTCTTGAAATAGTTAGCTTGCTTAACAAGTCCTCTAATTGTGTTTCCAAAATAGAGTTAGTTTGCTTCAAAACTTCAAATTCTTTGTTTAAATTTTCAATTTTGGTAATGTAAGCAGTTTCAGTTTTCTTAAAGCAATTCTTTAACTCATTTAAGTTGGAGACTTCATCAATCAGATCAGTGTTGTGTTTCCTGTATTTTGCCACTTGTTCTATGCAGGCAGGACTGCACAGATTTTCCAACACATTTTCAGGAATTTCATTTACCTGTTCAGTTGAATCTTCTTTAGCCATCAAAGCATGGTTGATTGGCTCATACTCAGTGACAAAGTCATGCCACTCAAAGCATTCAGTCTGATTAGCAACAGCTGCTACCACACTTTGATTTCCTAGTGGTTTTGGTTGAGTTGGCTGTTGGTTGCTGTTGTTGTTGTTTTGTTGACTGCTGCTGTTGTTGCTTCCATGGTTTGACCTCTGTTGGACATTGTTGTTGTTGTTCTGTCCATCTCTTCTTGGTTGCTTGCATTCTCTGGCAAAATGACCAAGTTGGTGACAGTTATAGCATTTAACTTTAGATTTATCCAACCAAATTGATGATCCCTTTGACCCTTTATAAGTTCTACCAGTTCTTTTATAAAATCTTTAGGCCCTCACAGAAACCATAGCTAATTGAGTTAAAATGTCCATTTCTTCTAGATCATCTGCCCCTATGCATTCCAAGTCTTCACGTGTGAAGCCTTGTGATGAGTCAGTTGCCACATAGGCAGAGTGAGAGTTGTCAAAAAATGTTGAAGAACTCTCTGAGCCTCTAGGTGACTCAATGAAACTGACTGAGGGTGAGTGATATTGAGAAGAGTTTGAGATCTTTTGAAAATCAGTTGTAACCAAAGCAGTTGTTTGCAACTGTGGTGATGCCTCAGGAAAGCTATTCTGCTTAAAATTAAGTTCCATTTCATAAGCACTAAGGATTCCATGGAGTTCACTTAGTTTAAGCTTTTTGAGATCTTTACACTCCCTGATGCTGACTGTGTAGACAGTCCAAGCTGGAGGTAATGATCTCAGGAACTTTCTGTTGGCATCAGCTTGTTCAGTTTTTACTTCTACCTTTTGCAATTCATCAAGAAGTGAAACAAATCTAAGATACTGGTTGGTCATAGATTCACCAGTTTTGTAAGTAAAGTTTTCATATCTTTGTTTCAAAACATCTTTCTTGTTTTCCTTAACCTCACTAGACCCTTCATACATTTCACTGAGAGCAATCCACAAGCCATGTGCTGTCTTATATCCCTTAAACCCTACAAGTATAGAGTTGGGTAATGCAGCCTGGAGTGTCCAGTAGGCCTTGTGATCATACTCAAGTTCAGTGTAATCAGCTTCAACATATTTGTCTAGTGGTTTTGGTATTTGCACTTGGGCATCATCAGCAGATTGAACAGTTAGATTGTAAGGACCTACAGTCAACCTGTTCCAAATGCGTCTGTCTAGGCTTCTAACAAAACCTTCCATCCAGAGTTTCCAAGTATCAAAGTCATCAGGAGTGAAAATTGGTGGTTTGTTAGAGCTGCCGTTCAGTGAACCAAGAGTTAAATCAGTCATTGTGAAAAACAGTTTTGTAAAACAGAAAAGGCTTAAAGAAAATAAGTATGCAAGTAGAGTATCAGCTTTGAAGCACTAGAAGTCTTCAAATTAGAGAGCCAATGGCTCTGATACCATTTGTTGGATCGATATAAGTCAAAGTTAAACTTAAACAATTCACTTTACTTGCAAATATAACCATGCGGAATTAAGTTATATTTTACTTTTCTTAAGCAATGTTAGACTCTTGTATAGTGTAAAGGCTTGATTTGCAAAATAGTAGAGACAACGAGATATCGAATATTCGGCACTATTTGCATTAACTCAAAGCTATACTATTACAAGTGATAACCTCACTTTGTAAACTTAGAGATAACAAGCTATATATAGTGCAGATGAGATCAATCACAGCCATTGATCTCATGTGATCTAATCTAGACCGTTCATTACAAAGTCAAATCTAAGCTACCAAAAGAATAAACTTCGACATTTGAGACGACTTGCGTGTTGACAGCAACAATCTACTTTTGGAGAGCGGCTTGGGCAGATGTAGAAGCATACGAGAAGCTTTTGCAGGATGTGACTGCAGAAAAGACTTCTCAGGAAAAGTCAGGTTGAACTCATTATCTGATGGATAATCGAGTTCACCCGGAATATTCACTAAGTGACAAAACTGCTTCTTTCCGCTTAAACTTGTTGTTCCGCTTGAAGTTGTAGTTCCGCTTCAACTTCAGCCGGAATTGTCAAAACTTGAGTTCAACCGGAAAACTTCAAAACTGAAGTTCCTTACATTGTCCGTTTATTACAAACGAATAGTCCTTCCCGACTAATTTCTTGCCACGAGCATTTCCCTGTTGCCGGTTTGTCATTTGGACCGAGTTATCTCACCAAAAAGTAGTATGAAAGTGAAGACGGGTTTTATTATCGTCACTATTTTACACCCCGTTTGCCACCACCGTGGACCACTTTCAACGACCAACGACCACAACCATCATTCCATGTCATCCTCGTAGTTCACTACCGTTGCCGTCTTCATCCGTAGTCGAACGTACGTCACCTAAAATCACCCGAAAGAGAGGACGGTAAACCGGATTTTTAGTTAAGTTAACTCATCGCCTAATTTTCTAACTTGAATTACGATTACCACTGTTCAACATTAACAACCGCCAACCACCGCAACCCTTCTCCACCATCCCGGGTGTTTACTATCGTTGTCGTCGTCAACCGCTCGTCACCAAATCATCCACCGAACATTACCGAATAAAAACCGAACTAACTAAAAAGCATCATCATCTTCATCATGGGAGGGGTCAACAGAGAAGTTGGCTATACTGTTGCTGCCGGAATTCGAATGGAGGAGCTGGGGGGAAGGTCGCAAGTTGCCGGAGGTTGAGATAGAAACACCGCTGCTCGGTGGTGTTTCGCCGTCGTGGGTCTTCGTCGTGCAGGGTAACACCGGTAGCAAGAGGAGTGGTGAGATGGTCGCCGGGTTCTGCTGCTATCGAGCTTCGGTTCGCCGGAGCTGTCTCACTGAAAAAAATGAGGGAGCAAGGAAGTCGCTGGTGTTGAGCGGACAGGGAGACGGTGTTTGGTTTCGTCGCCGGAAAACGAGAGAGAGGGGGCTGGGTTCATTTCGCCGAAAAAATGAGAAAGGTGCGGAGGGAAGCCGGGTTTATAGTCGCCGGAGGATCGCTAGTGAGGTCGCCGGTTCTGATCGGCCTGGAACGAGGGCAGCTCTCTCTCTCTCTCTTTCTACTTTCTTATTCTTTTTGTCGTATGCAACATGAGATTTCAAATTGTGTGTTGTGATTTTGTGATTTGTATGTATGTATTTATATACTTTAAATGAAGCCATCGCTTTAGATAAAAATTTAAACACGTACATACGATGAGTAAGCTTTTCAATTGATGAATCATATGAAATTTTGACTGCAATTATTTGAAAGAGTAGGGAACAAGTAATAGGATATTTTGTGATAACATGGTATAATATTAATAAGAACGTATTATACCCGGCACTCCGAACCCGTAAAATAATATTTCGCAAATGGTATAAAAATTTCCGAACGTTCAAATTTTACGAGAGTCAAATAAATATTAATCGCTATATTTATTCTTCGGTTATAACGTTAACCATTGAATATTCATTTAACTACACGGTATAAGCGCGTGTCCAAGCGGCGTAGCAAACGCGGCTGTTTCACATACCGAATACGTCATCCTCACTAAAATGCTTAATTTTTATTATAATAATTATTTAAGCTTTGCCGAGTCACTAAAATCATCTCGAACGGTTAACCGAATTAATTTCATTTATTATCGCGTAACAACATCGGTTACCGATTTCATCAGTTTTCGTGCCGAACGGCGTAAATATATTTTATAACGATTATAAATCAAGTATTTAGCATTCCCTGATATTCTAACTTCGCTTCGGTGTTATTTTAGTGACGTTCGTGCTTAAATATAGTTTATTACAAAACGGGCCTAAATCACTATTTTGCGTTTTCCTGTTTTGTTATAACTCGGATTTGAGGTCCGTCTGCGCCCACGATCTTTATTTTTCATTATCTATCATATTCTATAATTCGCCTCTTGACGTTCCCACGAACGTCGTGCCGAATATTCATACATGAATCGTGATGTTTCTCTATTATTCGTATATATTTTATATCACATGTATTTCAGCTACTTAACAGATATAGCACGTATATAACTTAAGTTATGAAAATTTGGGGTGTTACAGTGTAGGTGAAAGATTAATGCATGTGTGCGTGTGTGTTACGGGGAAGGAGAGGAAGAGTGAGGAGGGAGGAGAGAGAGGTATCTTGACGGATATGGGTGAGATGTGTAAGAGATGCTTTTCTCTTTGGAAGGGACATGAAAATTTATGCATGGATCCACCAAATGTCAACTCTTTTATATAAAAATGTCTAGGGATTTTATGAAAAAAGATGGTAAGTTTTATAAAAACAAAGGTGGTGATTATCTAATAAGTTATTATGAAAAAGGTGGTGGTTTAAGCGAGTATGATTAAATGAATGGCTCTTGACGAATAATTTCAAGCGATGATCTTGTTGTTCCATTTGGTTAAAATAATAACTCATAACTAGAGTAGTTGGGTTTATTTAATTAACATACGAGTGTGTATTAAATAATTAGACACGAATGAGTTAAATAAATAACATGATTAACTATTTTTGGCGTAGTTGTTCTAAAGTTGTTTAAAGTAGGAAGTTTAAATGAATACCATGTCAAATAATTAAATGAGTTTACGTTGAGAATTTGAGACTTAGAATATCAATTGTATTAAACTAGATAGTTCAATAGATATTGATGTCTAAAATAGTTGTCGAATGATACGTATTAAATAATAATACGAAGTTGACAAGAAAATATAAAAGTCTTTTATATTTTACTATTGCTAAAAGAGTAAATTACACTGAAGGTCCATTAAGTTTTACCTAAATTTCACATTAGGTCCTTTAACTAAAGTTGCTACACTAGACATTCTTGATGTTTTATATATGTTTCATAGAAGGTCCTTTATCACTAACGGGATTAAAAAAACATCATTAAGCTAGGGTCAGTTTTGTCATTTTACAATATTTGTATCTGTACACTTTTAACTTTGATTCTAAATTGCTTTCTAGAACTTCCATGATCAACATCGCGATCGACACACTTTCGTCTCATATGATCAACAATATACACGAGATCTCGAAACAGATGGTCGTCGCCGACTACAGCAAGGAGTGTTCGCTTGCTTACAGCACCTGTCGGAAGGAATTCATACACGAAAGCCTCTCGATATTAGGTTTTATTGGGTTACAAAATTCGATCGGTGAAGAAAACGGTATCATAATCAAGAAATGGACCAAAACAATCAACATGGTTGTTCGAGTATTTTACCCAAGCGAGCCACGCCTTTGCCACCGCGTCTTTGGTTACTCCTCCGCCACCACGGCAGCCGGAACTGATCTATCTTCTTGGATGCGTGTAGGGTTTCCACCATGGAGCTGCTTAATTTCGCTAATGGAATTGCAAATTTGCAATTGGGAGCAAAGCGCTGGAGAGACTATTCAAAATTCTAGATGTATTTGAAGCCGTGAAAGCTTTATTGCCAGAATTTGATGTATATTTTTCGGCCACTACAGTTCACTTTTGAAAAGAAAAGTTATTGGAGTTAGGAACAAATTTGTTGAGTCAATTAGAGGCATTTTCATGGAGTTAGAAAACCTAATCCACCGTGATCTAGCTACATATGTCGTACCTGGCGGCGGTCTCCACCCGATCACTTGTTACGTCATGAATACCTCTGTACCGGAGGGTTGTTCCGGTGGGTGGAAATGTGGGTTAAAGGAGATTTTGGTTTTTAATGTTATATTAAAAATATTATAAAAAGTCGAAACTGCCCGTAACTTAACAATGTTTATTTAACCCCGTTTGTGATAAAGGACTTTCTATGAAACATGTATAAAACATAAAGGATGTCTAGTGTAGCAATTTTAGTTAAAGGACGTAATCCAAAATTTAGAACAAACATAAAGGACCTGCTATGTAATTTACACTTGCTAAAATTCCAACTGTAAAGTATAGAATTTTTCTCTTTTAAAATGTTCAATTTCCAATACTATCGTGGGTTTAGTCAAGTAAGGTACCCAGTGTAGCATGTATGGTTACCTAATTTAATTAAAATTTAAGTCTAATGCAGCAGATACATAGATAATGTACATATTTATGATTAATTGTATAGTTAAAGGTTAAGGTTGACCAGAAAATTTTACGGGTTGTCACAAAATTCTCTTTGTAGAACCTTCTTTTTGCTTTTCTTATATTGCTCATTTCCTTCGCATCTTCTACACAATGTTTCCCACAAATCCTTTGAAGTAGTATGCATCTTGAAATGAGGGAGCAATTATTTTGGTAAAGCCATTGAAATTGTAGCAAATGCTTTCTTTTCTACTTTAAAAGCATCCTTTTCAATGTCAACCATTTTGCTAAGTGGTTTATCTTCACGATTGAGCTGGGGATGCTTATACGCTTCAAGCATAGGAACCCATATGTTAACACGGTAACTCCCACATATGATTCAAATCGTTGCTTCCAATTATAATAATATTTATTAAGCAACTTGGGAACCTTGTTGGTAGTACCAATCTCATTGTCATAGTTCAACATAGCTTGCATCGAAGTTTGAATTGCTGCAAATGCTTGTAACTCATTCATTTTGAAATAATCAAGTTTCTATCCCAACGAACTGAGATTTTCCTTTTTCAACGACCTCAATGATCAACGAACGAACAAAGAATTCAAAACTAAGTGAACGAACCAGAATGTCAACGAACGAACAAGTATATCAACGAACTAGGAACGATTGAAGTTCAACGAACCAGAACTTATCGACGAACGAACCTAGAAAGTATGAATACTCAACGAACTAACTAAAACAAATGAACCTAACATAGAACTAAGATCAACAAACTAAAATGCACTAGACGAACTGAAAATTGATCAATGAACTTACTGTTCGCTGGTCTGTAGGTCAACGAACTAGACTCAATCACTCAAATTTTCTAAAAACTGACAAATTCAAATGAATAGAAATGCATAAATGTGAAACTAAGTGAAACAAGATATTTTGAATGGATCAGAACTCAGAAAACTCAATATATGGAAGAAACAATGAGGAAATCACTTGTAAAGTTCAAATTTTGACCAAAATGACACCAAGAAGCCAGTAGATCAGACCAAATGCTATACCACTTGTAAAAAACTGATCGAATCGTCTACGAGCAATGTATCAAGATCTAGACATCGAATTATATGAACTCACAATACAAATAAGAGTCAAATTGCATTAATCACTTGAAAAACACAACTACACACTCCATACAGATTAAGCTCTCAACTCAGATTTCCTCACACACAACTCTCCAAAATTATGTGTTTCAAGAACACAAGAAACTATATATACTAAGCTACTAACCAACGAACGTGAACATCCAACTAACCTGTGTTTCGTTGCTTATTCGTTACTAGTTTGTTGGTGGTTTGATGGGAAGTCTTAGATACACAATTCAATCACTCAATGACTCAACACAATCAGCTCTAACAACTAACACTAGCTGACTAGATACATCACACGACACACATATTTATGCTCTAAAAGAGGCATTAGGATTTACCCTTTGTGTTAAGTCTCTTCATTTGTATTTACTTTTTGCGTACCTTAATATTATCCAATAGTTAACCATGTTCAGCCTTAACTTGTACATTTCATTTCTCCCATGATAAACCGAATTAAACATTTGTTTAGTCTATTTTGCTTCTAAGCCCTTGTGTTAAGAATCTGGTTTAGTTTAGTCTTTTTCCAGTTAAGTTCACTTAGATTGTATTTATTTCTTTTGTTATATAATTTTTTTCAGCCAATAATTCATTTTATATATAGGAAGGATCAAATTACAATAGAGTGACAGGTAAATGGGCAATAAGTTGCATCGCAACCCCATTTTGGATAGAAAATTCAATCCTACTAAAAACAAAGCTATGATAAATAGATAACAAAATTAAATAAATATATAAATTGTTTCTCTTCTTGTAGTTTGATTTGCAGTGGTAAGTTAATTTATAGGGTTAAAATTTTATTAGTTTCTGACTTCAGTTAGCAGTTGATTCCTATTAGTAGTTTGTCCTACCAGATTTCTCATACACTTAGCCACTTCAAATTACCATTCCATACCCTTAACCCTAGCCTTACATTACAACCAGATCAAGGTCTTCCTGATTTGTGTTTAGTTTATGTTAATTGTTGGTGATGTGATGAACACCCCAAAAGTTAAGGTAATAAATGTATATGTGTTAATATATTTATAGGTGTGTGTTTATGTTATAAACATGTTAAAATGTTAAGTAATGTGTAATTGAAGTTATAACTTGAAATTGCCTGAGCGTGAGGATCTTCTACTTAGTCGTATAGAAATCAATGTAATATGAGTAGAGACACAAAGAGTAAATACAAACAGACTTTGTATTGACCACTGAGAACCACAGAGTACACTTAGAAAGTATATGACACGGAAGCTCCCAAATCTATACAAGACGAACATATTTATAGGCTGAAAACACGACTGGCCGAACCTCAGGTTCGGCCAAGCTTCGGCGGCTCCGAACCTGGAGTTCGGCCAAGGTTCGGCCAGACCTAAACTTGCACGTTCCGTCTTGTTCTCGATACTTCACATGACGATCAGGAACCATGTATCAACAAACTCCCCCTCGGCATGTGCAGTATCATCTTCTATTAACAAAACTTGTATCTTGTATCTTCAATCAAACTCCTCCTCGATCTAGACGATGAGTTCAATCTTGAATACTTGATATTGCAACGTGTGTAGTCTCTTTATCAACAATCTTCAGAAGACTTGAAGTTGTGATGTTCTCTTTCTACTTAGAAACCTGCCAACATAAATAATCTTGGCGCAAAACGTCTCTTCGAGACTCCAAGATATTTTGATTTTGAAAATGATTTCGTAATTCGTGTTGATCAATCGAAAACAAATCAGAAACAAAATCTTTTTGACTTTTAGAAACTTTATATCAAAACACACCTAAAATCTTTTTGGTATTTTCTGATAAGAAAGTAAATGCCATACAGAATCAGACACTATTTTTGTCTTTTGTGAGAAAGATCACGACTTGGGATCATATTGGTCATAACATGCTGAACTACACTTCAATTTCGATTATTGTAGCACATAAGCCATGTCGATTGCAGATATAATTTGTCCAACTTTAAACTCTGGCACAATCATACTCATAACATCTGGATATGTTAATGTATTTATTAGATTTGCATTGACCAGTGTACCCCACACTATCAGACATACTCAGATATGCTTTGCTTATCACATTTTGTGACTTCATTTGTGATATTAATCACATAATGATTGTAACCATGATATAGTCAACTGTGTTCCATGCAAAAAGAAATAAGAACGTTAAATCGTCTACCTTAAGGTCGATCTTTCGATACGCAGATAAGGCCTCGGATTTAACAAAATAAGAAAATAAAACAAGTTGAAATTGTATAACTCAACAACAATCAGGTCGGTACTCCCGTACACGCAGAGAAAGTCCGATGAGTTATACGAAACACCAAAGAAAATAAAGCAGAACGTCATACGAACAACAATCAAGTCGGTCTTTCGACACGCAGAGAAATTCCGATCGTTTGACAAAATAAAGAAAATCAAACAAGTTTAAATCTTTGCAAAATGAACACATGTATACACAATGACTTCTCATTTTATTTTTCACATATCTTTTTCTTGATATATCATGAGATATGCATCAAGATGTTGTCCACTAGATCAAGCACATTAGATTTAGTGTATATCACATTTGTATACTTTCTGATTTGCCGAGCCTACCTTACACATCGATCAAATGGTCTTATGGCTTTTTCACTTACTTTATCCATGAGTCAGACACTGTCAGCCAATGTACCATCATTTCCCATTCATGTCAGATACAATTTCTCATTTTTCAATGTTTTTGGCTTTTTCAAATTTCTCCCCCTAAAAATGACAACTCTATTTATAGATTTTCATTTTTACAATTTGAAAAACAACACACTATTTTTGTATTTTTGCAAAAACAAACTCCCCCTCAGAATGAGACGGAGTGAAAAACAAGAAAAAATTGATCAACCAACACAAATACTTGCAGTGTAGCGTTGTGAAAACAAAAATGACTTGGAAATTCAGTTTAATTAGAACAGATATTTCACAATCAGCAATTTCCCAATCACCGAAAGGTCTTCCTGAAATACTTGCTTGACACCAAATAAAACATTAGATGCTTTGGGATCGACCCGATTTAACAATATCGGGTCGCCCGGTGTCTTCCACATAGTCACTGTTGGCCTTGGAAACAACTTTCGGTTTCCATTGCATTGAAGATTTTAATGTTATCAGAACCTGAAAATGTTTCAACTGGCGTCTTTGACGAAGACGACTTACTAGTTGTTTTAGATTTAGAAAACCGTGGTTCATCAAAAATTTTACCATTATTATCCACATATTTTGCATTTTTGTGAACATATGCAGTCGTCGGACAATTTGCAGCCATATGTCCAGGTCGACGACATGCATAGCAAATTCTTTCACGAAATTTTGAAAAGAACTTGAAAACAGTATTTGGTTTCCAACTATAATTCGTAGCAGGAGAACCATAGTAACCAAAAGAATGTTCAGAAGCAAATGAATCAAAGAAATTGTCAGATGAATCATACCTAGGAGATCTTTGTGGTAAAGAATATGAATCACTCGATGAACCTCCAGAATGATAACATCGATTTCTTGATGTAGAACTATTCGGCTTCTTCTGATGAGCTTGCTTTTGCTGAGTCTGAACAAATTCTTTCTTTGATTGTTGCTGAGGTCGAGGAACATGCCGAACAATAACTTTCTTTGGTTTCTTTGTTGTCTGTTGCACTAATACATCCTTGACTTCATAACCCAAACCTTTATACTTGAATCCAGAACCCTTTGTAAATACAGACGAAGAACCAGAAGCATCTCTCCCTTTAGCTTCTCTAGTGAATTTTTCTTTGATGTCCTTCAGTTTATTCTTTGCAATCCACACTTTTCCTTCATCAGTTGCAGAAGAAGTACTTGAAACAACTTTAATCAAAATTTGTTCATATTCCAGGAGAACAGAGTTTGAAGTAAATTTTGGAGCTTCACCCAATGGTTTGTGCTTTTTCTCAGATTTTGATTTCTTTTTCTTGGATGAAGTGGCAAACTTCGAATAATCATGCAATTCGTCCTTAGGATCAAGCGGAGCAGATGTAACTTCAGATAAATCCACCGGTGAAGGAACCATGTGAATATCATCTTTCTTAGAACTATCTTCACTTTGATCCTGTTTATATAAGAAATTTAACAATGTTGGTGACAAATTGCAATTCTTCACTTGCCTTTTTAACTCCAAAATTTCTAACTTCAAATCATTGATTTTCTGTTGAGCATCAAACACTTCCTTTTGTGACTTAATAAACTTTGCGTTAAGCTCATCATATTCATAAATCTGCACTTTACGAATGTCACATTCAGCAAATAATTCTTCAAGCACACTTTCTCTTTTCTTTTTGTAAATCTCAATATCTTTTGTCAACACTTCATTCTTGTCGCGATAAAGAACATTTTCATCTTGAAGCATAGAAATCTTGTGCTGAAGTTTTTCAATTGTAGCTGCTGATTCAATCACAAGAGTATTAGCCTTTTCATACTTCTGTTGCACAGGATAAGCCTTGTTGAACAATGCTTCAAAATCTGCAGCAACATCTTTAGCTTCAGCTTTTGCGTTTTCACATTCAACCAACAATTTATCCTTTTCTTTCATCAAATTCTTGTTAATCTTAGTAAGGTTTGCACACATTGAACATACTAACAAACTTCCATTCTGAACTTCTTCTATGTCACTTTCATCCCCTTTGTCATATATAACACCAGGGCTTGTGTCAGAATCAGAATCAGAATCAGTGATATTACCATCACGTTGTTCAGTCTTGAAAACACCATCACAATCCTGTTTGTCTGACAATTTATCACTTCCTGATTCCAAACCACTCGATGCAGAATCATAAGATTTAGAATCAGTAGAATCTGAATTATCCTTCATAGTCTGAATGATTGCATATATCTTACCTTTTTCTTGCAAATCATTCCATTTATCCTTAGCAGTACAACCCACTGTGAGTTCAAGAAACAACTCTTCAGAAAGACCAGACTTAATAATATCTCTGGCTTGGTGTTCAGTATTTATGTACTCTCGTTCAGATAAAGAAAGATGTTGATGAAGTTTGACATAGCCATCAACAAAAGTTGGCCATGCAAATTGCTTAGCAACTACTTTCCAGAATTCTTCAAAATGTTCGTTGATGTAAACCTCAAACTCAACTTTCCATTTATTATAGTCTTCCCATTTTACCAAGATAGGTATCATAGAACTAGCTTGTGATGCACTCATTTTCGAAAAACTGGTTACTGTTCACTCCGAACCTCGTCCGAACCTAATATACCCTCCGAACTTACACCAAACTTGATCCGAACTCAGAAATACAGTCCGAACTATCTCCGAACTCTCACCGAACCTTGTAAACACCGAAGACCCTCCGATCCTAGTCCGAACTCTCACCGAACGAGATATATAGTCCGAATGCTCTCCGAACGAGCTCCGAACTTTCACCGAACTATGAAACAGATTCCGATCCTTCACCGAACTCCTCCGAACGTACTCCGAACCTGGTGTTCGGAGCGGTTATGCCGAGCGTACTCTGAACCTGGAGTTCGAAGCGGTTACACCGAACGTGGAGTTCGGCCGAACGCGAAAAACCAAAAAATTTCGGAAAAACTCACTGAATTCGACACCTCTCGAGCTGAGACTACTCAAATGAACAAAAACGAGCAAAAACACACAATTTGAACGTAAAGCATGGTGTTTTAGACGAGATTTTTGAGAAACGAAGATGAAAAACGAGTTTTGAAAGTCCAAAACGTGAATTTGAACTCGATAACTCGAAAAACACTGATCTCCGACTAGTAGAACAAACCTAATGCTCTGATACCACTTCAAATTGCTTGAGCGTGAGGATCTTCTACTTAGTCGTATAGAAATCAATGTAATATGAGTAGAGACACAAAGAGTAAATACAAACAGACTTTGTATTGAACCACTGAGAACCACAGAGTACACTTAGAAAGTATATGACACGGAAGCTCCCAAATCTATACAAGACGAACATATTTATAGGCTGAAAACACGACTGGCCGAACCTCAGGTTCGGCCAAGCTTCGGCGGCTCCGAACCTGGAGTTCGGCCAAGGTTCGGCCAGACCTAAACTTGCACGTTCCGTCTTGTTCTCGATACTTCACATGACAATCAGGAACCATGTATCAACAGAAGTTATAACGATAAACTATGAGTTTATCGGGTTAAAATAGTAATAAAATACGTGTTTGCATGTTATATAAATGTTATATGAGTTATATTAGTGATACATGTATACACATGATGATATAGGTGAATACGTAGTTGTGAAGATATTTGATAGAAAGAAATATAGGCGAAATCGGAATAACAGTTAGATAAATAATTAAGTTTATCTTATCATTTTGTGTGTCCCGAGGCTTAGATGATTATAAGAAAAAGTCTTAGGATATTTAGGAACCTTAGATGCATGTTTTATATAAGTTCGAGGGTTAAAGATGGCATTTGGGAAAGTTCTAGGCTTGTTTGAAAAGCAAAAGAGGAGCTCATGACAAGTGTCATTTTTTTTGGTTGATTTGGTGTCATATTCACTTGCCATGTGTCATGTTCACCACCCTTAGGTGTCAAAATTGATGCTTAGTCAGCATGCCATGTGTAAGCATCAGGTTAAGAGTGTTTGGCTATAAATAGGCCATAAATCCATCCATTTTTCCTTGCTAATTCACCTAAAATCAACCTAAAACCTCTAAGAAACCTTAAGAAGACCAAGAACACTCTAGCTTGCATTTTTGAAGATTCAAAGGGAGTTAGGAGCCCATCTTCTGGAATAGATCAACTTAAGGTATGTTTAACATAAGCCTTTAATTAGTTTCATGATTCATAACACTTAGATATGCCTTTTAAGAACAATGCAAGATTAAGGTTCTTGAACATGTTTTATTGAGATTAGGAGTTCTAGTGGGAATCATGGGTTGAAATTTGGTATGAAGCCTTAGAATAACATGTTTTAAGAAAACCTTAAGTTAGTTCATGTTTACACAAGGGTTGGTATGGTTTCACCATGTTGGTTTATCAAGAACAAGTAAACCAAGAACAAGAACATAAACATTGGTGTTTTGATCATAGTAATTCCGCCTCCTAGTCGTGATAACACCTATACGGTCGGTCATAATCATCACCAAACTAAAACACAAATATGGGTGATATCTCATAGTAATCCCGCCTCCTGGTCGTGATAACGCCTATACGGTCGGTCATGAGAATCACTCATCAAGGACATAAAGGCTTGGGCAAGGGTAATGATATTCAACAAAAGAACATAATTATATATATGTACTAAGTATATATTAGTTAAAACATGGGTTTTGATAAAGTATTGAATGTACCGAGTTACTCGAATATCTAGAAGTTGGTGCGGACTGGAAGGGCGCCTGTACACTGGGGTTTCTGGCATAGTGACGTTGTCTCATAACTCCCAACTGGGACATGGCATACGCTTCATTGGGCGATCCCAGAGTGAGCGTTTACTTATAGGAATGCACCTCTTCATAAGTATCACTAAAAGAATACTTTTTCCCATAAGGGGCAAAACGGTTATTTAGATAAATGGATGTTAAACCAACAAGGATTGGGTTTAGGATAAAGGGGTTAGCCTTAATGACTGCTTGTAACATCTAGGATGTCTTACTAGGGACATCACGTTAAAGCAAATTAGTTTCATGAAGGAATAAGGCAAGAAACTACTTCGCAACCTAAGGTGAGTCCTATGAGCCCTCTTTTAAATTCTTTAAATGCTTTAAACCGTTTTGGGCTAATTTACATAACGTTTTGTGAAAATACTCTCAATTGTTATAATTGCTTGTTATATGTATTGATTGTATGGTGATGATTAGAGGAAAGATAGAATGCCATTTCGATGTTTCTAGTAGAATAGATTAAGGATGGTAATCGAGAAAAGATTGGTGAGTAAGGGGCTTCTGAAACAAGAAGTTAAATAGTGTTGTCCCAATGGTGTAAAAAATGTTAGAGCATGTTTTGATGTCTAGTGCTAGGTCTTGGTGATTTGTCATTGTAATAGAATGTTTTGTATATTCTGGTTCTGCGGACCAGGGGCGGACCAGATGGTACGCCGGACCAGATGGTACGCCGGACCAGATGGTACGCTGGTTAGTTGGTCCGCTGGACGGATTTTATATAAATAGGTTAGCTTGTTTAGAGAGAGTTCAGTTGTTGAGGTTGTGAGTTTTAACTGTGTGTTTCTCAGTGTGTAACCTGTAAACTTTCTCTCTAAGTGTACGAGCTTGGAATCTATAAACGAATCGTTTATTTACCTCGTTGTTACCGAATTCGATTACATCATGCACTAGCAAGATCATACGTGTGTTTTTCAAGTGGTATCAGAGCAGGTTTGCTCGATTGTTGTGATTTACAGATCGGTTTTGGGTTTTAGAGAGAGAAACAACGTTCGTGGTAAGAAATTCATCAATTCATCTCATTTTCACGTCAATTCAGTATGCTTTTTACGTTCAAAATGCTCCTGGATCGTTTTGGTTGAGTTCTGCATTGATTACAAGTCGGAAAAACCAAAATATAGTAAAAAATTCTTCGATTTTTCACTGGTCCGTGACTGGTCCGGTGGTGGTCCGGCTCAAGAACAGTTAGTCCGCACAGCTATCTTCATCGGGGTATTGGTCCGCTGATTTTGGTCCGGTAGGCAATCGTCATATTTTGGTCCATAGCAGTTTTACTTTGGTCCGTGGCGGTTTCAGCGTACCAGTTTGGTCCGGGGAAGTTAGTTTCAGCGTACCAGTTTGGTCCGCTTACAGTTTGGTCCGGAGGTGATCTGGTCCGTTTGATTTTATTGGTCCGGAGGTTATTTTGGTCCGGAGATCGTTATATTGGTCCGGAGGTTATTTGGTCGCTATTTTGGTCCGCTCGAACAGTTTTTGAGTAAACAAATCATGGATCCGTTCCAGGCTTTTGCAGCAATGTCTTCGACTGTTCAAGCTATACTGAATTATGATAACGAGATAGGAACTACAAACAAAGTTCCTAAATTGATGAAATTTGAAGATTTCCATAATTGGAAAACTCGTTATGAATCATACATTGGCGTGACAGATGTAACAGTATGGACTCCAATGTTGGATGGTTATCAAGTTCCAAAATTCACAACTGGTGAATCTGCTGGTCAAATCAAGCCATATAACAAGATGAATGATGCTGAGAAAGAATCTTTTAAACTGGAAAAGAAAGCCTATTCCAACTTATCAATGGCTTTACCAAAAGATATTTTGCATCAGTTCAAAATGCACACAACCTCAAAAGCTTTATGGGATGCATTGTGTCATAGATGTGAAGGCAATGCGCAATACAAGAAAAGTAAGAAAAAGGTGTTGTTGAAGGAATTTGATAATTTCTGTCATGTTCCAAATGAAACCATAAATGATCTGATTTCAAGATTATCTCATTTGGTAAGTGAACTTGACATAGTTGGGGTGAGTAAAGAAGCTGGTGAACTGAAGGAAAAGCTATTAGATGCTTTACCTGCATCATGGGAGGGTTATATTTTGTTAATGACACATGACAAGGGTTTTGATGATATCACCTATGATGATTTAACAAGAAACTTGCTAGCTCGGGAATTAGATATGAAGCGAGTTAAAACTCAACCAGTTCAAGTTCAAAATCCTGATGTATATTTTGGTGAGAATGCGTCAACTATGCATGCAAAAGCAAAAGCTAATTCAAATCCACCGACGACTGCATTTTATTTGGAAAACACTTCAAGTGGACAAGCAAAACATATCTCGGGGTTCTTCAAGTGAAAGTTTTACTCACAAAGCTGCGGTGACATACCCAGTGTACTCAAGTCAATCATCTTCTACTCCAACATCAAATCAAAGTGCATTTTCAGCTAAAACCACAAATGATTTTATGGCACTATTTTCAGCAATGATTTCGTCATATGATGGGGTGATAGCAGGAAAATTGACTAGTGCTGAGTTGACGGATGAAGATTATGAACAGATCGACCCTGATGACTTAGAATTGATGGATATCAATTGGTCGATGGCTATGATTGTGAGAAGAGGCAAGAAGTTTATGAAAAGAACAGGCCGTAAAGATCTCAATCCTGAAGGCAAACTTGGATTTGATAAATCTAAGGTTCGGTGCTATAATTGTCAAAATTATGGTCACTTTGCTAAAGAATGCAACAAGGCCAAGAAACAGGAAACTTCAAAGTTATATCAAAAGTATGCTGCTCAAAGTAAAAAAGCTTCGGGAAGTAATTCAAGTGCAAATGCTAGTGGGTCAAACTCAGATACGAAAGCTTTGGTCTCACAAACTGGTGACGGTTATGATTGGGCTGATGATTTTCCCGATGAATCTGCATTCTTGTGCACTGTTGAAAGAGAGGTAGCAGCTGAAGATGATTCTGGTCTTCCTGGTGAAGATTTCTTTGCTGAAGGCCAACAGGCTTTTATGGCCGACATTTAGGTAGACTCTAAAATCTGTGATTTTTGCATGACAACTGCTAACCAAATGAAAGAACTTTCTGATGAGAAAGGCTTGTATTATGATAAATACATGTTAGCAGAAGAAAATGTCAAAATTTACAAACAAAGGTGGGAGGCTGTTAAGGCTGAACTTAAAAGTGAGCATGCCTTGATTCTGAGCACAAAAATAGAATTAAATAACAAAACTGAAGATTATATCTTTTGTGAGAAAAAGCTTGCAGAAGCAAATGCTAAAATTTCTGATTTACAAATTGAAATCTTGGATCTTCAAAGGCAACTTGACAATTTTAGAAATTCATCTTCCTTTGCAAGTTTTCTTTGTAAAGATGAAAATTTGAAAGAAGTGCTCAAAGAATCAGGTTGTAACTCTGTTCCTCCACCTATTGTTCATGGTCTAGGACCAAATGACTCTGAGATCAAACCAGCTGTTGTGTTTGATTATTCTATGTTTGCTGAGGGTTCATCTGATAAGTCCAAAGGCACTCATAAGAGAAAGCCTGTTAAAAATGTGACCAAATCTGTCAATGAGGTTACCAAACAATCTGAATCTCATGAATCGGTGGTTGAAAAACCTAAAAGTGTAACTCTTACACCTTTAGAGGTTGCTCAGAAAATCGTTAAAACAGAAAAAACAATGAAAGATTTTGAAAACACAAATTTTGCAAAAGGCCGTGATTTGTTCTTTGAACGTGATTCTGTAACTGTGAGCAACACAATCACACCAGATGTTCACTCAATACCGGTGCCTCCGTCGAGATCGACAAAATTCAATGGCATCGGGTTTGGACACCCTGATGAAGTTTCTAAGGTCAATCAAAAGAAACCTCAGAAAGTTCAACAGAATACTAAGAAAGATGTCACATCTGAGAAGTGTGCTGCCAAACTGGAAGGTAAGACTGAGATAGGTGAATCTTCTCAGAAAGTGAGATTCTATTGTCTTAAAGGTAGTGATACCATATTCTCAGATGAGACATTTCCGTTGAATTGTGTTGACTCAAAAAGAGTTGCAAGAGTGTTCTATGCTGATTCTGATGTAAAGAATGTGTCTGATTGTGAACCTGTGTCAAAAGGTTCATTGTTGAAACTTAGAACAAGTCCTGATGATCAGATTTCTCCCATTCCAAAAGATCAAAAGATGTCATTTAAATCAAAAACTTCAAAATATTCACCTAAGAGTTTTTATAATTCTGATGGTAGATTCTCTGCTAAATCAAACAGTTTTGATTATGAATCTTATGGGTTTTGCGAGGATTATGATTTCTATGATGACTTTGGTCATTATGAACAAAATTTTGGAAACTTTGAGGAAATCAAGAACAAACATGTCAAACCAACTGGGTATTCTGATCATTGTGGATTTGATGAATATGGATTTTACAATCAGTTTGGATATGTTAATCCATTGTTTAAACCACTTCCAAAGCACAAATCTCGCCGATTTAGTGCTAAAGCACCTAGGAAGGTGGTTAGACAAACAAATGATGATAACACCTCAATTGATTCAGGAGGTCGTGTTCCTACAGTTTTGGTTGATCGTAGGAGGTGTTATCATTGTTACCAAAAGGGTCATCTAAGAAAAAGATGTCCGGTTTTGGCTGAGAAACGAGCTTCCGCTGTTAGTTTTGAAAAATCTAAAAATGTTTCTGAGCCAAAACAGAGAGATGAAAAGGTGGTTACAAAACAATTCTTCAAACGAGAATTTTTTTAAAAGAATCATCAATCATTTGTATTTTCATCTTCAAGTGATGTTACCACAGATTCATCTAATTCTGGGTTAAGGCAAAAGTGGCTGCCTAAATTGACTTCAAAAGCCACTGAGGACTTTTCTAAAGACACCGGTCGACCCAAAGCTGAAAGCTTGGGTCCAGATGCTCACTAATTATTTGCTGATATGTGTAGGGTGCTCGAAAGCCAGATGTTAACAACTTTTGGGTCGTTGATAGTGGAGCATCCAGGCACATGACGGGTAATATTTCCTTGCTTTCTGAAGTCAAACCAATTCAAGGATGAAATGTTACGTTCGGTGGCAATAAAGGTGGCATAATTACTGGTGAAGGAAAGTTGGGTAACGAGAAGATCTCATTTGAAAAAGTTCAATTTGTTCAAGAGTTGCAGCACAACTTGCTGAGTGTATCTCAAATTTGTGATAAGCAGTATACAGCTGCTTTCTCTAGTTCTGAGTGCTTGATTCTAAAACCTGGTATTCAAATTCCCGACGATTGGATCGTTATGCGAGCTCCTAGATTTCGTGATCTATATGTGTTGAATATGAATCAGACTTCATCTGCCGTATATGCTACATGTTTTCTTTCAAAAGCTACAAAAAAAGAATCCATTATGTGGCATCGTTGCATGGGGCACATCAATTACCGGAAAATGAACTATTTGGTTAATCATAATCTGGTTGACGGCGTTTCAAAGAATAGATTTTCTATCAATGACGTGTGTGTCTCTTGCAAGAAAGGTAAACAGCGAAAGAAGTCTCATCCATCCAAGCGTTTGGATTCAATTGTAACTCCTTTGGAACTACTTCATATGGATATGTTTGGTCCTGTGAACATTCGCAGTATTGAGGGAAGTTATTATTGTTTGGTTATTACGGATGATTTTTCTCAGTTTTCGTGGGTGGTGTCTTTAGCTTCAAAGGATGAAACTCTAGAGTCAATTCATAAGCTGTTATCCAAGTTTGAATCAATATACAAATTTAAAGTCTGTCGTATTCGTACTGATAATGGTACTGAATTCAGAAATGCCAAGATGACAGCTTTTTGTGATTCACTTGGAATCAACCAAGAATTCAGTGCGCCTTATACTCCACAACAAAATGGAGTAGCAGAAAGAAAGAATCGCACATTGATTGAAACGGCTCGAACTTTGTTGGCTGATGCGAATTTACCGATAAAGTTTTGGTCTGAAGCAGTTCATATTGCATGCTATGTTCTTAATCGTGTGCTAATTGTTAAGTGGTTTAAGAAAACAAGTTATGAGTTACCTAAAGGTCGAAAGCCGAATTTAAAATTTTTGGAACCATTTGGGTGTTTATGCACGGTTCTCAAGGAAGGTGGGAAGTTTGCAGCTAAAGTTGTTGAAGGTGTTTTCGTTGGGTATCATCATCCAATGAAACGTGTTTATTTTCCTTCTTCTAAGACCATTGAGAATCATGTGAATGTTGATTGTCACAAACATACTTTTCTACACCCCAAATCGGTTGATAAGCGGGCGTTTGATTACAAATCTTTACTGGATTCTTTCAAGGCTGCAAATCTTATTCTAATGAAGAGGATCCTGATGTGTTAGCTGCTTTGCTACACTCTGTGACATCCGAGAATTTCAAGGTTTACTTCCGTTAGACATTTCCGTTAGTTACGTTATAAGTGTTAACTTGGTAACTAATACTTAACTAGGCCGAATACGTCCACGTCCTTTGGTTGATCACCGAACCCGCCCATATGTGCTATGTATTCATTATGGTTGTCATTACGTGCAATATGATTCAAAATGCATGATTTAATATTATGAATAGCATGACGAATTGTAAATCCTTGATTATGTGAAAACTGACCACTTTTGGGTAACCAGCGAAACTACCGGGCGAAACTATAATGTCGCCCGGCAGCTTGTTGGCTCACTTGTGATCAGAGCCAGTTTCGCTTGGCCAGCGAAACTGCCAGCGAAACTAGGCCCTGATATATAATAACATAAAACCCTAGTTGCCTCATTTTGTTGCACCATTCTCTCCAAAACACACACACACACCTCTGGAAATCTGGTCAGTCGAGAAACACAACCAAACATCAAGATCTCAGCCTCAAGACAACATCCATTCGATTCCTTGATCAAATCGTGAGTCCCAAAACCTTTCTTTTATGCCTTTTCTTTGAGTTTTCTTAAAAAGCATGCTTAAACCTTCATGAAACTGCTTGATCTGCTAGTATGTTGCTTAGGGATGCTAGATCTGTTATAAAGTTCACAACTTTACGTATGAAATCCAACCATGATAGAGATTTATGCTATTTTAGCCATTTTAGGGTTTTATATGTATTTTGGGTGATTTGATGACAAAATGCATGTTTAAGGTGTTAAAGCTTACTAATTTATGTTGGTAAATGCCTATGTATGCTAAACAATGAATTGCATGTAAAATGGAAGCTGTTAGGTTGATTTTTAGGCTGATCCGTATGTTTTTCGCGACCAGCGAAACTGTGGTGTTCTCTGGGCGAAACTGTCCAGCGAAACTACGCATATCTTCATCCAGCGACACTATGCAGCGAAACTGCAGTGTCGCCGGGTAAACCAACCAGACCAGCTCGAGCGAATCTATCGAGCGAAATTCCCTGAACGAAAGTTCAAACCAGTTTCGGGCGAAACTAGGCTAGCGAAACTGTGTCAACAGTTTCGAGCGAAACTAGCCTAGCGAAACTGTGTCATCGGGTATTACCTAGCGAAAGTGCTGCCCGTGCACACAGCGAAACTGACTAGCGAAACTGCTAGCGAAACTGAGACCAAAATCCAAACTTGTGCAAATTGCTTGAATGTTATGCCATGACTTACATGATTATGCCATGATGATACATGCTTTGATTTCTGATATATAAGAACCCTTGTTGATGATCAACCATCGGTGTCGTGTGTCTGTATGTCGAGTCATAGTTCCAACGTGCTATGTTATGGGCCATAGTGACGTTAAGTAAAGACTAGACACAAAACTAATACTTAAGACCTAAACGTGTTCATAGGTCTTCATTAAGCATACTTGGAATATTAGCAAGTGTAGCAGTGCAACCAAAGGTGAGTGTCACTAACCCAGTTACCGTGAACCCGTTTGGGTCACACCGATCAACAAAAAGTAAAACAATGCTGACAAACTCGAGAGTGCGAGGCACCTCCCTGATGAACGTGAAAACTCGGAGTGCTTGGCACCCATTGGATGAACTTGAAGTGTTTTATGGGAAACACTTGTGAAACTTAACAAACTATTTCTGAAACGAAAACCGTTTTAATATGGCTAGCGTAGGTTAAAGTCTAAACCACATGATATCACATGATTTCTAAGGATGCCTTGAAAACTTAAAAGTCCTCAACTAAATTGTACCATTAATTGTAAAGCGAGGGGATGTTGGGTAGATCTACTGGAGTTTGACAAACTCCGCCCCGTGGCACGGGGAGTGCACGGAGGTACAATATCAGCCTATCTGACCGTGATCCCGAGAGGACACGGGGGAGGCAAATCCGCGATGACGTAGGTCCGCAGTACTAGATGGCACGGCCACTACAATAAATTATAGTCAGCTTTGGTGCAAACTTCCTTAGTGCATGGAACAACGGATTAGCTACCCGCGATATCGGTTGAGCACTTTAACTATACAAAACTAGTACATACCCGATAACGTAGGTTACGGACAATACTATTACTAAACCACGATACTATGATTCTGATTAACACAAGCATTGCTTTTCACAAATAAAATGTACATAAGGATACGTTTATACGATTATGATTATTAGACCGGGCCGCTGCGTGACAAGCCCACTGTGAACTCACCAACCGTTAGGTTGACACTTGCGTGGTTTAAACTTTTGCAGATCGCTAAGGAGTATCCGCTGGAGGTTGGCATGGCACGAGAAGATATTTATCTTTGTTTAAACTAAACTTGGGAATTTTAAAACAATGTTTATGTAAAGCACGTGGTTAGTGCTAAAGATAATGTTTTCCGCTGCGTACTGATAAACTGTTTTCATTATTATTATTATTTGGACTTTACTCTGATTCGTTTAGTATTTGTAACTAATGGTTGTGGTCCTGGTTTGCTCGCACCCCTTAACGGTATAAACTCCGTTAGTGGTTAATTTTGGGGTGTGACAGATTGGTATCAGAGCCATAGGTTGCAGAGAACTGGAATCAATTTTGAAAACGATTTGGAAACTGCAACTTGAAACCTTAGTTACAAACGAACAAACAAATTCCCAAAACAAAAATTTTTACGTGCCAACCTGGGATACTCGCTCTGCTGTGTAAGTAAAAGCTTAGTACGTATGTATATATATATATATATATATATATATATATATATATAGACCGTGTCTAGGAAGTCTAACGGAAAACCTTAGGAAAATTTTCACACACGAATACGAAACGCGAACGCAAATGCGCGCACTATGCTGGGGGAAAGCGACAACGAAACGATGCTACGCGTTACGTCCTGATTTCTACTGCGATGACTACGCCGACGGTGACTTTTATGGGAAAGCCGACTTTCGACGATAGCTACATACGACTTACGACGTTCTCCGACGACGCCTCCATTATGCACAAAATTTTCTGGACTAATAGTGGGATAACGGGAAAATGTTATCATGCATATTATGGGATACGTATAAAGTATAAATGTGACTGAACACTGGCTACTTTAACTGTTCAGCAAGATGTCTGGGAGAGGAAACGGAAGAGGCAACATAAACATGACGCCTGCACAGCTGCAAGCAATGATTACTGAACACGTGCAAGCCGCGGTGGCAGCCGTCCAAGCTGCATATGCCGCACAGGGTAACTATTATGCCGGTTAAGGCACAAAGCGATTATATTTTGACCTGTTTAATTTTAAAACCCGAACTATTTATGCATCAGGAAACCACCACCACTGCACGTTCAAGTCCTTCATGGACTGCAAGCCGATGACATTTTCCGGCGAAGAAGGGGCTGTAGGACTCCTCAGGTGGATTGAGAAGTCTGAAAAGGTTTTCTCCATGTGTAATTGCCCGGCTGAAAGCAAGGTGAAGTTTGCTACTGGTACCTTTGAAGGAGCTGCACTCTCCTGGTGGAACGCTGAAATTCAGATGATTGGGCTAGACGCGGCTAATAACATGCAGTGGGCAGCATTTAAGGATCTGATTATGGATGAGTACTGCCCTCGTGACCAAGTGAAGAAGCTAGAAGGCGAATTCTTGAATCTGAAAATGATTGGGTCTGAAGTCGAACAGTACACTGCACGATATCATGAGTACGAGGTCTTGTGCCCCACAATGGTCGATGCTGAATTCAAACGCATTGAGCGTTATCTGGAAGGCCTCGCGCCTCAAATCAAGAGTTTGGTGACCGCCAGCAACCCCGCCACCGTGCAGCAAGCCATCCGACTGGCTCACAAACTTACTGATCAAGAGGTCGAGAAAGGTACTCTACCTGCGAAAGCCACTGAGAAGACTGCCTTAAGTGGCAAAAGAAAAGCTGATGATGAAGCTCCTGAGAACTCAATGAACAACCAGAGTGTTGAAAACAGCACTGGGAGGTATTACAACTCCCAAGGTCAAAGCAAGAGGTCTGGGAACAACAGTGGTAACTACCGCCAGGGTGGCAATGGGCAAAGCAACTACAAAGGTAACCTGCCTTTGTGTATCAAGTGTGGGAAGCATCATGCTGGTGCTTGTAGAAAGAATCTGAGCTGCGATAGGTGTGGGAAGAAAGGCCACGAAGCAAAAGACTGTTGGGCAACTCTACCTGAGCAGCAGAACCGCCAAAGGCAAAACAACAACAACAATCAAGGCAACAACTATGGGAACAACCGCAACGGGCAAGGAAACAATCAGAACAACAATGGTGGAGCCCGTGGCTGTTTTGAATGTGGTGCTCAAGGCCACATTAAAAGGGACTGCCCGCAGTTGAGAAGGCAAGGTAATGGTAATCAAGGAAACAACGGTGGGAACGGTAATGGTGTAGGAAATGGTAACGGGAATGGCAATGGGAATGGTGGAAATGGCAGAGGAAGAGCTTTTGTCATGGGTCAAGGTGAAGCTCGCAATGATGCCAACGTGATTAATGGTAAATTTATTTTGAACGGTTTCTTTGCTACTGTGTTATTTGATTCTGGTGCTGAAAGAAGCTTTATTTCCACTAAATTTGCTAAATTGATTAATGCTAAACCTATTGCCCAAGACGCTAAATATGTGGTAGAGCTAGCAAATGGTAAACTTCATGATACGACTCAGATAGTTAAGGACTGTAAGTTAGAACTAGCTGGCCATACCCTAGGAATTGACCTTATGCCTTTCCCGATTGGTAGTTTTGACGTTATAGTAGGAATGGATTGGTTATCCGAGAATCGAGCTGAAATCTTATGTAAAGAAAAAGTGGTTCGTATCCCACTCGAAGGAGGTGAAATGTTAACGGTTCAAGGTGAAAAAGGTGGAGTAGTGACTGGTATTATTTCGTTTCTCAAAGCTCAAAAGTGCCTTCGTAAAGGTCACTTCGCGATTCTTGCAAACGTCACTGATTCGACACTTCCCGAGCGCAGAATCGACGATTACCCGATCGTCCGCGACTTCCAAGATGTATTTCCTGAAGATCTGCCTGGTTTGCCTCCATTTCGACAAGTAGAGTTTGGAATTGATTTAGTTCCTGGAGCGTCTCCGATAGCACGCGCACCTTATCGTTTGGCAGTAAGTGAACTCAACGAACTTTCCTCACAACTTCAAGAGTTACTCGACAAGGGATTTATCCGTCCAAGTTCGTCTCCGTGGGGAGCTCCGGTATTGTTTGTCAAGAAGAAGGATGGAACGTTCCGAATGTGTATCGACTATAGAGAGCTTAACAAGGTTACGATCAAGAATCGGTATCCACTTCCTCGAATCGACGATCTCTTCGATCAGCTGCAAGGTTCGAGCTACTTTTCAAAGATTGACCTACGGTCTGGATATCACCAACTTCGTGTTCGTGATGAAGATGTCCCCAAGACTGCTTTCAGAACTCGTTATGGTCACTACGAGTTCCTGGTTATGCCTTTTGGGCTAACCAATGCACCTGCTGTGTTTATGGATCTGATGAATCGAGTGTGCAAGCCATACCTCGATAAGTTTGTGATAGTTTTCATTGATGATATTTTGATTTACTCCAAGACAAAGGAAGAACACGAGGAGCATCTGCGACTAATTTTGGAGTTACTCCGTAAGGAACAGCTTTATGCTAAGTTTTCGAAGTGCGATTTTTGGATTCGCGAAGTCCAGTTTCTTGGACACATTGTTAACCGAGAAGGAATTCACGTCGACCCAGCTAAGGTAGAAGCTATCAAGAATTGGTCTACCCCTAGAGCGCCGACCGAAATCCGGCAATTTTTGGGACTTGCCGGATACTACCGAAGGTTTATCAAGGGTTTCTCGCAATTGGCTCAACCCTTAACGGCCTTAACGCACAAAGGAGTGCAATACAGATGGGGTGAAAAAGAAGAACGCGCGTTTCAAACTCTTAAAGATATGCTATGCTCAGCTCCAATTCTCGCGTTACCCGATGGGATTGACGACTTTGTGGTTTATTGCGATGCATCTATCCAAGGACTCGGTTGCGTGTTGATGCAACGAGACAAGGTGATTGCCTATGGGTCCAGGCAACTGAAGGACACTGAGAAGAATTATACAACGCATGATTTGGAATTGGGAGCCGTTATTCATGCACTCAAGATTTGGAGACATTACCTCTACGGAACAAAGTGCACGATATTTACTGACCACAAAAGTTTACAGCACATCTTTGATCAGAAAGATCTCAACATGCGACAACGACGGTGGGTCGAGTTACTGAACGATTATGATTTAGCAATCAAATATCATCCGGGAAAAGCCAATGTTGTGGCTGATGCATTAAGTCGGAAGGAGTATGAAAAGCCTCGACGAGTGCGAGCGCTGCAACTTACCATCCACACGGGATTGCCGGATCGGATCCGCGATGCCCAACAAGAAGCTTTAAAGGAAGAAAATTTCGCAGCCGAAGCACTGCGAGGGGTGGATGGAAATTCTGAAGTTAAGTCCGACAGGCTCAGGTATTATAATGATAGAATTTGGGTTCCTTTACTTGGAAATCTCCGTGAGCTCGTGATGGACGAGGCTCACAAATCAAGATATTCGGTGCACCCTGGATCAGATAAAATGTACCAAGATTTGAAGGGTTTGTATTGGTGGCCGAACATGAAAGCCGACATTGCGCGATATGTGGCAAAGTGCTTAACATGCTCAAGGGTGAAGATTGAGTACCAAAAGCCCTCTGGATTGTTGCAACAACCAAAGATCCCAGAATGGAAATGGGAGGATATCTCGATGGATTTTGTAACGGGATTACCTCATCGATCAAATCGACCGGATGCGATTTGGGTTATCATTGATCGATTAACCAAATCTGCACATTTTATCCCGATGAAGGAAACTGACAACATGGATAAGTTAACTAAGCTGTACATTGACCGAATTGTGGCACGGCATGGAGTGCCTAGGACTATTATCTCTGATCGAGATCCTCGATTTACTTCCCGATTATGGCAATCTATGCAGGAAGCTTTGGGAACTAGACTGGATATGAGTACAGCTTACCACCCGCAGACCGATGGTCAAACGGAAAGAACTATTCAGACTCTAGAAGACATGCTCCGTGCTTGCGTTCTCGATTTTGGTAAAGACTGGGAAGCTCACCTTCCGTTGGTGGAGTTCTCCTACAACAACAGTTATCACTCAAGTATTGGTGCAGCACCATTTGAAGCTCTTTACGGCAGAAAATGTAGATCGCCCGTGTGTTGGGCTGAAACGGGTGAGAAGGGGCTCACCGGACCAGAACTCATTCACGATACAACTGAACGGATTATACAAATCAGAAAACGGATAGCCGCAGCACGTGACAGACAAAAGAGCTATGCTGACAAACGCCGTAAACCTTTGAAGTTCGAGGTAGGCGACAAGGTGCTATTGAAGGTATCTCCCTGGAAAGGCGTGATACGCTTCGGAAAGCGTGGGAAGTTAAATCCTCGCTATATCGGACCATTTGAAATCATTGGGGAAGTAGGCCCGGTGGCCTACCAACTACAACTCCCTGCTGAACTCGATGGAGTTCACAACGTGTTTCACGTTTCGAACCTAAAGAAATGTCTGGCTGAAGACATCGAAATAATTCCTTTGGAGGAATTGGAAATTGACGAACATCTGAGATTTATCGAGCAACCAGTAGAAATCATGGGACGCGAAGAGAAAGCCCTCAAACGTAGCAAGATTCCGATCGTCAAGGTGCGATGGAACTCAAAGCGTGGACCTGAATATACTTGGGAACGAGAGGATCAGATGAAGAAAAAGTATCCTCACTTGTTCGAGCAAACGTCCACGGAAACTCAAGGTATGATTTAATTTTGGGGACCAAAATTCCTGTAACAGGAGGAAGATGTGACGACCTTAAAACTTTTGCTTTCTTTCCCCAGCAACAACGACAGCCGAGACTGCGAACGCTACGACGCAAGAATAATTTTCGGGACGAAAATTCCAATTTCAAGGGGATGATGTGACATCCGAGAATTTCAAGGTTTACTTCCGTTAGACATTTCCGTTAGTTACGTTATAAGTGTTAACTTGGTAACTAATACTTAACTAGGCCGAATACGTCCACGTCCTTTGGTTGATCACCGAACCCGCCCATATGTGCTATGTATTCATTATGGTTGTCATTACGTGCAATATGATTCAAAATGCATGATTTAATATTATGAATAGCATGACGAATTGTAAATCCTTGATTATGTGAAAACTGACCACTTTTGGGTAACCAGCGAAACTACCGGGCGAAACTATAATGTCGCCCGGCAGCTTGTTGGCTCACTTGTGATCAGAGCCAGTTTCGCTTGGCCAGCGAAACTGCCAGCGAAACTAGGCCCTGATATATAATAACATAAAACCCTAGTTGCCTCATTTTGTTGCACCATTCTCTCCAAAACACACACACACACCTCTGGAAATCTGGTCAGTCGAGAAACACAACCAAACATCAAGATCTCAGCCTCAAGACAACATCCATTCGATTCCTTGATCAAATCGTGAGTCCCAAAACCTTTCTTTTATGCCTTTTCTTTGAGTTTTCTTAAAAAGCATGCTTAAACCTTCATGAAACTGCTTGATCTGCTAGTATGTTGCTTAGGGATGCTAGATCTGTTATAAAGTTCACAACTTTACGTATGAAATCCAACCATGATAGAGATTTATGCTATTTTAGCCATTTTAGGGTTTTATATGTATTTTGGGTGATTTGATGACAAAATGCATGTTTAAGGTGTTAAAGCTTACTAATTTATGTTGGTAAATGCCTATGTATGCTAAACAATGAATTGCATGTAAAATGGAAGCTGTTAGGTTGATTTTTAGGCTGATCCGTATGTTTTTCGCGACCAGCGAAACTGTGGTGTTCTCTGGGCGAAACTGTCCAGCGAAACTACGCATATCTTCATCCAGCGACACTATGCAGCGAAACTGCAGTGTCGCCGGGTAAACCAACCAGACCAGCTCGAGCGAATCTATCGAGCGAAATTCCCTGAACGAAAGTTCAAACCAGTTTCGGGCGAAACTAGGCTAGCGAAACTATGTCAACAGTTTCGAGCGAAACTAGCCTAGCGAAACTGTGTCATCGGGTATTACCTAGCGAAAGTGCTGCCCGTGCACACAGCGAAACTGACTAGCGAAACTGCTAGCGAAACTGAGACCAAAATCCAAACTTGTGCAAATTGCTTGAATGTTATGCCATGACTTACATGATTATGCCATGATGATACATGCTTTGATTTCTGATATATAAGAACCCTTGTTGATGATCAACCATCGGTGTCGTGTGTCTGTATGTCGAGTCATAGTTCCAACGTGCTATGTTATGGGCCATAGTGACGTTAAGTAAAGACTAGACACAAAACTAATACTTAAGACCTAAACGTGTTCATAGGTCTTCATTAAGCATACTTGGAATATTAGCAAGTGTAGCAGTGCAACCAAAGGTGAGTGTCACTAACCCAGTTACCGTGAACCCGTTTGGGTCACACCGATCAACAAAAAGTAAAACAATGCTGACAAACTCGAGAGTGCGAGGCACCTCCCTGATGAACGTGAAAACTCGGAGTGCTTGGCACCCATTGGATGAACTTGAAGTGTTTTATGGGAAACACTTGTGAAACTTAACAAACTATTTCTGAAACGAAAACCGTTTTAATATGGCTAGCGTAGGTTAAAGTCTAAACCACATGATATCACATGATTTCTAAGGATGCCTTGAAAACTTAAAAGTCCTCAACTAAATTGTACCATTAATTGTAAAGCGAGGGGATGTTGGGTAGATCTACTGGAGTTTGACAAACTCCGCCCCGTGGCACGGGGAGTGCACGGAGGTACAATATCAGCCTATCTGACCGTGATCCCGAGAGGACACGGGGGAGGCAAATCCGCGATGACGTAGGTCCGCAGTACTAGATGGCACGGCCACTACAATAAATTATAGTCAGCTTTGGTGCAAACTTCCTTAGTGCATGGAACAACGGATTAGCTACCCGCGATATCGGTTGAGCACTTTAACTATACAAAACTAGTACATACCCGATAACGTAGGTTACGGACAATACTTTTACTAAACCACGATACTATGATTCTGATTAACACAAGCATTGCTTTTCACAAATAAAATGTACATAAGGATACGTTTATACGATTATGATTATTAGACCGGGCCGCTGCGTGACAAGCCCACTGTGAACTCACCAACCGTTAGGTTGACACTTGCGTGGTTTAAACTTTTACAGATCGCTAAGGAGTATCCGCTGGAGGTTGGCATGGCACGAGAAGATATTTATCTTTGTTTAAACTAAACTTGGGAATTTTAAAACAATGTTTATGTAAAGCACGTGGTTAGTGCTAAAGATAATGTTTTCCGCTGCGTACTGATAAACTGTTTTCATTATTATTATTATTTGGACTTTACTCTGATTCGTTTAGTATTTGTAACTAATGGTTGTGGTCCTGGTTTGCTCGCACCCCTTAACGGTATAAACTCCGTTAGTGGTTAATTTTGGGGTGTGACACACTCACTAAAGAGTCCTGGACCAGGATCATGGATTCCTAAGTTTCCAAGTACTTCAACTGCTATTGCTTCGTCTAGTCAGAGTGTTTCTAGTTTAGAAACAATGAGTTCTTCTGATGATGATGAAAGTACTTTTCATGAAGCTGAATCAACACCTGTAGATGATCAAATTCATTTGCCAAGTACAAGTTCTTCTGTACCAAATTCGTTACCGACCGGTGATTTATCAAGTTCAGAAGTGGCAGAGGCAACTTTAAACAATTTGGCAGATAATCAGGCAGTTTCTGATTCAACAATTCTTAGGATTCATAATATTCATCCTCAAGAAAACATAATTGGAGATCCATCTTCGGGAGTTCGTACACAAAATCAATTGGCAGAAAATGTTGATGCTTTGATTGCCGAAATCAGAGAATCTGGGGTTCAGAATGAAGTTTTTCACTAATGTTTTCTATCTCAGGTGGAACCTTCTAATGTTGATAAAGCGTTGGAGGATCCTTCTTGGGTAGAAGCAATGCAAGAAGAGTTGCAGCAATTTAAAAAATTGGGCGTTTGGCATCTCGTTGATTTACCCAAGAACTCTAAAGAACCGTGTGGCACAAAGTGGGTCTTTAAATGTAAGAAAGACGATCGCGGTGTCATTGTCAGAAACAAGGCACGATTAGTAGTTCAAGGTTTTTCCCAAATAGAAGGCATTGATTTCAATGAAGTTTATGCTCCAGTAGCACGAATTGAAGCTATCAGGATATTTCTAGCTTTCGCGGCACATCACGAGTTTAAGGTGTATCAGATGGATGTCAAGAGTGCTTTTCTGAATGGGAAGATTCGTGAAGAAGTTTATGTTAAGCAGCCGCCTAGTTTTTTTGATCCAGAATTTCCCGACAAAGTGTACAAACTAGACAAAGCTTTATATGGTCTTCATCAGGCTCCAAGGGCTTGGTATGAGACTCTTTCAACTCACCTGCTCGAAAATTGGTTTCAGCGTGGCAAGGTGGATTGTACACTATTTTCAAAGAAGTTCGGGAAGGATTTATTGCTGGTTCAGGTTTATGTTGATGATATTATTTTCGGAAGCACAAAAGACAACTTATGCAAAGAGTTTGAGCGGGTTATGCAAACTAAGTTTGAAATGAGCTCAATGGGAGAGATGGGTTTCTTTCTGGGTTTTCAAGTCCAACAGTCTGCTAAAGGCATATTTTTGCATCAATCTAAATATGTGTCTGACGTGTTGACTCGATTCAAGATTAGCGATGTTCGGATTCCTAGTACTCCAATTCAGGTTTCACATGGTATCGAACCAGATGAATCTGGTGCAACTGTTGATCCGACATTGTTTAGGGCTATGATTGGTTCTCTTATGTATTTAACCGCATCTCGTCCTGATATAATGTTTGCTGTTTGTTTATGTGCTGGTATCAGGCTTCTCCGAAAGCTTCACATATGCTAGCAGTAAAATGGATTTTTGCTTATTTGAAGGGTAATCCAGATCTTGGTATCTGGTATCCTAATGATAATAAGTTTGAGTTATCAGCATACTCTGACTCGATTATGGTGGCTACAAGATCAATTTTAAATCAACTACCGCCGGATGTCAGTTTGGGGGAGAGATTATTCTCTTGGCAATGCAAGAAGCAAACCTCGGTTGCGACATCTACTGCTGAGGCAGAATATGTGGCAGCTTCTAGTTGATGTTCACAAGTATTGTGGATACAACAGCAGTTACGCGACTACGGTTTGAATTTTTTAACTACCCCCATTTATATTGATAATTCAACTGCTATTTCTATCACGAAAAATCATGTTCAGCATTCCAAAACAAAGCATATTGACATAAGATATCATTTTATCCGGGATTGCTATGAAAAGAAATTAATTGATTTTCAACGAGCTTATTTGTTTACCAAAGCTTTTGACAAAACTCGTTTTAAATTTTTGTTGCAAATTAATGGGATTACTAAATTGGATGCCATCTGATTTGGTTCAGTTGATCATTGTTTTTTAGTTTTTAATGTTTTTCTGCTTTTTAGGGGGAGATTTATCTAGAAAATACAAAAAATATGTGTGTTTTTGTATTGAAAAATGAAAAAGCATAAAAAAATTGGAAAATTCAAAAACTTTAAAAAAAAATACAAAATTGAGAAATGTGATCCAACATTGTGAGAAATGATGGTACATCAGTGAATGTTACTGACCATGGATAAAATAGATTGAAAGGTTGTAGGTTCTTGTATGTTTCATTGAATGTGTCAATCAATATCTAATATTTGCCAGTATGATATAAAGATAATGCTTGCTTGAAATCTGTGGTGTAACATATTTCTTGTGATTGAGTGATCTTGATAAAAGATGGAAAAAGTGCAAAAAACAGAATAAATAAGTGTTCTAGTGTATGCATGCGTTCTTTTGAAAGATTTAAACTTGTTTGATTTTCTTTATTTTGTCAAACGATCGGACGTTCTCTGCATATCGAAAGATCGACCTGATCGTTGTTCGTTTGACGTTCTGCTTTATTTTTCTTGGTGTTTCGTATAACTCATCGGACTTTCTCTTCTTGTACGGAAGTACCGACCTGATTGTTGTTGAGTTATACAATTTCAACTTGTTTTTTCTTTCTTATTTTCCTAAACAATCGGACTTTCTCTGCATATCGAAAGATCGACCTGATTGTTGTTTGTTTAGAGTTCTGCTTTCTTTTTGCATGAAACACTATGAACGACTTCTGTAAATATTCATGAGTGAATAAAAGAAAAGGAAAATTCAACAAATATAATAAATCAGATTCTCAAATTACTTGAATTTGTGGGTATTACGATTTCTATGCATGATAAATATACCTAATTCATATCAGAAAGCAGTAAAAATTGATTTGATTTGACTGAAATAAACATGAAAATGTTGTCTTCGTGAACTGCTTGGCTTGCATGCTGAATAGATTGAAATTGAAATGTGTTAAGTGCATGTCACTGATATGATCTCACGTTGTGATCTTTCTCACAAAAACATAAATTATCGCATTTAAATTTCTAGTTTCCATATTGTTATTTCAGAAAATTTAAAAAAATATTTTGGAGTGTTTTAGCATAAGTTTGAAAAATCAAAAAGATTTTGGTGTATTTTGATATAAAATTTGATAAAAGTCAAAAAGATTTTTATTTTGCATTATTTTTGATCGTCTGAATTCAGATATGACAATTTGTTGTTGAATGAACCACAATCGGTGCTAAAATCAGCTCATCATGTTTACAATTTGAAGAAATTGAAGTTTTGGGTGGAAATTGTTACATTTGAAGGAGAAAGGGCAAAATGGTAAAAATGTGGTCCGGCGGACCATATGGTACGCCGGGCTGACCATTTTGTGTATAAAAGCAAATTTCTGGTCCGGATTTCTTATAACTAGCGGACCATCTTCTTTTTACTCCGAAAAACCCTAAACCACCTACACGTGTTTTTCTCGATTTCTATGTGGATAACGAACTATTGCTTGTGATTCTTGTTGCTACAGGTAGGTATCTCGATTCCGCATCTGTTGATGGTCTTGGTTTGCAATATGGTGTCCTTATTTGCTCAATTTTTGAATTTTAACTCTCGGTTATTCGCAAAAACTGACTTGAAAGGATTTAAATGGGTTATTGTTGGATTTAATCTGTTTTAAGCACATATACTTGGTCGGATTTCAGTCTAGAACAAAACCTCAGTGTTCGATTTCAAAACAAACACGATTTGGTGTATGAAATTTGATGATGTCTCTTCGGTGAACTGATCGTCCGCCGGACAACATGGTCCGCGGCGGACCACATTTGAAACTGGTCCGCATCTGGTCCGTTTGACCAAATCTGGTACGCGGTCAACGTTTCTGGTCCGCCGGACCAGATGGTCCGGATGACCAATTTGGTCCGCGAATGGTCCGCTGATTGATTTTTCAAATAATGTTGATCGTTTGAGTGTTTCAAGTAAAATTAGAGTTGCTCGTTAGTAACTTTGATTATATATTATGATTTTAATGATAGTTTGTGTTTGTGACTGATACAAATATGGTTGATTTCAAATCAATTGGAGAACACAATGTTTGTACTTTTCTAGATGCATCTGCACGTTGGCGACCTCATTTTCTAGGCGTATTTGATTTTATACGAAGATCAAGAATCTTTTATGCTGCTACTCATGTGTGTCCACCTTACAAAGATCTACTTACAATGTTTTGGAATACGGCTCAAGTGGATTGTTCGGTGGTTCCTTCGATTATTCGCGCAAGAATTCTTCAAACTGATGTAGTTATATCTGAAGATGATATTCGAAGGGTTTTGAGGTTTAATGATCAAGCGGATTTCCCAACAGAAATTGATGAAGCTGATTTGGTGGCTTTACTACGAAGAATCAAGTATGATGGGAAGCTGTACATTTCATGGTATCTCAAGGCAAATCTAAGTCCTCCATACAAATACTTGATGCACGTGATTATCAAGTGTTTTGGAAATCGAACAAGAGGTCAAGAGGAGTTCGACTTGAAAGTTCTATCATTCTTTTCTGCATTAGTGATGAATCGGCAGTTTAATTTTTCTGGATGGATATTCAATTATATGAAGGAGAATATCTTGACAAAACAAGTTAAAAGTCTCATGTATCCGCGGTTTCTGCAAATGATCTTAGATGAATTACATCCAAATCTTCCAAAGAATCCGGCTGCAATTATTGAAATGAAGCACATGAATCAAGTTGCGGTTGGTAAAATACCGGTTTATCAAAAGCGCAAAGGAGACAATATACCTCCACTGGTTAAGAGGTTAATTGGTCATCTTGCTAATCAAAATTATGTCGCTCCTGCTGATGGTGCTCCAAGACACTTGGATAGTTCAGATGATGAATTGGTGTATGATGATAAAGGTTTTCCAGTTGAAATAGAAGAGAATGAAGAAGAGGTTTTAAATACACCAGCAAATCAAGCACCAAATACCAACAACCTATGTAGCAATAACAACCAGAGCCAGTTGTTCAAGAGAATATTAATGAACCTGAAGCTGTGAATGCTCAGGATGAAGAAATGAACGATGATGCTGATGTTTCTAATGATGATACTAGTGACAGTTCGTCGGATACTAGTTCAGACTCTAGTGATTATGTCACAATATTACATAATACCAGAGGAATCCAAGTGAGGAAAGGTTCTAGGCAACACATAGAATATTTGAAGTCCAAGAATCTGGATACTTCTAAATATGAGAATAGAACCAAACAGGTAGAGGATAAAGATGATGATCCAACTTATACTCCTGCTTTGGAGGAACCTGTTTAAAAGACTAAGACTGCTGCTGATAAAGGAAAAGCGCCTATAGTTTCTAAAGGCAGGCACATTAAACATATGGCTCAGAGGAATTTGCCAGTGAAAAAGGGTTCATTTCTTGCTGATGCTAGAAAAGCAGGTCTTAGTCCTCCAAGCAAGAAGCAGAAAGTCTCTACTTCGTCTTCACTTCCAGTTAAGCCAACCACAAAGTCTGTTAATGTCCAAAGCTCGAGTAATCCACCAGTTAGAAAGCTTGTGATTCGAAAGCCTTCTTCGACTGCTGCTTCTGCTTTTACTACTGCTGCATCTACAACTTCAACCATTTCGTCTACTGATATGAAACTGGCATTACATCAAACAAGACTCGATGAGTTAGAATCAACTAATCGCCAGCAAAATGCCGAGATCAGGGGTTTGAAGAATTTGGTAAAGGAATTGGTGTCTCGGGATCAGGAGAAAGATCGGGAGATTGCTAAACTGCAACAACTTTCTTTATCTCTCGGTGAGCAGTTAAATCTGATACTCAAATCTTTACCTGCTCAGGGGGAGAGGCGACCAGATCCTGAAGAAAGTTGTAGAGATGGTGATGATATGATGAAATTTTTGAATGAGGATCCAGATCTTGAAGGTGGAGTTAGTGGTGGTTCTAGTGCTGGTGCAGCTGGAACTTCGTCTGCTGCTGCTGAACCATCTACTACTGCCCAGGGGGAGTCTTCAGAGAGAGAAGTGTATGATGTAACTCCAATTTCTAGAGTTGAGCTGAAAGAAGGAGAATTTATTAATCCATATTCAAAAGTGCAATTGGTAGCTATTTTTGCATTAAATGTGGATGATGTGGATAACGTTCCTTTTGCTGATTCTTATGGAGAAGAAAATTCTGATGAGAATATGGATTTTGAAGAAGAACATGTCGAAGTAGAAGATATAATGGCTGAAGAATACCCAGATGATCCTAAGGTTTATGGAAATTTTACTGCTGATGATCAGTCTGGAGGATTTAATTTCTTTGGTAATGATGATGAGGAAAAAGTGGATGAGGAGTTGAAGAAGAAAGAGTCAGAAACTGATCAAATAGAGTCAAATGAATCTGAAAAGTTATCAGAAGAAGAAGAGAAGAAAATGTTATTTGATGCTTGGTTGAAAGAACAAAGAGCTAAGAAGTTGCCGATAGTGAAACCAACCAAGATTGTTGATCAAAAGAAATATTTCGACAGAAAAGGTGGTGAAGCTACTGGTAGAATAATCAGTTGGATGTATGACTCGGAGTTGAAGTGTTATGCAATTATGAAGGAGTTTGGGGTGATGTATTTAAAACATGCTACAAGATTCAATACTTTACCGGTTTGTGATGTGAGAGATTTGTCGAGAAAGCCATTTATCAATTATGAAAGTAATGTGTTGGCTGATATTTTCAAGAACAAACTGGTTGAAGAATGTCAAAGCAAGTTCAGGTTTTTAACTCCACAAAGGCCTAAGTATGTTGATCATCCAACCGATATTCATCCAATTACTGGAAAACCGGTTGTGATCTTAAAGTACAAGAAGCCAATTCAACTGAAGAAACTCCCATTAAAGAAGCTTGAACAAGATTTTATTAAAACTTTAAGATGGTGGTATTATGACGAACATACTGGAGAAGCAGTGGTGGTGATTAAAGAGCAGAACAAGGTGGTTAGGCTGTATAATCCGATGTGGTTAATTAATCTGTCAAAGGATGATATCGACAAGCTCTTTCATAAGAAGATTTTGAATAAGGTTGAGCATGCTGAACAAGCTTTACAATTTCAACGCGTGATTAGAGTATGTTTTTCTTTTGGTATCCACGCTGGAAATAACCGAACTCAGCATTGGAAGAAGACGTAGACAAAAGCTTCTGAAGACTAGCACAAGACAAGGGGGAGTTTGTTAGAGCATGTTTTGATGTCTAGTGCTAGGTCTTGGTGATTTGTCATTGTAATAGAATGTTTTGTATATTCTGGTTCTGCGGACCAGGGGCGGACCAGATGGTACGCCGGACCATCTGGTACGCTGGTTAGTTGGTCCGCTGGACGGATTTTATATAAATAGGTTAGCTTGTTTAGAGAGAGTTCAGTTGTTAAGGTTGTGAGTTTTAACTGTGTGTTTTTCAGTGTGTAATCTGTAAACTCTCTCTCTAAGTGTACGAGCTTGGAATCTATAAACAAATCGTTTATTTACCTCGTTGTTACCGAATCCGATTACATCATGCACTAGCAAGATCATACGTGTGTTTTTCAAAAAACAAGCGTCAAAGCTAAGCGGCGTCAAAGCCAGAAAGCGTCAAAGCTATATAGTGTCAAAACTAAAGGGACCGTTGCTACACGATGTGTTCGTAAGGCAAATAGAAACACTATTTCCCTAAGATAGCACTTAACATTAGGATACGTTCTTAATGTGAGACAAGGATGACAAAGCAACAGAAGGTTAGTCTATTCACGAGATTAGGGTATGTGAATATATGTGCTATATGCTTTGTGTTTGATTAGGGTATGTGAATATATGTGTTATATGCTTTGTGTTTGATTGTCTAATTGCCGAAATGTGTTTGACAGGCCTAAGTGCCTTCGAAAGGTAAATTTTTCCAAAAACGTAGAACTCACCAGCGTAAGCTGACTTGTTAAGTTATGTATGTCAGATGAGGCTGGACCTTCGAAACGAAAAGGGAAGGCTGAGATGTGAGCAGGAACTAAGGGGCGTACACTATCAAGACAATGTTCATGAGTAAATCCGATGCATAACCGCTCCTAGGGCCAAGTCTGGGAGTGGGCGTCACATGTGATATCTACACAAGATTATGATAATGAAGTGCATGTTTGACCTTTGAGTGTTCACTTTTATCTACTAAATATAGCTAAGTGTTTGAGTGTTCTTTGTGAGGGTTGTGTTACATGCATGCTTTGAACCTTGTTGTGTGTCAAGCTGGGTTCGTGTTTCCATGTTTTTGAAACCGTTTCATCAATGCTTGTTGGGATGTCAATCTTTTGTTGGTTGTAAGTCTTGTGAATTGGCGAAGCGTGTGGACTTGAGTAGTTACATGTAGTTTAACAAAATGTCATCTTTTCAGTTGGTTGATTTAAGATGTTTTACAGTTTTTGAAGAGGAAGATATGTTGATTTCATTCCATAAAGAAAAGTGTCATGTTCAAGATCAGAACAAGAAGAAGTTTTGTTGAGAAAAATAATGGAAGAAACTGACTCTGATTACAGAATTCTTCTTCTGTTACTTAGTCAGACATTCAAAGGGGAAGTTGTTGGTTCTTTTAAAGCTCCTAATGTACTGGAGACAGTGTTCTCTAGTAAAGGGTAAGATTAGATGATTCAAACAACTCAAGAGCATAAAGTACAAACAAGTCAAGAGCATGAAGTACAAGATAGAAAGACATTTGATAGCTCAAGCCCTAGGCGAGATTGTAAGGTTATATTTTGGCTTGGCTATTAAATATTTAATGTTTACTAGCTAACGGTATCCGTTAGGAAACCGTTAGAATCATGATTGGGCTTTCCTATTAATGTTGGCTAGTTAGTTAGGGGCTTGGGTTGATTTCGCTATAGGGGCGAAATCCCTCTTGTATTTGGACCTTGTGTTTGCCTATAAATACACAAGGTCCTCAACTTTAAAAAGGGTTCTCCACCATAGGGTGTTGAGGAGAAGTTTAAAGAGTCCAAAGGTGTTTTCTCCTCTCCCTTGAGTTCTCTCTTGTGTACCAGAAGATTTCTTCTTAGAGAATCGTGTGCACGTGTGAGGTTTGTCAGTTGATGATTTATTGTGATCTTCCATTTTTCTTAATTGATTCCTCGTGGTTTATTGATTTCTCCTTCTTCTCGTTCTTGAATCATCTCTATCACGAGATTCCGCATCATGGTAAAGATTGGGATATCTTTAGAGGGATTATCAATCCTTTCACTGCTAAGGTGTATTATATGTAAGCTAGGGTTAGCTAACATTAGGACACGAGATATTTTGTTCTAGCCATACGTTTCTCTCTGGTTTCCCTCATCACCACACATACATCTTTAGGGTTTTCAGTTCTTGTGAGTATTTTAGAGATGTTTTCTGTATCTTCCATCTTCGAGCATCATAACGATTATCTTTCTATATTTGTTCTAGTTGTAGTCTTTGTTATCTTATTGAATCTGGTGTAAATTTTTTTAGTGTTCTTAGTCTGGCTGATAAATCGGTTTGGGTATCATTGTGTGTTGATCCATGAAACTTAGCACATGTTCTCTCAGTTTCTTCAATTCGATTGATGCCCTATGAAAGTCGTTTAATTCAGTTCAAATTTCATTTCTTCATTCGATTATGCTAAAGAATTAACTGTCCAATTTGATTCAACTTCAAACTATAAATTACCTGCTGTAATCTAAAGACTAAACAAACTACTACTATTTTGAAATTATCTGTGTCATCGAGGGTAAAGCAATACTAATGAGTGTTAGGGGTCCATTTTCAAGATGCTCACAGGAAGCTTAGATGGTTCAGGAATCCTAATACAGTTTGGGAATCCCACTTGTCCAGGTATCCTCATTATTTATATTTTGACAAACCCTTATAGTTGCCACGTGTTTATTTGACCCAGGTATCGTTGAGTCATCAACTACTTCTGAAATACAAGCTTCAGCTATCAAAGAACGTGGACTAAGATATGGATAGCGGTATTATGTCCCCTTGTGGCGATTTTAGCAGGATGCCCAGTCCTGGTCCTCTAACATTTGAGGATCCATTTGTATAGAGAATCCAATTTTCGTCGAGATTCTCGAGCATCTGGACTTCCTTATCGGCTTCCGGCTGTCCTTAGCTCATATCTTATATCGTAGGCACTCAATTTGACTGCCCACTTAGCCATCCTACCTGACATTTCTGGCTTCCTGAGAACTGCCTTAATAGGATAGTTAGATTTCACAATAATAACATGAATCTTAAAATATTTCCTTAGTTTAGTAGAAGCCATTATAAGAGCTAAAATTAGTTTTTCAAGGTAGGAGTACCTGGATTCTGCATTTAGTAGAGTTTTACTTACATAATGCACTAGATGTTGTTGACCTTGATAATCTTTGACTAAGACGGCGCTAACTGAGCTTCCGGATACTGCAAGGTACGAGATAACGGCTCCCCATCTTCTGGTTTCATGAGAAGTGGAGTTGTTGACAAGTATTCTTTTAAGAATTTCAGAGCTTCTTCATGCTTTTCATTCCATTCGAATATTTTGTTTTTCCTTAGAATATCATAGAAATCTTTGCTTTTATCTGAGGATCTTGAAATAATTCTATTGAGTTCCGCTATCCTTCTTGTCAACCTTTACACTTCTTTAACATTTGATGGGGATTTTAGATTCAAGATTTCCTTGATCTGCTCTGGACTTGCTTCTATCCCTCTTTCAGTAACCATATATCCCAGGAACTTCCTAGCTCGTACCCCGAAGTGACACTTGGATGGGTTCTACTTCATGTTATATTGGTCGAGAATATCGAAGGCAGTCTATTAGCTTTTTTGGATTTCACCACCATGTCGTCGATATAGACCTCCATTGTGTCCCCTAGGTGCTCTTTAAACATCAATTTGACTAGTCTCTGGTACGTCGCACCTGTATTTCTCAAACCAAAAGGCATAGCAGTATAACAGTATATACCTGTTGGGGTTATAAATGCCGTGTGCTCCTAGTCAGAAGGTTCCATTTGAATATGTTAGAATCCTGAAGAGGCATCCATGAAGGTGAGCATCTCATGGCCAGCCGTTGTGTCTACCATTACCTCAATGTGAGGAAGTGGAAAAGGATCCTTGGGACAAGCCTTGTTCAAGTCCGTGTAATCTACACAAACTCTGCACTTCCCATTCTTCTTCTGCACCACAACTACGTTGGCTAACCATTTAGGATACTTGACCTCTCTGATCATCTTTGTTTTGAGAAGCTTGTCAACTTTCTCCTGGATAATTGCATTCTTTTCGGGAGCTAAGTTTCTTCTCTTTTGTTGACTGGGCCTGAAAGAGTGATCTAAACCAAGTTTGTGAGTAATAATATGTTTAGGGATACCTATCATATCCTCATGCTTCCAAGCAAAAGTTGAGGTTTTGGCTTTCAGAAGCTGAATGAGCTCCAGCTCAGTATCCGCTGGGATGCTAGTCCCTATCAGCACCTTGACTTCAGGATTCTCAGGGTCTAATTTCATTTCTTTCACATCAAGCTCCTTGTCCTCCTGATCGTCATGTGCATGTTTCTGTAATTGCTATGCTTTCTTCAATTTTGTTGTATTCTTCATTGAAGTTGAGTAGCAATTCTTGGCATCCTGTTGATCGCCCTCTTTCCTTACAACCCCCCATGTTGTAGGAAGCTAGATGCATTGATGATAAGTTGAGGGAACTGATTTTTGTCAGGACCTGATTTGAGCATCTTGTTCTCATACGATTCATCACACAAGTGCGGAAATCATGTGTGATGGTCGATTTGAGTTGGATTCGCCTCAACGATCACCCATGGGTGATCTCTAAAACTCAAAAACACACACTAACACCAAGAACACACACACACAAGAGGCTCTCTGCAGTAGGCAAACCTTGATGCGTGCTCAATAGGGTTTTTCCAAGTAGTATTTATACTACTAGTGTGCTGGGGACAAGGAGAATGTTTGACACGACACAATCATTACCTAGAATTCAACAAAATATCCTAACAGTAAAACAAGTTCGCTAAGCATTATGTCAAGTTCGCTAGATATCAATAAGTCCGCTAACAAGTACGCTAGGTATTATCTAGTCCGCTAACAAGTACGCTAAGTATTGACTAGTCCGCTAACAAGTTCGCTAAGCACTAACAAGTACGCTAGTAAGTGCGCTAAGCATAAACAAGTCCGCTAACTAGTACGCTAAGCATTAACAAGTCCGCTAACATAAACAAATACGCTAACAAGTTCGTTACTAACAAATGAAGTACGCTATGAACATTAACAAATACTCCAAGCAAACAAGTACGCTAGGAATAAACAAGTCCGCTAAGATAACATTCAAACAAGTACGCTAAGAGTAAATCAAGTCCGTTAAGAGTTACACAAAGTTCTCCAAGTACATGTCAAAAGAGAATTACAAACGATAAGACAAAAATAAGTTTGTGTTGCTAACAAATAGGTTCTAAAAATTTTATATCGTGAATCCAAGGCCTGCCAAGAATAATGTTGCAACACGACAGAGAATCTATAACACAAAATTTTCGCATGCAATTTACTCCCTCTATGTATACTGGTATCCTGATGTCCCCCACAGTTCTCTAGGTTTCACCACTGAAACCTACTAACACTGAGGATCTTGCAACAATTTCACTTTCTGGGATGCCCATTTTCTTGAGTACGTCAAGTCGGATGATGTTGACCGAGCTTCCATTATCTATTAAGATCATCCGAACAAAATGGTTAGCAACATATAAAGTTCCCACAAGACTATCGTGGCAAGGATCCTGGACGTTGCTGCGGTCACTTTCGTCAAATGAAATCACTTTATCTTGAGTTAGAGTGGATGTTCGAACAGGTTTGTCGCCCTGTTCAGACTTGGATTCCTTGGTGTGCTTCTTGGCAGATGAATAGGACGTGCCACAGATATCTGAGCCTCCTGAAATATAATTAATAATCCTGGCATCCGAAGGTGGAGAAGCTGCTCTTTTAGGATGCTTGTCGGCTTCCTGGGTCTTGCTCTTCTTCCTGCCCAGCATTTCTTTAAGGTGCCCCTTACTAAGCAAGTAGCCGATTTCTTTACGGAGTGTTGTGCACTCATCAATTAGGTGGCCGAAATCCTCATGGTAGGCACACCACTTAGTCGTATCTTTTCAGGATCCTTGTTTGTCATTTTTTCTGGGCCATCTTATCTTTTCTCCGAGATCCTGCATCGCACACATCAAGCCACCAATATCAACAGAAAAGCAATATTCAGATACCTTAGAGTACTCCTCCTCGTCATCATCTTGATCCACAACATTGATACTTTGGTTATCTGTTTTGGAATATGGCCGGGATCTGTATTGCTTCCCAAGGGATTCTGACTTCTTGCCACTAGGATCATATTTAGGAATATCGACCCTTTGGTGAATCTTCTTATCGTCTTCCAAATAGATAAACCTCAAAGCTCTGCTGCGTACTTCATCAAGATTCCTGCAAGGAGTCATCATTAAATCATCATAAAAATGGTAGTCCTTGTGGAACCCTATTTTAAAGGCTTCAACAACCGTTGCTATATCTAGATGAAGAATCTCTAGGGATACGCGTCCAAATCTGGCAACGTATTCCCTGAGCGGATCGTCCGGCTTCTGAACCACTCGATATAAGTCACCTGTGAGCTTCTCAAAGGTTCTGCAGCAAGAAAACTGATTGTTAAACAGGTTAACCAAGTGAGAAAATGATGTAATAGTGTTAGGAGGAATGCTCATTAGCCATTTCATGGATGGTCCTGTTAAAGTTGAACTGAAGCCTTTGCATTGACATGATTCCTTGATGTCTGCTGGAATGGGATTCATCTCCATGTGCTCCCTGTAGACAAAGGTAGCTGCTGGTCGAACCTGGTCCGAACCCGAGGGTTTTATTTATAGGAAAGGACAAGCTTGGTGAACAAGCTACTCTCCTTACCCTAATTATCCTCTAATTCCCGTATTAGACCACGTAGGCCCACTAAACTCCCTCTAAACTCTTTCTAATTGAGCCCAAACATGTCTTAGATGGCCCAATGACCTAATATACCCATAACCCAACTAATTTTCACCTATTCTATCACATAGGCCTTCAAAATAATTCGCCAATGGATAAATTTAATACACAAGCCACAAATTATTCCCTTACAATCTTCCCATTGGCTTGTGATATTAAATGTCTTCTGGTTTCAATCTTCAGACTTGTAGTCTTCTCCTTGGCTTGAACATGGGTTGATGAAGATTCTTTATCTTAGACAATCTTCATTGGGCAACAACAAAAGTGTTCTTTCAATCAGCCTCAGCTTGAACTGCACATGATGACCAAGTAATGAGAGGAGGATTCTCAAATACTTGCGACTTCCTGAAAAATGTTGAGTCCTTGCTGAATCATCAGTGACTGTCTTGAATTGCTGGTGTCTTCAGAGGATAAAGATTTTGAACACCCCTGTCGTGGCATTCTTAAATTTCTAGTTTGGAAAAGTTTCTTGTTCTGGCTGCTTTCCATCTTTTCTTCATTTAGCTTCCCCTAAACTTGTGAATGATGATTTTTGAGTCTTTGGAAGCTTCACTTGAACAACCAACAAACTTCCCCTAGGTATAGGGTAAGTCCTTTTTCGGCTGGTTCTTCAACTTGATCAGTAGCAGCATCAGTGCTTTGGTCAACTGAGTCCTTGTCTTTCTTGTCCATGAGTTGTTTTTTTCTGACTTAACCTGTCAAGCACAGCATGGAACAGACACTAACCAGACAATGATGACTGGTTATCGGGTTAGCATTATTTAACCAAAAACCCTAACATAGGTTACGGGTTTCCTATCAATACTTCCCCGGAACCCGAGGACTCCTCACATTTCTCCCCCTGAGATTCTGAGGAGGGGCATACTTTCTTGCATAAAAAACCCCAAAAACATATTAAAACCTTAATTAACCTGGCCATGGTTGAAAATAAATAATAAAAAAGTAAGATAACTCAAAAGAAAAATAAAAATAAAACAAACATACCAAATTACTAAACGAGAAGGTTTTATTTGGGATCAAACCGTCTTTGTCTGAACTATTTCAGCATCTGTTACTCGAACACGTCCAGGTGATTGCCAATATACTAATCCACTTTAAACTCGAACCCTTTTCTTAATTAGGTTGTTTGCCACTTTATTATCTTTTATTGTGTATTAATTATGAACAAAAAGTGGGTTCCAAACAAATCGTAGGTACATTTCATTGCACACTATCAAGCACATAAATTCCCTATCACATATTTTCACAACATGAACCAGAAGTTTGAAACTGAGCTCGAGACTTGGTTGAGAAGGGAAAGAATAGATCACACAGATTTTTTTGGGTATAATATACACAGTCAACTGAATTTTTGAAACATTTTTAATAATGCTCTCATCAGTGACAACGGCTGAGGGTTTTGGACTCTTGAGGGTCTCTTTTAGTTGGGCACATTGGCATGTTTTAGGTGTATATATGTATTTATATATATATATTATTTTAGGTGATCTAGAAGCACGTATGTATGGACAACTCCAGGTCATTGCTCACGCAAAGCAAAGGAGAGCCTTACATACATTCGAATCATTCCCAGGTCTTTGCTTAGCAAAACAGAGGGGACACCGACTTTTTTTAGCTCAAATTCACACTCTTGGAGACAAGCGTGTGTATCGGGAACTTGAACATGCAGTCAAATAGAATTGCAATTAACCTAAGTGTTGTTACCCAACAAACTGCCATACGTTATTTATAAATGTGTAACGCATACCTTTCAGATTAAAGAGCTATGCCTACCAACATATCACCATGGATCTAGTGTTTCACATCTGCCTTACGCGTATCAGCCATTCTTAGAACGGATATTTATTTCACTTCCCTTAATCTCAAACACACAAACAAAGGATTAAAAATAAAAAAAGTGTTGATACATGATTCCTGTTCGTCATGTGAAGTATCGATTACAAGACAAAGTTATGCAAGTTTGCTGCTGGCCAAACTCCTGGCGAACTCCAAGTTCGGACAAGTCCAAACTTGTCCGAACTGGAGGTTCGGCCCGTCGGGTTTCAGCTAGTATATATAGGTTGTCTTGTATTCAGTTCTGGAGCTTTTGGTCATATCTTTTAACTATGTACCATGTGGTTCTATGTGGTTGATACAAGTCTATTGTATTTACTCCTTGTGTTCATCCGTATTTGACATTGATTTCACAAAGACTAAGTAGACGATCTACTGCTCACGCATTTTCAAGTGGTATCAGAGCGTTTGGTTTGTTCTACTAGTCGAAAATCTCTGTTTTTCGGAGTTTTGTGTCAAAATTTCACGTTTTACAAAAATGACTATCATGTTTGAGTTCGTTTGATTCTCTCGAGTGTGCTTCTGATCAAAAATACTTTCCTAGATTGTTCTTATTGAGTTTGTTTGTGTTTTTATCAAAAAGTTCATCCAAAAACAATGAGAGTCGAGAAAATGGTGTCGAGTGAACTAGGTCTCATTTGAGGTTTGGAATAACCGCTCCGAACTCGAAGTTCGGACGGAGTTCGGCTTTTTTACAAGTTCGGTCAACGTTCGGAGCATCTTCGGACTAAGTTCGGAGACAGTTCGGCCTTGGTCTTGTTCGGTCAGAGTTCAGACTTTAGTCGGTTAACGTTCGGACAGGTTCGATCAACTAAGGTTCGGCTAAGGTTCGGAGATAGTTCGGACAAGGTTCGGCCCAAGTTCGGAGTGAACAGTAATTTGTTTTTCAAAAATGTCCGATTTTCAAGCGTTTGCAGCTATTTAGAATTAGATTCAAGCAACAATGCAAACAATGATGAATTATGATAATGAAATTGGAACAAGTCAGAAAGTTCCCAAATTACTCAAATTGGAAGATTATCATAGTTGGTTTAAAAGATTTGAAGCTTACGTTGACACAAAGGACATTGATATGTGGTTGGCATCTACTGAGCAATATGTTTATCCTAAGGATGAACTGGTGAACCCATTCTTCAAAGGAAGATGTCATCTGATGTCACACCCCGGTCAACGGTGTCGGGTGTGAGCGAGAATGGAATCATAGTCGAGGATTCATAGGCGACATCTAATAATTTCAAATTTCATAAAACATCACATCATTTCATTTCATTACAGCGGAAAGAGTAGTGGAAACGATAATGTCTTACATTTGAAATTCATAAGTCTTAATTTAATAATGAAAACATAAAACAGTTTATTAGGATAGTTGGGACTATGACTCCGTAAGCAGGTCCGATAGCATGATAAAGCCCCATTTGCATGTCTTCCGAAGTTTGCATCAATTACCTAAGAAATCATGAGTTTAAAAGGGTCAACATAAAGTTGGTGAGGTTCACAGGTTTATGACTCTACGTTTAAAGTTGGTAAAACAGTTTCGGTATATTTAAATATTACATTGGTTTACCGTTGTGGTTGTATGAACTCACCTGAACCTTGATTTCAAATACTAACGATTTACCCACCCATAGTATCTCGCCTGAGAGATACTGAACAGAGCAGAATAACTGACGTGTACCCCCAGACAATCCGGAGTCAGAATTGGAGCTACCAGTTAGGGCAGGGTTGTCAACCCAAATAGATCTATTCACTAGTTATCGTTTCGTACAGAACTAATTGAAATCAAGTAATGGTGGGATACAATTGTACAAACGTTTATAACGATAATGTACCATAGCTGGGTAATCAGTAAGAGAACAAGCAGTCATAAGGCTAACAGATAAACCATAATATTAAGTAAAAAGCATTTATCAGATTTCATGATTTCTCCCCCAAGGTATAAAACAGTTAAAAGAAAAGGGGCCGTGAAACTCACAGATTTAGCAGATAGGTGGTGATAAACTGTGTAGGCACGGTAGCACGTAACGTCCTAAATAATTAAATAAGCATATGCATAAGGTCTACAATCATTTGAGTAACATAAGTCACCCAAGTGATACCGGTCAAGCCTTGACATTTTAATCCCGTTTGTATTCGTTTGAAAACCCGTTAGTTAGTATTTATCAAATAAATACTTTCATGATGGTTTATATTTATGTTCAATAAATATAAAGGGTTAAACATTTAGTAGTTTAATCAAGTCTTGAATATTGAGTTAGAAATAATAATGTTTATTATTATTTTCATACGTTCGTATAATTATTTTTAATTAAATAATTATGTGTTTGATTTGTTAATCATGCAAGTTATAATTATTTTTTAAATAATTATGATTAACAATACTTGGTGAATAAAACATAGTTTATATCCTTTTGTAAATAATTATTAATTAAGAATAATTATTTAAGGTTCTTTTCATTTTGAAACATGAATCGTTTGAAAGTTATATTTTTAAATCACAACATTTAATCATTTTAATAGTTCGAAATCGTTTAATATTTCATTTGTATAAAATATTTATTTCTTTTTAAAACATTGTTCTAGAAATGTTACTTGGCGACGCTTGGATTTATAAAAATTTATCTTTCTAAAACATGATGAGAAATCTTGTTTAAAAGAAAATCTCCAACGTTTACGTTTTCGCGTGTATCGCCGTGTGGTCCCGGGTTAATTACTACGCAACGTATTTTTATCTCGATTGTTTTCAGTTTATCAAAATGATTATAAAAATTTCATTTAGTCTTCCGACAGGTAAGACTTGTCTTTATTTCTATATAAAAAATCATTTATTTTTATAAAAACAATCCACATTTATTCTTAAAAGATAAATGTTAGATTTTCTTGCCTTTTATAGTATTTTTAAGGAATCTTTAAAGCTTATAATAACTCCAAGAATTTATGTCAAATTAATCATTTGACATAAATTTATTCTTTCCATTTTTAGTAATAAAATCTATGAAATTCCTTTTGTCTTGTAAGGCTTTTCCAACATATTTAATGTTTTATATTTACTAATTTAGTCCATCTATTTATCATGATCTTATTATGTGACAAGTCCATTCATTAGCATAATGTAACTTGTAATTAAATCAACTAACACATTTGTGTTAGGACATAATTATATGATAATCAACTAACATTTTCATGTTGGGACATTTTAAGTAAATAACAATCAACTAACATATTCATGTTAGGACATTTAAATAACTTAACAATCAACTAACATCTTCATGTTAGGACTTTTAAATAAATTAACAATCAACTAACACATTTGTGTTAGGACAGTAATTAAATAAAATCAACTAACACATTCCATGTGTTAGGACAATTTAAACATACAAGTATATAATCATTTAATCATCTTAGTTAGTCATCTGTCATCTTTTTATTGATTTTTATTAAGTTTGAAGAGGCTTGAGTTTGTTAATCAACTAACTTTGAAATCAAAGTTCTCATGAACACAAGAATCATGGTGCACACTTGTTATTTCATTAGATTTTACAAATGTGTTTCACCACACTCTTTGGCTATCTTTAAGCAGTTAAAATGCACCAAAGGAGTGCTTGATCTTGGAATAAAGGAGGTAAAGAAGAGAGTTGTGTGAGTTGATCTAACAAATGCAAGCATTCTAGGTTTTTGGTTGTCAAGACTTGATGGTTTCATGGGGTTGAAATAGGTAAAAGTGTGAGTTAGAAGACTCACAAAAGAAAAAGGGAGGAAATCGGTGGGAGTGGTGGCGGTTTCCGGCGATGGCGGTGGTCCGGCAAGGCGGGGCAGCGGCGACAGGAGGTTGCCGGTGATTGTCCGGTAGCGGCGGTAGGGTGGCTGGGGTGGTTCTCGGCCGAAACAAGAGGCAGGAAGGGAGAGAGCTAGAGTGTTTGTGTTGCTTGAGGTGTGGAGGAATCAAGTGTGGTGCTCTCTTCTTATAATCAAAATTGGTTTTATTAACCAATGGTTAATAACCTTAATCTTCTCAATGAATCGGCGATAATAGCCAGCGAGACCCAAGAATTGTCGAATCTCAGTTGGAGTCGTAGGCGTACTCGAATCCTTGATTGCTTCAATTTTTGTGGGATCCACATGAATACCTCGATCGTTGATCACATGACCCAAAAAGTGTACTTCACGAATCCAAAAGTCGCATTTGGAGAATTTTGCGTAAAGTTCTTCCTTCTTCAATAATTCCAGGATAAGTCTCAGATGTTGTTCGTGTTCTTCCTTACTACGGGAGTAGATAAGGATGTCGTTAATGAACACGATAACAAATTTATCCAGATATGGTTTGCATACGCAGTTCATTAAATCCATGAACACTGCTGGTGCGTTTGTCAAACCAAATAGCATTACAAGGAACTCGTAATGGCCATAGCGTGTTCTGAACACTGTCTTCGAAACATCTTCATCTCTAACTCTGATTTAATGGTATCCTGATCTCAGATCAATCTTGGAGTAGAAGCTTGATCCTTGAAGTTGGTCGAATAGGTCGTCGATTCTCGGAAGTGGGTAACGGTTCTTCATGGTCAGCTTGTTTGATTCCCTGTAGTCAATGCACATTCGGAATGTTCCATCTTTCTTCTTAACAAATAGCATGGGTGCTCCCCATGGAGAGTGGCTTGGACGGATGAAGCCTTTATCTAGCAATTCTTGTAATTGACTAGATAACTCTTTCATTTCGAATGGTGCCAGACGGTACGGAGATCTGGCTACGGGGGCGGAACCGGGTGCCAAGTCAATGCGAAACTCTACTTATCGCGTTGGACCTCGGGAAAGACTTTTGGGTATTTGCGAACGACGGGAACATCTTCCATACGCTTCTCCTTTGGTTTCTTTTCAGTTACATACATGTGCTAGAATTGCGTGGCATCCTTTACGAATGAATTTTCCTGCCTTCATACTAGATATGAGATTTAGTTTGGTTCCGCTCTATTCGCCTTGCACGTTCAGAGTGTTGCCATCTGTAAGTGGCATTCTAACTATTTTCTCATGGCACACAATTTCCGCATGGGTCTTTGATAACCAATCTATACCAATGATTACATCAAAACTTCCTAATTCGACGGGCATCAAATCAATGCTGAAGGAATGGTCGGAGAGTTCTAGCGAGCAGTTTTGATAGATTATTCCAGTTTCTACTAATTCTCCGTTTGCTAATTCTACTGTGAACGTAGTGTCTAAGGAAACAGGAGTAATTTCAAGTAATTGGCCAAATTCTGTAGACACGAAGCTTCTATCGGCACCAGTATCGAATAAAATCGAAGCGTAATGATTATTTAGTAGAAACGTACCCGTCACCGTGTTGGGGTCACGGCGAGCATCTCCGGCATTGATCACAAAGGCTCTTCCTCTAGCCTGATTAGCGTCTTGGTTCCTTGCCTTCGGGCAGTCGTTCTTGAAGTGTCCGGTAGCTCCGCAACCGTAACAGGTGCGCTTCGGACAATCTCGTGCTACATGCCCTTTCTTCTTGCTGATATTGCAGAAGACGTTTCCACAATCGAGAGTGTGGTGGAGGTTGCATTTGTTGCACAGGGGTGCTCCACCGGTGTATCCGGTGTTTCGGACAACATGGGCAGGGGTTGTAGCAACATAGACTTTCACTGGTTCGGCTTCCTTGGCAGGGGTCTTCTCATCACGATTCTTCCGGAATCCTCATTTTCTCTTGTTGTCAGGCTTCTTGCTTGAGGAGGGAGTGGTTCTAGCATCAGGGGTTTTATTCTCAGACTGTTTCTTGCCAAGGTTCACACCTTGACGGTTAGCTTGGTAAACAAGGTTGTGTGCCAGGCGCACAGCATCCTGAAAAGTCTGAGGATTCGAGGAAAGGAAGTTCCCCTGGATATGAGGTGCAAGTCCCTAGATGTACCGTTCAATTTTCTTGTACAATTGAGTGATCTTGGTCGGACAGAGATGAGCGAGCTCACGGAACCTTTTGGTATAGACAGCAACATCGGCTCCATTCATGGTTAGGTTCCACAACTCAGCTTCGAGTTTCTGAAGTTCCTCTCTAGGACAGTACTCATCGCGAAGCAGTTGTTTGAGTTCGTCCCATGTCATGGCATAAGCCAAATCAGTTCCCATAGCATTAGCATGGGAGTTCCACCAAGTCAGAGCGCTATCAGTCAGTGCGCATGTGGAATACTTGACCATGTACTGCTCAGGGCAGTTGCTTATGCGGAAGACGGACTCCATTTTCTCAAGCCAGCGAACTAACCCAAAAGCTCCTTCAGAACCCTTGAAATTCAAGGGTTTGCAATTCATAAAGTCTTTATATGAACATTCACGGGGGCCTGCATTTGTTAGGTTGAAACGTTTGAATAGAATTTTTAGAATTGTAGTCTAAGGTTTTCTAACATTGGTCAGTTCGTTCTTACCGCGTGCCCCATCGTCGTTTTGACGTTGGGTTCTAGCAGCGGCTATAGTTTCAGCGACACGATGAGCAATCATCTCCTCGATTTCAGCAGCGGTCATAGCAGGAGGAGGTGAAGTATTTCTGGTGGTTCGGCGTCATGGCGGCATGATTTCGCTTTAAGTTACAATTGTCAACATAAAGAAATTTTAGATAATATGTAAATGGGGTTATTACATGCTCAAGAATAACTGCCACGACATACATTAATTGCCATAACATATTACGCGCAAACACAACCAAGAAACGTAAGATAGAAAGGATGAGATAACATAATGTGCCATAGTAGTAATAATGATAACGACATATATAACACATCCATAACATGATAATAATAAATCCATAACCATAAGAAGACATAACATTAATCATAGTCATAATACATCCATTGTTTTTCCACCATATTACAGATAAAACATATTCAAAAGAAACAAGTTTTCATCATGGGCTCGCAGTCCCGATCATAATCAAAAGATAACATGTTTCACCTATAAAATGGCGATCAAAAGAATAGGTCAAATCTACCTAGAAGGGTGGTGGTGGTGGTGGACCTGGGGGCATGACAAAGAAGGTCGGGACCTGGGTCATGGCAAGGAGGGTGGAGAGGAGTCGTCCAGATACAAGCTCCAGTGTGGCGACTCTCCTCTGCAGACTCTCGTGCGAGAGGAGCATGTCAGTGGTGGCCATGCTAAACCCAGTCATGTGTGCATGAAAGGTGTCCATGGCGCTATCAGTGGCGCACATGCGTCTCACCAGCATGGATATCCGATCCCTAACGATCCTAACCTCCTCAGTGGTCGGAAGCTGGGCGACGTCAGCATCAAGCTCTCCAAGGTCCGTCTCGATGCGCCTCAGGCGGGCTACCAAGAGAGGTACTGTGTCGGGTATGGGCTCCCCGGTGAAGGGTGAGATGCCCATCGGGACACGGCGGGAGGGATCGGGGAGAGAGGACTCGCCCCGTGCATAGCTGCTCGGGATCTCCTCCTCGATCCTCCAGGCCTGTACCTTGTCCTGCATCCAAGCTAAGTGATGTAGCTCGAATACATAGCGCCTCTGGGGCGCAAGCTCCTCGGGTGTAGCACCAGCCTCACGGTTCCGGGATGGGCCAGGCGTCTGTCCCGGGGTGTATCCCCGTCTACCGCCACCAGGTGCGGCGACATAGGTCTTTACAGACCGCTCACGGTCTGCAAAGGGGTCAGTGGTGCTTGAAGCACCAATGGGGGCCACACCGCCAGCAGTGGCGGTGGGATCAGGGTGGTCCGGTGTGTCATCTGAGGTTAGTGGCCTAAGTGGCCTCAAGAAACTGGACGGTATGGTGGATCGATGGATGGTACCAACAGTAGCCGCCTCTAACTCGGGGCTCGAAGGTACGTGATCCTATGGTGAGGGCATATAATCTTCGGGTGTTGGGTCCTCGGGTGAAGGAGTGTAGTCCTCCACACTTTGCTTCCCGTCGGAATCGGAAATGCAAATGACTTCCCTGGAAGCCATCTCTACGATAAATATTCCAACAGGAAACATGGATCAGTAACATCATAATGGCAAAGAAATCAATGCATAAGTAACATATAAGCTATCATAAGTAAACATGTTGAAGATGAGGTCTTGCATGCAAATGGTAGCTTCGGAGTGGGTTATAGTCCAGGTTTGGTTTTCGTTTTGTTTGTTTGTTTATCCTGGTTCGCTATAACCACGGCTCGGATACCAATCTGTCACACCCCGGTCAACGGTGTCGGGTGTGCGTAAGAATGGAATCATAGTCGCGGATTCATAAAACGACATCTAATAATTTCAAATTTCATAAAACATCACATCATTTCATTTCATTGCAGCGAAAAGAGTAGTGGAAACGATAATGTCTTACATTTGAAAATTCAGAAGTCTTAATTTAATAATGAAAACATAAAACGGTTTATTAGGATAGTTGGGACTATGACTCCGTAAGCAGGTCCGATGGGACTATGACTCCGTAAGCAGGTCCGATAGCATGATAGAGCCCCATTTGCATGTCTTCCGAAGTTTGCATCAATTACCTAAGAAATCATGAGTTTAAAAGGGTCAACATAAAGTTGGTAAGGTTCACAGGTTTATGACTCTACGTTTAAAGTTGGTAAAACAGTTTCGGTATACTTAAATATTACATTGGTTTACCGTTGTGGTTGTATGAACTCACCTGAACCTTGATTTCAAATACTAACGGTTTACCCACCCATAGTATCTCGCCTGAGAGATACTGAACAGAGCAGAATAACTGACGTGTACCCCCAGACAATCCGGAGTCAGAACTGGAGCTACCAGTTAGGGCAGGGTTGTCAACCCAAATAGATCTATTCACTAGCTATCGTTTCGTACAGAACTAATTGAAATCAATTAATGGTGGGATACAATTGTACAAACGTTTATAACGATAATGTACCATAGCTGGGTAATCAGTAAGAGAACAAGCAGTCATAAGGCTAACAGATAAACCATAATATTAAGTAAAAAGCATTTATCAGATTTCATGATTTCTCCCCCAAGGTATAAAACAGTTAAAAGAAAAGGGGCCGTGAAACTCACAGATTTAGTAGATAGGTGGTGATAAACTGTGTAGGCACGGTAGCACGTAACGTCCTAAATAATTAAATAAGCATATGCATAAGCTCTACAATCATTTGAGTCGTCGAAACGTTTTGAAGAAGGAATTTGACAGTTTCAAGCATTATCAAAACGAATCAATACCAAACTAATTGCAAGATTCGCTCATTTGATGAGTGAAATGCGCTTGGTATGCCTTACAAAGGAAGAAGCTGATATGAAAGAAAATATTCTAGAGGATTTGCCAGAGAAGTGGGAAAATTATGTGATGATGATTACTCACGACAAGGAATATCCGGGATTGTCGTTCAACGATTTAAATCAAAGAATTCAAGCAAGAGATATGGAATTGATGGTGAATAAATCACTTCCTGCACAAATTCAGAATCCTGCTGTGTATTTTGGTGATAATGATTCTACCATGAATGCTGGAAAATCTAATATTCTTAATTCTGCACCTCCCACAACATTTATTGCAGGTAAATCAGAAACTCCTAGTTATTCTGTTGGTTGTAATGTTTCTGTTCCGAGTTCTTCAACTCAAAATGCATTGTCTGCTCAAACCACCGATGATTATAGTGCTTTAATGTCTGCGTTGGTATCTTCATATTTCAGAGTTATTACTGGTGCTGTTAATAATGCTGAGCTGGCAAATGAAGATTACGATCAGATTGATTATGATTATTTGGAAGAGATGGATTTAAACTGGCAATATGCTATGTTGGTCCGAAGAACAAAGAAATTTTTCAATAGGACTGGCAAGAAAAGATTGAATCAGGATGGTAAAATAGGATTGAACAAATCGAAGGTTAAGTGTTATAAGTGTTCCGTATGTGGTCACTTTGCAAGAGAATGTTCAAGTTCTGCAGAAAGTAAATTGAAATCTGGTCAACATGCTCATTTAGTTTTTCATTCACCAAATTAAAGTCCCAAAGTTGAAGAAAAATTTGTTTCATTTGATGAGGGATTAAATGAAGTGTTTTGGCATTCAAATGAATTTGCCTAGAGTGCAGATTCTGAGGCTAAAAGGAAATTTACTCCAATTACAATTACTTTGACAGATCAATATGATGATGATGATAGCATTCTGACTGATTTTGATTCCAATTCAACAATATCAATGATTGAAGAAGTTAAAGTTGAAGAATCAAGATGTATTGAGTGTTTAAAGCTAAGTAACAAAATTGCAATTTTTTAGGAATAAATTGACAACTGAAGAGATTGTAGATCTTAAGAAAGAATTGGATGATCTTCGAAAAAAGAATTATGAATTGGTTCATGTGCATGAAAATGTTTTGAACGAAAAGACTCAATTGGCTGAAGAATGTAAGAAAGCCAAAGTTGAAGCGTTAGATGCCGCTCAAGATTTTGAGAACCTATTTGAGAAGAGTTATCCTATTCAACAAAAGTATGAAAAGGCTAATGCTCTTATTGTTGAAACGGATGCGACTGTTGAGAAGCTTCAAAATAAAATTTCTATGCTTCAAGATGAAAATGTCCTTTATCGTGACAAGAATGAAGTATTAACTAAAGATGTTGAGATTTATAAAAAGAAGAGAGAAAGTGTGCTTGAAGAGTTATTTGCTGAATGTGAGATTAGGAAGCTACAAGCTTATGAATATGTCAATGCAAAATTCATCAAGTCACAAAAGGAAATGTATGAGGCTCAACAGAAAATTAATGAATTACAGTTGGAAATTTTGGAGTTTAAACGGCAAGTCAAGAATTGCAATTTGTCACCGACATTGCTAAATTTCCTATACAAACAGGATAAGAGTGAGGAGAATTCTAAGAAAGATGATATTCACATGGTTCCTCAACTAGTGGATTTGATTGAGGTAACATTTGCTCTGCTTGATCCTAAGGGTGAATTGCATGATTTTTCCAAGTTTGCCACTCCATCCAAGAAAAAGAACTCAAATTCTAAGAAGAAAGAAAAGCCTTTGGGTGATGCTCCAAAATTTATTTCGAAGTCTGTGTTTCTGGAGAATGAAAAGGTGTTTGATAAGGTGGCTTCAAGTTCTTCATCTGGAACTGAAGAAGAAAAAGTTTTGGTTGATAAGAACAAGCTGAAAGATATCAAAGCAAAATTCACTAGTGAAGCTAAGGCGAGAGAAGCTTCTGGTTCTTCAAGTTTATCAAAATCTTCAGGTTTAAAGCACAAAGGCTTGGGTTATGAAGTGAAAGAAACACCGGTTCAAACAAAGAAGCCAGAAAAGGTTGAAAAAGCTTCAAAAGTTAAAGTTCAAAGGAAATCACATCCTTAGAAAGATTCTTATTATTCTGGAAGGTCATCATCTTCACGGAGTCCATCTCCTAGGTATGATTCTTCTGATGATTTCTTTGATAACTTTGATTCTGAAAATTCATCTAGTTTTCAAAATTCAAAGAATTTTTCAAACGTTTTTCGAGAAAGACTTTGTTATGCATGTCGTCAACCAGCATATTTTGCTGCTGATTGTCCAACGACTGCATATATCCACAACACCGCCAAATATGTGGATAACAAAGGTCGAATTTTTTATGAACCATCGTCTCCAAAGATCAAGTCAATTCGTAAGTCGTCATGGTCTAAACCAAGTACGCCGGTTGAATCTGATTCTGGTTCTAATAAAAATTAAAAAAATCCAATATGGAAACCCAAAGTTGTTTCCAAGGCCAACAATGACTTTGTGGAAGACACCGGGTGACCCGACGCTGTTGAATCGGGTCGGCCCCAAAGCGAGTAATGAATTATTTGGTGTCAAGTAGGTATTTCAGGAAGACCTATCGGTGATTGAAAAATTATTGATTGTGAAATATCTGTGATAATTTAATCTAAATTTCAAAATCAATATGATTTTTAAAAATGCTTAACTGCAAGTATTCGTGTTGGTTGATCAATTTCTGATTTGTTTTTCATTCCGTCTCATTTTGAGTGGGAGTTTGTTTTTGCAAAAAACCAAAAATAGTGTGTTGTTTTTCAAAATTGTTAAAAATGAGAATCTATAAATAGAGTTGTAATTTTTATGGGTAGAAATTTGGAAAAGACAAAAACATTTAAAAATGAGAAATTGTATCCGACATGATTGGGAAATGATGGTACATTGGCTTACATCATTTGACTCATGGATAAAATAGATGAAAAAGCCATAAGACCATTTGATCGATGTGTAAGGTAGGCTCGGCAAATCATAAAGTATTCAAATGTGATATACACTAAATCTGATGCTTGACCAAGTGGACAACATCTTGATGCATATCTCGCGATATATCAAGAAAAAGATATGGAAAAATAAAATGAGAAGTCACTATGTATACATGTGTTCTTTTTGCAAAGATTTAAACTTGTTTGATTTTCTTTATTTTGTCAAACGATCGGACTTTCTTTGGTGTTTCGTATAACTCATCGGACTTTCTCTACGTGTCCATAAGACCGACCTGATTGTTGTTGAGTTATACAATTTCAACTTGTTTTATTTTCTTATTTTGTTAAATCCGAGGCCTTATCTGCGTATCGAAAGATCGACCTTAAGGTAGACGATTTAACGTTCTTATTTCTTTTTGCATGGAACACAGTTGACTATATCATGAATTCAATCATTATGTGATTAAAATCACAAGTGAAATCACAAAATGTGACAAGCCAAACATATCTGAGTATGTCTGATAGTGTGGGGTACACAGGTCAATGCGAATATAATCAATATCTTAACATATCCAGATGTTATGAGTATGATTTTGTCTGAGTTTAAAGTTGGACAAATTATATCTGCAATCGTCATGGCTTATGTGCTACAATAATCGAAATTGAAGTGTAGTTCAGCATGTTATGTTCAATATGATCCCAAGTCATGATCTTTCTCGTAAGAGAGAAAAATAGTGTTTCATTCTGTATTGCATTTACATTTCATATCAGAAAATACCAAAAAGATTTTAGGTGTGTTTGATATAAAGGTTCTAAAAGCCAAAAAGATTTTGTTTTTTATTTGTTTTCAATTGATCAACACGGAATACAAAATCAATTTCCAAATCAAAATATCTTGTAGTTTCTAAGACACTTTTTGCGCCAAGATTATTTATGTTGGCAGGTTTCTATGTGGAAAAAGAACATCGCAACTTCAAGTCTTCTGAAGGTTGTTGATAAAGAAATTACACACGATGCGATATCAAGTATTCAAGATTAAACTCATCGTCAAGATCGAGGAAGAGTTTGATTGATGATACAAGATACAAGTTGTAGATGGGAGATGATACTGCACATGCCGAGGGGGAGTTTGTTGACACATGATTCATGTTTGTCATGTGAAGTATCGATTACAAGACGAAGTTATGCAAGTTTGCTGCTGGCCGAACTCCTGGCGAACTCCAAGTTCGGACAAGTCCGAACTTGTCCGAACTGGAGGTTCGGCCCATCGGGTTTCAGCTAGTATATATAGGTTGTCTTGTATTCAATTCTGGAGCTCTTGGTCATATCTTTTGACTGTGTACTATGTGGTTCTATGTGGTTGATACAAGTCTATTGTATTTACTCCTTGTGTTCATCTGTATTTGACATTGATTTCATAACGACTAAGTAGACGATCTACCGCTCACGCATTTTCAAAAAGCACAACTTTTTGAGGGGTCAACTATTTCATCTTTTCTATACTTCCTCTTGCTTTTTTATTTTTAAAAAACAACACACTCCTTTCCTCTCTTTTTTATTTTTTATTTTTTTTAAAAAAAATATTATATTTTGTTTTGTTTTTTTTTTTGTTTTTTTATGAACGCACTGACATATTACTAAATATTTACTAAAACTGGCCAAGCTAAACTTCAAAGATTATCATTTGAAATTTTTCCAGAACCGGATTTTTGTTGCAAGCAATGACATATCACATGCAATTTGATCAAGAACTACCAATCTGTACAATACCTTGCTGATTTGTTAGAGTTACCTCTCACCAGAAGAACATCCCTGCTATTGAGAATTTGCATGTCATGTAATGGAGAGATGCCCTCTATCATGTGCCTGGAACAATCACTATCACAACAAACAAAGTTTAATGAAAGTCCTACTTGACTGTTCCTGCACATAGTGAGAGATTAGTTAGCCATTAGTACCCTGGCCATTGATGTTCTGGGTATACCTGAAGAGTTAGTGAAAGTTACTTCTTTTAGAAACATGCCCTCTGTAAAATCAAGGATTGGAGTTGTAGCTGCCATTGATATAGGTTTCCAAATTTGAGGTGATTTATGAGTTGTTTCAGTCACTTTTGGAGTAGTGACTTTAGGTTTTTCAATCTTTTTCATTTCAGGTTTCCTTTCAAAACAGTTTTAGTTACCTTTGGAGGGGTAACTTTAGATTTTTCAACATTGTGTTGTTTTGAAATCAGTTTCTTCACCTTTTTATGAAAATTTTCATAATTTGGAAAAACATATTTTTGATTTAAGAGTTTTTTGTGCTCTTTGACAGTTCCCCAATTTCCATCAGAAGGTTTAACCTTAGGATTGACAGTCTTCATTGCCTTAGGTTGTTGTACCTTCATCGGCATAGACTTTATTGAATCCAGAGAGGAAACCTTATGACTCAGTGGGTAATAGGGTTCAAAGGGTTGAAGCAAGAAGTTTCTAGCAATGTGAACAGGAACTCTACAGTTATAACAGGTCTGCTTCTTCTGGTAGAAATCAAACGTGTAGCCATTTGAGCTATATGGCTTTGATGGTGAGGCATTGAGATTTGATTGCATGTTTGGAAAGACTCCAGGTCTCTAGTTGTTTGATCTTTCTGACCTTGATGCATTTTTGTTGAATCTTTTCTGGTTTGTGGAAAACTGGACAGGACAAGACATTTGAACTTTTGGGCCCTCTGGGCTCTTTGAGAAAGTTGTGTTGCCACTGCATGAGCCCACTGATGAGATTGGAGACTTGTTTGTGATATTGGGCCTTTCAATCTTGATTGGAACAAACGTTGGAGGCTTGATGACGATCTTAGGCCTTATACTCTTAATGTCAGATGATAAACCACCATCATGACCCAAGCCTTTGAACTTAGTGGTGAATGAGGGTCGCTCTTCTCCTTCAATCGGAATGAACATAGACCCTGTTTTCATGAATATCTTACCGTTGGGACTTGTAGTCATCAACACTCGTTCCCGCTTTACCTCATCCATAACTTTGGAATAAGGAGTCTCGATATTTGGATAAGGAAGTAACCTTTCTTCATCAGCTTTCTTCACTTCACTGGAGCTTGAACCTGCACACTCAGTAATGACATTAGTGTTATTAACACAATTTGACTGAGTTGCTTCAGTGGCTGTCTTTTCATCTTTATGCACTGGTTGAGGCCCATATACCATGGTTGCTTCATTCAGGGACTCTTTCAACAATTCATCTGCAGTTTGGGGCAGTTTGATGTATTGATGTTATAATGGGGGAGGAAAATTCCATCCCCGAGGCCGGATCTTTCTTTTACGTGCTCGAGTCGCTCTTCTGATTTGAATAAAGCATGATGAAAGTCCATCATTTTCTTTTGTATAACTTGATGTTTTTCAAATGGTAGATTGGGAAGTGTCAAGTTTGGTTCTTAGTTCCTCTACCCCTTTGGTTAACTCTTCAACTTTAGAGTTCGCAATCTTAAGATATGTGCTTTTATCACTCACCTGAGTTTGAATATTCTTAACATCTACCTTAACAGCTTCCAGTTTCTCTCTAAATATTTTATCCTTATCCTTATATTCCCGTACTTCTCTAGCAGTGGATGCATGATTTACTATTTCATTTGTGAATTTACGTTCCCATTCTTTAGCCTCACACTTGGGATTACAACATATCTTATTGTTGTTGGTAGATGCAGTGGTACTTGGTAGAATGTGTTCCATGATTTTCTTTGGATAAACTTTTATAGCAAATCTTGTAAAAACGGCAAAATCACTATTGAAAGAATAGTGTCAAAAACTTCAAACTGAAATATGGAGGCCTTCAGAGTGGAATTTGAGGGTCCAAATGAGCTCCCCTGGCTGTTAGGCGGGGGTTATTGTGGGGCTCGTCGAGACGGTCGTTTGGGCTGGTATTAGAGCTTCTAACTCTAAACGAGTCCCAAGTTACGCCCGTTTTAGTGAAACAGTGCGAAATAGATAGTGTTTTTGCCGCAAAAGGGTTTTGGATCGAAAAGTAGGAATCGATCGAAAACCGGGTTTTCGATCGAAACAAGGGTTTTCGATCGAAAGGTGAGGTCGAAAAGTGGATCGGAGAGGGTTTTCGGTCGGATCGAAAAGTGGATCGGAGAGGGTTTTCGGTCAGATCGAAAAGTGGATCGGATGTGATCGAAAAGGGGTTTTCGATCGGACAGGGTTTGGATCGAAAAGCTTGATCGAAAAAGGGGTCACTTGATCGAAAAGTCAGCTTTTCGATCGAGCAGAGTTTTGGCTCGATCGGAAAGTATAGACTGATCGAAAAGTACACTTTTCAATCATGTCGGAACGGGTCAAAGCCACGGACACTGATCGAAAAAGGGGTGATCGAAAAGTACTTCACGGTCGAAAATTCGATCGAATAGTACAAATTCAGATTGAAAAGCTATATTCTTCGATCAAAAGAGGGTCAAAGCCATAGATTTCGATCGAATAGCTTATGGAGCACGGTCTTCTCTCTTCTGTAACACTTGAAACCTGCACAAAAACTCACACGGACCTCCTCTTTTGCGCTAAAACGATTGAAAATCACAAGGAAAACTCAAGTTGTAAGTCACAAAAACTTGAAACAGATATCGCGAGTGCAACGAAACTTGCGTTTCTTGGCTCTAATACCAATTATAAGGATCAAATCAGTTCCTCGCGCGATATCTAAGCCAGCCAAAACCTTGCAGAATCCGGTTTGTCAGGACCGGATTTCACGTCGAGAATCCCGATCTTGAGCAAGAACGAAGGTGAGATGAAGGAGACGGGATGAAGAGAATCAAAGATAATAAATGGCAAGAAATGAAAGATCAAACGATTCATTGATTATTGCTGAATGATTACAACGAACAGAATGATTACAAACTCGTCATTGGAAATCCATGGTCACATTGGGTTGAGCTTAAACCCAATGTGAGACTCTCTCTCTAGAAATGATAGCTCACATCACTCATTATTCATCCATTATTCGTCATTTTCTAATGAAGCTATCCCTTCCTATTTATAGAGAGCCCATGTGCTCACTAGCCCACTAACTAGCTAACACACATACAAATTAGCAAATACAAATAAACAAATGACATAATTATTATTAATTAAATCAAAGATGATTTAATTAATATGAAGCTTGACTCGCTCGAACCGATCTTCCGTTGACTTTTACGTTGACCGTTGACCCGAACGGTTGACTTTTCAAGAAAACGTCTTCGGTCCAAACTTGCAAGCCTCGAGCATCACAACCCGCGTCTCTGAATCAAATCACAATGGATTCTTCAACCGAATTATTCGAGAATAGATTTGATGGCGTCAGTTATACTTATTAAAAGTTCCAACAATTCCCCCTTGACTGACGCTGTCAAATCTGCCATACTGGTGAAGAACCGCTCTGTCGTGCATCTTCAAAGAACAACTGATAAACCTAAATCTTTCTGTTGTAAAGATTCCCCCTTTGAATAAGCATCTTCTGTTCTTGTTGCTCCAGTTGAGATCCAAGTGCTGCAGTTCACTTGGTTCACACGGTCGGGTACAATACTAAGAATGCTGAACGTTGGAGAGAAAATTGCAACAAATCGAATCAGATAAACCAATCAATCACTGAAAATGCTCCAACTTCAGATAATTGACCCGATAATCCAAATCCATAGAAGTTCCCCCTTTTCTCTAAATCCCTCTGAAAACATCCGATGCGGAAGCGGAAAATCAGATGCAGAGAGTGGAACCGTTCCGCTCAGTTCCGAAGAGAAAACGGTATAAAAATCCTGAAATCGGACAATCTTGCGAAAAACCGGAAGCCGGGTGCTGACAGTTGTGAATGATCCATGAATACTGAACTTGTTATGCGTGACTGGGTTGGATGCAAAAATAATGTCAAATCGGTGAAAAACTGAGATCCCGAGCATAAACGCAAAATTTATTCATAACCGGAGTCTTCATAATTTTTGGTAAAGAAAATCGAGCTCGGAAAAATATTCCGTGAAGAATTCTGAGTCAAACGGTGCAATTTGGAATGAATCTGAGAAGACCGTAAATTTTATTCAAGTAACGGCCTTCCGTTAGAGATTTAACGGAATATTCCAATATTTAACTGAGATTCCAGTTAATTCGGTTAGATGACATCAGCACTGCATCAGCTAAACAACTTGAAGTGAGACATAACGAAACAGTCACAAACTTAACCGAGAAGCGAAACCAGTCCGTCAGTGGTCGTTAGCTAACGTGGTCTTGACGTCACCAAAAACTCGAACCCAATAAATAAACGAAATAATTCCATGACCAATAAAAAATTTCGCAATTCCGTTCGGGCGTTATCTCATAAGTCTCGTTAAAAACTGACAAGAAAAATGCCCCGTGTTGACGAAAATGCTGAAAAAATTAATTAGTGGTGAAAAATCTCTTAAAGAAAACCAATCCGTGTGATAATAAATCACCCAATCAGATTTGACCTTGCCATCAAGATCTACGGCTGAGATTAAATGGAGATTAATGGCCCTGATCGAAATCCGTGTGATAACCCATCCTCCAATCACGTTTCAGCAACAGATAGGAATTAAGGGACGAGATCCGTTCAGAATTAAGATGATCCAGCGGCTGAAATGGAAGGATCCGTGTGAATGGGGCATTAACCAATCAGAGGGTGAGAGACAGCTGACTTCAACAGCTCTTTTGATTGCGGCTGGGACCCACAAGCTTCCTCACTTTATTCCAGCCAATGAGCTGGCGACAACCCATAGATAATTAACGGATCCTTGAGGAGGAGGGCCCACGCACTCCTCTCCTTGCCCAATCAAGCAGCGACAACGACAAGGCTCCAAACAGATCATTTGAGTCAATCGGGTCCCACGCGTATTCAACAGCCAATAAAGAGCCGACAGCCCACCTAGGGTTGACCAACGATAGTGACACAAGGAGAGAGAATTATTCTCCGCCAGCCAATGACAACGTGCCACGTAAGCGTCTTCTTCCCAAGATTATTGCAGCCCTGTAACCCTAATTCATCGGAAAACACCACCAGAAATTCAGGGACCGTCGGAAAACCATAAAACGACCATATCTCCGTCAATACACCTCCGTTTTTCATGAAATTTATGCCGTTGGAATCCTTATTCGATGCTCTTTCACTATTAACGATCAAAATCCCCTAAAACTTATTTGAAGAAACACGGAGTTGATGAACTCAAACGAGATCGCCAACATCTGAGATCGCCATGACTTATACGAGGTCGCTAAGATCATGCGAGGTCGCCAAACCGTTCACGATCGCCAAGCTTTATTCGAGATCGCCAAACCCAGATCGCCATGAATAAACTCGAAATCGCCAAGGTTAAACCGAGATCGCCAGGTACAAAGTTGAAGTCGCCAAGTGCACCTTCAAAGACACTGAGATCGCCAACAACATCTTCAACAAAATGAAGAACACTTGAAAAACAGCAGAAAACCCAGATCTTCGTGATCGATTTTGAACCACCAAAACATGAGGAAAAAGCAGATTCATGAACGAACAATGAAGCCAAGCATTAGACGAAATCATTCTGGCCACAAACAACTCGAATCGCAGCTTCAAACGTCCCGAATCAGCCTCAAAATCTGGAAATCCATCAAGAACACGAAGAACACCTAGTAAACACCGTTAAGTGTGTGTTTTTCCAGATCTGTCAAATATGTTGCGAATCAGGCGAAACCGATGCTTCCATTGGATCCGGAATGCGTTTTCCATCAAGAATAGTGCTTTATTTCATCCAAAAACACTGAGTATAACACCAAAAACTCAAAATCAAAGCTCTAAAAATCTTCAAAACCCCAAAAACGGGAAAACTCTAACTGCTTTATTTTTCCAGCTCGGATCTCTGATTTCTTCACAGATTTGGACAAATGGAGCATGAAATCATATCTAAATGAACCCAATAACAAGAATCTATCATCAGATTCATCCAGAAATCATCAATCAGCTCCAAAAAATAAGAAAAAGTAGAAAAAGTCTCCAAAGTGGGTTTTCCAATCAGCACCTCATTCAAGCTCAAAATCACAGATTCGAGTGACCAGATTCACGGTGAGATGAATCTGATCGGTACCCGCTCTGATACCATTTGTCAGGATCGATTTCACGTCAAGAATCCCGATCTTGAGCAAGAACGAAGGAGAGATGAAGGAGACGGGATGAAGAGAATCAAAGATAATAAATGGCAAGAAATGAAAGATCAAACGATTCATTGATTATTGCTGAATGATTACAACGAACCGAATGATTACAAACTCGTCATTGGAAATCCATTGTCACATTGGGTTGAGCTTAAACCCAATGTGAGACTCTCTCTCTAGAAATGATAGCTCACATCACTCATTATTCATCCATTATTCGTCATTTTCTAATGAAGCTATCCCTTCCTATTTATAGAGAGCCCATGTGCTCACTAGCCCACTAACTAGCTAACACACATACAAATGAGCAAATACAAATAAACAAATGACATAATTATTATTAATTAAATCAAAGATGATTTAATTAATATGAAGCTTGACTCGCTCGAACCAATCTTCCGTTGACTTTTACGTTGACCGTTGACCCGAACGGTTGACTTTTCAAGAAAACGTCTTCGGTCCAAACTTGCAAGCCTCGAGCATCACAACCCGCGTCTCTGAATCAAATCACAATGGATTCTTCAACCGAATTATTCGAGAATAGATTTGATGGCGTCAGTTATACTTATTAAAAGTTCCAACACGGTTTGATTGGTGATTCAAGAAAGCAATATGTGATAAATTAAATAACAATTAAAACAAGCAACAAAACGCAAACCGATGATGAAGAAGAACATGTTGATTAAACACGATCGATAGGTTGCCAACACACCTTGAGCCGTAAACCCCTAGGTTACGGATTTGAGCCCCCACCTCCAATAACAAGAGAACCAACCCCCTTTTAGTGATTAGAGGGTTCTATTTATAGAAAAGGAAAAGCTTGGTGAACAAGCTACTCTCCTTACCCTAATTACCCTCTAATTCCCGTATTAGACCACATAGGCCCACTAAACTCCCTCTAAACTCTTTCTAATTGAGCCCAAACATGTCTCAAATGGCCCAATGACCTAATATACCCATAACCCAACTAATTTTCACCTATTCTATCACATAGGCCTTCAAAATACTCCGCCAATGGATAATTTAATACACAAGCCACAAATTATTCCCTTACAGCGTCTGAAAGCATTTTGGGATCTCTACAGCGGATATTGGCCAAGTGAACCTCGAGATACTATGGCTTTCTAATGGGACCTCAGGAATAGGTTTTATGATCCCTGGAACACTTGATATCATCTCTTTCAGCTTCTGGAGCTAGTGATACTTGGGGTGAATACCTGCGTCTTAAGAAGCACCGTGATTAAAAGCCAAAGGAATCGAGTTAGACACATTACCTAGGTCGGGATTCTGGACTGGAATCCTAGGACCATATCCATAGCTCATTGGAATGCTTGGTTCTCTAGTCGCTGCTGTCTAAATGGGAATAAAGTCTCCATCTTGTACTTCCGAGGAGCTGGCCCTGAAGGTCCCTGCGAAAACAAAAAGATTAGAGTGCTGATATCCCTGGGAATTCTGGCCTATGTTTCCTGTAGGAAACGGATATCCTTGGGATGGTGTTGCTGAAAATCCCAATGATGATGGTGTCCAAGGTTCTTTAGGACGCGGCTATGAGGATTCTGATGGAGTGGCTCCCGAGAACCCAGCAGTAAAATGCGTGTATCCAGCAGCTTAGGAAGTCATCGTATGGGCTGTAGTAACGCTTGTGTTTGCTGGCGCTGTTGATTTGAGATGGTATTGGAGCGGATCTGAGGATCCTGAGGCATTAAAAACGAGATACGTAGGATAAAAGGGGCCTTGTTCCTCCAAAGGTTTGTTGAATTTCTTGAGCTCCACAATTTCCTTCATCACTGTGTGATTAGTCTTTTCTTGTTGATCCATCTAATTCTTTACATGTATGATCAAAGTAAACAAATCGTTGTTAGTAATGACAGGATCAACAGAGTGAACCTGGGGTCCCATGAACACGGGATAATCCATTTTTCTCGGTTGCTCATCAACTTTCTTCTGACGATCATTGGTCTTCTTCTGGCTTCCTGAAGCAGGAGGAAGAGGAGGGACGGAGGATGAAACAGAGGCTGAAACAGATTTTGGTTGGGTCGACATTTTATGAAGTAGAGATCAAATGAAGTTAAAGAAATATGGAATTTTTTTTGTAGAATGAAGCACCACTTGCCCCACGGTGGGGGCCAAACTATTTTGGTCAAAAATCACCGAATGATTATGTGATCCAAACTTTGTAAGTGAGGTAGTGTGCTTAATTGATTCGTGAAGATAATGTGTGGAATAGTAAAGTGGACACGATGATATAACGAGGGAAAATCTAGATTTCTTCGAGTTTCCTCTAGGAATCCTGGCAAAAAACCTCGGGAGTCGGCCTGAAGAGCTTGCTGCCTAGCACTTTTATTAATAAGAAACTGAAAATTACAAGTGTTTGAGAGGTTAGATCGATCGAACTAAGTGTTATAGCAATCGTATACTATCATAGTTAAAGTGTGATTGAGTTGTGTTGTGTCTATAACGATCATAACCCCTGTTATATAACAGTTACATAAATAACAAACTTTTCGGGATTCCCGAGATCCTAGTCTACAACTTTCTTGACCGTTAAGTTCCACTTTGTCCACTTGTTCCATGACCTTCAACGGCCGTACAGATTCTTTAGGAGTTAGTTGAGACTCTAACATCACCTGCAATCAATTAAACACGAGGCAAAAATAGGGGTTAGCAAATAATAGTAAATCAGGATACCTGGGTCGGTAGGATTCCCAAGTTGTTTCCGGATTCCTATATTGTCTGAGCTTCCTGGTGAGCATCCTGAAAATCAATCCCTAACAATTACTACTTTTAATAATATTTTTTAAAAATATTTATAATTTACATTTTACACTTAACAACACACAGTGCTGATTGGTATCGACATTATTATGGGATGCAAAAAAAAGAAAAAGAAGGTAATATATATTGTTTTTTACTTTAGTAGTTATTTTCTAATTATGGTTAACTAATTTTGTTTAATAATTGTATGAAATTGATGACATTGTGTGTGTTGAATTTCCTTGAAGAATAATAACTACTTTGGATTTAGATTGTTTTTTTATCTTTAAATGTGCATGAGATTATGTTTGGCATATGAACTTTGGATGGATGATTTGTCTTTAAATCATAGCTTTTGGGTTTCTCATATGATCTTTGGATGAATGACTTATTTTTATGTAAGCATATATGTGTTTGTTTGTTTGGTTCGTTTGTGACTGTGTTTGGTTTGGTTCGTTTATGACTGTGTTTGGTTTGGTTTGTATGATTTGTTGGTTCGTTTGTTTCGTTTGATTCGTTTCACCAGAAATGTAAAAAAATAACAAACAAACACAAACAAACACGAACAAAACTCTTTAGTTAACAAATGGACACAAACAAACAAATTTGTTCGTGTTTGTTCGATTGTCCGAAAACATGTTAACAAACAAACACAAACATGCCTCGTTCGTGTTCATTCGGTTCGTTTACAGCCCTAAGGCCTTGTTTGGTTCCCAGAATATTTTGGATGGAATTAGAATTTATTAGTTGAATTGAATATCAAAGGAATCCGAATTAATTCTATCAAAAAGCTATAATGTGTTTGGTTGTGAAAGTGCGTGAGCGGTAGATCGTCTACTTAGTCGTAACGAAATCAATGTAAAACAAGATGAACACGATGAGATATACAAAGGAACTTGTATTAGACCACAGAGAACCACAAAGTACACTGATATGAAGTAAGACTGAAAACGTACAAGTCTAGCTTACAACACACAAGACAAACTCTTTATACTAGAGCTAAACCCGCTTGGCCGAACCTCAGGTTCGGACCAGTTCAGACCAGTCCGAACTTGGAGTTCGCCAAGGGTTCGGCCAGCATCAAACTTCCATGACTTGTCTTGTATTTGATACTTCACATGATGATCAGGAACTAGGTGCTAACAAACTCCCTCTCGGCATGTGTAGTATCACCTTCCTCTTAAAACTTGTATCATGTATCTTCAATCAAACTCTTCCTCTTCTTTGATGACGAGTCCAATCTTAATACTTGATATTGCATTGTGTGTAATCTCTTTATCAACAATCTTCAGAAGACTTGAAGTTGTGATGTTCTCTTTCCACTTAGAAACATGCCAACATAAATAATCTTGGCACAAAACGTCTCTTCGAGACTCCAAGATATTTTGTTTTTGAAATTTGATTTCGTATTCCGTGTTGATCAATCGAAAACAAATAAGAAACAAATCTTTTTGATTTTTAGAAATTTTATATCAAAACACACCTAAAATCTTTTTGGTATTTTCTGATAATGAAAAGTAAAAGCAATACAGAATCAGACACTATGTTTGTCTTTTGCGAGAAAGATCACAACTTGGGATCATAATGGACATAACATGCTGAACTACGTTTCAATTTTGATTATTGTAGCACATAAGTCATATCGATTGCAGATATAATTTGTCTAAATTTAAACTCAGGCAAAATCATACTCATAACATCTGCATGTGTTAAGATATTGATTAGATTTTTCATTGACCAGTGTACCCCACACTATCAGACATACTCATATATGCTTTGCTTATCACACACTTTTTTGTGATTTCATTTGTGAGTTAATCACACAATGATAGTATTCATGATATAGTCAACTGTGTTCCATGCAAAAAGAAATAAGAATGTTAAATCGTCTACCTTAAGGTCGATCTTTCGATACGCATATAAGGCATCGGATTTAACAAAATAAGAAAATAAAACAAGTTGAAATTGTATAACTCAACAACAATCAGGTCGGTTTTGTGGACAGGCAGAGAAAGTCCGATGAGTTATATGAAACACCAGCGAAAATAAACCAGAACGTCAAATGAACAACAATCAGGTCAGCCTTGTGAGCACGCAGAGAAAGTCCGATCGTTTGACAAAATAAAGAAAATCATACAAGTTTAAATCTTTGCAAAATGAACACATGTATACACAGTGACTTCTCATTTTATTGTCACATATATTTTTCTTGATATATCGTGAGATATGCATCAAGATGTTGTTCACTAGGTCAAGCATCAGATTTAGTGTATATCACATTTGAATACTTTCTGATTTGGTGAGTCTACCTAACACATCGATCAAATGGTCTTATGGCTTTTTCATCTATTTTATCCATGAGTCAGACGATGTAAGCCAATGTATCATCATTTACCAATCATGTCGGATACAATTTCTCATTTTTCAATATTTTTCAATGTTTTTGGATTTTTAAATTTCTCCCCCTAAAAATGACAACTCTGTTTATAGATTTTCATTTTTACTATTTGAAAAAAAACACACTATTTTTGTATTTTTGCAAAAAACAAACTCCCCCTCAAAATGAGACGGAGTGAAAAACAAAACAGAAATTGATCAACCAACACGAATACTTGCCGTTTAGCATTTTGAAAACAGGATTGATGTAGAAATTCAATTTAAGTTATCACAGATATTTCACAATCAGCAATTTTCCAATCACCGAAAGGTCTTCCTGAAATACCTGCTTGACACCAAATAAAACATTAGTATCTTTGGGATCGACCCGATTCAACAGTGTCGGGTCGCCCGGTGTCTTCCACCTAGTCGTTGTTGGCCTTGGAAACAACCTTTGGTTTCCATATTTGAAAATTTTTCAATTTATGATCAGAATCAGAATCAGATTCAACCGGCGTACTTGGTTTAGACCATGACGACTTATGAGTTGATTTGACTTTAGGAGACCATGGTTCATAAAAAATTTGACGTTTGTTATCCACAAGTTGGTCGACCCGCGCTTCGCGGTGGAGTCGAACCATCTTCAAGAGGCCGCCTAGCAAAACCATTTTGTTTTTCCATATGTAAAGACGATGGAACTGTAATCTATATAGAGATAGAACCTTTAATGCAAAAATTATTGTACAACTTGGTTTCTCCATGTTTGGAAACCCAAATATCTATCCCAGCTGACTTTGTAAGTGCAGAATACCCAACCATTTGTCCCTATAAAGCCAAGCTGCCAGAAAAAGCACATTTGAGTTTCCAAAGTCAAAGCATCAAATTTGACTCCTAAACTGTTGTAGGCCTGTGATGATAGAAACTGCGGCTGTGAAACCTTTGCTGTGAGCAATAAACAACAATCCAATGTACTATATATTAAATTAAGAACCCATGGACATAAAATGAATGACATAATAGCCATAAATGCAGTAACAAAGAAGGCATATCATTATAGACAATAACTTGCCTAAGCGTATCTTACATAGCCACTATTGATTCCAAAAAATGATTATCTGCCATATGTTTTAGAAGCTGTTTTAGAAATGTCGTAACAGCTATCAAATGTCACCTGCCCCTATACACATCCTTTTTAACAAACCTGCTAGTGATGCATAAAATTCGGGATTTCCTTGATTTCCTAGTCAGCAGCTTTAGAAACTATAATATTTCGAACATGCTATGCTTCCAAAAGAGTATATGCACCCATATAGCAAGACCTATTATTTGATATCTTTGCCTTTGAGACTCTTGGCTAACAGATGAGTCTAGAGAACAGTGAGCAGTTGAAGAGGAAGCCAAATTGTTCACACATGGGTGCCTGCGTGGGGAAGGACTAATAGCTGGGTCTACATAGGCAGCAGGCGCACGGCGCAAAGAGGAAAGGACAGATGAGGCCGCAGGAGTCACACGCGAAGAGGAAGCCACAGATGAGGACACCAAGTGTAACATTTCGGGTTTTCTGATTTGTCAGATCCGACCCGAATCCATGTAATCAATCCCGTGATCGATAATAAATGAAGAGTTATAATTTCTATGGTGTTTTATACCTCACTTGATGTGATTTGATTCATTATTATGTTTATTGAGTTGATTTATCCTTATTTCGGATTTTACGCGGACACGTCGCTAATTACGTATTAACCGGGAATTTGATCAACCTAAACATGTATAACACTTGGGTGTGATACTAGTTAAGCACACAAGTGAATACAAGTGAATACAAGTGAAGGTTGGTGTGAATTCAAGGTCTAGAACGAAAACAGTGAAAGTTTGGTAAATCCTGCGCGATTTCGATTTAAACCGGGAGATCACGTTTTTCAGTTTGTATATCAATCTTATCATGTTTATGAGTCATATGATCACAAACCATGTCATGAGTCATCACACACTTGATCGGATAGCGAAATGTTGGTGATTTGCTTAAAATCGATAAAAACGACAAAACCGACCAAAAATGCATTTCGTTTGTTAATTTATCAAATGATAATCTATATGGGTCATATAATATATCAAATTGAGTGGATTAATTGTGTTTTATATGATAATAGACTTAAAATGGTGAATTTGGGTGAAAACGGGGGTCGAAACGGAGCTAAGACGCGAAATCGGGAAGCAAAACGATATGCGGGCACCCCTGATGGGCGCCGTGTATCGCGAGGGACACAGGGTGGTGGTGCACGACACGCCCACCGACCACAGTCGCGAAAAAATGGGTGTTCCCCCAAAATCCGCCTATTTAAGTACTTATTCTCCATCTAGCCCCCATTTTCTCAACCCTAATCACTCTAAAACCCATAGAACGGCTGTAATCAACCTTGAGGGAGACTCTTGAAGATTCGGGGGCCAAGTTTGGAGGTTTTAAGCATCAAAAAGTGTCGGTTTTTGCCTCTCGGTGCGTCTTTTCTCGTTTCTAGCTTCTACCATCTTCTTTTCTCTTCAAGATCTAGTCAAGATGCTTCTTTTATCATCTTTGAAACCTAGATCTAGATCTTAGATCATAGATCTAGTAATTTTACATAAAAAGTCTTGATTTTTATTAGTTTTTCAATAATTTTTATAAACTTTTTGTGGTTTTCTTGACTAGATCTTGATAGATCAACTTGGTTTTTGTTATGGCTGAATAAAGATCCCATTTTTATGCATGTTTAAACATGTGGGATCATCATACTTGTTAGATCTAGGATTTGTGACCCAAAGACTTGATTTTTATGATAAAAACTCACTTTTTCCTAAACCTTCTTCATAGATCTTCATAGATCTTAGGGTTTCATGGCCACCACTACTTGAATCTTGTTTAAAAGTATGAAATGAATGAACTTGAATATAGATCTAGGTTAGATCTAGTAAAGATTATCTACCCTTAGATCTAGGGTTTTGGTTTATGAAAAATGCATTTTGAAGAGTTTTCTTGAAAAATAAATGTATATATGTTTAGATCTATAGCTCCATGCTTATTTGGATGATGTGAACTACTTAGATCTAGGTTATAAGTCCATAGTTAACCACGAATATTATGTTAAGGTAGATGTGCATGCTAAAAGAGAAACTTTAGTTGATTTATGATTTGAAATTAAATTAACTACAAATTTTGAGATTAAAATAATTCATTTTGGGTAAATTGTTGGGTTAACGTTTGAATCAAGACTTGAAATTTTATATGACACATCTATGTGTTTAGATCAGCCCCTAATCAAATTTTGGGGTCTAAATATGGTTTGGATGATTTTATAGAAAATAAGCAATATTTGAGACGTCGTATAACTTTCAAGATAAATAGATAATTGTTTCCCAATTATTTCACCTAGATTTAGGTTTGACCCATTTAATTATTTCAACCTCCACATTATCACTCAAATAAATCACCATGTTACGAATCCGATCATGCCTATCGTTTCGCTTCGAGTCGCCCGTTTTATTAAATTATTTACTTATTTATTTATTTTTGATTTGTCGGTGTTCCACTACCATGTTCGATCGTTAAGGTGATCTTCGGGTTTGATTTCGCGCCACTATCTCAGTTTCTCACTCGTTTGTTTCACCATCAGGTGAGTGATCATAGCCCCTCTTATATTTTAATGTTTTGGGGTGCAACATGTACCGATATTTAAATCTCTAATCGCTTTATTACAAAAACCAAACATGCGATTCTATGTTCTCTATGTGTGATTCTCTTATTATGTGATACTTTTGATTTGTTTGTTGTATTCTCTAATCGCTAGTCGCTATTCTCTAATTGCATGTGTACCATTAACCATCGATCCGTGGCAACAATGATAGATCTATTGGCTGACAACCCATCTGGCCTGCCTCGCGTGTGGCGCCGGGTGATTGCTCCCTTACTTGTCTAGGTTTGGTGCACATCACTCATGCATGTTGATCATGATTTAGATATTTACACTTGACGCATGAATCGCTTTTATTCAAATTATATAGTTATTCAAACCTGTGATTACTCACCAACTCTTGTAGTTGACCATATTTTCTACATGTTGCAGGTGTTACCGTTTGATGTTATTATCGACGCCATAGGAATATGCATGGGACTTAATGGACCTTTTAAATAAAACTAGAACTTTTATGAGATATATGAACTCAATGTTTTGTGGCATGTTATGTTTGACTTTGATGGTTGTTTTATGAAAATTTGGCATGATTAAATATAACAACTTTAATAGTGTTGTGAGCATCTGGACAATCTTAGTGCCCCGAGGTAAATTCCGCCGTCGGTTGGGGTGTTACAGATTGGTATCAGAGCCACGGCTATAGGGATCTAGGTTATTAGAAACGGTTTGACCTAGACTATTGCCTTAGGTGTCCTGCATGAGAACCTCATGCCTTGCATGCTTAGTTAAAATTATTTGTCCATGATATTCTCTTAATTGTGTCTATTTTCAATCAATACCTCGAGTCTCATTGGTCACACATTCACATACACAAATCACAACGGCTTCCTAGCCTCTTCCATAGAAAATGGTGCCTTACGTACCATTTAGGAAAAATGTGTTTTTCTCGATTATCAACTCTCGTCAGAATTAGGGTTTTTGTGACATCCGAGAATTTCATGGTTAACTTCCGTTAGACAATCTCCGTTAGTTACGCTATAAGTATTAACTTAGTAACTAATGCTTAACTAGGCCGAATACGTCCATAACTTTTGGTTGATCACCGAACCCGTCCATATGTGTTTATTTATTTATTACCACTATGTGGAA